>CM074523.1:19707014-20907014 GCA_037379345.1 Perna viridis
AAACCCTGTAATTTTGAATTCCGCTATATAAACCCCATATATATAGATGGGTCTGAAAAATTCCCAACGATGTTCGAACTGTCAAATTTGGGAAGGAAATTTTTGGTCGTTCCCTCCGCGGGATTCGAACTCGTACCGCTGTGACATCTATGGTCTTGTATTATGGTATAATTTTGGCAAATTGTGTTTTATTTCATGTATTAAAAGTAATTATCTGTTTTTTATAGGATCAAGCAATCAATGATAGATGTCAGTTGCCAGGTTTTTTTAGGTTCAACTGAACAACTGTGCCCTGCAGCAGCAGCATAGGTTTATGTATTTGGAAACTTTGTTTGAAAATAACATTCTTAAGAGATTTTTGTAAACATTTTTATTTGTTAGCATACAAAGCACAATCAAGTTGTGTAGTTAAATTGTTGATTTTCTACTTTTCCAGAAAAAAAGCACTGCATTTTAGTAAAAAAATGTGTGTTTTTCATTGCTTAATTTACCTAGTAGGTTAGAAAGCAATAGATGAATAAAATAAGTAAATTTTACAGTTTTGTTTATGTATTTGGGATATGTTTCTATAAGAAATACACTTCTTTATCAAACTAATGATGAGAGAGATCAAAGTCAGAGAAAGTCAGATCCAAAAGAATCCACTCACTTTCCAAATTGTAATTACCAGTTGTAAATGATGGGCATTTCTATGCATTTTACGTTGGATAATAAAATTAAAGTTTGGACAGAGAAGTAATAGTTAGAATTGCAAACAAATTCATGGTCTATTTATTAACAATTGACATTATTTCTATCTTACATGAATTTTCATTGATACATGCAGATTTAAAATGTAGGAATTAATATACATTTGTACATATACGTAGATAAACTAAACTGGTCATTGTGCCCTGTACAAGTAATACAAATGTACAATCTCCCTTGCATAACTACTATTTATCATGTCACATAATATATGTTTGAACAAGGTTTAATTTAATATATATACATGTATCTTCATATGTAGTCTGCTCTACTGTCATTGGATGAATATATATAATAAGGTTAAGATTATGTTTTGGTAATAATAAATTCATCTTTTCTGATAGTTTTCAAGCCTTTTTTTTTTGTTTTACTTACATTTATTTCAAGCAGTGAATGTGATATTTTTAAAAACTTCAGGAAACACATGGATGTATGTACAGGTACGTGTATCTCCGTTGATCCACTGTTGCTGTTGTCAAGAACCTACCCCGTCTTGGAAAAAATATAATTCCAAATGTATTATCTAAATCAAAGCACAGTTTTTCTAAGACAGGAAAGGCAATCATTGTCTTATTTGCAGCTGTCAGCTGTGTCGGAATTTTGTTTATGTCACATGATATGTGTAAAATATTCCCACCATCCATCGAGAACTGTAATAGGATACAAGAGCGCAATTATTCGTAATGCATTTTCCATAGGGTACCTATGTAGTTTGAAAATTAATTTCAAGAAAACCACACAAATTACCAGAAAATGGGTTTCATTTCCTAAAACTAGAAAAGCATACATTTTATTTGCACAAAAAAAAATGTATATGGTCATGCGGCAAAAGTTGACCTAAATTTCAGTTGTTATGGACTCTTGAAAATTCAGCACAAAATACACTGAAAAAAAATGAAGCACCTAGATTTCATTTATGAGAAATCATTTCAACCCTATAACATTTTATTAATTATTACCAAAATAAAATCAATCATAAATGGGTAAGCTTTGAAATGAAAATAAATTTCAAGCCATATCCAACCAATAAGGTACCACCTTGTTTACAGTATTCAGTACCATGTTGGGGTAAAAAAGTTCCCGGTAGAATGTAAACAAATAATTGCGCATTTGTATCCTATAGAAAACATGAAGCAGTTAAGAATCAGTACACAAATTTGCATTTATAAAGCACATCTTATCACAAGTACAGAAACCACGTTAGGTGAAAATCCGTTAAAGTTTAGTCGAGATATTCCCTTTTTAGGTTGGAGTGCGAGTTTGCGGCCAGTGCTGAAAACTTTCCACAGAAAGCAAAAATAAAAAATTAAAAATGTAAAAATTTCTTATGAAAATATCTTAGAAATTATTATGACTTATGTTTTCCAATACTTTAAGCAATACTCCTTTCATGCATGTTGAAATCTAAATTTATTAAGGGTAGGATCTACCCTTCCAATAGTAAAAATACAAAAAAATGGAAAAAAGTTGGAACGTTTCCTTAAAACTTTCTAAATTAAGTGAAATGAAGATGCACTTTCTAACTTTATCATGTAATTTTTAATTGTTAATTAAAATAAACTTGCATCAGAGCACACAAACACTTATCAAAGCTAAATTAACAGAGTCAACATTTCAAATTCATAAAATGTGAGGATTCCAAAAAGGAAAGAAATACACATTTAAATCTGGAAATTTTCCTCACAACAAAGCAAGGACTAAACTTTCAACAGTGAAAAGTGACTTAGAAACACCTAAATACATTAGACTTACAAGGAAAACTCGTGAATTTGTTGTTAAAGATCCATACACTGATCCTGAGGAGAAGGCAGAGCGGTCCAGTCGTGTGGCCAAGTTACTGCGACCAAAATCTAAATCTGTTCCTGTTGCAAGGAAATATAAGAAAGGAAAAAGAAAAAGGTAGGACATGTCATAATAAATAACGCAATTAACTTACAATCAAACAGTTTATTAATGTAGATTTAAAAAAATATATATATATATATATATGCCATATGTGCACAATTTTCAAACTATTTAGGATGTTCTTTTCCTTAAAATTTGCAAATTTATTTCCAAGAACACAAATTCTTGCACTTTGTATAGTAATTAACCTTTATTTAAGTTATAAAGTAGGAAAAAATCAACTAGATATCAGCCCAATGTACATAAATGCTCCATTAAAAAAAATATTAAAATTAAGGGGGAGATAACTGTAAATTGCATTTGAATATAGAAATAACTATAGTGTTAGTAGGACATTAAATATGGTTTCTTTTCTAATTTTCAGGTTGAATTCTGATTCCCACAGAGTGCTGTGCCTTTACAAGTCAGAAAACATGTGGAATTGCGCATTTAGAGAGCATATGATGAAAAGACCAGACTGTGATGGTATTTTACTATACGATTTGGACAAAGAAGAAAAAAGAGGTTTCTCATCAAGATTTCGACTTATTTGCGCATCGTGTAAAAATTTTTCGAAGATGTATACACAGTATTAGGAACTTGAAACCGGCAGACCGGGTAGAAAACCCTCAAAACTAACAACTGGTGTACTAGTTGGCCTGAGTCAGACTCCAATTGGTCCTACAAGCTTGCGCAAAATCTTTCTAAGTGGCAATATCTCAACTCCAGCAGCCTCTAGCCTGAAAGAAGGACAAATAAAGTATATAAAAACATTGAAGAAGTTGTAAAAAAAGACACGAAAAGAAGAAGGGAAGAACTAGTTGAAAAAAACCGCCTCCGAGGAAAGAAAAATCCAAGATGTATTAGTGTTTAAATGGATGGCATGTACAGGAACAGACCCTACTCAGGAATTGGACGCACACCGTTCCAACCAGCTAATCAGGTTTTGTATACATCAGCTGAATATTTAACAAAAAAAAACCATAATATTGTTAATTTGGTTGACAAAAAAAAGCTCTGTTCAGAGCATTCTTCACTAGATGTTGATTTTGACTCAAGCCAACTCCAGTCTGAATGTATTGATGAATGCAGTGCTAATATTCCAATTGTGAAGAGCATTGGTGATGAATATGCATTGGCCAGGGAGTGCCTTGAAGACCTTTTAAAAGACAACATAGAAGTAGACTATTTAGTTACTGACCCAGACAGTTCAGCTTACAGAGCTGCAGTTGATTTGTATGAGGAGGAAAAATCAAAGACTGAGCCTCAGCATTTCATTGATACCAGGCATTTGTCGGAAAATATGCGGAAAAGTGTGAAAAACGACAAAAGTCTCCTAAAAATCATGCCGGCACGGACACAAAAGCAACGCCAAAAGCTACTGAATAACTTTGCAACAGACTTAACTGAAAGGTGCAATTCTGAACTTGCTGTATGTACTAAGCAATTTGGAGGAAATTTTAAAAGAGTTAAATCAAAGATTTCTCATACAGTTTATCCGGTGCACTACCCTTCCATTCCAAAAGTAACATGCTCTCTATTACGGTTCAAAAATCTTAAAACATTTTAAATGTCAACAAAACAGGGTCTCTTATGGAAAATGATCAAAACTTCAGTAAAAAATGTAATTTTTGTAGCAAATTTGGTATCAGCATACAGGAAAATGATCCAACTAGGTAGATGTGACATGCACAATTTCAACTTGAAAGTTGTTACAAATACAAGTAGTTGAAGGGCGGTACTCCGCGGTACCCCTGAATCTCCAACGTTTTGTATGGCACATCATTCTGACCCCAACCTGACATATCTATATCCAAATAAAAAAGAAGAGGGTTGCAGTGTCAGAGGAAATTCAGACCAATACAAAATGACCTGAAATGTTTTTAAAATGAACGTCCTTGATTTGAATGTAGAAAAGTGAGGTCTTACCCCTGATGAATCTGCGAGAGCAGTGTACATTTTGTAAGTCAGCAAAAATTACACTATGGCGATTTCAAAAGTTGTACAGAGCTTATATTTCCTGTTTGATTTATCGACTTTAAATAAGGTTTACTTGACTTGACCACCTGCCTGTACTGCCATTACACATTCAAATCGTCTCGGGTCTTAATTATCATCAATTATGAAATGGTTCGATAAATTCCTTATAGCAAAAGGATGGTTACCTGTTTGGAATGACTTGTGTTCGGATAACAGTCAGAAAAAAAACGCATATACGGGTGTGGCTATCTTTCGAGGTTCTGTTGTGGAACATTCAAGTCCCAAATAATCGTAGAATTTTTCATGAGAAAATTTCGCTCTTCAATTCTTTGAATAAGTGTCTTTCTTAATTGAAATGGTGGTAAAATCTCAACGAAAATGCTGCTGTTGATAATGTGTTACACTTACCCTAAAAATGAACCTCTTTTCCTGGTTCCCCCAAAGTATCCATGTTTCCAAACATCTTTTTTTCACTTGAGTATTATATAATAAGTGCGAAATTTGATCGGGAGAATTTTTTTTATCAAATTAAACTTAAAATACAACTGACCAATCAACTGACCAGCAAAAAATGATACTATATAACTTAATCAACATTTCAGACCAGACAAATTCTACTAACGTCGGCAAATATCGTATTCGCCCAAAAAGCCAAGGGCGAATATATATATTAAACCATTTTTTTCTTTAATAGGGTTTTTATCCATTTTCAACTATCATCCCCACAGTAAACTTTCAATTTGTCGTGATTTATTAACTTTTTTGACGTATTCAATTAACCATATGGCAAATTCAAGATTATAAGTTTAAAAGTTAAAAAAAGCTCGAACTTTTGTTTTTGCAATGTTCTGACGTATATATGTATGATATCAAACTTTAGGTCTGGAAATACAGACATTTTTATTTATATAACACTCTAACCCTTAAGAAAAATATTTGTTGCGTTAAATGGCTATACGTCTTCAGGGTGGTAGGGATCATAAATAGTGATTGACTATAAAAATGAAAAGTCTTTCGATTTCTATGCTTCATATTAGAGTGTTCTTAATTTTTATAGCTAGTAAATTGATTTTTTTTAAAAATCGATTGTGCATGCGCAGTTTTATAGTTTTCTTCTCTTACGTGTATTGAAGTCATTTTTCAACCTTTTTTCATTCTCAAAACTGATATGAGCGATTAATGTTTTGTACAATATAGGAAAATTATTAAGTTAATATTGTTTAACGGATAAGCCTCGTAAAAACAAATATTTTCACTTTTATCGTTCAGTTAGTATTGTCAAAATAATCTGATATGAGTACCAACTTTCATTTATTCACCATTTTATTGTATATTGAGTTTTCTCATATGTAAAAAAGTGTTTTGAGTTTCGAAAACATAAAGCAAAGACTTGGTATACATTTAACAGCGCTTTTCAATAAGGTGTATAGAAAATATAAAATTTATTGAATGCATAATCGAAATAAAATTACCCCCCTTTTAAGCCCTTTGGATAGGTAGTTTTAATTAGACCTAGTCAAGCCATTAAGGCGCTGGTTTCTACAAAAAAACTCTTTTCTGCTTGCCAAGATATTCACCTTTAAAATGATATATAGATGGGTTCGATCTATGAAGTACAAGTATCTGAAAAATCAAATCGATCACTTTGATAGATATGACATTTGGAGTCACTAAAAAGTGGCAGAAAAATAAGATTTAGGGGACCTATGTTATTTTACTCGTTTTTTCACTATACATTTCTTTTTTTCAAGCCAAAACATGTTTTGGAAATCTGAAGAGCAGATCTACTGGCTTATATATATTTGCAGACAAAAATATGAAAATTGTAACACTACTTCAACTTTATACAACTTTCATTTTTTTCGTATTTTTAGTTAAACGGTAATTTGCTACCATAGAAAAAGAATTGCTGCACAAAAATCAAACCCGAAAAATTGTTTTCATTGCTTTAGGGCGATAACATATACACATACCCATAACATATCAACACAGCATTTTATATGTATGAATCATATATCAAATGGGGTTAGACGAATGTTTTCGTAGTGCTTCACGGGATTCCAATCCGATAAACAAACATCATGGTTAAATGACTCAATGGATTACAATGAAATTTACTCAAACACGCATATGTATGTTATGGTGCAAATATAAAGTTTAACAATTGATAGGAATCGTTATACTGTTGATAAGACAAACCGGTTATAATGCTCGTTAGTTACGTAACCCGCTGTAACGTAGCATTACAACTACTACACTTTCCAATATCCTTAAGGACGCAAAATAGGAATGGGCATAATTACTGTCAAATGTAATCGAATAATCGATTACATGAAGGATTTTGGTGTGATCGATTACTTTGATTTTTGTTTATGATCGATTACAATCGATCATTTTATCAAAAGTTATTAAATTACTTTTCGATTACAGTCAACTACATTCTACAAAATAAAAAGAAATAACTATGATAAAGTTACAACAATATTGCTGTCTAACATATTTATAGTGGAAAATAACAAAAAGTAACAAAAATCACATTAGCGTCATTTAAAGCTTTAAAGTCAGAAGTCAGAAATGCATTTAATCATTATCAGTTTGTGGAAAGTATTATCACTCAAGCGACATCTGTCAGGACAAAATATTTTGCCGGCAATATCAAATAGTTATCCAACTGGTGCAGAAGAGCCCGGTATTGCAAGGAATCTCTTAGCCATTGATGCTAGTATTGGATAATTATTTTCCTTGATTCCCAAAAACTCTAATGGGTTATTTTCAATGCATGGCTCCATCAAGTATTGATTGACTTCAAGTTTTGCAGGATCACCAGAAAAATGACGAATTCTTATGGTCGGGTCCAACATTGCTGGCTGCCAATAAGAACCTTTAAATAAACTGTTTCCAAGCGTTTTGTTGATAAATGTTTTCTAAAGGGAAGTTCATATCGAGGATCCAAAATATTACAAAACTCCTGAAAAATGGGTTTTCCACTAGAAAGATCGGTGATAAGGTGCCTGATATTACATGGCCCAAGGCATTAGTCACTTCTTTTTGTTTTGGGTCATTTTGACCATATTTTGTACTTTTTTGTTTATAAGAGTAATCAAGGGAACCAAGGTTATAGCGGTAATCAAAAGAATGTAATCCAGGGAAAAAGACCAGACATGGAAAACAGACATATACAACAAAGAACATAAAGTAACTAAAATCATACATACAAAGTAACAAAAGTAAATTAGCAACTCGGACTCCACTAAAAACTGGGAGCATGGAACAGGTGCACCGGTAGGGTAAGCGTCCTCTGCTTTTCTAGAAACACCCGCCGAGTTGCTCATAAAAAGTCAAGTCTGGGGTAGACAAACGAGGGAAGGAAAACTATGACCCGTTGAATAAATCAGTTTTCATGTTGGATACACCATAACGATCCACGAGTTCATGATAACGGCCATAAAACTTCTGTAGTGATCACTTCAATCTTGTAGCAACATAACTCTGTTCCAGAAGTCTATTTGTTAGAGTTCTAGCGCGATACAAAAGTCTGCGTAGTTTCGGCATGCTCTGACATAACGTATGATTTGTGATATGAACACTCCATACGCAGGAGCCGAAGGGATGTTGCCACAGATGAAAGGAAAGTGTGGGTCAAGATATGAGGTTGACTTCACAGTGTTTGTAGTATCCTTTATCTCAAGTTCTTTTGGGTAGATGCGATGTATCAAATCCCCGAAATTAGGATTGTTTAAAGATAATACGTCATCTATATAGCGGGAACTGAGATTGAAGGATCTAGTCTAACGATATTCTTTCTTTCTGTTAATATTTCAAGTACATTACATGGTTTGAATTATTTCTTTGTTTTGACAATTTTTAAAACTTTTTGTAAAATAAATCTCCAAAAAATATTCAAATTAAATAATAAAATCTCATTGACACTCATACCACATCTTCTCACATAGAGAATCTATATAGAGAATCAAACTTTATTTTAAAATTATGAAGTTTTAAAAATTAGGTAACATACCTTAATGTGAGTTGAAAAAAATGATGTTGTTTGGGCATTCCCAGATATGAGCACATGACAGTTTTTGCATGTAACTTAAACAGTTCGTTCAGAAGGAAAATCTGGTGGAATTTCATAATATTCTCTCCAAGACATGACAAAAAGCCACTATGTCTTCCAAAATCACCACTAAAAATACTTTACCAAACAACAATGCTCATTATTGTAAGTGAGTGAACAAAGGTCTTAAGTTTAATACTGCACCAGAAACACCCTAAAGTAAAGAAAGAAAACAAAGTCTGGACTAGAATGACAAATAAAAAGTACTCTTATTGAGAAATTATGCATTAAGGAATTTCAATACAATTAACATTTTTATTTTAATGTAGTTGGGATATTCATTCAGCTTTTGATATTTTTATTTTGAACATAAAGGCCATTTGTTTCAAAAGCTGGAAATAAGGTTACTTTGTAAGGAAATCTTGTTGACATAAGGGACTATAAGAGAACAACAAATCTAATCAAATGATTTCAGAACTCTCAAGCCATTTTATACATGGTATTTTATCTGTACCTGTAAAAGAACATAACCTGAAGAATGCATCCAATGCACTGAAATAAAGTGCTATTTTGTCAAACTATTTTTCTAAAGTAATCGATGATTACATCATATTTTTTGCTGTAATCGATTAAATTACGGTTACATGTGATCGAAAAGTTGGTCGATTACAGATTATTATCGATTACTCTGAAAAATGTAATCAATTACAATCGATTACGATTACATATTACGATTACCCCATCCGCAGAAAGTGGTAGAAATTTGCTCTAAATGTTAAAACTTTTGAGATAATCACAAAGATACAATGAACTGACAGTTAAAAAATAAAAGAATTAACGCTACTGAAATTAAATGTCTCTGAAATAAATACAATTATCAACGTTATTCTAAAAACAAAATTAAAGCTACAGACATTTAAATCTTAATTTTGTCTCTATCACTTGGTCCGCGTTTTGATTTTAAGCATTGTTTCGGTCTTTGTCTGTCGTTCAGATGATTTACATAATAGAGTAGCTAACTTTAGAGCAAAACTAATTCAGAATTATCCTATTTTGACTTTTTTTCAAGCGAATAACACGGCATTGATGTTCTATGTTTAAACTACGATCATTCTTAGTCATTCCATTATTGTTTTGAACGTCTTTCGAGAAATGTGCACTACCATGATTTCAGATATGCACAAATCAACATAGTCGTAGCGTATTCAATAACGATCAATGGCTATCACATCTTAACCGTTTTTCGCTTTGCACTGCCTCTATCCATGACTTTACTATAATATGCCTGAATTGTCAAACTCAACGGTCGTATTTAAGGAATAGTTCAGTCTTATGCAACAAAACAGTACTTAATAAATGAGTACTGTTTTAGTGACAAAACAATCTAAATTGGAGTCAACATGCCATGTTCAGTATGTATTGCACTCGATGTATTTGCAATTTTGAAGTAAATGAAATCTGGACGTCAGAGTTCATACAGTTTTCTGACTAGACGAATGAACTCAAATCCAAATTAACGGTAAATTACGTACTCTACTTCTAAAAGTCACACATGCATTTTTTACAAAAGATAAACCTATTCATTCTTTGATAGCTTCATGAAATTCAATTACGCGTAAAAAACGCAAAGTGTAAAAGATAAGCAACATGAGGAATATGTAACGCTGATGGAGATTAATTCTGTAATGAAACATACGTATTACAACGTCGTGTTGCATCGATTGCCTCATTTGAATCGCGTTTAATCTTTATAGTGACACCATTGTGATTTAAAACAAAATGATGCCGCGACAGATTTCCATATTCATTTTAATGAATTTCATAAATACTGACATACTTAAATGCATGTATTAAGACATAAATCTTATTGCTTTGAAATAATGCATTTCAGGAAGGGACGGACTTCAGTGGCTATTTTTACCATGCTATCCATACTTGGTTTCTATTTCAAAGCCAGGTATCTTAATCAAGAAGTTTTAAATAAGTCGTTTGATGTAAATTTTACAGAGCAAAGGCCTTCTATAGACAGAAATGCTTTCGATTCATTCGATGATTGGTTGAAGAAATGGGGAAAATCGATGTTAAATCTATCAAAAGCATATGGGAAGGGGCACTATGAGGGAGACTTATTTCAACAAAACGGAACTCACTTCATAAAAATTCCACAAATAAGAAAGTACTTTTATCTTGTACAAGACAATAAAGCGTCAATTTCTCGAATCTGTGAGACTGGATTTCATGAAGGACATTCTGCTTTAATGTGGGCGATTCTTTTCAATGGAGTTATTGATATCATTTCCTTCGACCTTTGTCATAACAAACATTGTGAAATAGGCATTGGATTCATTAAAAGGATCTTTCCTAGTGTTAAACTTAGTGTTATTCGTGGGGACTCGAGAACTACTGTTGTAGAATTTAGTCGCACAAAGCCTGACATAAAATGTAACTTGATATCGATCGACGGTGGTCATGTAGGTGATGTTCCAAAAAAAGATATGGAAAACATGAAGTATTTAGCGGCAAGAAAACATTTTGTTGTCGTTGATGATGCGAATTCTGATTCAAAGCTTTCTTGGCTCAAAACTCCAGGAAAAGCGTGGGAAGATTCTGTAAAAGAACAACTAATTTGTCCATTAAGTGAGTGTCAAGATGTATGTTATCCGCTGATAAAAGAAATGCCAATGAAATTTTGTATAGGGAAATATTGTTTAATCGATTAAAAGAAACTTTAAGATATTAATTCATAATGATTAGAGGACGCCGTTAAACTACTCTACAATAATTTATATACTTTCTAAAATTTGTATTTGCTGAAGTTAATCAGTTAGACATGTAAAAGAAGATGTATTATCGTTGGTTTAGGGTTTTATTGGTCTACAAAGTTGTCAATATTTAACTTACAGCTCTTTAATTGCATAGCCTTCTCAGTTATCACTTTCTAGTACCCCAATACTCCTTTCAGTTCCAACTGAACATCTTATAACTATATTAGTCCATACAATGTTTTGATATTTTTGAGGTCATCCGATTTTACCAAATTTGTGTGAATTTCTTAACCCTCTATGGCAAGTAAATCTCATAGTAAATGATTTTTGCTTGGAAGTAAAAATATCGAAAGCAAAACTTTGTCACATGAGAAAGAACAAATTTTATTACCTAGGAAATACATTAACTGATTATGAATGAATTAGGAATGAAATAAGAAATTCAGGAATTGTGATCAATAAATGGGTCGTGATGCACCAATGAATCGTTACCCATAATTGGATAACATTAAAATATTACAGTTTCTGGTGTAATTTGTCAAATTGCTGTAATTTTGAATTCCGCCAATAGACTTTTATTAAACTATTACATGTATTGGCAAAAGTAAACCGAAATGTGAGATATATCAAATACGTCAAGATCGAACAGTATGTTTTAACACAGGCTGATCATAGAAGCTCAAGAGGAACCAATCAACTGTGTAATGTATACTTCATAAGCTTTATATACATAGCCACAAGGAAACGGGATTTTTACTATCGTCAAAAAATAATCACCTCGTCATAACGTTTCGAATTCACACGTTCTGTATTATCTAAATACAAATCAAACAGTGGAAAAAATGACATTTAAGTTAAAGCGGTCATTTCCTTAGTCAGTTTCTGGGCTGACATTTCCTTATCATTATTAATAAACTCATCAATATACGCCAAAAGGTCAACATTCAACAACTTTTGCCTGGATGCCTCATGTGGGTCATTTATGGTCCCATTTACGTTGTTACTACCGTTCAATTTTCATAGCTACGAAAGATACCACAACTCCATCTGAATTTTCTAATATGGTACTGATGCCTACAAAAGTCTTCCCTTTTAATACAATAATTTTTACAACCCTTTGCATAAGATAAGTTGATAGTCTGTTCAATTTAATCGGAGGCATGCTGTTGCACAACAACACTTAGATGAGCTGTCCTGTACTACCATACATCAAGTACTAAGTTGCAGCCCTAGATTAATCCTACGGGGAGAAATGACCCGGCCACCGAAAGCTATATTTTTATAAATCCTTGATTGTGCAGGCGGTGTTGCCGTTGATGTCACAGCGGTATACGACTTCGAGTCCGGCTGGGACATCTATGGCAACACCGCCTGCACTGAGTTCAGCGCCCTAGACCACTCGGCCAGCTAGGCTATATAAAATATAGCTTTCGCTGGCCGGGTCAGTCCTCATCGTAGGATTAATCTAGGGCTGTAACTTAGTACACAATGTATGGTAGTACGGGACAGTTCATCTAGGTGTTATTATGTAGGATAGGGGATCAAATTAATGATGCATGTCACAACAAATCAATATTATACAACGTCTCAGAATGCATATGACATGCATCATTAATTTGATCCTCTATCCTACATATTAACATCTAAATGAACTGTCCCGTACCACCTTACATCGTGTACTAAGTTACAGCCCTAATACAGAACCTAATTATAAAATTGATTACTTAAGAAATTTGAATACCAACAGATTATTTGGCAGTCTATGGGAAATTTGACATCTTGAAATTCAAATCCTTTACTCCAATCTTTAGTATGATTTCAGTTACTTTATGTTCTTTGTTATGCAAGTCTGTTTTTTTTTCTTTGGTGGGGGAGGGGTTATTATTATGCGTATTTATACATACATGAAAAAGTTGTTATTTGATTGCACAATGTTTAAATTTCCAAATTAATACCACCGAAAAGAAAAGTGTCATGAATCATCAGTATCCTGAAGCTGCTCCCTTTTCCTCAATAACAGCAGGTACTACTTTAAATCATGGTCAATGTATTAAGGGGTCAAACGCTCCCAAAATTATTTTATCCCATCAATAAGTTCTTTTTGTGTTCTTGGTTACTTTTTCCTCCCTTTAAAATGATTTAATACACACACTCTCAATTGGATTAAGGTCTGGACTTCCAAAAAGGATGGGCCAGTGGTTATTTTGCATTAACAATTTTGTTGAGCGACTGCCATGCTTTGTGCCGTTATCATAAAAGAAATAAAAAAAAAATACATAACTTAGCAAGTTTAAATCACAAAAAAAATCTTAATTTAAACCACATATAAATATATGTATATATATAAAGTAATACCTTGAATTAGGACAGTGCATTTAGTTTACATTTTAAAGAATGAACTGCAACTGTACTCTCTGTGATGTGCCAAAATTGAAATACATATTTCTCAAATTTCCTTGTATTGGTCGGCTGACTAATTCAAATTTGGAATCTATGTCTATCAATTGGTCATCATTAATATATACAGATTTTAACAACTCTTTCAAATTTGCAAGCACGTTGGTATAAATGCTATTACACTAATACATGTACAGTCAAATGTGTCTTGAGAGACCTCATTACTTAGTCACGTGAACAAATGGTTATTATATGGGTTAGTTTTATGTTCAATGCTTTTACTTCTTTTCAAGTAAAGTAATACCAACTTCCCCCTTTTCCCATTATCAACACTAGTTTGTAGGCCTTCCAAATTTCATACATGTAATTTGTATATTGGTAAATGTTGAATTATACATTAGCAGTGTTTCCTTCACTTAAGACTCTAAAAAAATAATACCTGCATGAAACGATGTTCATTAGGATATGTTGTGTACAGGAAAGGCAGAAGAGTGTCATTTAAAATACCATGATAACTATCCATTGTAGTAATATGATTATGGCAACTGTCCGAAAAAAACCTGCTCACATAAGTACAGATGGCCAGAATTCCAAGAAGACTTGTGAGTCTACGTTGGCGCAGGCATAAAAAAAATGAAAAAAAATGATCAATTTTGTACCATATGCTAGATTGTTTGTGAAAAGAAACTTTAGTTTTTAAATTTATTTGACATATCATTGGTCAACAAGAACTATCTGAAAAAATCTAAAATAGTAATGTTGTTGTACAACATGAAGTTTATAACAAAAATGTTGATTGGTAGCATTCTATTACTATGTGTAGAATTTCAGTCCAGAAGGGGACAAAACACCTGCCGGGGCAAAAAAATTCGATGTACGTAAACATTGTAAACATTATTGTTTTGGACAAAAAAGTTGTTTTGACATACAACAAAAGTGTCTAGATAAAATTTACCCATTACTTACAACTATACCCCTATTTTAGCACATTTTTTGTCTGGTTTGTCCCACATTTCCTTCCCTTTTAAGTTCTCTAATGAGAAATTGATACTTATTGAATATGTATACCATTTAAAAGATAAATTAAATATTTTCAGAGAGAAATATGGTCTATTAGTGAATAATCTATCTCCAGTGTGATTGCTACTCTCTAAAACTGGAAATGAATCATTACTATTATAGTGTTTATTTTCTTCAATAACAGCAGTATATGTAGCGTATGTAAGAGTAATCAAGGGAACCAAGGTTATAGCAGTAATTAAAAGAATGTAATCCAGGGACAAAGACCCGACATGGAAACAGACATATTCAACAAAGAACATACAGTAACTAAAATCATAAATACAAAGTAACAAAAGCAAATGAGTAACTCGGACTCCACTAATAAGACAGTAATCAGGGGAACCTAGTTTCTAGCGGGAAATTGATGTAATTCAGTAGAAAACAGACACAAATAAGAAATTTGGAAAACTACATAAACCAAAACAGCTTTCAAATAACGACGTATTTGAAAGAGTAATCAAGGGAATCATCAGACTTCAATCTTGTACCAACAAATACCTGTTCCAGAAGTTTAATTGTATGAAGTCTGCGTAGTTACGGTAAGCTCTGGCAATGTTTGGGTAGTGATATGAAAACTTTACAGTGCCTGTTTGGAATAAACTTCCCATTTTATTGGAATTGGTCAATCGAAAAAAAAAAATGTTTAACCTTAATTTTTCCATAAGCAACGTACCTATCATAAATCTATGATTGTCACAGCAATTGAAAGAGAAAATGTTTTGTTTATTTGTAGAATCTTCCCGTTCATACGATTTCGAAACATACGTCATTTTTGGAAATTTAGACTGACATAATTTTGTCACAGACACTTGCGTGATTTTAATATTACTATATTGAACATATTGAACAATAAAAACAAGACCATTTTTTAAGCTGAAAACGTTGATTCCCTTTCAATTGTCTGACATATATGATAAGTGTGGCAAACACGAACCGGATTCTAATATTGCCATCTTTGACAGCCACACATATGATGATCATTGTGTCAATTTTTACATTTCAAACAATTATTTTGGACCATTAAGGAAATTTCAAGTGTTTACACTTTTTCAAATATCTCATTTTGAAGACCTTGTATTGATATATGAGTGTCTCAACAACCAACCGGATACTACTTTATCATTTTTTATATTTTAGGGAAAAAAGTTGGAGTTAAATCTTTTTGCACTCATACCATTTGCAGAAACATGTCATTTTTTAAAAAAATGACTGAAATAAATGTGGCACAGCCCTACATACGATGCTCAATTTGACAATTTTTACATCCTTAACAATTATTATAGACCATTAAGGAAGTTTCAGCAAGGGTTCACATTTATTCAATTTACAAAAACGTCTCATTTTTAAGATGCTTTACTGAAATATATGTATCACAGCCATCAACATAATACTTCTATTGACAATTTTAATGTTTTATACAATAGTTTTTGACTGTTAGGTATATAAAAAGTGTTTACATATATACACTTTGCAAAAATATGTCATTTTGAAGATTTTTGATATTCATATAGCAATTTGTTTTTATATCTAAACAACAATAATGAACCATTATTGAAATTTGAACTGTTCGCACTCATACAATTTGAAAAAATATGTCAGTTTTGGGAAAATGAACTGAAATAAATGTATCAAAGTCACATATATGATGCTTTTTTAACAATTGTTTACATCTTAAATAATAATATTAGACCATTAAGGAAATATCTAGTGTTTGCAATCATTTAATTTGCAAAAAATCTTACTTTTAAGAACTTGGTGTGAAATATAAGTATCACAGCCATCAACATAATACTTATATAAACAATTTTAACATTTTGTACAATAGTTTTAGACTGACAGGTATATAAAAACGTGTTTGTACACATACATCTACCAAAAATATGTCATTTTCAAGATTTTGGATTTAAATATGAGAGTCGCAACCACCATTCAGATACACATATTGCCATTTTTATATTTAAAACAATAATATTTGACCATTATTGAATATAAAACTTTTCACACTCATACAATTTCCAAAAAATGTCAGTTTTTGAGAAAATGAACTGAAATACATGTTTCGCAGCCACACATATGATGCTTATTTTGACATTTTTTTAAATTCTTCATAATTGTTTTAGACCGTTTAGGAAATTTCAAGTGTTCCCACTCATTAAATTTGCAAAAAATAACATTTTAAAGAATTTGGTCTGAAATATATGTATCACAGTCATCATTATAATACTTATTTTAACATTTTATAAAATAGTTTTAGACTGATAGGTATATAAAAAATGTTTGTACACATACGTCTAGCAAAAATATGTCATTTTTAAGATTTTGGATTGAAATATGAGTGTTGCAACAACCAACTTGACTCATATATTGCCATTTTTTAAATTTTCTAATACTATTTAACCAATATTGAAATTAAAACTGTTCGCACTCAAACAATTTGCAGAAATATGTCAGTTTTGAGGAATTTGACTAAAATAAATATGTTGCAGCCACATATATGATGCTTATTTTGACAATTTTTACATTTTAAAAAATAATTTAAGACCATTATGGAAGTTTCTAGTGTTTGCACCCATTTAATTTACAAAAACATCTCATTTTTTAGGAATTTGGTCTGAAATATATGCATCATAGCCATCAACATTATACTTATATTGACAATTTTAACATTCCATACAATAGGTTTAGACTGTTAGGTATATACAAATAGATTGCATACATAGACTTTGCAAAACTTTCATTTTGAAAAGTTTGAATTGAAAAATGAGTGTCGCCACCCCTAACCAGTTTACTAATATTGCCTTTTAATATACATTTTAAACAATAATAATTTACCATTATTGAAATCAAAACTGTTCACACTCACACAAATTGCAGAAAGATGTCATTTTTGAGAAAATTACCGAAATAAATGGGGAATTGGGTATGGGGTAATGGGGGATGAGGCAATGCAATCATGAATGCATTTTTGAACGCAAGTATAGTTGATGCTGCAGAAATAGTTCCATATTTAATTTTATCAAATGTAACTTGAAAAATGATAAACACTTGTATTGACCTTAGTACGATCTGCCTCATTTTGTTTCAAGCATATGCGAAAGCAAGTATCATTATACTTATTTTTCAAAATTTTGTGGATCGCCGATTTTTGGATTTTTGTTTTATTTTGTAATTCAACAACAGTTTTTTTTAATAATGTTTAGAATAGCATAAACTTGTAAAAAGTAGCTCTGACAGGGTAGGTTGTATGTCTTTCCTTCAAATCCCTCTTTGAAGTTCCTCATTCAAGTTTTTGCTACTATGTGAAATGTATGTTTGATTTTAGTTACTTTATGTTCTTTGTTGTGTATGTCTGTTTCCTATGTCTGGTCTTTGGCCCTGGATTACATTTTTTTTTGATCACCGTTATAACCTTGGTTCCCTTGATTATTCCTTTTTCCTTCAAGGCAATTATTTTGTCAAAGCAATGTGTGATGATTTTGTAATATATATGTTTAATTCTGGTTCTATGCATACACTTGTTTGTTAACCCTGCTTTTTGCCTTACATTCATGAGTCAATTTATTCATTTATTCCTGTTTTGTTTTGTTTTTTTTTTGTTTTGTTACAAAGCAAAATATAAAAGAAAACAAAACAAAATTCATAAATATTATACTGTATACGAAAAATACTATCAAAATGTACGTGCAAGGGCTTACAAACACAAAAGATTAACAAGTTAACTCACTACATCTTTTGTTTTAAAGTATGACAAGTATTACGTCTATACCTGCATAGATTGTAAGTGTAAGTTTTTTGTTATAAAGTGACGAATGGTTGTCCTAATGCTAAATTTCTGTGAATGAGTAAATTGTAAAGAAAACAATAGTCACTGTAAATCTGTATCAAAACATTATAAATATTGTGCCAACAATCATTCTAATCTTGAAATAAGCACTTTAAATATATAACTTATATCCGTATGATCGCATGTTTGTTTCAAGGATATCATCATGGTTAATTTTACTTGTTTTTGTATTATATACTTTTAAAGGATTATCAAAACGAGTTGATATACACATCAAACGCAGCTACAGGTATGATGAACTCCAAATCTGTACAATATTTTTTTCGACTTTATTTCTTTACCTAAACTTTAAATTGCTTTCTTAGTGTGCCAATTCAATAAAGTGTGTCTTTTAAACAATACCTGTATCAAGAGAAGCCATTTAATACACAACTTGTTTTTACCATTCAGTACATCCATGCTTACCTCTGTCATTTTTACGATAAGTCATTATAGAAATAGTAACGCAGTAGTTCATTTGTTTAAAAAAATAAATTGTACCATCTTGCCACTGTGTTAGTTATTGCATAAAAGCCATGGAAATAATTTTTCATTGCATTTTTTAGAAAGAAGACAGAGTCCAGTGTATTAATTCGATTTATTGATGTAGATATGGTTCTTAAAAATCTATATTCAACACCAATAATTTATCTCCCGGTACTCTTTTCAGTTCTATGTTTATACTGGGTATATCAATGCCAAATTAATTGTTCTAGAAATGCAGTTAGCTTGAGATGTCTGGAAGATCACAGTTTAGACACGAAATGGGACAAACGTCCATTAGTGGTGATGGGAATATTAAGCAGTGGTGAATTTCGTGAAAGGAGGGATTCTCAAAGAAAAACATGGATAAAAACGATGCAAAAAATGGGAAAGAGTTTGCCGTTCCGCATCGTGTATAACTTTTTTCTAGATACAAACACGACCGAAAGTGAAGAAGAGAACCGATTTCATAAAGATATGTTGTATTTAAATGTACCAGAGCATGGAACTCGTAACAAGTATGGTAAAAAAGTGTACATCATATTGAAATACATATATGAAACCTATCCTGAAGCTGAACTTGGAATACGAATAGATGATGATGTATTTCTTTGCGTACCTCAAGTTTTTGAAAGGTTGAAAAAAGTGATGTCTGAAAATTTGTATTACGGATGGAAATGGCACAAAACTGGACCAATAG
The DNA here is from genome assembly GCA_037379345.1 of Perna viridis. Taxonomy (NCBI): domain Eukaryota; kingdom Metazoa; phylum Mollusca; class Bivalvia; order Mytilida; family Mytilidae; genus Perna; species Perna viridis. The sequence continues at coordinate 19,726,913 of CM074523.1, forward strand.
ACGAAATGTTTGTTGTGCTTGGGAAAAATGTTATCAAATGGATAGCTCAGCAGGCTTTATGTCGGTCTTCAAAATGCAATCGCAAAACATTAAAGGGCACAGATTTAGGATCAACCTCACTCCAAAACTGGTTAAAAAGATTTAAAGATATTGATTTGAAAACAGAGAATGTCAAAATTAACCATATTAATATTCCACCCGATAGTAAAGATTGGATGAAATATGCTACCCCTAATTATTGCAAAGATCATATAGTATTTCACAAGGTTAAAATCACCACATTCATGAAGACCATGCACAAAAACAACGAAATATTAAAAGAAAACAGGTTAAGAGATGTATCTGTGTCTGGAAAGGTTTTTTCTGGAGAAAAAGTGAGAGTTTCTTCCGTTTACACAGACTTTGTTAATAATACATTAGCCCGTCAAATCGATACATTACACAGATGTTCATACTGGGCTGTCGTAACAACAATATTCAACCCATCAGAAGCGATCAAATATGTCTCAAGTTTGGAAGATTGGTGTCTTGTTATTGTGGCTGATATCAAAACACCTTCAGAAAAACATTTTTTTTCAAATTTAGGATCAGAAAAAAAACTTAATACTAAGTATCTTTCGGTTGATGAACAGTTGCATTTGTATCCTATGTTAGCGGAATCTATTCCTTTTAGCTCATTTGCACGAAAAAATATCGGTTATATGTTTGCAATACATAACAAGGCGAAATTGATATGGGATTTTGATGATGATAATTTCGGCATTATAAGCAAACAAGGATATCAAAGGATAAAAGATTATTTTAGCGCGTGTGAGGATAAACGTACATCTGTACCGATAAACCCATATCCCTATTTCAGTGTAACAAAAACCCGTGTTTGGCCAAGAGGATTTCCTTTAGATTTACTGAAAAATCCCAATATCCTTCCTAAGGCATGTGTGCAAATTGCTAAGCCAAACCTAGCGATAATTCAATCACTAGCTAACGGTGAGGCAGATGTTGACGCAATTTATCGTTTGACATTTAACCCATTTAACTTTACTGCTAAGCCTGATATTGACAAAATTTTTGTACTTCCTCAAAACACGTATGCTCCTTTCAATGCTCAAGCTACATTATGGTTTCCTAAAGCTTTTAAATACATGGCTTTGCCAATAAGTGTCACTGGAAGAGTAACTGATATATGGAGAAGCTATATTGCCGAATACTTTTTCAATAAAATTGAACTGAAAGTTGCTTTTTCCCCTCCCTACGTATTTCACAATAGAACTGTTCATAACATCATGGGGGATTTTCATGCAGAAACTCCTCTCTACGAACAGAGTGGTAAACTGGTAGAGTTGTTATCATCCAATGATTATAACGATATAGTGAGTCTGTACGATGATTTGTACCAAAGACTCTATATAGATGAAGATGATTTAGAGTTTATAAGAGCATGGGACAAAACCTTCAATTTTGTTTCAAAATAGAAATATGGATAAAATAAAAAGAAATGTAAAAAAATGTTAATTTACTGATAAATCATCGAAAAAGTCTGGCAAACATTTAACCAAAGTGTATACAGTACCATAATATTTTATATCATATGACAATAGATATCGTTGCAAAATAAAGAAACGTGAACGATCATCCTTGTAGTAATGCATACAAGAACGTGTTTCAGAATATGTTAAGTTCGATTTTTTTCTTTCAAGTATTGTCTGTCAGCAATCCTAATTTCGGGTATTTGATACATCGCATCTATCCCAAAGAACTTCAGATAAAGGATACTACAGACAGTGTGAAGTCAGCCTCGTATCTTGACCTACACTTAGAAATCGATGGTAAAGGAAAACTATTGACCAAACGTGATGACTTTTCATTCAGAATTGTCAACTTTCCTTTCATCTGTGGCAACATCCCTTCAGCGCCTGCATATGGAGTGTTCATATCACAACTCATACGTTATGCCAGAGCTTGCCGAAACTACGCAGACTTTTTGCATCGCGCTAGAACTCTAACAATTAGGGTTCTGGAACAGGGTTATGTTGCTACAAGATTGAAGTCATCACTACAGAAGTTTTATGGTCGTCATCATGAACTCGTGGATCGTTATGGTGTATCCATCTCCTCCATGAAAACTGATTTATTCAACGAGTCATAGTTTTCCGTTCCTCGTTTGTCTACCCCGGACATTGACTTTTTATGAGCAACTCGGCGGGTGTTTCTAGAACAGCAGAGGACGCTTACCCTACCAGTGCACCTGGTCCATGCTCCCAGTTTTTAATAGAATCCGAGTTGCTCACTTGCTTTTGTTATTTTTGTATGTATGATTTTAGTTCCTTTATGTTCTTTGTTGTGTATGTCTGTTTTCCATGTATAGTCTTTGTCCCTAGATTACATTCTTTTAATTACCGCTATAACTTTGGTTCCCTTGATTACTCTTTGATTACCGCTATAACCTTGGTTCCTTGATTACTCTTTGAACATGCCAACCCAGTATGGGATTTGTACCAACCACCTGGAAGAGTAATCAAGGGAACCAAGGCTATAGCGGTAATTAAATGAATGTAATCCAGGGAAAAGAATAAGTGCAAAGGAGCAAAGCGAGGGTCTTCAATAAGGATGCCAACAAATTACCGAACACTAATCAGATTCATAATCAAGTCAAATCCAATGGAGACTACAGAACAACTAATAGTGCCACCAAAATGATTGAAGACATTGAATGGCAAACTCTGCAGCAACGAAGAACCAACACCAAATTCGTGCTTATGTACTGCATAGTGTACATCTTGGTGGACATCCCTGCAGCACAATAAATTTTACCCAGCAAGCCTGAACACTAGAGGGAACACTATCCAATTAATCGTACATTTCTGCAAGACTGAAATATACAGATGTCCATTATTTCCATACAGCGTTAGACTATGTATTCAGCTGCCTAAATACATGCCCATGGCACAAGTAGTCTATATGTTAGGACGGTCCACCGTACACCTACTCCCCGATAGACACATTTATCAACCAAATTATGGTTTTAACCTTCCATTTACGAATACTTTTGTCGCCAAAAAAAAAACTGAAGCATTTTTGTATTTGTAACATCATGTAGCCATATGTGTCAGCTTTACGAAAGTATAGAGAAAGTTGCGGTTTATCTTAGAGTTAAATGGAACAAATGTACCCATACCCCCACCAAAATCGCTTCATAGACATATATTTCACTCAAAAACACTATAGGATTTATGTTTCAGTAAAATATGGCTTATTTGGTATTTTCTGTTTAGTATTATCACAATTAATACTTCTGAGCTGAGGTTCTTTTGAAAACTTGTGGTCAGAATTTATCAAAAGTACAAAAAAATGCATAATTTCGACTATTCTCATAATAAGTCATTGCTCAACTAAAACGTCTCAAATTTGATATAATTCGGTAAATGATCGCATTTTCTACAAAAATAAACCAGAAAAACTAATTTTCAACAAAGAATTTCAAAAAAATGATAAAAATATTACCCTCACACCTGTAAAACTGGCCTTAGTATCAAACAGATTTCTCACCGTTACTGTAAAATTCGGGTATTCATAATTAAGGTAATGGTGTACTCAACATATCTGATCAATTTATAGGCTTAGAGTTTCCTTTTGGGATTATAGTTACTATTAAATCGTAAAAAGGGGAATTTTCAGAATTCAGTATATCAATTTACTTTGTTTTGCATAAAGTAGAGGCTCAAAGGATAAAAAAACGTAAAAAATGAATTTCTGCCTCAACGAGGTATTTGTTGGCGATAAAAAGATTCGTAAATGGGAGGTATAAGGGTAGCTGAAAATCATATTTTGGTTGATGAGTGGGGGTTGCATGGGGGTTATCTAAGCCCACGTACTAAAGCCCTTGAATGCTTAAAGTCAGGGCTTATACAGACGAAGTAGACGTCGCACCTGTTTTTATCAATTTTATCTAGCACATCGTATACAGATTGCAATCACTTTCATATCTGTACATACACCCTGTACAAAAGTACGAAGATGTTTCCGAGCAAGCCCTGCACTAAATGAACAGAAGAGAAGATATCACCTTTTTTTTCCGACAAGGTTAAATTCACATAATGCAATATTTTGTTTGCAAATGAACCTTGGAAAAAATCATACTTTTGTTGAAAGCGAATTTATTTAGATAGTAATGCATCCAATTTCATGTTAAATATCTTCTTTTAATATTACTTTGTCCGCCCATCCATGGCAAGTGAATAAAATCAGAGTTTTAACTCTAAAAACTATTAAAAATAGTTGAATTCCATATTAAATAGAATGCCCGAAGTTCAATCATAAATAGACATGCCATTAATAAATATGGTCATTTTTCTTCTGAATCAAAACAATGAATAGTGCATGTTTTAGCCTTAAAAATGCTAATTTGTATTATTCATGTTCCATTGCAAACAATAGTTCTTAGCTCACTGGCTGAACAAAACATGATTTGTGATTCAGGTAAGAATTGTCATTAAAAGAATAGCTCATCGGCTAGATGTGATTACTCTTAATAAGTCTGAAGATCCAAAATATATGTTCAAGTCGGAAAATGTCATTTTTTCTCTAACCACAGGGTACCTCACAAAGTTTTTCTCAATGCAAAGTTATCAAAATAACAAAAATTTCTCAAAATTGTTATAGAAACATATTATATTTGGTAAATGTAGTACTTAAATTAGATGCCATAACACTCAACCTGTCTAAAAATTCAAAATGTGTGTTTTTAATATGAAATTTTCACTGCACACAAGATATTGCGCGCAGATTTTTTATTATTATTTAAAATTGTCAAAGCAACAAAATGTCTCCAAATGTGTGTGAAAATATACTATATTTGTACTTCAGGTAGACGAGACAATTCTTAATATGTATAAAAATCCAAATTATATGGGTTTATTGTTTTTCCTGAAAAATTTCATTTTTCACTGTGCACTGAATATTGCAAACTGTTATTCTCTTTTGACAGTTAACAAAACAAAAACATATGTACAAACATGTCATATTTGGACAAAATGTAATTTTTAAGTTCAACTTTTTGTATGTCAAAAAATCCAAAACATGTGTTTTTACTCTGAAAAATATCAATTTTTACTGCACACAGGATATTGCGAACAGTTTTTCTGAATTGAAATTTATCAAAATAACATTTTTTTTTAAAATATATCATATTTGGAAGCACAAAGTACTTCAGGTGTTCAGGTGGATTCGATATATTACAATATGTCTAAAGAGTAATCAAGGGGACCAAGATTCTAACGGGAATCAAAAGAATGTCTCGAGACAAAGACCAAGCATGGAAAACAGACAAAGCAACAAAGATCATCAAGTAAATAAAATAATACATAAAAAGTAACAGTAACAAAAGTAAACGAGCAGCTTGGTCTTCACTGAAAACTGGAGCATGAACAAGGTGCACATGTAGGGTAAGCGTCCTCTGCTTTTCTATGTCGAGTTGTCCAGTTTCCATGGTGCAGATGGATACACCATAACAATCCATCAGTTCATGAATACGATCATAAAACGTCTGTAGTGATGACTTCAATCTTGTAGCAATATAACTCTGTTCAAGAAGCCTAATGGTAAGAAGTCTAGCGCGATACAAACAGTCTGCATAGTTTTTGGCAAGCTCCGGCAAAACATATGAGTTGTGATATGAAAACCTCATACTCAGGCGCTGAAGAGATGTTGCCACAGATGAAAGGAAAGTTGACAATTTTGAATGAAAGGTCATCACGTTTTTTGTAAAGTTTGGTCAATAGTTTTCCTTTACCATTGGTCTTTAAGTGTAGTTCAAGATATGAGGCTGACTTCACAGTGTCTGTAGTATCCTTTATCTCAAGTTCTTTTGGGTAGAGGGGTGGTGTATCAAATCCCCGAAACTAGGATTATTTAACGATAATGCGTCATCTATCTAGTGAAAACTGTGATCTAATGATTTAGTTAAACGATGTTCTGTCCATCAGAGCAGCTGTAATATCAGCCTCATAAGAGTGAAGGAATAAGTCAGCAAGTAGAGGAGCACATTTTGTTCCCATTGAAATGCCGACCGTTTGTTGAAAAACGCGTATACTACACTGGAAAAAATGTTGTCGATCAAAATTCCAGCATTTTGAAAACATCGTCTTCTGTATTTTTGGCAGATGATTTGGAATTATTTTTTGCAAAGTATGAGGAATCACTACCAAGAAATAATATTTGTATTTTTTTTTTTTTTGAAGAAACAACGATGTATAATGTTTTTGAGTCGGGATTTGAACTGAGTATGGGGAATTAAAGTATACAGTGTTGAAAAATCATAGGTTTTAATGTTTTTATCTTTTGATAATAATCTTAAATTGAGGGTCTCCAAAAGATCTTTCGAATATTTCATGATCCATATTGAATTAATAACACTACAGGAGTAAGAACCGGAGACCGTTTTTGACAGTTGTGAGTATAGAAGTTGAAAGTTTTGAAAAAGGTTTGATGGTACATTTTGCCAATCCAGCTATGTAACGCTGTTTATGTGGATTCTTGTGTAGTTTAGGGAATCCAGTATATAGACGGTAAATCACGATCATCGTCTTTGGTAGATAGTCCGAATGAGAATAGTACCTCGCGCTGTGATACCTCTTGATATGTCTAAAAACCAAAATATATCTTATTAGTCTGAAACATGTAAATGTTCAGGGAGGGTCTAAAACGCAGAAGGGTTGAAACACGGATTGATTTTTGACACTTTCAAAGGTCATTTCTTAAAGAGTAATCAAGGGAACCAAGGTTATAGCAGTAATCAAAAGAATGTAATCAAGGTACAAAGACCAGACATGGAAAACAAACATACACAACAAAGAACATAAACTTACTAAAATCATACATACAAAGTAACAAAAGCAAATGGGCAAACTCGGACTCCACTAGAAACTGGGAGCATGTACCAGGTGCATTGGTAGGGTAAGCGTCATCTGCTTTTCTAAAAACACCCGCCGAGTTGCTCATAAAAGGTCAATTCCGGGGTAGACAAACGAGGAAAGGAAACTATGACTCGTTGAATAAATCAGTTTTCATGGAGGAGATGGATACACCATAACGATCCACGAGTTCATGATGACGACCATGAAATTTCTTTAGTAATAACTTCAATCTTGTAGCAACATAACCCTGTTCCAGAAGCCTATGTGTTAGAGTTCTAGCGCGATACAAAAAGTCTGCGTAGTTTCGGCAAGCTCTGGTATAACGTATGAGTTGTGATATGAACACTCCATTCACAAGTGCTGAAGGGATGTTGCCACAGATGAAAGGAAAGTTGACAATTTTAAATGAAAAGTCATCACGTTTGTCGTAAAGTTTGGTCAATAGTTTTCCTTTACCATCGATTTCTAAATATAGGTCAAGATATGAGGCTGACCTCACAATGTCTGTAGTATCCTTTATCTCAAGTTCTTTGGGAGTAGATGCGATGTAACAAATCCGCGAAATTAGGATTGTTTAAAGATAATACGTCATTTATATAGCGGAAACTGAGATGAAATGATCTAGCTAAACGATATTCTTTCTTTCTGATCAGATCATCTATAAAGTCAGCCTCATAAGAGTGAAGGAAAATATCACCAAGTAAAGGAGCACAATTTGTTCCTATTGGAATGCCGACCATTTGTTGAAAAGCACGTTCACTTAAGACTCTCTAAAACATTAATACCTGCATTAAACGATGTTCATTAGAATATGTTGTGAACAAAAAAAGCCACTTGAGCGTCATTTAAAGTACCATGATAACCATCCATTGAAATAATATGATCTGTGGCACCTCTCCCAAAAATGCCTTCTCACAGATGGCCAGAATTCCAAGAAAACTTGTGAGTCTACGTTGACGCAGGTAAAAAAAATTGTACCATATGCTAGCTATTTTGTGAAAAAAAAACTTCAGTTTTAAATTTATCTGACATGTCATTAGTCAATAAGAACTATCTGAAAAATTCTAAAATAGTTATCTTGTTGTACAACATGAAGTTCCTAACAAAAATTCTGATTGGTTGCATTTTATTACTATGTTTAGAATTTCAGTCCAGAAGGGGGTAGAACACCTGTAAGTGTACCTTCTTGATTTACATGTATTACATAAATTATACCTACATATTTATAATTACAGGTAAACATAAATACAATACATGAAAATTATAATTGTATTTGAAAGATTGGAAAAAGAAAAAAAGTATCTGTTTTATTCGCTAAGCAGTTAAAAACGAAACTTAAAATAGAAGCTACATTGTATATATTTAGCACTCTCGGTGAAACAATGAGAATAGGATATGGTGAATATGTCAAAAAGACAACTACCCCGCCGGGTTAAACAATTTCGATGTACGTAAACATTGTAAACATTATTATTTTTGAAGAAAAAAGTTATTTTGACATGTAACAAAAGTGTCTACATAAAATGTACCCATTACCTACAACTATATCCCTATTTTAACACATTTTTTGTTGGTTTTATCGCACATTTTCTTCCCTTTTAAGTTCTTTAATGAGAAATTGATACTTATTGAATATGTGTACCTTTAAAAAGATAAATTAAATATTTTCAGAGACAAATTTGGTCTGTTAGTGAATAATCTATCTCCAGAGTGATTGCTACTCTCTAAAAGTGGAAATGAATTATTACTATATAGTGTTCATTTTCTTCAATAACAACAGTATATGTAGTGTATGTAAGAAAGTAATCAGGGGAACCTAGTTTCTAGCGAGCAAAAGATAATGTAATTCAGGAAAATACAGACACAAATAACAAATTTGTGAAACTACATAAACCAAAACAGCTTTCGAATAACGACGTATTTGAAAGAGTAATCAAGGGAAACAAAAGTCTAGCGGAAATCATCAGACTTCAATCTTGTATTAACAAAGGCCTTTTCCAGAAGTTTAATTTTTTTATGTCTGCGTAGTTACGGCAAGCTCTGTCATAATGTTTGAGTAGGGACATGAAAATTTTACAGTACTTGTTTGGAATAAACCTCCCATTTTATTGGGTATGGGGCATGGAGAATAGGGTATGGGGAATGGGGAATTGAGTAAATGAATAGGGCAATGAGGAATGGGGCGAGGGAATAATTTTGATTGGTCAATCGAAAAAAAAAATGTTTAGCCTTGATTTTTCTTAAGCAACGTACTTATCATAATTCTATGATTGTCACAGCAATTGAAAGAGTAAATGTTTTGTTTATTTGTAGAATGTTCGCGTTCATACAATTCCGAAACATACATCATTTTTGAAAATTTAGACTGACATAATTTTGTCACAGACACTTGCATTATTTTAATATTGATATATTGATTATATTAAAAATTAAAAACAAGACCAGTTTTTAAATTGAAAACGTTGATTCCCTTTCAATTGTCTGACATATATGATAAGTGTCGCAACCACGAACCGGATACTAATATTGCCATCTTTGACAGCCACACATATGATGATTATTGTGTCAATTTCTACATTTCAAACAATTATTTTGGACCATTAAGGAAATTTCAAGTCATTACAATTTTTCAAATCACACAAATATCTCATTTTGAAGACTTTGTATTGATATATGAGTGTCTCAACAACCAACCGGATACTAATATTGCCATTTTGTAGAGAAAACTTTTGGACCATTATTGAAATGAAAACTTTTTGCACTCATACCATTTGCAGAAATATGTCATTTTTCAAAAATTTGACTGAAATAAATGTGCCGCAGCCCCACTTACGATGCTCAATTTGACAATGTTTACATGCTTAACAATTATTATAGAACATTAAAGAAGTTTCAAGGGTTCATATTCATTCAACTTCAAAAATATCTCATTATAAGAGGTTTACTGAAATATTTGTATCACAGTCATTAACATAGTACTTATATTGACAATTTTAACATTTTATACAATAGTGTTTGACTGTTAGGTATATAACACAAGTGTTTGCTTACATACACTTTGCAAAAATATGTAATTTTGAAGATTTTCGATATTCATATTGCCATTGTGTAATATTAACATAACAATAATCCACCATTATTGAAATTTAAATTGGCCGCACTCATACAATTTGCAAAAATATGTCATTTTTAGGAAAACGGACTGAAATAAATGTGTCAAAGTCACATATATGATGCTTTTTTGACAATTGTTTCATTTTAAATAATAATATTATACCATTAAGGAAATATCCAGTGTTTGCAATCATTTAATTTGCAAAAAACATCTTACTTTTAAGAACTTGGTGTGAAATATAAGTATCACAGCCATCAACATAATACTTATATTGACAATGTTAACATTTTGTACAATAGTTTTAGACTGACAGGTATATAAAAATGTGTTTGTACACATACATCTAGCAAAAATATGTCCTTTATACGATTTTGGATTGAAATATGAGTGTCGCCACCATCAAACGGATACATATATTGCTATTTTGTTTATATTTTAAACAATGATATTGGACCATTATTAAATTTAAAACTGTTCGCACTCATACAATTTTCACACATATGATGCTTATTTTAACATTTTTTTTACATTCTTCACAATTACTTGAGACCATTAAGGAAATTTCAAGTGATCGAACTCAATTTGCAAAAAAATTCATTTTAAAGAATTTGGTCTGAAATATATGTATCACAGTCATTATTATAATACTTATTTTAACATTTTATAAAAAAAAATTAAGACTGATATATAAAGTTTGTACACATATATCTAGCAAAAATACGTCATTTTGAAGATTTTGGATTGAAATATGAGTGTTGCAACAACCAACTGGACTCTTATATTGTCATTTTTTTTAAAAACAATACTATTGAACCATTATTGATATTAAAACTGTTTGCACTCAAACAATTTGCAGAAATATGTCATTTGTGAGGAATTTGACTGACATAGTAATCAAGGGAACCAAGGTTGTAGCAGTAATCAAAAGAATGTAATCCAGGGACAAAGACCAGACATGGAAAACAGACATACACAACAAAGAATATAAAGTAACTAAAATCATACATACAAAGTAACAAAAGTAAATGAGCAACTCGGACTCCACTAAAACCTGGGATCATGGACTAGGTCCACCGGAAGGGTAAGCGTCCTCTGCTTTTCTAGAAACACCCGCCGAGTTGCTCATAAAAAGTCCAGTCCGGGGTAGACAAAGGAGGAAAGGAAAACTATGACCATGTGTTGCAGCTACATACATGATGCTTGTTTTGAAAATATTTACATTTTAAAACATAATTTAAGACAATTAAGAAAATGTCTAGTGTTCACACCCATTTAATTTGCATAAGCATCTCATTTTTACAAGTTTGGTCAGAAATATATGCATCACAGCCATCTACATTATACTTATATTGACAATTCTAACATTCCATACAACAGTTTTACCCTGATAGGTATATATAAAATGTTTTTAGTGGAGTCCGAGTTGCTCATTTACTTTTGTTGCTTTGTATGTATGATTTTGGTTGCTTTATTTTCTTTGTTGTGTATGTCTGTTTTCCATGTGTGGTCTTTGTCCCTGGATTAAATTATTTTGATAACCGCTATAACCTTGGTTCCCTTGATTACTCTTTGCATACATAGACTTTGCAAAACCTTTTCATTTTGAAAATTTTTTATTGAAATATGAGTGTTCCACCAACCGGATACTAATATTCATTTTTTAAATATTTTAAACAATAATTTTGAACCATTATTGAAATTAAAACTGTTTGCATTCATACAATATGCAGAAATATGTCATTGTTGAGAAATATAATTGAATTAACAGTCATTTCAAAACCTAGATTTGTTAACAATTAATATATTCATCTATAGTTTTAATAGTTAGAATATTTAGCATGATTATTTCTCATGCAGCCCCGAGTAATGATAATTTACGATGTATTTATCGCGTGATTTCGGTGATTTTCAAACCCGGCTGCCAGATTCTAAAATTGATATTGATTGCACAAATCTTTGTTCATCTTAATGCATTATATGTGCATGATAAAACATTTACTTTCATTTTTCTTTTTGGGGGAAGAGGGATTAAACAACAAGAAATAATGCGATGTAATTGGGGATGGTTCAAATGGGGCAAGGGGGTTGGGATAATGGGGGATGGGGCTATGGGGAATGGGGCATGGGGCAATGGGGTATGGGGCAACGGGGAATGGGGCAATGCAATCTTGATTGGATTGTTGAATGAAGATATAGTTGATGCTGCAAAAATAATTCTATATTTAATTTTATCAAATTAACTTGAAAAAATGATAAACACTTGTATTGACCTAAGTACGATCTGCCGCATTCTGTTTCAAGCATATGTGAAAGCAAATATCATTATATTATCATTCTTAAATTTCACAGACAAGACATCACAGCTTCTCCTTTTACCTTCTCAAATACGCACACATTTTCAAAATTTTGTGGATCGCCGATTTTTGGATTTCTGTTTTATTTTGTAATTCAACAACAGTTTCATTTTTTGATAATGTTTAAACTAGTATACACTTGTAAGAAGTAGCTCTGACAGGGTAGGTTGTATGTTTTTCCTTCAAATCCCTGAAGTTCCTCATTCATGTTTTTGTTAGTTTGTAAAATGTACGTATGATTTTAGTTACTTTATGTTCTTTGTTGTGTATGTCTGTTTCCATGTCGGGTCTTTGTCCCTGGATTACATTCTTTTGATAACCGTTATAACCTTGGTTCCCTTGATTATTCTTTACCTTCAAGGCAATCATTTTGTCAAAACAATGTGTGATGATTTGTGTAATAGATACGTTTAATTCTGGTAAATGCATGTATTTTTGTTACCTCTGTTATTTGCCTTATATTCATGAATCAATTTGTTCATTTATTCCTGTTCTGTTTTGTTTTGTTTTTTGTTTTTTGTTTTGTATTGTTTTGTTTTGTTTTGTTTTTTGTTTTGTTACAAAACAAAATAAAAAAAAGAACAAAATAAAATTCATAAATATTAGACTGTATTCGAAAACAATTATCAAAATGTACGTCCAAGGGCTTAGAAACACAAAGGATTAACAAGTTACTCACTACATCTTTTGTTTTAAAGTATGAAAAGTATTACGTCTATACCTGCATACATTGTAAGAGTAATTGTTTGATAAAGTGACAAATGTTTGTCCTAATGCTAAATGTCTATGAATGAGTAAATTGTAAACAATACAGTAGTCACTGGAAATCTATACTCTATCAAAACTATAAATATTGTGCCAACAATCATTCTAATCTTGAAATAAGCACTTTAAATATATATCTTATACCCGTATGATCACACGTTAGTTTCAAGGATATCATCATGGTTAAATACCTTAATTTTATTTGTTTTTGTTTCATATACTTTAAAGGATTATCAAAACGAGTTGATATACACAGCAAACGAAGCTACAGGTATGATGAATTCCAAATCTTTACAATTTTTTTTTGACTTTATTACTTTAACTAAAATTTAAATTGCTTTCTTAGTGTGCCTATTCAATATAGCATATCTTTAAAACAATACTTGTATCAAGAGAAGCCATTTAATACACAAGGTTTTTTACGATTCCGTACATCCATGCTTACATCTATCATTTTTTACGATAAATCATTATAGAAATAGTAACGCAGTAGTTCATAAGTTTAAAAAAAATCAGTTGAAAACATAGTTATTTTCAGGACCAACATGTACAAATATATGATTATACCATCTCGCCATTGTGTTAGTTATTGTATAAAAACCATGTAAAAAAATTTCAATGCACATTATAGAAAGAAATCAAAGTCCAGTGTAAACAATTAATTCGATTTTTTGATGTAGATATGGTTCTTAAAAATTTATATTCAACACCAATAATTTATCTACCGGTACTCTTTTCAGTTCTATGTACATACTGGGTATATCAATGCCAAATTAATTGTTCTAGAAATGCAGTTCGCTTGAGATGTCTGCAAGATCAAAGTTCAGACACGAATTGGGACAAACGTCCATTAGTGGTGATGGGAATATTAAGCGGTGCTGAATTTCGTGAAAGGAGGGATTCTCAAAGAAAAACATGGATAAAAACAATGCAAAAAATGGGAAAGATTTTGCCGTTCCGCATCGTGTATAATTTTTTTCTAGATACAAACACGACCGAAAGTGAAGAAGAGAATCGATTTCATGTTGCATCTAAATGTACCACAGTTATTTTTCACCATAAAATCATATTGCTTTCAATATGAAATAAATAGAACTGTTTTTTATGTGTAAAATGTCCATATTTGTTGAATTTAGATCATCGTGATAAAAGCAATCTATTTCGAAATAATTTAGCTATTTTAACTGATGCGATACCATCTCATTGGTCTATAAAAAATAATATTGCATTGTTGATATGACAAATGTCCATTTTATTATACATGGTACATTGTGAAAACATTTTCACTGGTCTTTGAGTATGAAAATATTGAAATTTCATAAAATTGGTGTAAAATATATTCAATATTTAGATACTAGAGTATTTTTGACTTATGCGATACCATCTTATTGCTCTAAATATGAATAGAAAGTAATTTTTATGTGAAAAATATCCATATTTGTTGCATATGGATTATTGGGAAAACATTTTCCTTGCTTCAGGAGAATAACAATACCAATATGTCATAAAATATTGGTGAAAAGTACTTTTTTTTTAAATAATTAAGCTATTTTAACTAATGCGATACCATTGTATTGGTCTAAAAAAGAAAATAATGTATTGTTGATATGAAAATGTCCATTTTTATTATACATGGTACATCGCAAAAACATTTTGACTGGACTGGGATATGAAAAAATTAAAATTTCATACTATTTTACTATAGGTAGTATTCCCATTTGAGTATCATTGGCGTCAAGGCTGTTTTTTTCACTCTATTTAATGTTCACTTCCTTTCATTTCTCGGTTTACATGACTTCTGGTCTTTGAACTAGATTTTCATTGAATATCCTATATTGCTCCTCCTTTTTTGATGAACTATCTTCTCATCGCATAAGGTTCTGGCATCTTAGATCAATATGATTCATCTAGTTGAACTTTTGAAACTTTCTTGATCTATTGAGGTCATCGAGTCGTATACAAGGATTCCGCTCTGGTTTCCTCTTGTAATTGATATTCCGACGTTGTACGTTTTACGTTATTAATACATCCTAAAAATTTTCTTTGTTCCGAAATCTTCTCAATGCAGTTCCATTTATAAGGATCACATTTGTTTTCTGGTCGACTTTTTTCTTTTCTCCAGTTGGTCTACCACGAGGTCTTTTTGGGGCTTCACTTTCTTTTGTCAGTTCATTCTTTGGTTTAAAGTTGGCACATTCTTTTGTCCATTACACATGTACGGCATCACTACTGGTGACTTCTTCTAAGTGAATTCCTCTACAGGGAACTACATAGTAAATCTTTATTGTCCATGTACGTCCATCTCCTTCGCTGGTCATTCACGAAGTGAACCAGTATTCTTTTCCATTTCTTTTTATAGTCATCTGCATTCAGCGGTCAACTGTCGGATACATACAAAATGTTCCCATCTGCTGGGCTTTTGGATTGCAATTCTTGAGTTTCATTCGGAATCAGGCTTTCGTGCTTTGGAAAACATGAGTGCATTGGTTGTATACGGGTCATGGAGTAGCCAGTTCATCAAAGCATCTTGGTGTATTACTGTCGTCAAAGCATCTTGGTTTTGCACAGTCATAAAAATATCGTTAATATCGTCAGATAAACCAGGTTGCACGGGTCCTATCTACTTCTATCTGCTGGTGCTCGACTGTCGAAGTAATGTAGCTGGTGCTACTGCTGTTCGAATAAGGAGGTGTGTGTATTCCAGCTGCTGCTGCTCGTAATTGGGGAGGGGTATTTCTGCTGCTGCTTTTTACATATGGGGATATTTCTGCTGCTGCTGGTCGTATTTGGCTTCATTCTTCCTACTGCTTCTATCTGCTGGTGCTCGAATATGGGCGTATTCTAGTTGTTGCTGGCTGTATTCGGGATCGTTCTTTCTGCAGCATTCATTTGCTGCAAACGGTAAGTGTTGCTTGCTGGGTTCGTTTTTGTCGTGTTTACTTTTCAAGTTTAAATCGGAAGATCAAGATTTAGTTTTTTTGCAAGATTATTTCATTTTGTCATCTCCTAAGTAACTTGACTTCTGTTATTTTAAGTGGGGTATTATTGTTACCAAAGGCATGAATTTGGTTACGGTCTGTTATAGCTTGTTTTTTACCTCTTTATTACTTTCGATGTTTTGATTCCCTTCATACATTACCTACCGTCTTTTATTGTATATATTTTTTTTTGTTTTTGCTATTTTTTTTTTATAAAATTAGGGCTTAGATCAATCTTCTCTATATTTAATTTTTATGAAACTATATCATGTGCTTCATTGAACTTCAATTTAAGATAAAATTCGTGCTGTTGAAATTCCCCTTAATCTCTTTTATTATCATTCACGTAGTTGTCCGCTTCATCATTCTTTCTTTGCATCTAACATTTGTTATTGTTCGTTCCAAAACTTTAATCTGATTCCAACTGTAGCTCTACCTCCTCCTACTACAGCTATTTTGATATTGATCTTTCCAAACGTAAATCATAACTTAACCAACGAATTAACTAAACTGAATCCTCAACCCATTCCAAGATACTACTTCTATGTAGGAGTCTAGTCTTATCCCTTGACCCTAACACTAACCCTAACAACTAACCCTAACCCAAACGTAATCATAACCCTGGACAAACATCAACATCTGACCCAAATTTTAACGGTGAACTAATCTCATATGTCTGTTTAAACTATTCATTCTACTCAAAGACTTTGAACAAATGGAAAAGAGGAACATGTTTACTCTACGACAGTCTATGTACAACTGTCACTTTTTCCGGGTTAAACTCGTTTTTATATGGTTTATAGAACATTGTTTGTTTGAATGTGTATTTCTACATGTGTGTTTGTACGTGTGTGTATTTGTATGTACATGAGTGTTTGTATGTACGTGTTTTATGTACGTGTGTATGTCTGTATGTATGTTTGTACGCATGATTGAGGTCAGATACAACCTAACCCTAACCCTATCCTTGACTCTTACCCTAACCTTAACCCTTTTTCTGTATCTTGTTCTGTTGTTTTAACACTAACTCGTTATACTGGGAGCATGGACCAGGTGCACCGTTGGGTAAGCGTCCTCTGCTTTTCTAGAAACACCCACCGAGTAGACAAACGAGAAAAGAAAAACTATGACCCGCTGAATGAATCAGTTTTCATGGTGCAGATTGATACACCATAACGATCCACGAGTTCATGATGACGACCATAAAACTTCTGTAGTGATGACTTCAATCTTGTAACAATATTACCCTGTTCCATTACCCTGTTCCAGAAGCCTATTTGTTAGAATTCTAGCGCGATACAACAAGTCTGTGTAGTTTGGGCAAGCTCTGGCATAACGGATGAGTTGTGATATGAACACTCCATACGCAGGAGCTGAAGAGATGTTACCGCAGATGAAAGGAAAGTTGACAATTTTAAATGAAAAGTCATCACGTTTGTCGTAAAGTTTGGTCAATAGTTTTCCTTTATCATCGGTCTTTAAGTGTAAGTCAAGATATGAGGCTGACTTCACAGTGTCTGTAGTATCCCTTATTTCAAGTTCTTTGGGGTAGATGCGGTGTATCAAATCCCCGAAATTAGCATTGTTTAAAGATAATACGTCATCTATATAGCGGAAACAGAGATTAAAGGATCTAGCTAAACGATATTCTTTCTTTCGGATCAGATCAGCTATAAAGGCTAAAAACCACTAATTCCACTTCCCATAGGCTTCTATGCTAATTTCACAATATTCAATGGCTTCTCTGGACTTTACCTTAACTTTAACCTGCAGAGGACTATATATCAGCAAGATTCTACATATGTCAGCTCACAATCCTCAGAATTGCATGTGGGGTTAGCAGACTTGCAGTGCAGTACTGGTCACCGGAAGTGAAGTGTCTATAAATAGCATGGGAAATCCCAGTGTTTTCACAAGATAGGGGTATATTTAGAAATCATTATGGAGATTAGGCTTCACATCACAAGAAGCAAAATGCACCTATAAAATGTACAGAAATGTTTTTCCTTTCAGAAACTGTTTAAATTTTTTAAATGAGATGAGAACTTTTTCACAGCACTATGAGGAACAGGGGTAATTTCTGCGTAGGACTATTTTTGCGTACGTTCCAAATGCTCATTGGTTGAATTGCTGGTCTGTAACCTAAAGTCAGCCTCATAAGAGTGAAGGAATAGGTCAGCAAGTAAAGGAGCACAATTTGTTGCAATTGGAAAGCCGACCGATTATTGAAAACACGTCCACAACACTGGACAAATATGTTGTCGATTAAAAATTCCAGCATTTTGTAAACATCTTCCTGTTTATTTTGAAGATGATTTGGAATTATTTCTTACAAAGTATTAGGAATCTCTACCAAGAACTATATAATTGTATCTACGTTTACCATTTTTTTTTTTTTTGGAAAATAACGATGTATAATGTTTTAAGTCGGGATTTTAACTGAGTATGGGGAATAGAAATATACAGTGTTGAACAATCGTAGGTTTTAATGCTATTATATTCAGATAATAGTATTGAACTGATTGTCTTCAAAAAACCTTTCGATTTTTTCAGGATCCACATTGAATTAATACCACTACGGGAGTAACAAGTATTGTGGTAGAACTGTAGACCCTCTTTGAAAGTTTTGAAAGAGGTTTGGTGGGATATTTTGCATATCCAGCTATGAAACTTTGTTCGTATGGATTCTTGTGTTCTTCAGGAATCCAGTCCATAGACGGTAAATCAAATCATCGTCCTTGGTAGAAAGACCAAAAGTGGATAGCACAGATTTATGGTTTTCCACAATCTCTTCTTTGGAGAGTGTGGTAGCAGTATAGGTCTTATCACTCTATTATTTTCTATGTCTACCTCTGATAATACACATTGAATGTAAAAACTGTTTGCAGACAAAAACAATGTTGTTTTGGGCTTTGTCTGCTGGTACGACAACATACTTGTCATGTATAGTAGACAATGTTTTTGCTACATCGGGGTCTTTAAAAACCGACGTCGCCTTGGCACTCATTAAACTACTTAAAACTTTCATTCGTTTCAAAATTAAAAACCTCACGGCCTTTAACAACTCTAACAGAGAATCAATGTCTTCTTGTTCTCGTTTTATCCATTTTCTTGCATAGTCCTCGACGGCATCCATAAGAACTTCGAAGTTATAATTCCAATTTATGGAGCGTGGTTCACGATACTTGGGACCTTCAGAAAGGATATTACGCAGAGATTTGTTTTCGATGATGGTTAAATGTCCCGTAACGACGTGACCAGAAAGACCATATTTGAATGAGAGTTCTTGCAAGAACAGTCAGGTGGTTTAGCCTTGAAGCCCTCAATCTCGAGGTTCTGCAATAGCCTTTTATAATTGAAAATTTTGGATGCAATGGGTGAAGTATAGGAATATGAAATAATTGGTATGGATTGGTCTTTGAAATACAGGGGAATTTTTTGGTAACGTTTTTTTTTCTGTTGGAGGATGTTAACCAAGTTAATTGCATCTATACCTTTGTTGACAAACGGTAGTGGAAGAAATGATCATTTTTCTTCATCTTGACTTTTCACACAAACTGGTTTAAAGAGTCTGTGGAAACGAACATCCAAAATGATGGCAACAAGTCTGTATAACAATGAGGTGGGGTCAGAAACAGGAGTGTCAAGACTTGTTTTTAGAGGGAGTGTAGTAAAGTGAGAAGTATAGAATAAAGTTTGGTTCTAATGTGATGAAGTTGAAGTCCAAGAGGTTTTTGTATGAAAGGAAGGAGACCATCTATGGAGACATCATGTAAATTAGGTGACGAATATTGGCGATGGCCATGACTCCTTTCCCGTCCTGGATGTTTGTCAAATAAATTTATCACATTTATGCTGTTGTTATATTGGCTTGAAAGGTTTCCTATACTTTTGATGTTGTCATTGCATCCGTAAGGTATTGCAGTACCTAATCTGCGTATCCAATACTCCTCTTTTTCCCTACGATATTTTTTACTTAGAACGGGACTGTTCGTAGGATGGTTTTTTTTCTAAAATACGAACTTTCATAGAGAGGATTGAATGATCTTGTTGATTAAAGTGTTGATTAACTGTCGGGAATTCGGTGGTGTTAATTCCCGAACGATGACTGCATATTCTTTTGTTTAATCGTTGATGCGTTTCTCCGACATATACTAAACCACAAAAGTTGCATTCTAATCCATATATCAAGTTTGTTGATTTGTAACTTAAGTCATCGTGACTTCTTGTATGAACGGTTTTGTTTGTAAGGGAACTAAGAGTTGGTTATAAGAATAATGCATGTTTTACAATTTTTAATACCACATTTTGATATGGTACAATGTGGTTCGTCATCATTGTAGTCAAATATATCATTTAAAGTGATGGAACATGGTTTGATAATTTTGAAATAGTAAGAATTTTTGTACTGGAATAGATCGTCTGCAGACTGAACGTGTGGTTGCGTACTTTTAGTTGAAAACTAAAACAACTGGCCTCAGTATGAAATAGATTTCTCATTCAAAGCACACCGACACTGTAAAACTCATTTTAGGTTTTCATAATTAAGATAATGGTGTACTCAACATATCTGATCAATTTAGACGCTACGATTTTCCTTTTTGGGTTACAGTTACTATAAAATCGTAAAAAGGGGAATTTTCAGAATTCAGTATGTCAATTTACTTCGTTTTATCGATTTTAACTAGCACACCGTAAACAGATTGCAATCACTTTCATATCTGTACATACACCCTGAACAAAAGTACGACGATGCTCCCGAGCTAGCCCTGCAATAAACGAAGAGAAGAGAAGATATCACTATTTTTTTCGACAAGCGATAAATACCCATATTGTAATTTTTTGTTTGCAAATGAATCTTGGAAAAAGAATCAAATTTTTGTTGAAAGCGAATTTATTTAGAAAGTTATGTATCCAATTTCATATTAAATATCTTTTCTTATAGTATTACTTTGTCCGTCCATCAATGGCATGTGAATAAAATCAGAGTTTAATCGTAAAATTAATAAAAAATAGTTGGATTCCATATGAAATAAAATACCCAAAATTCAATCATAAATAGACCTGTCTTTAAATATCAATACATATCTATACTATAATGGCACCGAATGAGTGATTTGAAATAAAATATGGTCATTTTTCTTTGTGGATGCATGGGATAACTTCTGATTAATCAAAACAATGAATAGTGCATGTTTTAGCTCACTAGCTGAACAAAACATACATGATTTGTGATTCAGGTAAACATTGTCATTAAAAGAATAGCTCATCGGCTAGATGTGATTACTCTTAATAAGTCTGAAGATCCAAAATATATGTTCAAGTCGGAAAATGTAAATTTTTCCCTACCCACAGGGCACCTCACAAAGTTTTTCTCAATGCAAAGTTATCAAAACAACACAAATTTCTCAAAATTGTTATAGGAACATATCATATTTGGTAAATGTAGTACTTAAGGTAGATGCCATAACACTCAATGTGTCTAAAAATCCAAAATGTATGTTTTTAATATGAAAAATATCAATTTTCACTGGACACTAGATATTGTGAGCAGTTTTTTTTTTAATTATTATTCAAAATTATCAAAACAACAAAATATCTCAAAAACAAATTTGTGTCAAAATATATCATATTTGAAAAAATGTAGTACTTCAGGTTGATGCGACAATTCTTAATATGTATACATATCCAAATTATATGGGTTTATTTTTTTTCCTGAAAAATGTCATTTTTTCTAAGAACACTGAATAATGCAAACTTTTATTCTTGACGCTTAACAAAACAAAAACATATGTAAAACCTATCATATTTGGACAAAATTTAGTTCTTACGGTGGACGGTATAACTCTTTGTAGGTCCGAAAATCCAAAATATGTGTTTTTAATCTGCAAAATGTAAATTTTTACTGCACACAGGATATTGCGAATAGTTTTTCTTAATTGAAAGTTATCAAAACAAAATATTTTTTGTACAAACATATAATATTTGGAAAAAATGCAGTACTTAAAGTGGATGGTATACATTTTGTATGTCCACAAATCCAAAATATGTGTTTTACTCTGAAAAATATCAATTTTTAGTGCACACAGGATATTGCTAACAGTTTTTCTTGATTGAAAATTATCAAAATAACAATTTTGTTGTAAAAAATATATCATATTTGGATGCACAAAGTACTTCAGTTGTTCAGGTGGATTCAATTTATTACAATATGTCATAAGAGTAATCAAGGGAACAAAGATTCTAACGGAAATCAAAAGAATACATAACAAGTAACAGTAACAAAAGTAAACGAGCAGCTCGGCCTTCACTGAAAACTGGGAGCACCTGTAGAGTAAGCGTCCTCTGCTTTTCTATAAACACATGTCGAGTTGCCCATAAATGTCCGGGGTAGACGACGAAAGGAACATGCTGAACAAACCAGTTTTCATGGTGCAGATGGATACACCGTAAATATTCATCACTTCATGGTGACGACCATTAAACTTCTGTGGTGATTATTTCAATCTTGTAGCAAAATAACCCTGTTCAATTGTAAGAATTCTAGCGTGATATAAACAGTCTGCATAGTTTTGGCAAGCTCCGGCAAAACCTATGAGTTGTAATATGAAAACCTCATACGCAGGCGCTGAAGAGATATTGCCACAGATGAAAGGAAAGTTGACAATTTTGAATGAAAAGACATCACGTTTTTTGTAAAGTTTGGTCAATAGTTTTCCTTTACCATCGGTCTTTAAGTGTAAGTCAAGATATGAGGCTGACTTCACAGTGTCTGTAGTATCCCTTATCTCAAGTTCTTTTGGGTAGATGCGGTGTATCAAATCCCCGAAATTAGCATTGTTTAACGATAATGCGTCATCTTTATAGTGGAAACTGTGATCTACGGATTTAGCTAAACGATGTTCTTTCGGATCAGATCAGCTATAATATCAGCCTCATAAGAGTGAAGGAATAAGTCAGCAAGTAGAGCAACACATTATGTTCCCACTGAAATGCCGACCGTTTGTTGAAAAACTACTCTGGAAAAAACATGTTGTCGATCAAAATTTCAGCATTTTGAAAACATCGTCTTCTGTATATTTGGAAGATGCTTTGGAATTATTTCTTACAAAGCATGAGGAATCTTTACCAAAAATTAATATCTGTATCTGGGTGTACCATCTTCTTTGAAGAAACAACGATGTATAATGTTTTTGAGTCGAGATTTTAACTGAGTATGGGGAATAGAAGTATACAGTTTTGAAAAATCATAGGTTTTATTTCTTTTATATTCTGATAATAATCTTAAATTGAGGGTCTCCAAAAGATATTTTGAATACTTCAGGATCGATCCACATTGAATTAATACCACTACGGGAGTAAAAAGTGTTGTGGTAAGACTGGTGACCCTGTTTGACAGTTGTGAGTATAGAAGTTGAAAGGTGTGAAAGATGTTCGGTAGTACGTTTTGCCGATCCATCTATGTAACGTTGTTTATATGGATTATTGTGTAGTTTAGGAATACAGTATATAGACGGTAAATCACAATCATCGACTTTGGTTATTAGTCTGAAAGATGTAAATTGTCTGGGGTGGGGTCTAAAACGCAGAAGGGTTGAAAACACGGAATGATTTTTGACACTTTCAAAGGTCATTTCTTAAAGAGTATTTAAGGGAACCAAGGTTATAGCGGTAATCAAAAGAAAGTCATCCAGGGACAAAAACAAGACATGGAAAACAGACATACACAACAAAGAACAACTAAAATCACACATGACATGCAAAGTAACAAAAGCAAATGAGCAACTCGGACTCCACTAGAAACTTGGAGCATGGACCAGGTGCACTGGTAGGGTAAGCGTCATCTGCTTTTCTACAAACACCCGTCGAGTTGTTCACAAAAAGTCAAGTCCGAGCTACACGAAAGAGGAAAGGAAAACTATGACACGTTGAATAAATAAGATTTCATGGCGCAGATGGATACACCGTAACGAGCCACGGGTTCATGACCACGACCATGAAATTTTTATAGTGATGACTTCAATCTTGTAGCAACATAACCATGTTCCAGAAGCCTATTTGTTAGAATTATAGCGCGATACAAAACGTCTGCGTAGTATCGGCAATCTCTGGCATAACGTATGAGTTCTGATATGAACACTCCATACACAGGTGCTGAAGGGATGTTGCCAGACATGAAAGGAAACTTGAAAAGTCATCAAGTTATCTAAAGATGAAAGGTTTTATTTACAGAACCATTGGTGAAAACTACAGTCTTGAACGGAATGTGCCTTATCGGAGTATGGTGACGGCAAATTTTTGACTTTGATATCGACTTTCACAAATTTATGAAAGCCCTGGTCAATAACCATCAATATATTCTAAAAGACAGTTTTATTTCCTATGTTATAATCAAAAATAGTTAGGCAAAATTATTGGTGAAAACCACAATGTTGACCGGAAGGTGCCCCATAAGAGTAAGGCGTTAAACGTTTTTTTTTTTTTTTTTTTTTGTTACTTTGCTCTATTATTTTAAAAAGAGTAAGGCGTTAAACGTTTTTTATTTTGTTACTTTGCTCTATTATTTTACAAATTGTTAAAAAAAATCTGGTCAAAAACCATTTAAAAAACTGCAAATACACTTAAATTTTGCATTAGTTAAAGAAACAGGCAGTTTTACCATGAAGAGTCAATATCGGAATGCGTAAATAAAACAGTTATAAAAGCAGCCTACCTTTATCTTTAATATCAATAACAAAAAAATAATGAACTTTATCTCGGAATAAACCACATTTGTAAATTAGAAATAGACGAAAATTTGTTTGAAAAAGAAGTTCCCAATTATCTTCAATTTGATTAAAAAATACATAATTATCAGTACCCTTTGTTGAAAGAATTGTTATCCAGGTTAGTTATCTTTAATTAAGTGATTTCAAACAACATTGGTTGGCATGCATTAATCAAGAAGATGAACAAGATGTTAAATTTGAGCACTACTAGAAATTTCTATATAAACACTTATAGCTGATCTGAATGATATTTATTATAAAAAGTGTTCTGATTCGCGCTACATCGTGTTTTTAACCTGAATTGATTTTAAAAAAATATAACCTTCTGTAAATAGTGCTGAGTTAAGTATTTCATTAAAATGAAAGAGTTCTTTTGTATAGGTGTTTTCTGTGTTTCAATTTATCAGTGGTTTTTTTTCATATAGTGCTTCGTTTTTTTTTTCACTTTCCTTGAAAAATAGTTTAATTTCAATTTCTTCTGAAACATGCCTAACGGTGTTCTAATTGCAGCTCATTCTCAGGTCAAGTAAATTGACCATTTTCTCGAAATTATAAAATATTGATATTGTGACTGTGTGAGCTTACCGCATCGAGTAGATGTGGGGTGTCATTGGTCACAGGGTGGCCAACAACTACAGTGTTATTGTACAGTGTATTAAACTCTGTAAATACCAGCAACTAGTGAAGATGATAATGCAGACTTACCGTAGATGCAAGATCTTGCTCTTTGGTCTCTTACCCCGTGCACAGAACTTGTACCTGGTAAGCTGGAGACAGAGGTTTTCTATGATCAATATAAAGGCAGCATATATCAATAACAAATTGTTCAATATAGTATAGTCTATTTCCCGACTCTCTTATATTGAACCAACTTCATTTGATATAGGTGGTAAGCTAAAATGCCACCTATTGAGAAAAGATGGATTTCATCTGAGCAGTGCAGGTGCGGCCACTGAAACTTAGATGGTAAGATTATGCATCTACTGAGACATCTACTTCAACGACCACTCCGGACCAAAACTTAAAGATCCCTACTCAGTCAACTACTAATTATATAACTCAGGAAACACCTACCGAAAAAGATCAAACAAAACCGTACTTAGACACCTTAAAGTCATCTACCAAACCAACTACTCAGCAAACAGATTACCCATCCTGTACTTAACTGTCCAGACGACTTTACATTATAACCAAAGCGTAAGGCGAATATATAGGACCGGCCACTTTTGGTTTTATCACTTTTCTGTCGCGATACTAATGGCGTGTCTTCTCCTACTAAAGTGTGTGAGCCTTCTTCGGTTCGTGTGTCTTCTCCCTTTCTTGTTACAAATAGCGTGTTTTCTCATGCTAAAGTAACTGAGCCTTCTCCTGTTTGAGCGTCTTTCCCTATTCGCGATAGTGCAACGCAAATACGCCGATATCTAAAAACGAGTCAAATCCGAAGTTTCCTACTGATTATTGAGGAACTTTTTACTTCCATAGTGCTAATCATATTCTTTTACCATTATATCCTAGTAAGATACATATAAGAATTTAAAAAAAATGCAAAGAACAGGTGAACGACATCTGAAATACGACGAACCTGAGGAGTTTGGGGTACAGGTGTAAATGTTTGTAAAAGCAAGAACGCCAATAGTTCTATCTTGGTTTGTAACGCGGTCTTTTACGCCGTCGATTATGGCTGAGTTTTCCCGAAAATGTAAGTCAAGACCCAATTGAGCAGATTGCAAATATTTCATTCAGTGTAAGTTCAGAACCTAGTGTCCAGAATGTAAGTATAAACGATTTTCAAAGTGATTCAAATGATGACCGAATTGTAGATACATATTCTATTAAGAGTGGAAGTATTGATTCTACAAGATCCCCTTAAGTTGTTAGACGAAGTAGACCATCGCAGCGATGCGCGTCTGTTCAGAAATTGAAGTGGAGTCGTTCCCATAGTCCTTCAACTTCATCCTTACTATTATCAAAATTTTCATTGCTCGTACAAAGTCGTTTGATCATTGTATAAGTAAGATCATCAATTTGGCGGAGGAATTAAACATGTACTGTGAGACAAAAATAATACTTTAGATCTTAACAGGGTGAAAACTATGTTACAAAAGCTACTAGTTGTCTACTATACATGACAAATATGTTGTACCAGCAGACAAAGTCCAATACAACATTGTTTTTGTATGCAAAACGTTTTACATCCAATGTTTATAATCATAGGTTGACGTAGAACATAATAGCGGTGATAAGACCTATACTGCTACCACACTCTCAAAGAAGAGATTGTGAAACCATAAATCTGTGGTATCCTCTTTTGGTTTCTCTACCAATGACGATGAGTTTGATTTACCGTCTATATACTGGATTCCTAAATTCCACAAGATTCCTAAAAAAGAAACGTTTAATAGCTGTATCTGCAAAATGTACCACCAAACCTCTTTCAAAACTTGTAACGTCTAGACTCACAGCTGTCAAAGAGGGTTTGCAGTCGTGCAACAACACTTGTTACTCCGTTAGTGGTATCAATTCAATGTAGATCCTGAAAACAGATCTTTTGGAGACAAGCAGTTTAAGACTACTATCATAATATTATAGCATTAAAACCTATGATTGATCAACACTGTATACTTATATTTCCCATAACACTGTATACATATATTTCCCATACTCAGTCAAAAACCCGACTTAAAAACATTATCCATCGTTGTTTTTCCAAACAGTATGGTACACTTAGATAGCAATATATGGTTCTTGGTAGAGATTCCTCATACTTAAGAAATAATTCAAAATCATCTTCAAAATATACAGAGAATGATGTTTACAAAAAACTGGAATTGTTAATCCACAACATATTAGTCCAGTGTGGTGGACACGTTTTTCTACAAACAGTCGGCATTCCGATGGGAACAAATTGTGCTCCTTTACTTGCTGACCTATTCCTTCATTCTTAGAAGGCTGACTTTAAAGCTCATCTGATTAGAAAGAAATAATATCGTTTGGCTAGATCCTTCAATCTTAGTTTCCGCTATATAGATGACTTATTATCTTTAAACAATCCTAATTTCGGGTATTTGATACATCGCATCTACCCAATATTTTTCGTCTTTCCCAAAAAATAAAATTGGGTTTGCTCCTAAAACATTAAGATGGTTACGCTTAAACTAAAAATTAATTGTGAATGTTGGAAACCAAATGCAATTGACGATATGGTTGGTTGTGAAGGTAAAACATGCAGGAAACTTAAAAAGCTAGTGTTACATGTATATAAAGTGAATATTATATTATAAATTTTTAAATAGCATTTTAAATAAAGCTTAATGGCGGACTACGTCAGTTATTCCCGAGCCACGTGCAGGATATCTCCGTAGTTATAAATTTTGAAATAACATACAAGAAAATTTAATAATTTAATTCATTAATTAATTTTGTGTGACCCATACTGAGGTATGATTGCCTTTTATGTACCGCATTGAAGATTACCGAAGATTATGTTAAATCTGACTTATATAATTAAATTCGAAAGAATATTTTTATAATAAAATCTGAAATGTTTGACTGCAAGTTTGAATTTTTAAAAAGTGAAAGATTTCAACGATTCGGAAACTGAAATTGTATCGTTATGGTGTATCCATCAACACCATGAAAACTGATTTATTCAACGGGTCATAGTTTTGCTTCCCTCGTTTGTCTACCCCGGACTTGACATTTTATGAGCAACTCGGCGGGTGTTTCTAGAAAAGCAGAGGACGCTTACCCTACCGGTGCACCTTGTCCATGCTCCTAGTTTTTAGTGGAGTCCGAGTTGCTCATTTACCTTTGTTGTTTTGTGTGTGTGGTTTTGGTTGCTTTGTGTTCTTTGTTGTGTATGTCTGTTTTTCCGTGTCTGGTCTTTGTCCCTGGGTTGCATTCTTTTGGTTACCGCTATAACCTTGGTTCCCTTGATTACTCTTGTACAAATTAATGATTTTCACTAATACTTCACAAAACAAAAATTGATGTTATCTAATAGTAATTTCAATGCATTTCCATAAATTGTTTTTGACTGGACTTTTTTTTAATTTGTAAAACTTCATATTAGATCAACGTAAAAATTTTGCCGACGCCGCAATCTGATAGGGCACCATTCCTTGTGGTTTTCACCAATTATTCCGTAAATAAAAACTTTCTATCATTAGATAGGAAATAAAATTGTCTTTCAGAATATATAAATAATAAATGACCGAGCATATGAATTTTAATGAATTTAAGATCAAAGATAAAATTTTGTTCGTCTTAAGAGTGAATTTTACATCCTTCCGGTCAATTGTTTGGAACTTAAATAACATGTTTTCTAATACTTTTATCCGAGAAAATGGATATTATAAATGCGTTTCAGATTCCTTTTGTTACTAGTTACATGTATAGTACTTTTTAGGATATGACCTTTGAAAGAATAAAAAATCTGTGTTCTTTACTTGATTTCCGCAAGAATCTTGGTTCCTTAATTACTCTTACAATCTTTTCGCGTTTTAGACCCTCTCCAATTATCACTGCACACAGGATATTGCGAATGTTTTTTTTTTTTTTTTTTCGATAAAAAAACATCAAAATTCAAAAAACATTTTGTGACAATATTTCATATTATGAAAAATGTAGTACACCAGGTGGATGTCATAACTTTGAAAATTTGTGTAACTCTTGATATTATGTTTAGTAAAAAAACTGGTACGTTTCACTACATGTAGGGCATTAAAAACTATATTGCTCTGTTAGAGGACAGCAAGACAATAAGTTTTCAGAAAGATAAGGTAAAATAGAACCATTTTTTTTAATGTTGCATTTAGATGCATATTGATTTCTCTCTTTGCAATACTTAAGATTCATTGTCCGAGATGTGTCGATATATACAATATTTGGATGCATTGCAAGTATTCTTTTTAAGTTGTGAGGCAGCTGATATAAGACAGTATTTTATTGTGGTCAAATTGATTTTGTGATGATAGAACATAATATACAGGAAATAAATCCGAGTTAGATGCACATTGCAGCCCGTTTAATTTTAAGGTACATGCACATGTATAATTGCGGAGAAATTTCTATATATACAATATTAAGATGTTGTACATGAGGTATATAAATAGGATATTTCATTACATTTACAACTATTTTTAACTTTAAATAGTAGTAGTTATAATTTTAAAATATAAACAATTCGAAAAAAAAACATTGCGACAACACCAAATTATATATAGTGACAAAGTTGAAACATTCGTTATTTTTAACATTTTCAAAGTACCATTTCCGATATACAATGTAGGATACGCGATGTACGAAACATGATGTGCGATACACGATATACGATAGAAAGGTACGTTTACACGATCCAAGAGCTGAGCTGCAAGTAGTGATTAATTGATTGATTGCTGGTGTTTTACGCTTAAACAGCAATATTTTAGCTATATCCGGGCGATGAACATGAAATGGATGATACAATGAGCATGAAATAAAAGGATAATAGGGTCGACGAACTTTGATTGCCACTTGACATGGGTAGACGGGGTATGGTTGGGTAATTAAGCCTCCTCTGACGGAACGCACAGGTTTTTTTTACTCCTACCGAATATTACAGCAGGTTCTACAACGTAATAGGTACTTGGTACATTTCTCGTTGTAATATGAGATTGAGTAAATATTTATTTTGTAATTTTGTTGGGTCAAGAGATCTAGCAGATTATTTGCAGACATTTGTTAAAAGCAGGGAATTTGTTAAAACCTGATTCAATCACACCTTACGGTGTATTCAATATAATACTATAGTTGTTGGGCACATAAAACCAATTTTAATACAGACTCTTGTTCTTCGGAGTTATTTTCACTTAGCATGCACTACGATTAGGGAAGATAACATGTATCAGATTAATTTATTAATGTTTTCTGCAAAATGTTTTCGAAGAGGAAACGCTGAGAAAGAGTAATCAAGGGAACTAAGATGCGTTTGGAAATTCCATTGGGTATGTTCTACGGATAAAAGTTAGACAGGAAAAATATAATATAAAAAAAATAATGCACCCAAAGATACAAAAGAAATATCAACCTGAAGTCCACTGTACATTGCAGCATTAACAGGTTTACCGGTAGAGTAAACAACAGTCACCATCCCGAGTTGTCATAAAATGTCAAGTCCGGGGTAGACGAAGGAAAAAATAGTATAGCATAGCGAAAAAATCGATTCTGTTCCCTGATCCAAAGGCCTAATTGTACGAAGTTTAGCATTGTACAAAACGTCTGTGTAATTGTATCGTGCTCTGGCATGATGTATAAGTTACAAAATGAAAATCCATTAGCAGGTGCTGAAGGGATAGTGTAAGGAATGTTGGCAATACGGTATGAGAAGTCATCGCGTTTTTCGTAGAGTTTGGGTGATGTTTCCATTTCCATCGATCTGTAAGTGTAGGTCGTGATATGAGGCTACTTAGTAGTGTCGGTCTGTAGTTTCCTTTATCTCAATTTCTTTGTGATAGATGTGATGCATCACATCCAAAAAACTCGAGACAATGCATCATGTATATGGCGAAAACTGAGATCAAATTATCAAGCTAAGCAATGTTCTCACGTTCCCACTATACGGCACCCAAGTTACATGATGTCTCCATAGATGGTCTCCTTCCTTTCATACAAAAACCTCTTGGACTCATCACACTAGAACCAAACTTTATTCTATACCTCTCCTCTCACTCTACTAAACTGCCTTTACAAAACAAGTCTTGACACTCCTGTTTTTGACCCCACCTCATCATTTTACAGACTTGTTGCCATCATTTTGGATATTGGTTTCCACAGACTCTTTAAACCAGTTTGTGTGAAAAGTCAAGATGAAGAAAAACGATTATTTCTTCCACTACCGTTTGTCAACAAAGGTATAGATGCAAATCATTTGGCTAACATCCTCCATCACAAAAACGTTACCAACAAAGTCCCCCATATTTCAAAGACAAATCCATACCAATTATTTCATATTCCTATGCTTCCAAAAATTTCAATTATCAAAGACTGTTGCAGAACCTAGAGATTGAGAACTTCAAAGGTAAACCTCCTGACTGTTCTTGCAAAACCTCTCCATTCAAATATGGTCCTTTTGGTCACGTCGTTACGGGATATTTAACCATTATCGAAAACGAATCTCTGCGTAATATCCTTTCTAAAGGTCCCAAGTACCGTGAACCACGCTCCATAAATTGGAATTATAACTTTAAAGTTTTTATGGATGCCGTCGAGGACCATGCAAGAAAATGGATAAAACGAGAACAAGAAGACATCGATTCTCTGTCAGAGCGATTAAAAGCCGTGAGGTCTTTAATTTTGAAACGAATGAAAGTTTTAAGTAGGTCAATGAATGCCAAGATTACGTCAGTTTTCAAAGACCCCAATGTAGCACAAAAAATGTCTACTATATATGACAAATATGTTGTCGTACCAGCAGACAAAGCCCAAAACAACATTGTTTTTGTCTGCAAAACGTTTTCTATGCAATGTTTATTATCAGAGGTAGACGTAGACTATAATAGCAGTGATAAGACCTATACTGCTCCCACTCTCTCCAAAGAAAAGATTTTGGAAAACCATCAATCTGTGCTATCCTATTTTGGTCTCTCTACCAAGGACGATGATTGTGATTTACCGTCCATGTACTGGACAAGAATCTATACAAACAACGTTTCATAGCTGGATCTGCAAAATGTACCACCAAACCTCTTTTAAAACTTTTAACTTCTATACTCACAGCTGTCAAAGAGGGTCTGCAGTCATACCACAACACTTGTTACTCTCGTAGTGGTATTAATTCAATATGAATCCTGAAAAATTGGAAAGATCTTTTGGAGACAATCAGTTCAAGACTATTATCTGAATATAATAGCATTAAAACCTATGATTTTTCAACACTGTATACTTCTATTCCCCATGCTCAGTTAAAATCCCGACTTAAAACATTATACATCGTTGTTTTTCCAGAAAAGATGGTGAACCTAGATACAAATATATAATTCTTGGTAGAGATTCCTAATACTTTGTAAGAAATATTCCAAATCATCTTCCAAATATACAGAGGAAGATGTTTACAAAATGCTGGAATTTTTAAACAACAACATATTTGTCCAGTGTGGTGGAGGTGTTTTTCAACAAACGGTCGGCATTCCAATAGAAACAAATTCTGCTCCTTTACTTGCTGACCTACTCCTTCACTCTTATAAGGCTGACTTTAAAGCTGATCTGATCCGAAAGAAAGAATATCGTTTAACTAGATCCTTTAATCTCAGTTTCCGCTAGCAGAACCCTGTTCCAGAAGCCTATTTGTTAGAGTTCTAGCGCGATACAAAAAGTCTGCGTAGTTTCGGCAAGCTCTGGCAGTTTGAACTCTATATTTGTATTCCCCTTAGAAGCTAACTCAAAACATTATTAATTGTTACTATAAGAGGGACGGTACCCCTAGATACAAATAAGTAATCTTCGGTAGGGATACTTAACACTTTGTAAGAAACAATCTTCCAAATATACCGAAGATATTTTCAAAATAGTGGAATTTTGGATCGACAACATATTTGTCCAGTGTGGTGGACGCATTTTTCAACAAACGGTCGGCATTCCAGTTGGAACAAATTGTGCTCCTCTACTTGCTGACCTATTTCTTCACTCTTATAAAGCTGACCTTATAGCTGATCTGATCCAAAAGAAGGAACATATTATAATAGATCCTTTAATCTCAGTTTCTGCTATATAGATGACATATTACCTTTAAATAGTTCTAATTTCGGAAATACATCGCATCTACCTCATGGAACTTGAGATAAAGGATACTACAGACACTATGCAGTCAGTCTCATATATGGACCTACACTTAGAGATTGATGGTTAAGGAAAACTATTGACCATATTATACGACAAACGCGATGACTATTTGTTCCGTATTGTCAATTTTCCTTTCATCCGTGGCAACATCCCTTCAGCACCTGCCTATGGAGTTTTCATATCACAACTCATACTTTATGTCAGAGCTTGCCATAACTACGCATACTTTTTTGTATGTAGTAAGACCTCTTAAAATAAGGGCTTCGTGGACAGGGTTATGTTGCCAGATCACGTGAAGACATTGAAATTATGCAGCGATACATTTATTTCCTTGGAAATCTTGAAAAAAAAAACAACTTAAAACTGTGTCAGTTTTTTATTGCAAAGTTAAATCAAGTTCAAGATCAACTGCTTTACCAATCATATAAATATAGCTTGTATTGTCCAATATTTTATAGTAATAACTGATTATCTTAATTTAATTTTTTTTATCAGATAATTTTGCATGACTTCCGTCTTATTCTATTTATATTACGATACTTTATCAAACAATATTACGCAAGTGATACTTGTGTTGGGAAGTTGCGATACTGTAGCTTACCTATTGCTGAATTATATTTAATTGCAAATTGACGGGAAATGCACCAGGCTAAGCAGGCCATTATTTTTTTACTAATTAATTCTTACAATTAGGCTTCTGGAACAGGGTTATATTGTTACAAGATTGAAGTCATCACTACAGAAGTCTTATGGTCGTCATCATAAACTCGTGGATCGTTATGGTGTATCCATCAACACCATGAAAACTGATTTATTCAACGGGTCATAGTTTTCCTTTCATCGTTTGTCTACCCCGGACGTGACTTTTTATGAGAACTCAGCGATGGCAACAAATCTGTATATTGATGACGTGAGATCAGAAACAAGAGTAGTGTGGGAGGTAAAGAATAAAGTTTGGTTCTAATGTTATAAAGTCCAAGAGTTTTTGGACGAAAGAAAGGAGACCGTCTATGGAGACATCATGTAACTTAGGTGACGTATAGTGACGATGGACATGAGTCCTTTCCAGTCTTGGATTTTTGTCAGGTAAATTTATCACATTTATGCTATTGCTATATTTGCTTGAAAGGTTTCCTATACATTTAATGTTATCATTGCATCCGTAAGGTATTGCAGTACCCAGTCTGGGTATCCAGTATTATTCTCTTTCCCTACGATAGTTGATTTATTAGAATTTTTTAATATCGGACATGTGCGTTTGATTGATTACACATGCGTAGTTCATGATTATCTCTCTAACTTACAATACGGTTCAATTAACATTCAATCTTTTCTAGGTTGTATGATTGTAAGAAATAATTCCAAATCATCTTCTAAATATACAGAGAAAGATGTTTACAAAATGCTGGAATTTTTTAACCGACAACATATTTGTCCTGTGTAGTGGGTGGTGGACGTGTTTTTCAACAAACGGTCCGCATTCCAATGGGAACAAATTGTGCTCCTTTACTTGCTGAACTTTTCCTTCACTCTTATGATGCTGACTTTATAGCTGATCTGATCCGAAAGAAAGATTATCGTTTGGCTTGATCCTTTAATCTCAGTTTTCGCTATATAGATGACCTGTTATCGTTAAACATTCCTCATTTCGGGGATTTGGTACATCGCATCTACCCAAAAGAACTTGAGATAAAGGATACTACAGACACTGTGAAGTCAGAATCATATCTTGACCTACACTTAGAAATCGATGGTAAAGGAAAACGTTTGACCAAAGTTTACGACAAACGTGATGACTTTTCATTCAGAATTGTCAATTTTCCTTTCGTCTGTGGCAACATCCTTTCAGCACCTGCGTATGGAGTGTTCATATCATAACTCATACGTTATGCCAGAGCTTGCCGAAACTACGCAGACCTTTTGTATCGCGCTACAACTCTAACAATAGGCTGATGGGATAGGGTTACGTTATGAAGTCATCAATACAGACGTTTTATGATCATCATCATAAACTCGTTGATCGTTATGGTGTATCCATCTCCACCATGAAAACTGATTTATTCAACGAGTCATAGTTTTCCTTTTCTCGTTTGTCTACCCCGGACTTGACTTTTGTGAGCAATTCGGCGAGTGTTTCTAGAAATGCAGATGACGCTTACCCTACCGGTGCACCTGGTCCATGCTCCCAGTTTTTAGTGGAGTCCGAGTTGCTCATTTTCTTTTGTTACTTTGTATGTATGATTTTAGTTACTATATGTTCTTTGTTGTGTATGTCTGTTTTTCATGTCTGGCCTTTGTCCATGGATTACATTCTTTTGATTACCACTATAACCTTGGTTCCCTTGATTACTCTTTAAAAAAAAACACATTTTAAAACGAACACTTTGATTTTGTCACAACATCATAAACAAAACAGATAAATCATGGTCTATTTGTAGTGTTTAATTACTGCCAGTTACACTTTGAGACCTAAATGGAGACTGAAAGTGTCTGTTTGTAAGTGACACTAAAAACAACGAACACCTGTCTAAGAGAAACAAACCTAAATCCCCTTTGGACAGGGGTCACTATACTACCGTCTTGCAATTTAGTATTAAATCATAGCCTTATGGGTTATAATTAAAGGAAACATTTGATACCCTAATCACATTTTTGTTATACAATGAACCCTTTGAAAATATCCTCTGGCACAACAGTAAATCAGATAATGGTGACATACAGATTTGAAGTCAAGAATTTAACCAAAGTATAACATGTT
The DNA here is from genome assembly GCA_037379345.1 of Perna viridis. Lineage (NCBI taxonomy): Eukaryota > Metazoa > Mollusca > Bivalvia > Mytilida > Mytilidae > Perna > Perna viridis. The sequence goes on from CM074523.1 coordinate 19,763,379, forward strand.
TGTACTTTTTTTTTTCTTTGCGGTATGAATTGAAACAACTGGTGTAATACATCACAAGTTAGTTGATAATTGAGAAATCAAATTCGTTCATTACTAGTAGCTAGAATTTAGTTGAAAACTTCCCTTTTTCAACAATGATATTGACCTACTGCTAATTTCAGTTGCCTCTCGTTTAACCTCACAAGACGAGTGCCAATTTTGTTGTTTCATTCCTTTATTTCGATATGGATTATCTCTGCAATTTGTTTTTTTTTTTTTTTTAAATCGCCCATGCATATTATTTGCTCTAAAAGACATTGTTCGTTATACAGATATTAGGTAATGATTATGATTAAAATCATGAACATTAAACGTTCAATTCCATTTCCAATATTAGGAATTATATTTTCGCTTCTGTTTTTTTTTATCATGTGGAATTTTAAAATGACTTATAAATATGAGTATGCAAATTATCACATAAGAAGAGAAAATACAAATATTTTTTTCGAAAATGAATCGACTAGTCACAACGATAATTTATTGGAAAAGACACTTTATAAAAAGATAACCATTGCATTATTGAGCATATCATCGAAGACTGTTATGTTTACAATTGTTAATGATGGATACGCCAATTTAGCAAAAAACTGGCTTTGCAACACAATGAAAATGGGTATCCATGAAAAGGTCAGTTATTCATAACATTTTCTACTTTGTTTTGTTCTATTTGAATAAGATTAAGAAAAGAATAGAATAGAACATAATTTGTCTAATCAAAGTCCTGATTATTCATGTGGCAGTAGACATACTAAATAGTTTCAACACATACACACATTCACATAACGAACCAACTGATCACCGTAATATTTTTTTGTACTCTGTAAGGGTTTATATTGCCAGCTTCTTGAAAAAAACATTATAGTTTGAAGAACACTTAAAGTAGGTAACACTGTCCATATCTTCACTAAAGTCATTGTAACGACTTAGATCTTTAAAATGATAATATTAATTAGTAGGTAAAATAACCCTGTCCTGAAACTTGTGTCAGTCGCAATTTAACAAGGTTTTTGATTTGAAAAAAAAGAAAGCAAAACAACAACAAAAACAAAACAAATAATACTAGAATGTTATTATATTGATAAAGATAAAATGAATATATAAACATAAATCTACGATTATAGAATTTATAGTAGTTTCTTTGTTTAATGAGTACATGCGATCGTTTGGTGTAGGTTTCGTATTCAGTCCGCCCCAAACGAGTGAAGGGTAAATTCAGAGATCGTGGTGGTGATCAAAATTTAAACTGTAAAATCTGAAAATGTGGATTTATATTTCATTTTCACGAAACATGATTTCTCTAATTCCATCTCATTTGTAAACCCCGTTGAAGTTAACTGTAATCCTTCCTTTTAGTTATTTAAGTAGTATATGAGTTTCAATCCTTATTCAGAAATATTTTTAATTGAAGTTTTCCTCTTAACTACTTTAAATGTTTTACAAACTACAAAATGAATACTATTTCTTTGTCAGTTATTCAAATATATATGTTTGGCCTTATTTGTATGGTAGAAACCGTATTTGGCTTCCTATTTCTATATATCTTTTTTTTCAGTGCTAACTTTATAGCCTAAAATTTCTTATGCGTTTTGTTAGAATGATGCTGGTTTATGAAGTACATGTATATTGTACAGCAAACACTTATGAAAGATATGTAAAAAAGACACGATATGATACTTCCCTGTTTTACAAACTAAAAGCAAAAATTTCTATATATCTTTTATTTTATTTTTTTTTTTTTCAGTTGTAACTGTAGAATCGACAATTTCTTATGTTTTTTGTTAGAATGATGCTGGATAATCCATGAAATACATGTATATCGTACAGCAAACACAATTTCGCAATTTCACAATTTGATATTTTGAATTTGTTACGGTCAAAGCAAATAATCTGGTACATTATGCCAACCCAACAATTACGTGGTCTTTACATTTACACTTATGAAAGCTTGGTATATAGTCTAAAAAGACACTATCTGATACTTCCTTGTTTTCATATTTTTTGTTTGTTTTGTTTTTGTTTTTGTTTTTGTTATTGTTGTTGTTTTTTTCAATGAAGAAAACACCATCTTCATGGATAGTATTTATACACGACAACGACTTAATACACTATAATGAAACAACTATTTTCTACGCTGCTAGTAGAACGCCTTTCTTTTTTCCCATCTATATCACGAAGATGGCAGAAAAGAAAGCATAATATTCACCGTCAACGATAACTTCATAATGTATTACAATATTCTTACACAGTAGTATATAACCCTCATACATTAGCCCGTACTGAGTCGGGAAAATGTTCATTAATACCAATTCTTTCCAGATACTGATTATTGCAACAAACGATAAAATACAATCAGAGCTCTCATCTACATCGTCAAAATTGAAAGTTATATCTATTAGTGTAGAAAATGAGTTAGCCACCAAGCATCTACAGTACAGTCATGCAGGATATCTTCGATTGATGATACTCAGAACAAAGATTTTAAGTTTTTTACTTGATAAAGATATTGAAACATTTTTGTTTGAATGTGACTTTTTATGGTTGAACAATCCGTTGGATTTGTTTGTATCTAAAAGGGGAATACACGATTTGATTGTCATACCTGATACAAAAAACGGAAACGTTATTAATGGAGGGTTTTTTTATTTGTTTCCGACACAAAATACAAAAACAGTGCTTAGGAAACTTACAGAAATGATGATTAAATTAGGACACACGATTCAACATTTAAGTTCGGACACATTTGTTTCAGAGAGTCAAAATGATCAAGTATTTTTTACGTCTCTTCTAAGAAAGCGTTTTGCAGGTATCAATCCCATTATTATGCCTTTTCAAGATTTTCCTAGTGGCCAATGGTATCGAACACCTGTATCAGTAACCAAACTGTGGAATCCGTTCGTCATTCATAATAATTACATTATAGGTAACGGAAACAAAGAAGATCGTGCAAAGAAAAGACGACATTGGTTTCTCACAACTGACAATAAATGCAATATGTCTCTTGTTGACGAAATAGTAAATAATTATTCATAAAAATATTGTTCAAAAAGAATAAAAATTGAATAAAAATTTTACTACTCACTCTATTTTTCAATTTATTCTTTTTGACTTTGTCTTAACGGGGAAGTAAACACTTTAAACGGTTGAAATTCCTCTATAAATAGTCTTCTAATGCATCTTGCTCCAGGTGTTTTTTTTAGACTCTATTTTTTCATATATAAATGTTTTATGTCATTTTACTGAGTAAAGACACTTACGTATTTCATTTATTTGTCGATGATTCGAATAGATTTTTCGCATAGCCAAAAATAAAAAAAATTATGATGTTCTTAATCAAATTAAGCCGAAGGAATTAACTCACGAATTATTGCATTTGCTGAAGTTCACTCTCTATATTTATTTAGACCACTCCGCCACGAATTTAAATGAAAATATAACTTTTGTTGGCCACATCATTCCTCCTCGTAAAATAAATATACTTAGTACATGATGTATGGTACTACAGGAAGCTAGGAGTTGTTATGTAGGATAAAGGACGAAATCAACGATACATATCACAACAAATAAATACTATATGTATAGTGTACGTCTTATAATTTGACGACTCTATTCGTTGCACTGTTTCATGGGACCTTGTTTGATAATGGGAAGATAAAGTAGCCATATGAGGGACTAAAATACTAACGTTGTTTAGAACTGTCGGATTTACGAAAAGAATGTTTGGTCATTACCTTTGCTGCACTCGAACTCTTACCGCTATGTCATATATGGTAACACCGCCTGAAAGAAGTCCATCGCCCTAGGACACTCGGCCAGCTGACTTTATAAAATATTGACAATTTATATATAAGCTAACTGGCAGAAGGCATCATATATTCACATGAGCGCCAGGTAATGTTTTGTTGATGAAGTAGGGAAATTATTTTCAATTATAAGAGTTAAACATACTTGACTATCGGGTTCAAAATTTGACAAGGAGAATTGAATGTTCCACGTTGTAAATTTGGAGTGATTCTGAGACTACTTGATTTTTTTAAGTTCCACTATGTGTTTTATGTTTAATGAAATGAAATTACGTTGGTTATTAACAAAAAAAACACAATCGCTCAGTGTGTATGTCTGTACCCTAGGGACCTTGGATTGACACAACTATGTTTCCTAGGGGGTTTGGCAATTTTGTAAATTAAAACGCGAATATAGATTAAATATGCATCAGCATTTAAGACATATTACCATAAAAGATAATGTGCAATCAAGTACATGTATATGCAATTGGACAACTGAGCAAAACCGAGCAAGCCTGTGTCCGAATACTTTGATTATAATATCAACTCATACGTTGTACTAAAGCTTGTAGTAACTACGCATTTTTTTGTTCCGTGCTGGAGTTATTACAATTAAGCTTCTGGAACAGGGTATTGTTGTTACAATTTGAAGTTATCAATACAGAAGTCATGACCTCTTTGATGGGTATGGTGTATCCATCTGCACTGTGTCTTAGTTTTCCTTACCCCTTTCATCTAACCCGCCTGGTGTTCCAGGAAAACAAAGACAGAAGACGCTTACCTTCTTGATACACATGGTTCATTCCTACAGTAATTCGTGGAGTCCGAGTTGTTAATTAACTTTTTGTTTCTTTGTACGTATCTTTAATAATTTTTATGTTCTTTGTTGGTTCTGTTTGTTAAACTACCTGATGGAATGTCCAAATTTTCGGAACGATAGACAGCTTTACATTGATAATAAATTCATATCTAACTGTAATATTTTAAAATTTAGTGCTATTATGAATCAAAAACAGCAACCCGAACTAAGAAAATTGTGCAAATTCATTAGAATTATAAATGACACTCTGGATTCTCTCCGACCCCTACAAAATTATAATTGTATTTCCCTCCGCAACTGTACAACTCAATGCGATGTTTTTTCTGCATACCTTTGACTACATCAGTTTTATCAGAATAAATTATATATATACATATAGGTCTGAAATATTCCCAACGATGTTAGAACTCGAACTCGTACCGCTGTGACATCTATGGTAACACCGCCTGCACAAAGTCCAGCGCCCTCGACCACTCGGCCAGCTAGACTATATAAAAATATAGTTTTCACTGGCCGGGTCATTCCTCCTCATAGGATTAATATAGGGCTGTAACTAAGTACACGATCTAAGGTAGTAAGGGACAGCTCATTTAGATGTTATTATGTAGGATAGAGGATCATCTAATCAAATTAATACAGGGAAGATAATTTAAACGTATAGAAAGGTCTGAAATATATATATATATATATATATATATGCAAACACATTGTATTCAACACATTCGTCGCAAAAGACTCCCACTTAATATTGAATTAAATCATCAAAGTAAATGAAATGAAAAAAAAACAACTTTTAATTAATACCATAAAGCACGAGATAAAAATTTATGTAACAGAAGACAAATAAAAATAAGTAATGTGAACATCTTCAAAAAATTCAAAAATCTTAAAATGAAATGAGAATGTACAATGTTATGTATATACATTAGTCGAAATAATAAAATAATATCGATATAATATACAACCGACGGAAGCAAATTATTATGAGCAAATATTGAAATTACATCGTATTTAAGTTTGCTGGCTTGTTGTAAGAAGTTTCATATGTATACAATAAATAGGATTCACATTACCATGAAAATATGCACGCACGGAAATCTCTGAATTAAAGATAACATTCATTTTTATTAAAAGCAAAACTGGTTATCAAATTTGTAAACAGATGTTAATTACAAATAAACAACTATTCTACCAAGGAATAGAAAACGACTTGAAAAATATCCTAACTGTTAAACCCGATATTAAAATTATCAAAAAATGTATAATAATAATAATAATAATAATAATAATAATAAGTGGCCTTTTATAGAATGTTATATTCAGATGTTACGGCAGCAACTCCAAATAAACTACCGATTATAGATTCTAAAATGCAAGGTTTAAAGAATGCATACCGATGAACAACATCATAAAGGCAACATAAAAACGGGCAAATGCTCAATTGATATTATTGGACATGTGTGTTAAGCATTTTGGAAGCGAGTTAAAGTTGTATAGAATATATTGGATTCAACATGAGATGAAGTTGTCTATGGGCATTTATAAATAAGTATAAACACTTATTTGAAAAGGAAAGAAGGGTAACTGTAGCTGTTAACATGTTTCAATAAAAAACAAAATAAATATTAAAAGAGGAGAAGCAACTAAAAGTACGACAAACAGATTAATATGTGATAAATGTTTCTCCCTCCGAAAATATGATGGAACTAAATCAAACCAAAATTGTTTAATTTCCTTCTCCCGTTTCATTGTAATATAATGCAAGCAGATGATTTGTAAAGGTATCAATTGCTTCCACATGCAGGGCTTTTTTTGCGTTAGCACCGAAGCTAATTTTTGTGACTTGCTTTTAATTCATCCGTATTTGCAGCTATGAAGACCATTCATTTTTTAAAATAAATATTAGTGCGAGTTGATACATTTTTCTTGTGTTTAATTTGATGTGAACACGATATTTTCGTACATCTTTATTTTCTTACTACTTAATACAGCATATAGAAATACAACGTCCGTTCAAAATTTATCCCTACAATGTTTTCTTTCTTTTGTATATTATTTCGATGTCAATTGAGTATTGTGGTCTGCGTATAATATATATTATTATAGAATCTCACATCATCTTCAAGGTTTTTGTTGTGTCATTCTAATTCATTGTCGTGGTTTCATCCATTACTTCCTTGATGTTATTTTTTAGTATGCTTTTAAGTTATAGTTCATATTGCTTATTAATGTGTTCTATATATCAAAGAGTAATCAAGGAAACCAAGGTTATAGCGGTAATCAAAAGAATGTAATCCAGGAACAAAGACCAGACATGGCAAACAGACATACACAACAAAGAACATAAAGTAAATAAAATTATACATACAAAGTAACAAAAGTAAATGAGCAACTCGGACTCCACTAAAAACTGGGAGCATGGACCAGGTGCACCGGTAGGGTAAGCGTCCTCTGCTTTTCTATAACCACCCGCCGAGTTGCTCATAAAAAGTCAATTCCGGGATAGAAAAACGAGGGAAGGAAAACTATGACCCGTTGAATAAATCAGTTCTCATGGTGCTGATGGATACACCATAACGATCCACGAGTTCATGATAATGACCATAAAACTTCTGTAGTGATGACTTCAATCTTGTAGCAACATAACCCTGCTCCAGAAGCCTATTTGTTATATTTGGTGTTTAAGAGAGTAATCAAGGAGACCAAGATTTTAGCGGAAATCAAAAGAATGTAGTCCAGGGACAAAGACCAGACATGGAAAACAGACAAACACAATTAAGATCATACTACAAAAATTCATACAGAGTAACAAAAGTGAATGAACAAAGACTACAATACAAATTGGGAGCATGGACGAGGTGCAACGGTAGATTAAGTGTATTTTGCTTTTCTAACGGAGTGTTCAACGTGTTATTGTCATCCTTCCAACTTTCGTCTACACTTTACTTAACTTTTATGAGCAACTCACAGTTTTTAGTGTAGTCCGATTGCTACTTTGTATGTATTATTTTGATTATTTTATGTTCTTTGTTGTGTGTATCTTCTTTGTTTGTTTGTTACCGGATTATATTATTTAGAATTCTACTATAATCTGGGTTATGCAGACATAAACAATGTTGTTTGGTCTATGACTGCTAGTACGGCAACATATTTGTCATGTGTAATAGACAATGTTTTTACTACATCTGGGTATTCAAAATCTGATGTAGCACTGACACTCATTGACCTACTAAACATTTTCTTACGGTATAAAATTAAAGATCTCACAGACTTTACCCACTTTGACAAAATATCAATGTTTTATTGTTCTCGTTTTATCCATTTTCTTGCGTAGTTTTCCACGGCATCCATAAGAAGTTTAAAGTTATAATTCCAATTTATGGAGCGTGGTTCTTGGTACTTGGGATCTTCAAATAGGACTTTCCGGAGAGATTCGTTTTCGATGTTTGAATCTCCCGTAAGGATGGGAAAGGCCGTATTTGAACGGCGAGTATTGGTAAGAACAGTCAGGTGATTAAGCTTTTAAGTCCTTAATCTAGAGGTGATTCAATAGACTTTTATAACTGAAAATTTTGGATACAATAGTTGAAGTAAAGGAATATGAAATAATCGGTATTGATTTGTCTGTGAAGGATGGGGGAATTCGGTCGTGACGTTTTCTGTATAGTGATTAGATAGGCTCAAAAACAGAAGTGTCAAGACTTGTTTTTTAAACGGAGTGTAGTAGAGAAAGTGGCATAAAAAAGAGTTTAGTTCAAATGTGATGAAGTCCAAAAGGTTTTTGTATGAAGGAGAGACCATCTTTGGAGACACCATGCATCTTAGATGATGTATAATGGCCATGGATATGACTCCTTATCCGTCTTGGATTTTTGTCAAACAAATTCATCAGATTTATGTTACTTTTGATGTTTTCATTGCACCTGTCAGGTATTGCAGTACCTAATCTGCATATCGAGTATTCCTTTCTTTCCGTACAATAACTTTTACTTAGGACTATTCTTGGATGGTATACTTCAAGAGTACGATATTTGTAGAGACAACTGAATGAAACTTTGATCGAAATGTTCAACCACTGCCGAAGATTTGATGGTATTAAATCCCAAACGATGACTGCACACTTTTATTGTTTAATCGTTTTTTGTTTCACCGACATATATTAGAGTGTATAAGCTGAATACGATTTTGTACCTGCTTATTTATTTAAAAATAATCTGGAAATTCGGTTTAGAAATGTATTGAGGTTTCCCAGAAGAAAGTCTCACTCATTCTTGTTACCGAGTAAGTTTTCGCCCAAAGCAACATGGCTGTGCACCATAAACAAAGGATGAGGTCGGTCTATCATATAGGCATAGCCTAAAATTAAAACAGGCACTCAGAAATCTACGAACTCCCACAAAAAAAAAACGAAAACAAACAAACAGACGTTACGACAGGTGTTCATACACTTAACTAAGTAGAAAAGTGTACAAACTGGAATATTGAAAATAAATATAGCAAAATTATTTTTTATAGGGAAATTAAACGCATGATGTATTTTGAAAAAAAAATATTTTAGATTTGTAAGACTTGGCGACAAGAAGTACATAAGATAAATTGGACTAATCAAATTTTAAAGAAAAAGTAAGGTTTTCTTTTTTTTTTTTTTTTTTTTTTTCATTTTTTTTCTTCTTTAATATTTCGTTTCTTTGTTTTGGAATTTCAAAAAATCTTCATGTTTCTTCTCATTTTGATTAAGAAGAACAGCAAATGTCAATACTTTTTTTCTCTCACTTTTTGATTTTAGATGCCATAAACCAAATCAATGAGGCGTACTTTAATATATATTTGCAGTTAAAAATACTATAATGTTTAAATATTGCTTCCTTTGATATCTCTTTGTTACCTTTGTATAAAATATTGGGAACAGTGACAAGTAGTTATCTACATTAACTGAGTTACGTAGTATTCGATACATTGGACATTTACTTGATATTGATTGCAACATTATTCTAATTGCTTGGATGTAAGTCTGGCGACATTTATTTTTATAACCAGATGTTCTTTGTATTTCCTGAAAGTTATTGAGCTTGCAGTAATAAACAAATCAATACAACTTGAGATGTAATGCGAACACAATATGTTTATTGATTTTAAGTCCTAGTAGGTTTCAGTCTTTTGTCTTTGTAGTATTTGTAATTCAGGAATTAATAGTCATACATGTACTTATTTATATCAAATGACATAATGAGAATTTTTTTTTGTTTTTCATTTCTTTCGATTACAGAATAAACATGTTTTTCTTTTTTATTTTACATTTCTTAAAACTGAAACATACACATATATATTATATGTAGATGTATACAACTGTTTTAATTAAAGTGATTTTAGTAACTCGGTAAGGCGGTAAAGATAGATATTTGGCCGTCTTAGTAAATTCAATTTTATAAATACCTTAGCTTTCCGTAATAGCTTTATAGTGTTACAGGTTTTTGTAGTAAATCAATAATATTATAATCTGTCGTTTATTTAAATAAGCATTGGATTAGTGTAGATAAATAACAATTTATGTTCACCTGAAAAATGGAATGTTACAAATGTGTTTATGCCACTTAAACACCTGATAGAGATACTTACAAAAAAATGCCTTAGCAAAATAGATACCAGCTCTAAGAAAAACTTGTGTTCTTACATGCATCTAGAGCTTTCCTTTGTCAACGAGATATTACTTATTTAGCTTTGATGTCTTGACCATGTATGCTTCTGTTCTTCAATTATGATTAAGCAAGCTTAATATGTACTGTACCTGACCGACAAACTTGCATGGTCAGGGTATATGTCCTGCATTTCATATGGCCGTGGCGAAGACTGACAGGCCAAAAATGTTGGCCCAATTTTTTTTAAATTGTTTACATTTTGTTTATATTTTATTTGTATGTACATGTAGTTCCTTTTTACCTTTTCAAAGTGGCCTTTTTTCGGAGAGCTCTATTATCTGTATATTGCGACAATAGCACAAACAATTTTTCAAGCCATAGAGAGTGGAGTGCCGAGTTTACTGTTAAACCCAGTATTCACCAGTATGAACCTGTCTCGAAGATATGACAGCACATTGATAAATTAATCAAAGCATGCTGAAAGCTTAAATCAGCACTGATTTTATAATTAAATAACTGAGTAAAATAAAGGCAAGACCATGCTAGAGATAAAGCTAAGCTATATGAATAAAGATGACTAAGCCAAATTAGCAAGAACTGCGAGAACGACATTTGCATAAGCTGCCATTCCAGTTATTAATGAAACTCTTGCATTGTACAATGTTTCTTTTCGAATTTTCTTCATATCTGAATGAGTGTAACTCAAATATTATCGTTTTACCTGTGATTCTTTTCTACTATATTTACCTTTCCAAAAGTATAAGAATTATTTATGCATTTAATTATATCATGTAAGTATAAAGAAGACTGTTTGGATAGTATCTTAAAAACTTATGTAGCCATTGTTCATAATCTCCTTATTCTTAATGTTGGAAGACCAGATTTCTGAAGTAAAATTTCATAGGGGCTGTTATAGACTTCGTTAATAAATCTCAAGACGTGTTCTTCATTTTTTCCAATGTTTTTTTTTATTATTTACAAAAATGTACCTCCCCACAGAAATGCCAAATAATTGAACAATGATTAAAGTTTGACATGATGAAATGATAGTAGATAATTAACCTCCCCAAATTTGTTAAATGTTTTAAAAAATTACATTTAGCTGCCTTGAAGTTCTTTTTGACAATTTCAGATACATATTTAACAAACTTAAGTTCATAGACTATTATCACACCCAGGAGTTTGATATTTAATTTCATTACTGTCTAAATTGATTTTTTTATTTCCATTTTTAGTCTTTTACGTTTGTAGTTTAATAATAAAAGACCATGTGGTAGGCAACCGAAAGCTTTCGAAAGGTCAATAAACACAGCAGCAGCGTAGAAGTTTTTATCGACTGCTTGTTTTCATTCCTCCATAACTTTGAAGAGTGCTGTATTACCAAGTCCATAAGCTGCCGGTATATGGCCCTCTAGAAAAACTATATTACCACTGGTAGTACATTGTATACTGTCAAACGGATTGGAACCAAAATTGTCACAAAACTAGATTACCATAATCATGCTGATTTGCACTCACTATCCGAAATTTCAAACATTACCGCCCTTTAAAGACGGTATTAGGGGAAAATTAACCCTTGACATTATGTACACTGATCTTGTTTGGAGGATTGGTTCCAATTTTTCGTGGTATCCGACAAGGAAGTGTTCTGTCTGCTAAACAATTCATAAATCAATTTATAATGAACTGCCGAACAGGAGCCCTATGCACTCCACGTACTAAATGATAGCTCCCCTGTGCTAGCCGATGATATTTCTCTAACTGAAGTTAAACATTTGGTTTTCTTTAACATTCATGTACATGTAAGTTGTATGTAGCATATAAAGGTCATGATCACGATGCGAAATAGTAACGGACTTTTCGGAAAGTTTCTGAGTTGCCAGACTACACCGGCATGGACTTTTATAAGTGACCGCTAAAAACTAATTAAAAAGATGAAATAAAATGACGAAAATATAACAAGCCAGTAAGTTTTCATACTGGTATAATGATGAGACTCATACTATATAAATATAAACGACTTTTGAATCAGCCTAGACATTCGGCAATTTATCATTGATAATTTCCCTCTTCCCCAAACAGTTGCTTGTATACTAGTATGTTACTGATCCAAAAAGAATCCTGCTTAATTTCCACGAAATAACAATACAGAACTTCATAGAAAAGCTTTCGTCCGAAAATTTACAAAACATAATTAATAAACACAGTCTTGAACTGCGTGATGTGGTTCGACGTCATGTATATTCCATTGAGTAGATCTAGATTTACAAGATAATGAATATGTTTGACGATTCAAGAAAAAAAGGCTTTTTGTTTAATAAATGAACTTAGCCTTGATGAACATATCCTTCTACCAGCGAAGTCACTCCACTAATAATATTTCGTTTTTAAAGAAATTTAGATATTTCAGTCCTTCGATCCAAGATTTTCATTCACGATTAACAGACCAATTAACTTTTCGAGCTTTAGTACGAACCAAACCTGATATCATTACCAGAGTCTGCAGGGGTGGATCCAAGATTTTATATTAGGGGAGGCGCACATTGAAATTTCGAAAAAAAAAGAGGTCAACTTTTTCAAATATTCTTCTAAATTGGGCACAATGTAGATATCCTTTGTGGTAAAATCAGCGAGAAATTAAAGTTTTAACCTAAAACCGCCCAAATCTACCCCTGAATACCTATACTTTGCAAATTTTAGGGAGGCGCACGTCTGCCACACCTCCGCCTAAATCCACCATTGGTCTGTTACGTCAGTGCCAACTGCTCTATACAAATTATCATGTCTGACAGTGTCGTATGACATAACGCCCAGTTCCATCATTAGAACCAGAAACACTCTTTTCGTACCCGTTTCAAGAGCTTTTTCCATTTGTAGTTACGGACCAATATCTGCGCATTAAAATATCAGAACAAATTATTCGAGCAAATTAGCTTATTGTGTGGAGACGTGTCAAATCACATTCTATTTTTGTATAAAGATTTTAACTAGTAACTTTTCACATTACCAAAATCATTTGGACCCACTTGTATCTTGGTATTATTATGAAAGACGGGGAAGGAAGCCTTTCCAAGTTACCCTCGATGACTTTGTTTAATCATCCCTCCGAATACCCATCCATGAAGAAGTATACATGTAACAACCTGATTTTTCTAAGTTAAACTGTTGTCTCGCGGGTCGTTTTTCATCGTAGTTTTTAGTGAAACGATGTGATACTCGTTTCCATTATATCAAACTAGCGTTGCCAAGTTTTCTTAGATGACGTTGGAACTTTCAATTGGTGTCAACCCAGACGTCATGAATTTCTGTCAATAAGACTTTAACAATATAATAGAGAATTTGTGAAAACAATCCTGTTCTTTTTTTCTCATTCAGTGGTCATTTTGTTATGTAAAACAATGGGGCTGGGAACAGTAGCCGGAGTTCACTTTTTTTTTATTTGGACAACTTACAGTGTTGACTACTTACAATGGGGTAACTATTGAATATTATTTTTTTCCGTCCATGGCTAAGTAAAAGAAAAATCCCACATTTGAAGCTAAGCATCAACTAGCCAATTTCAACATATCTCATCAAATATTTACTGAAGTATGCTAGTTCTTTTCTATCTGATCTTGAACTTTGTAATATTCAGAACTTCCAACACGTCAAACTTTCATCGTTTGCTCTACCTGAAACTGAAACCAGGATTTTATCTAAAGGTTTGAATTTCTGTCCTACTCCTCACAATGTAGATGAAGTTCAACTTGAAGATGACCTAGTCAAATTTGCTATGTCCCGCAGGCTCAAAGAACATTTTGCGAACAAATATGAAGGCCAAGATATGGACCCTGACATTTCTGACTCCGACCATGAAGAAAGTGATCTATACACTCGGAAATTCTAAAAGAAAAATCCATGGGCTCCTAAACCGAATAAATGTGGCACGCTAGAAAATGTCATTTACGAAATAAAATCAGATGTCAAACACTTATCCAACAACTACATTCCATCTTTCTTCAACATCACGCCCGATGAGAAAAAAGCAATACAGTCGTTAAAAAACCGTGACGATATAGTTATAAAACCAGCAGATTAAGGCAGTGCCATAGTAGTTATGAATAAAAGTAACTACATCTCAGAAGGAATGCGTCAACTTTCGGATGAAAGATTTTATAAAAAGCTACCCAACGACCCTACTAAATTTTTAAGTGAAAAAAATCACTTCAGAATTGAACAAAATGTTCAAGGATGGCAGCATTACTGAAGACCCGGACGTTTTTACCTTCTGCCTAAAAATCACAAAAACGATATATCCCTGGACGGCCCATAGTTTCTGCTATTGGTCACCCAAAGGAAAAAAATTCTGAATTTGTTGATTACCATCTCCGACCCCTTGTGCAAAAGCTCCTGTCATATTTAAAAGACACCACGGACTACCTGAGGAAAATGGAATCAATGAATCCTTTACCTCCCGAAACACGTCTAGTCTCCATTAATGTCACTTCACTCTATACTGATATCCCACACGATGACGGTATAGAAGCCTGCGAAAAGCTTGGGAATCACGAGATATTTTTGACCCCCTACTGACTGCCTAGTAAATGTACTCGCTTTAGTTTTTAAGTATAACAACTTCACTTTCAACGACAAACACTACCTCAAAATCAATGGTACAGCTATGGGAATTAAAATGGCTCCTTTGTTTGCTAACGTCATCGTGGGTAAATAAGAAAATCAAATAAATAATCTTTATCGAAACCCCTCTCTTGGTTTCGATTCATCGATGATGTTGACATGAAATGGACTTAGTCGAAACAAAATTTAGACAATTTTATCACACATGCCAACAATGTTCATCCATCAATCAAATTCACCCATGAAATTTCTGACACTAAAATCACATTTTTGGATACTATTACGTTTGTAAAAGACGGGGAAATGTCAATGGATCTTCAAAGAAAACCTACTTATAGTCACCAATACTTATCTACCAGTAGTTGTCATCCAAAACATTGTACCATAAGCATACCATACAGCCAGGCACTTCGAATTCGGCGCATTTGCTCATCTGAAGATGCTAACAACATCAGCAGCAAAGATTTCCTCGAGTACAAACACAAACAAAGGACAAAAGGGTTCCTTTGGTGCTTACATACTATCCAGCCTTTGGGAAAATCTCGCAGCTACTGCATTCAAATTGGAAAGACATTCAAAAACATCCTAAGCTTTCCAAGCTCTTTCCTGGGGCCCCGGTCCTGGCATTCCGTAGACCTAGGAGCCTAAGAAATGCCCTAGTAAGAGCAAATATTTCATCTCAGCCCAAACAAAATACAACGGGCCAGTGTCGACCATATGGAGATAAAAGATTTAAGACCTGTACCCAGATACTACACACCAAAATGTTTAAATGCTACTGCATTGGAAAGGAATTTGCCATTTTTTGCGACGTGACTTGCATAATCGAAAATATCACATACCTTCTCCACTGCCGATGTGGTATGCAGTACGTTGGCGAAACAGAACAACCTTTCAACATGCGTATGAATGGTCATCACAGTGACTACAAATGCAAACCAGACCTCTCTCTATGTCGCCATCCAAGAGGATCTCCACAACATTTTTGTAACGATCATAGAACGTAAAAAAAAACTGGTCAAAATGTAAAAGAGTGTCTCGGGAAAGCTTTTGGATGAACAAATTTCAAAAAACTTCTCCAGATGGAATAAACAAGACAAAATAATCAATTTTTAGGTCTTGGTCTAAGGCTGGTACAGCACTACATGTATACATCAATACGCCGTACTAACATATTTTGATATTTTTTAATTGTTTTCCACAGTTAATTGTTATTTTCATTCAGGCTCCTTATCATTTGCTTATGTGTGCCCTTGATAAAGGTACAATCACTCACATCGTACGTGATTCAGCATCTGAATCTGTTTTGATCTTGAACCTTATGAGTTTTATGCTGAAGAAGGATATCAGTTATGCCATAGATGTCACAGCGGTACGAGTTCGAATCCCATTCTTCCCTTAGAATTCGAAATATTGTTATGAGCAAATCGAACTAATTGTGATAAGTAAACACCATATGATGGTGATTAGGAGACGTCACTAAATTTTAGTATTGGGTTTTCATTATCAAAATGAATACTAAGATCAAGAAATGGATATTCTTTATTAATGTTTGACAATAAGATGGATAGTGTAAACTATCTGCAAATTTGATGATAATTTTGATGTACCAAAAGACATTAAGGCATTGCCTCGGGGTTTAAAAATGAAAAGAGAAGAATTACACTTGATATTCGGATATTTTAAATCGGTTATCCATTTGTATTTCGCTTGTTAAGTGTTCTCAAGATTATATCTAAAAATGATTAACCCCAAGCTGCAACTGCAATGAAGGAAACAAATACATAATATCTATTAAATCAATATATAAAATACTGTTATAATGTATGGAAGTGAAGGTTACAACCTAGATTTATCCAAACTTTTCGTTAGAAACGCTTGAACCAAGACAACAACACTGTGGTAACAGCTGTCCCGTTGTTGGAATTTTTTTTTCAAAAGACCCATGCGAGCTTGCCATCAAAATAAAAGATAATTTCGTATTCCCTTTTTAAGCAACAACTGGCCCCCAGAGGCCTGAATCGCTCAACTGGTTAAGTTTTATCGTTCAAGGGCAATAACTCTGCAAGGTGCTTTCCAACCATTTTGACTAAAGAACACTTTTGTACGACTTATCATAAGGCTCATTTTATCAATTGAAAATTTCTATTTATTATAGTTTTCAAGATAATGGCTGAAAACTGTAAAAGAAAAATGTCATTTTTCATCTTGCAGGCGAAATATCTCTTACAAAGAGACGCAAGACAACCTTGATCCCTGACGAAGTTTGAGGGCTTTATAATAGGGATCATTTTATCAATTGAAAGAGTTTGGCTAAACCTAACGTTTTTTTGGAGATATCTGGAGATATCGGAAAAAATATATAAAGTTTCTATGATCTCATTTTGACCTTTTACTTTCCTATATTTGTAGCATAACCAAGGAGATATATTACAATAAGGAATGAACATATGCTGTATATTTTTCTATTGAATAAATTTCACTATAGGAATTTAAAACAGGACTAGGGCTGGAGCTTGTACATATGAATTAAGTGTCCATGTAACTCCGACAAAATAATACAAAAAATATGTATGATTAAATGACACAGCAAAATATCCAAACTTTAACTACAAAACGGTCGATTTAATGTAAAGCTACAGCACGGAAAGGATTTTGCCATCAATCGCAACGTGACTTGGAAAACCGAAAACACCATATATCTTATCCAGTGCCGATGTGGGATGCAGTACATTGGCGAAACAGAACAAATTTTCAACAGGCGTATGAATGGTCATTACAGTGACTACAAATGCAAACCAGTCCTCACCCTAAATCGACATCTTAGATCCACCGGACACACCCCGGAGGATTTCCACAACATTGTTGTAAGGATCATAGAACGTAATAAAAACTGGTCAAAATGTAAACGAGTGTCTCACAAAAGCTTTTGGATGAAGACAGTACAAACAACTTCTCCAGATGGAACAAACGAGAAAAAATAATCCATTTTTAGGTCTTGGTCAAAGGCTGGTACAGCACTACATGCTATACATCAATACGCTGTACAACTTTATTTTGACTATTTTTTTAAATGTTTTCCACAGTTAATTTTTATTTTTAATTTTGATAAAAAGACCCCCATTCGTTATTTCAATATCGATACAATCACGCACAGCGTATGTGATTCAGCTTCTGAATCTGTTTTGAAGAAATTACAAACAACTTCTCCAGATGGAATAAACGAGAAACAATAATCCATTTTTAGGTCTTAGTCTAAGGCTGGTACAACACTACATGCTACACATCAATACGCCGTACAACTATATTTTGACTACTTTTTTTATTTGTTTTCCAGTTATTTTTTATTTTTAATTTTGATAAGAAGACCCCCTTCGTTATTTTCATTCAGGCTCCTTATCATTTGCTTATGTGAGCCTTTTTTAAAGGTACAATCACCCACAGCGTGTGTGATTCAGCTTCCGAATCTGTTTTGATCTTGAACTTTATGAGTTTTATGCTTTTAAACGTTGTATGAGTTTTCTGCTCATAAAGTTTTATGCTGAATAAGGATATCAGTTAGCCGAAATATTCAATGTAAATTTTACCATCTTCTGGTGATGTTTAACATATTTAGACGTTTATGTATGTATGCATCCTTGTATACTGTGTTGATCCTCGCCGTGCATGCTATGTATTTACGTAGTAATGCACTAGCAAGTAAGATGGTGGAGTTGCCTCACCCCATTAGACTTCTTATATTATATATTTTGTGTGGCTGTATTTCTATATTGTTTCAGATCATCTACTGTCTTACTCGATACCATCAGAGGTTGTCCTATTAAGTTACATCATGTGCTACTCTTCGCGCGCTATATTCACTTACGAGGAGGTATAACTCGGTTAACTAAAGCTTTATTTTTATATAGCCTAGTTGGCCGAGTGGTCTAGAGCGTTGGCCTTCGTGCAGGCGGTGTTGCCATTCATGTCAGAGAAGAGAAGGGGTTCGAATCCCGCTGTGGGAGCGACCAAAATTGACTTGATTAAATATATGTAAGAATCCTTGTATTAACATACTATGTTGATCCTCGCCGTGCATGTTATGTATTTACGTAGTAATTTACTGGCAAGTAAGATGGTAGAGTTGCCTCACTATATTAGACTTCTAATATATATATATATATATATATATATATATATATATATATATAAAGGTCTGAAAAATTCCCAACGATGTTAGAACTCGAACTCGTACCGCTGTGACATCTATGGCAACACCGCCTGCACAAAGTCCAGCGCCCTCGACCACTTGGCCAGCTAGACTATATAAAAATATAGTTTTCACTGGCCGGGTCATTCCTCCTCATAGGATTAATATAGGGCTGTAACTAAGTACACGATCTAAGGTAGTAAGGGACAGCTCATTTAGATGTTATTATGTAGGATAGAGGATAGCAACAGCAGTGACAGTTAGTAGTTAAAAAAGTACAAAGACTAAACAAGAAAAAACAAACATTTTTTATCAAAGTAACTTGATTTTCATCCCACTACAACTTGGTGGATATTGGGTTGAAATCTGAATATCTATTGTAGTTAAGTTTCAAAAATTAACGAAGCATGAATATTGAGTTTGTCCGGAGCTAGTAACTTCACATATTTGCCGAAAGATAGCAGTAATTTGTATGATGGTAAATATGAATAGAAACGTTACACATTGAATATTGTATTGAATTTTCAGAAAAAAAATGATGTTTTTGCATTTTTATATATAGGGGTAAAACAAATTTAAAAGGCATAGAACGTTTGGAGCAAATCTTAACGAACCTTTATACATCAATTCATCTGTGGCAGTGCAAGGTTTAAAGTATATTTTGATGACACTTAAGTGTATTGTTTGTATTGTACATGTATATTGAAAACACAGATAATACGTACATGATCGTTAAATCATAAATTTCGTGGTCATTATTTATTGTGAATACAAGATCAAGCACATAAGGAATTCGAGCTTTCATGAAACCGTGTTTGTAATATGATAAGGCTACAATTAGTAACGATTAAAAAGGTAATGAATTAATGTGCATCGAATTTGGTGAAAAATGGTTCACTCTGTTCAAAGATACATCTATCTGAATAGCAACAAAGAAAAAGTGCATTTTGCTTTAATGGATGTGTCTCGTTTGCATGTTTATTAAAAAGATATTTGATATTTATTGAATACACATTGTCCAATCGGTGACAATTTTTGACCAAAATTTATTATACCAAATTCTAGATACAAATAACTCATATTGCTCGTTCATATCTATGAGTACGCCTGATTGTCTATTATATAAAAGAGGGCAAGAAGGTTTTACCAAACAATTTGCGGCATTAGTGATAGATGTTTATTCTTTACGACTCCAAAAATTACAATATTTTTTTTAATTTCTCCTTTTTTTGTATCTCAAAAGAAATAAATAAGGATGATTGCTGTGTACTCGGAGTACTTCCAGTTTTTTAACACATAATATAAATCAAAATAATCTTTTGTCTAGCTTTCACAATAAATGAATATAGATAATTTCATTGTTTACTATTACTCATCCATAGTATGATAATAAAATATCCTCATTCAACCTATGCATATGAAGCGCCTAATATTGACTGCTTCAAAGTATTAACCGTAGGCTCTGTCAAGATACGATTACATTTCATATCATATAAAAAAGACACATTTGTATATGTATGGAAGTCTATTTCTGTCATCGTGAAACATAAAAGTCGCGAAAATTTAACTCGTAAAGTCGACATAAATGATAATTTTATTTAAAAAAGTCACGATAAATTTTCACAATAGTTAAGATAATGGTGTCGACCGTTCGATATAAGTACATGAATTATCGCAACTTTAAGACAACCGACGACAACTTGTGCTTTTGACATAAAATATTTTCACGATAAATTTTCATAACTTTAAACTATAAAATTGCGAAAGTTTATGTCGACAGATATCAATACGGTCACGACAAGTTGAGATAACTTGTCACCATTTTGTCACAATAATTAGCTCTAATGTCGTGATATTGGTAAAAAGCTATTGCAAAAATATTTATGTCGAAGCTACATATTGGCATGGCTCTCTATAAGTCGTGAAAATTAACTCGAACGGTCGACATAATTATTACTATCACGAAAAATTATCTCGACTTTTTGAGATAAAATTGTCATTTTTGTCGACAAAATACCCACATTATCACGACTTTTCGGGGTAATTTTTCGCGACTGTTATTTATCGGGATGACAAAAATAGACTTCCATAGTTTTGTGATTAAAAGACTATTTTATTTTTAACAGCTAGACCTTCGTGATTGGAAATATTCGCCAAAATTCTGTTTGAAGTTTGCTGGAAAAACTATCATGACTTTAATGTTAATTTATTTCATGGGAACATGTGTTATTATTCGCAATGATGAAGGGAACGGTAACGTCATTATTAAAAGAAACCGTTCATCAAAAGATTTAATCAATGTAAACTATGACAATATCGCTAAAAAAAGTCACTCTTCTGGTGATAACCAACATGCGTCAACAATATTGAGTCATTTACAATATGATAGTCCCGTTCTGGTAAAGCTTCTCCGTTCATATTATATAGAACCACCATCCTCAGATTTGTATCGACTCAATCGCCCAGACAAATTAGACCATTCTTCAGGACAAACACCGTTTATTGACAATAGACTTAACTTCATGATAAGTTAACCTTTAATATATAAAAAAAAAAAAAAAAAAAAAAAAAAAAAAAAAAAAAAAAAAAAAACTTCTTTTAAGCAAATTTCATAGAAATACAAGACAAAAGGGTACATTCGTCTTCAATTGTAGATTTAAAACGTGTTGGTGCTGGTAAGAGTTATCTCTATTTAACACACGTACATCTTATTGAAATTTGCAATATTCATATATTTGTCCACTTGTAATGAATATTACTGTTGGTTGACCAAACGCTTCAAGGGTATTCAAAAGCTCAAAATTCTCTTACTCAAAACTATATCATCGAATATTTACCGTAATCTACAGTATAACACGATGCAAATCCCCTATAAGTTTGGCGTTGCAGGATATGATTGCATACATGTTTTATTTCGATCATTTTTCTTTCCGTATCATTTGTGGTATTTTGTGGTAACAGCCCTTCAGCACCTGCGTATGTAAGTTCCATATCACAACTCATACGACATGCTAGAGCTTGCCGTAACTACAAAGACTTTTTGAACCGCACTAGACTTATTACAATTAGGTTTCTAGAACAGCGTTATGTTGTCACAAGATTGAAGTCATCAATACATAAGTTTCATGGTCGTCATCATGAACTCGAGGATTGTTACGGTGAATCAAGGAGTAATCAAGGGAACCACGGTTATTGTAGTAATCAATGGAATGTAATCCATAAGAAAGACCAGACATACACAACGAAGAACATAAAGTAACTAAAATCATACATACAAAGTAACAAAAGCAAATGAGAATCTAACTTCACTAAAAACTGGAAGCATGGCCCAGGTGCACCAGTATGGTAAGCGTCATCTGTTTTTCTAGAAACAACCGCCGAGTTGCTCATAAAAAGTCAAGTCCGGGGAAAACAAACGAGTAAAGGAAAACTATGATCCTTTGAATAAATCAGTTAACATGGTGCCATGAGAACCGATTTATTCAACATGTCATACTTGTCCTGTTCTTTTATCACTACCCGGACTTTTTAATGAGCAGGTCAGCGTGCGTCTCTAGAAAAGGAGAGGACGCTTACCCTGTTCCCTGCTCCCAGTTTGTGGTGGAGTCCGTGTGGCTCATTTACTTTTCTTACATTGTATGATTTTTTTCTTACTTTTATGTTCTTTTTTTTGTGTGTCTATGCTTTCAATGTCTGGTCTTTGTTCCTGGTTTTTATTCTTTTGATTTTCGCTAGAATGTTTTGTTCCCTTGATAACCTTTTTCAATATATTGCATATATAACTCGTAATAAAAAAAGTGATGATAAAAATTGTACCCATTACCTGTTTAATGTCGACAAAATGCTGAACTACTTTTTTCAACGCTATGTTCCCTGAATTTGTAAACAGTTGATTTTAAGTATCAAAATTATATGCCGTTTTACTTCCGACACCAAAAGTACTCAAAATGCACAAGTTTATCACATGATTTTTCCTTCGTGTCGATGCACCAGGTTACAGACTGGACTCTTGTAACTCTATGTCCCCATAAAGGTCAAGGAATTTTAGGAAAACCAGCAGCAAGGCTACGTATTTTGTGTGTATTTTGGCTTTTTGGAAGCTTATGGATGTTCATCCATTTTCACCACAGATTCGATTTATTTACCATGTGTTAGCCATCCTTTTCCTTTTGTCTACCATGGACATGGGTAAATTGCCAGGCATTTTGAGAAAAGGAGAGGATGCTTACTCAACTGATGTTATCAGGATGCTTATTACTTTTATGTTGTTTGTTTGTTTGTTTTGTTTTGTTTTGTTTTTTTTTTTGCACTTTTGTTCATTTTGTTCAATTATGTTCATATTTATTTGAATTTTTATTTTTTGTTTATTGCTGCTGAAAATTTGGGTCCGCTG
Organism: Perna viridis; assembly: GCA_037379345.1. Lineage (NCBI taxonomy): Eukaryota > Metazoa > Mollusca > Bivalvia > Mytilida > Mytilidae > Perna > Perna viridis. The sequence goes on from CM074523.1 coordinate 19,786,855, forward strand.
ATTACTCCTTTAAATAAAATACGAAATGCGGGTCTTATATTTTGAATTCAATATAAATTTAATGTCATATTTTATATTTTTTTAACGAATATTCCGAAATATACATGAACCCATTATCTGTCATCAAACAACAAAGCCGCGATCAGATCGTGCATCGGTCTTCGTTTTTGATTCAACAGTGTTCATTTACTTGTCAAATAGTTGTGGAAATCGATGCAGGAACTGTAGCTGTGTCCTCTCACCTCGAATAGAGATATGGTACAGTGAATTGTTTAAGATCATTATCAGGCTAATTATTATAAAATGCATTCAGTGACTACTTGTTTATATGGGAATAAAATGAAAAAAACTAGGATTTTATCAGTATGATAACGAACACGTCTGGTGGATTTTTGTTCATAATGTTTCAACATTGCCTTTTTTTGTTTGTTGTTCAGTACCTGTATGGGATAAACGGGGTATGCGGCAATGGGGAATGTGGCATTGGGAATGTGGTCAATAAATAGGGCAATAGGAATGGGGCGAGGGAATATTATTTAATGGTCAATCAAACAAATTGTTCATTATTCATTGACATTTTTTTAAATATTAACGGAAGTACATTTGGCATTGATTGAAAATGTTCGCGCTCATACAATTTCTAGATGTAAATTATTTTTGAAAATTTATACTGAAATAATTTTGTGAAAAAATGATAAACCGTTTATTTCCTTAGCTTTCAATTGACAGAAATATGTCGTTCGTCGCAACCTCGAAAAGGATAACAATATTGCCATTTTTAATATTTTATAATTTTTTCAACACTTTAATCAACAAGATCACTCAGTCCTCTCCATGAAAGATCGTATTTTAGAAAAAAATATTACCATCCTACAAACAGTCCCGTTCTAAGTAAAAACTATCGTAGGGAATGAGAGGAGTACTGGATACGCAGACTAGGTACTGCAATACCTTACGGATTCAATGAAAACATCAAAAGTATAGGAAACCTTTCAAGCCAATATAACAATAGCATAAATGCGATGAATTTATTTGACAAAAATCCAAGACGGGAAAGGAGTCTCGGGTCTCACTAACCACTTCCGGGTCAAATTGCCACCCTCTTATGTAGTACCAAAAACACACTGAACCTAGACATATGCATTGTAAGTGCATTATTTGTGTGTATTATGATTAAAAGTTGTCAAAATGAAGCTGAGAATGTGTACTTCAAAATCATATATGTAATTAACTACAAAAGCGTATGAATATTGTTTACATGTGTGAGTAATTTGCCTCCATGTTGTCAGTTAGCAGAACAGGTAAAAATGTGGATTTTCAGTATTATTTATTCAAGTAAATTTTGTGAAGAATTTCTACTATCATCGTACCATTAGCATAATGATTTTGGAAGCCATATTTTCCAAGCTTCACAACGGTATGCAACTTTAAGATGTCATTTGTCCCGGGAATTCACAGTGGGACTTTGAAAATTACTTTTTTAACATGTAAAGTAATGGAAATGTTAGACGTGGTTAGATAGACCTCGGCCATCGCCACTATACGTCACTTAAGTTACATGATGTCTCCAGAACCAAACCTTATTCTATACCTCTCACTCTACTACACTCCCTTTACAAACCAAGTCCTGACACTCATGTTTCTGACTCCACCTCATCATTATACAGACTTGTTGCCATCATTTTGGATATTGGTTTCCACAGACTCTTTAAACCAGTTTGTGTGAAAAGTCAAATTGAAGAAAAACGATCATTTCTTCCACTACCGTTTGTCAAGAAAGGTATAGATGCAATTAATTTGGCTAACATCCTCCATCACAAAAACGTTACCAACAACATTTCCCCATATTTCAAAGACAAATCCATACCAATTATTTCATATTCGTATACTTCACCCATTGCATCCAAAATTTTCAATTATAAAAGGCGATTGCAGAACCTCGAGATTGAAGACTTCGAGGCTAAACCTCCTGACTGTTCTGGCAAAACCTCTCTATTCAAATATGGTCCTTCTGGTCACGTCGTTACAGGAGATTTAACCATCATCGAAAACGAATCTCTGTGTAATATCCTTTCTAAAGGTCCCAATTGCCGTGAACCATGCCCCATAAGTTGGAATTATGACTTTTAAGTTCTTATAGATGCCGTCGAGGACTATTCAAGAAAATAGATAAAACGAGAACAAGAAGACATTGATTCTCTGTCAGAGTGGTTAGAGGCCGTGAGGTCTTTAATTTTGAAACGAATGACAGTTTTAAGTAGGTCAATGAGTGCCAAGGCTACATCAGTTTTCAAAGATCCGATGTACAATCACATTATCTACTATACATGACAAATATGTTGTCGTACCAGCAGACAAAGCTCAAAACAACATTGGTTTGGTTTTGTCTGCAAAACGTTTTACATCCAATGTTTATTATCAGACGTAGATGTAGAAAATAATAGCAGTGATAAGACGTATACTGCTACCACACTCTTCAAAGAGGAGATTGTGGAAAACCATAAATCTGTGCTATCCTCTATTGGTCTCTCTACTAAGGACGATGATTGTGATTTACCGTCTATGTACAGGATTCATAAACTCCACAAGAATCCAGACAATCAACGTTTCATAGCTGGATCTGCTCAACCAAACCTCTTTCAAAACTTTTAACTTCTATACTTACAACTGTTAAAGAGGGTATGCAGTCCTACCACAACACTTGTTACTCCCGTAGTGGTATTAATTCAATGTGGATTCTGAAAAATTCGAAGGATATTTTTGACACAATCAGTTCAAGTCTATTATCGAATATAATAGCATTAAAACCTATGATTTTTCAACACTGTATACTTCTATTCCCCATACTCAAAATCCCGATTTAAAATCATCATAAATCGTTGTTTTTTGTTCAAAAAAGATGGTATACCTAGATAAAAATATGTAGTTTTTGGTATAGATTCATTATTCTTGGTAAGGAATAATTCCAAATCATCTTCCAAATATACAGAAGAAGATGTTTACACAATGCTGGAATTTTTAATCGACAACATATTTGTCCAGTTTGGTAGATGTGTATTTCAACAAATGGTCGGCATTCATATGGGAACAAATTGTGCTTCTTAACTTGCTGACCTTATCCTTCACTCTTTTCAGGCTGACGTTATAGCTGATCTGATCCAAAAGAAAGAATATCGTTTGGCTAGATTCTTAAATCTCAGTTTCCGCTATATAGATGTATTATCTTTAAACAATCCTATTTTCGGGGATTTGATACATCGCACCTACCCCAAAGAACTTGAGATAAAGGATACTGCAGACAGTGTGAATTCAGACTCATATCTTGACCTACACTTAGAAATCGATGGTAAAGAAAAACTAGTGACCAAACTTAACGACAAACATGATGATTTTACATTTAGCATTGTCAACTTTCCTTTCATCTGGCAACATCACTTGCGTATGGAGTGTATATGTCACAACTCATACGTTATGCCAGAGCTTGCCGAAACTACGCAGACATTTTGTATCGCGCTATTACTCTTACAAGTAAGCTTCAAGAACAGAAGTTTTATTGTCTCATCATGAACTCGTGAATCGTTATGTTGTATCCACCATGAGAACTGATTTATTCAACGTGTCATAGTTTTCAATTCCTTATTTGTCTACCCCGGACTTGACTTTTTATGAGCAACTCGTCGGGTGTTTCTAGAAAAGCAGAGGACGCTTACCCTACCGGTTCACCTGGTCAATTCTCCCAGTTTTTAGTGGAGTCCGAGTTGCTCATTTGCTTTTGTTATTTTGTATGTATGGTTTTCTTTACGTTATGTTCTTTGTTGTGTATGTCTGTTTTCCATGTCTTGTCTTTGTCCAGGATTACATTCTTTTGATTACCGCTATAACCTTGGTTCCCTTGATTACTCTTTGATAAAACATTTACTTTACTTTTTCTTTTCGTAATGGGGAAAGGCATTTTACAATGGGATCTATGTTGATTCAATGGGTGATGGAGCAATGGAGAATGGGGCTATATAATGAGGTGATGAGGCAATGGGGGATGATGCCATGGTGGATGGGGCAATTGGGAATGAGATATGGGGCAATGGGGAATGGGGGGTGGGACAATGGGGTATGGGGCAAGTGGGAAGTAAATCCCATAAAGGGACTGTAATTATCAATTACATGAGATCAATTAGTAATGACAACTTTTATTACAGTCATGACGAAGAACCTTTGGTCTCGTGAAAAATATGGTTTACACATTTTAGTGTCAGATATTTAAATATCTGGAGAAATCATACAACACGTAGTTAAGAATCGAAAGTATCTTTTTTTTTCTTAGAAGTTCTATGTTGTTTACAATGAACTTTTGAATGTTATTTCTATATTTTTTTTTCTTATTGCATTTTTTTCTTGGCAGAGAAATGGCTTCTTTGTTGAATGTGGGGCCTTAGACGGTGAGCTTGGATCTACCTCCTTATTCTTTGAAAGAATGCGTAATTGGACTGGACTGCTGGTTGAAGCTGATCCTGAAAACTATCGAAAGCTGAAACATAAAAACAGAAAAGCGTTCACAGTGAATGCCTGTTTAAGCCCTACAGATAGCCCAGGCAAAGTAAGAGACTTACTTTTCAAACCACTATTACCAATTTTCACAAGATAAAATATGGTGCACAGTATATGAGTTTTCTTCTTAACGGCAATGTCACTTGTTTTAAGGGGATATGTTACCGGAACCCATATTTTGTTTCAATATGACCTCTCTCGGGCTATAAACCTCGACGTAAAACTGTATTTATATCACTTTTCAAAATACTTAATGTTAATTCGAACATAGACATTTTCGAAAATAGAAAACTGACGTAAACAAATAGTCTCTGTTTAAAGAATATAAATCTTGATATATGCAGTTGAATATTTTTGGCACTTTATTCGCGCTTAAGTTAAGCAATTCGGCAAAAACTAGCTATAATTTCGAAGGTACGTTTGCAGTAAGGCTGATATGATTTAACACGTTTTTACTAATGGTGCTTGTTAAACACCTCTAATGTTTTACCTCACCCTTTCACAAACTCATTTTATCAAAGAATACTCTGCTCGTTATTCTTAAAAAAATCGTTCTGAACTTGTTGGCATTTGTAAATAAACCTTGACCACTCTTTGACATTCATAAACATTTGTTTTGATTCTTGATAGGAGGATAAGTTTTTATGTATGATGCAACATTTCCCCGAATATTTATTACTTCTTATATAAAAAAAAAACTCACAAATTACTCCTAACGCTTCGTAAGGCATCGTTACCTGATTATTCGAAATCAATTTTGATAAGTTCGGTTAGCTATATGTTATACGAATAGTTTAAAATTTATGCTTTTTTTGGGGGGGGGGGGGTTAACGATTGAATGTAATGTCACAAATAGAGAAAAATCATTACCAAACCTTCACGACAAACGCGTCAAATACTCTTCCATAGCGTCGACTTTCTGTACTTTCTGTTCGTTTGTTTTTTTGGCCACCTCCCCTGAGATATTTGATTGCCTGATGAAACTCTTATATGAAAATTTTACTTCTCTTTGTATATATGTAGCTGAAATTCCTATTTTGGTTGATGTGTATGTGTAGGAATAGTATTGTCGGAGCTATCAAAATACATTTAAAGTCAATATTGTCAATACTGTTTTAATATTCCGTTAACGCCACTGTCATTATTCAGTTAACATCCCTTATTCTTTGAACTTTGTGTTCATACAAATATATACATGTATTCTACTCCTAATTGCATCCATGCGTAAACCCTAAGTCATTGTTTAGTATTGCACTACATCGAACCTTGCCATTTAAGTAATTGATATTAAAACTCAAAATCAAGCTCACTGGAATTGCGTTCGCTGATTTTGTTGGTTGTATAACCATTTTATTATTATTTTAATTAAAAAAAACATTATCCTAAAATTTCAAACGCGAACGTCATAGTTAACCGATATTCTTCAAAATAATGTGTATAACTACTGCTAACATACGTGATGTCACGTAGCACGTTGCCGAAAAAAATCCCGAAAGGAAATTTGCACCATTTTTTAGGTCAGGAAAACTGACACGTTGGAGGACATTGAATATTTTATGCTTGTTTGATGTGTCAATATCGCGACCGTAGACATTGAATATTTTGGTTTTCCACTTTCGCCTAACTGGACGTACCATTCAATGAGCAACGCCGCAGTCCATGTGCATACACAAAAAAAAATTGCAACATTTAATTTTATCATACCATATGATAATCATATATTGTAAAAAATATATTTGTATATGTGTCAATTTTGGCTACGTCTGGTATTCACTTATTTATTTACTTGTTATCAAATGATTGTATTTTTTATGGAAACCTTCGAATCCCGGTTCTGTATATTATATATTCTAAATATATATTCTCCAACAAATACTATTGTTTGCGTAATAATATTGTCAACGCAGAACTGTCTTCTATTATTTTTACAAAATGTAATAGATATAGCAACAAAAAATTTGAAATGGCTAATAAATGAAACAAAATATCCTGAGCTGACACCCGTCCCCTGTTGTTTCCATTCTATACTAACATATATGACATCTGATTTTTTTTCTTTTTGATTTCGCTTTCAGTTATTCTCGGTTGTATTTGTTTTGAAAGGTCCAAATATATGATTCGACAAAAGCACGTTCCTTTTTGATATTTAAGGAGTCCTTTTCACTCGTTTATTTGGTCTTCTCATTGTTCCAATGTTTTTTTTTTTAAACTCATATGGTTTTCGCTCATATTGGTTAATGCAACCTCATCTTGAAAGGGCTTTTATTTTTTTTTATTAATATCAATCATTTTCTTCTATCCGGTTGCATTACACTCCGGAAGTAATCCATAAATTGCCGAAGCATAAAAAAATCTTTGCTAGTATGGTTATAAAATGGTCTGTTTTGTCGTTATAAATATGGTAACCTATAAATGGCATTTTTTGTATGTAATCAAATGGATATAAATTTTTGTTTCTAATGCATGAAAATTCTCATTGGGTTTTTAAAAAAGGCAGAAGCTAAAGGTTATGTACAAAATGATAAAATTATAAGGCTAAAATGGAAGATGTGTGCACACAAACATAGAGTTTGGGTGTTATTCCGTTTTCCGTATTTTATTGATGTTTTTTTTTTTAGCGAGCATGGACCAAATGCACCGGTTGGTAAGCGTCCTCTGCTTTTCTAGAAACACCCACCGAGTTGCTCATAATAAGTCAAGTCCGGGGTAGACAAATGTGTAAATGAAAACTATGAACCGTTGAAGAAATCACTTTTCATGTTGCAGATTGATACACCATAATGAACCATGAGTTTATAATGACAACCATAAAACTTCTGTAGTGATGACTTCAATCTTGTAGCAACATAGTCCTGTTCCAGAAGCCTATTTGTTAGAGTTCTAGCACGATACAAAATGTCTGCGTAGTTTCAGCAAGCTCTGGCATAACGTATGCGTTGTGATATGAAAACTCCATACGCCGTAACTGAAGGGATGTTGCCACAGATGAAAGGAAAGTTGACAAGTTTGAATGAAAATTCATCACGTTTGTCGTAAAGTTTGGTCCTTCGTTTTCATTTACCATCGATTTCTAAGTGTAGATGCGATGTATCAATCCCCGACATTAGAATTGTTTAAAAATAATACGTCATCTATATAGCGGAAAATGAGATTAAAGGATCTAGCCAAACAATATTCTTTCTTTTGGATCAGATCAGCTATATAGTCAGCCTAAATTGCTGTTTTATAGACACTACATCGACGTATGGTTTTCTAAATTAGTTTGAGTTTGGTTACGCCTATCCAATATTTTTTATTTCTAAAATTAACTTTCGTAGCATCAAGATTTGAATAACTATTATTGTTAATCGTTGTAACGATCATCTAAAAAATCTATGCTTGCATGTATACATTCCGCTTAATTCTTAAGTGTGCAATACATGGCATTTTCTTTTCTTTTTTCTATTGTGGCAGATCATCGACAGTCGTGCTAATGCCAGCACCTTTGAATGGCATCACTTTGGCTGCTTAACATGTTTTCACACGAATTGGCCCTTTCAAGGGCAACTTTATTTTAATAGACATTCGAATATACATATGTCAATAGCATCTGCTATTTTTTTTCTGTTTTAAAGTTATCCTTGCAAATCTGCCACTACTATACTGACATAGAAATCCAGGCCACTTAGCCACATTGAGTCTCGACCAAAATATCAGGATATTGTAGGTCCCGTAGTGTCACATTTTCAACCTTGTAACCATCAACAACATACCATCTCATAAGACATTGGTTAACTTTTGCTATCATTCCCTTGTCAACCATCATGAACAATTAACTAAGGAATAGTTTTGTGGTCAGAATAAACGATGATATCAGCCCTCACTGTATACAAAGTATCTTTGAGACTTGACCTAAACCAATCATATGTGTCAATCGTGGTTAGACATTCTTCAAGAAAATTTTCTTTAAGAACATCGCTATTCTTCTTTTGAGAAATTATTTTTTTATCGCTTTAAGGTAGACCGTACCGTATACTTTTAGTAGATAGATTTTCCAATTCCATTCTGAAAGATGACCTTGAACGAACAATGATTTTACAGAGATTGTTTTTAAAAACTGATAGATAAAGTTTCTTGAAAAAATGTGTAATAAACAGTTTTCGGGAAATCTTTCATATTTCAAAAAGAAAATTCGGGGTCACCAAACTTTTTTGTTCATGTAATATGTAAATTATAAAATTCCAATTACATTTTTATAGAATATTTTCCCGCTAATTATCTCTACCGTTAATGATGGTTTTAAAATTACTGCAATTTAACCATAAAAAAAAGTTTATGCGAAAAAAGTCTTTTTGACAATTATTTTTTTCATCTTTTCAAACACAACTTGCTCATGGAAAAAAATACTTCTGTATGATTAAACCAGATCGGAGAAAAATGATCCGTGTATTAGGTTTAATCCGTTAATCATTTAAATGATTTTGTTTGATTTCTAAATCATTCCCATTTTTTCTCTTGATGAAGACAGCCCATCTAATTGCTCAAAACTCTTTCTGGAAACAACTAAATAATTGATGTGCAATCCTCCTTCTTGTGAAAAAAATTCAATTTCGTTTACCAGTTTGCTTGCACCAAGGAAAGTAGCAACTTTAGTGATGATTCCTTTTTAGCTCATATGGCCGAAAGCCATGTGAGCACTTGCCGTCAATTGGCATCCGCCTTCCTACTGAAGACTTCTTGAGTCAAAATTGTTAGACGACTTTTTGTTAAATTATTGCCCTTGAAAAGCAAATTCAATCATGCCAGATTGTCAACTAGAAATCTAGCACTTTTTGCCTTTTTCCAGTACAAAAAGGTGATTATTGCTTGAAAACTGAGTAAGCCTTATCCTTGCCATCACTACATATAAACTACTTATTTATTGGTTCAAGCATTCTTTCTCGAGACAAGTCAATCGTTCATATAAAATCTTCCTGTAAAAAATCAATTCAATTATCAAATTGCTTTCATCTGAAAGTTGGTAAGTGAATTAGGTGTATCAAATGACGAACTTGGACACTATTTGATGGAATAGAATTTTATCCTATCTTTTAATTGACTTCACGAACATTGAGAAATTTTCATCACTCAAACTTTGTTTTCGGAATGTTAGTAAAGAAAACAAGAAACATGTGATTTAACATCTTTGAAAGTTTTCTTTTTGTCAAAAACTGTGGATACAAATTCGATACACCTCCTGAAACGTGTAACATTCCCATTTCAGCACGCTTCGGGTGCTACGTGTGCGTGTGTTGTGGGATTGTATAACGTGCAGAGTGGGATTCGTGTGCGTGTGCCTTTTGTGTGTACACTTCGTGCTTCGTTCTTCGTGTATAGTGCAACGTTCTTCGTGCAACGATTCTATATTCTGATTGGATGATAAAAATAGTTCGTTTGGTAAATCAATTTTACGGAATACCGTTGTAATTTCGTTTTCTACGCCAAAACCAATATTCCTTTTAATTTGAAAAGACATTTTTGTCAGGAATCCATGCATGTAGGAAGTGATTGGTTTCAAACATTCGAACATTCGAACATTATTTGTACAAATATTGAAATATTGCAAAAATTGAGGGCTTTACGAAATGGTCAGGGAAAAGTTTTCCGGACTATGGCTGTTGTTTTTTTTTTCTTTTGAGAATGATATTTAAGTATATATTACCTTAGTTTTATGAAATTGTAGTTTTTTTTTCATAACCCCAAAACAGAGAAAATGTTTTTGCAGTGTACCATGTATGATAAAAAAAAATTGATATCCAAAATGCAACATTTACTTTTTTAGACAAGTAAGATGGTTGTCACATTAGATAAAATAGATTATGTTTAACCAATACATTTTAAAATTTTGGGTATTTTATTTTTCTGGAACAAAGGAAATGTGTTCCAAATGATCCGTATACAACAAATATTGATATTTGTCACGTAAAATCTACTTTCTTTGCATATTCAGAGCAGTTAGATGGTATCGCATAAATCAGAAAAAAACTCTATTATCTAACAATTAAGTATATTTTACCACAATTTTATGAAATTTAAATATTTTCATACTCCCAGACCAGCGACAATAGTCACAATGTATCATGTATAATAAACATGGACATTTTTCAAATTATCAATGCAATATTTTCCTTTTTAGACAAGTCAGATGGCATTGCATCAGATAAAACAGCTAAATTACCTAAAAAAGAATATGTTTTACTGATACTTTTTTGAAATTTTTGATATTGTATTGTTCTGGAACAAAGAAAATGTGTCCGCAATTGTCCATATTCAGCTACTATGAACATTTTTCATATAAAAATACTCGTTTCAATATTCAGAGCAATTTAGATGGTATTGCATAAGTAAGAACCTAATATCTAACAATAGAGTATATTTTCCCCAATTTTATGAACTTTGCAATATTTCCATATACCCTGACAAATAGAAATATTTAAGCAATGTACCATGTATGATAAAAAACGGACATTTTCTCATATTAACAATGTAATTTCTTTTAAACAAGTAAGATGGTATCACATCAGTTACAATAGCTTTATTATTTCAAAATTTGGAATTTTTATTTTTAAGAACAAAGAAAATATGTTGCCAATGATTCAAATACAAAAACATATGAACATTTTTTTCCACATAAAATTACTCTCGTTTCATATTAAGAGCAATACGATGGTATCGCATAAAGAAAAAAATACTCTATTATCTAGAAATTGAGTTTTTTTACTCCAACTTTATGGAATTTCAATATTTTGATTGGTTCTCTGTCAGAGTGGTTAAACGCCGTCAGGTCTTAAATTTTGAAAGGAATGAAAGTTTTAAGTAGGTCAATGAGTGCTACTGCTACATCAGTTTTTAAAGATCCCGATGTAGAAAAATGCAATGTCTAATATACATAACACATGTGTTGTCGTGACAGCAGACAAAGCCCAAGACAACATTGTTTTTGTCTGTAAAACGTTTAGCATCCAATGTTTATTATCAGAGTTAGACGTAGAAAATAATAGTAGTGATAAGACCTATACTGCTACCACACTCTCCAAAGAACAGATTGTGGAAAACCATAAATCATATAGTTCTTGGTAGATATTCCTCATACTTTGTAAGAAATAATTCCAAATCATCTTCTTCCAAATATAAAGAGGAAGATGTTTACAAATTGCTGGAATTTTTAATCGACAACATATTTGTCCAGTGAGGTGGACGTGTGTTCAACAAATGGTCGGCATTCCAATGGAAACAAATTGTGCTCCATTACTTGCTGACCTTTTCGTTCACTCTTATGAGGCTGACTTTATAGCTGATCTGATCCGAAAGAAAGAAAATTGTTTAGCTAGATCCTTTAATCTCAGTTTTCGCTATATAGATGACGTATTATCTTTAAACAATCCTAATTTTTGGGATTTGATACATCGCTTGTACCCCAAAGAACTTGAGATAAAGGATACTACAGACATTGTGAGGTCAGCCTCATATCTTGACCTTTACTTAGAAATAGATGGTCAGGAAAAACTATTGACCAAATTTTACGGCAAACGTGATGACTTTTCATTCAAAATCGTCAACTTTCCATTCATCTGTGGCAACATCCCTTCAGCACCTGCGAATGGAGTGGTCATATCACAACTCATACGTTATGACAGAGCTTGCCGAACTACTAAAACTTTTTTTGTATCGCGCTAGAACTATATAGTGTATCCATCTATACCATGAAAACTGATTTATTCAACGGGTCATAGTTTGCCTTTCCACGTTTGTCTACCCCGGACTTGACTTTTTATGAGCAACTCGGCGGGTGTTTCTAGAAAAGCAGAGGACGCTTACCCTACCGGTGCACCTGGTCAATGCTCCCAGTTTTTAGTGGAGTCCGAGTTTCTCATTTGCTTTTGTTACTTTGTATGTGTGGTTTTAGTTATTATATGTTCTTTGTTGTGTATGTATGTTTTCCATGTCTTGTCTTTGTCCCTGGATTACATTCTTTTGATTACCGCTATAACCTTGGTTTCCTTGATTACTCTTTGACGTAACCATGCAGATTTTTTGTCCACGCTAGACTTCTTACAATTAGGCTTCCGGGGCAGGGTTATATTGCTACATGATTAAAGTCATAACTACAGGCGCTTTATGGTAGTCATCATGAACTGTGGTGGATCGTTACGGTGTATCTATCCGCACCACGAGAACCAACTTGCGGAACGTATCATGATTTGTCTTTCCTCCTTCGTCTACCCCAGACTTGACTTTGTATGAGCAACTTGGTGAGTGTTCCTAGAAAGGATAGGACGCTTACTCTACCGTTGCACTTGATCCATGCTCCTAGTTTTAGTGGAGACCGAGTTGTTCGTTTACTTTTGATGCTTTTTACGTATTATTTCGGTGATTTTATGTTCTTCATTGTGTATGTCTGTTTTTCTTGTTTGGTCTTTCTTGTTTCTGGATTATATATATATTTTTTTTAATTTCCGCTAGAATCTTAATTCCCTTGATTATCTGCACATCAGGTTTTATTTAACTGAAAATATAAGCAGAGTAATTATAATGCATTCGATCAAATTTCAGATTAAATGACATAAATTATCACTTCAGTTACTGGTGATATTCCTTTGTTTTTTTTTTATTAACCATTATCCTAAACCTACTCCTAACCCTAAACCCGACCCTTACTTCCCTAAATCATTTAACTGCAATACAAATACAAGTAAGTGCGATCTTTTTAATTTGATAAGAATATTGTTTTCATTACAGTTAACATTTAATAAAGCAATTAACAGAGGAAGAGTGGTGCATAATAAAGACTCTAAAGCCTGGATTAAAGAACAGAATATTGAGAGTAATATCATAACACAGTCATGTTTTCCACTGTATTCATTTATGCTTGCTATGAACAGAACATTGATAGATTTTCTCACCCTTGATGTTGAAGGGGTTGAGCTAAATGTTCTAAAAACTATTCCATTTGACAAATTGACGCTAAGAATGATCACTGTTGAATATATGCATGTACCTGGAAAAAGTAAAATAGTAAGGCAATTTATGGAAGGAAAGGGTTATGAAACACTTCTAACATTACAAAGTGGGAATGGTGGAATGGAAGATATCATCTTTAAACTGCGTAATAAATAAAAAATTAAAAAATGCCATCACAGTAAAACCAGATTTAACACCAGATTTCAATGTTTATATAGTTGACTGGGTTTGTTTTCTGTGTTAAAACAATCAAGTTTCAAGTATTGTTAACTAATATGTACCCCACATTTAGAAAAAAAATGTTCTAATTAAATGATATTTAAATCATTTTTAAAATTGTGAAAGCTATGCCTGCATTGCCGTTGACATCTTTGTATTTTTGTTCTAAAAGGGCGACAGAAAATAAAATAAAAAATAAATAAAAAAATAAAACCTGGAATGTTGTTGTTATCAACAACAATACATTGGATAACATTATTTCGGGAATGTTTTGAAAAGTGACCACATGTAATAAAAAACATTATTGATATATAATTCATTCTTTAAGGTATACCCTTAATCAGTAAAAAAAGATAAAAAGTGATAATTTATCAAGGAGTCAAGATTCTAGCGGATATCTAAAGAATGCAAGCCCGTGATTTTGATGACAGGAAACAGACACGCGCAACAAAGAATATGAAATAATTAAAATACCTCATAGAAAGCAACGAAATAAATATGCGACGCGGATGTCACTACAGACTTGGAGGGGGGACCAGGTGCATCGGTAGGGTGAAAATTGTGACACGTTGAACAGATCGGTTATCATGGTGTAGTTTGAACGAGTAATCAAGGGAACCAAGGTTATAGCGGTAATCAAAAGAATATAATCCAGTGACAAAGACCAGACATGGGAAACAGACACACACAACAAAGAACATAAAGTAACTAAAATCACACATGCAAAGTAACAAAAGCAAATGAGCAACTCGGACTCCACTAAAAACTAGGAGCATGGACCAGGTGCACCGGTAGGGTAAGCGTCCTCTGCTTTTCTAGAAACACCCGCCGAGTTGCTCATAAAAAGTCAAGTCCGGGGTAGACAAACGAGGAAAGGCAAGCTATGACCCGTTGAATAAATCAGTTTTCATGGTGATGATGGATACATCATAACGATCCACGAGTTCATGATGACGACCATAAAACTTCTGTATTGATGACTTCAATCTTGTAGCAACATAACTCTGTTCCAAAAGCCTATGTGTTAGACTTCTAGCGCGATACAAAAAGTCTGCGTAGTTTCGGCAAGGTCTGGCATAACGTATGAGTTGTGATATGAACACTCCATACGCAGAAGCCGAAGGAATGTTGCCACAGATGAAAGGAAAGTTGACAATTCTGAATGAATTGTCATCGAAACATCGTTATACTCCATGAGATAACGATGATGACAATGACACATCTTTAAAAATGACTTTAATACTGAAGTAGCATAACCGAGAAGCCTAATAGTAAAAGTTTGAGTGGTACAAAACATCTCCGAAGAAAAGGGTAGCTTTGCCATAACGTATTAGTTGGGTTATGAAAACTCCTCATGAAGGTGCTGAAGGGTTGTGACAACAGATGTGAAAGAAGTATACAAAGAAAAATTTTATAACTCTTGACACTAAATGCAATTTTATTTAGCAACAGTCCTCAATTTATTAGTGTTTTTTTTTATATTTAGTGGTGGATGTCGAATGGACATCAATGAACCAGTATTCGAAAGGTAGTAAAAAAGCTAATACGGCATAATGGTAAGAGAAAAAAAGGAAGACATGTCATCTCTGGTGATTTGAATATCATGGAGAATGAACTTCTACAAGCCTCTCATGGTTCAAAATTCAGAGAACCAATGCGCCTCAATTCGATACTTAAATTGAAAACCATAAGGGAGGATTATGCCAGATCATGGATAAAGAGAGAAAAGGACAAAGAACCAGAAATCGAGTCCTTTTCAAGTTGGATACCTACCATCTAATCGTTGGTTCAGAATTATATGGGTAATCTCAAGAAATGTGTCAATAAAAGACCCTAGTCCATATTCCACGATCGTGAAGCACATACAATGTAACTTCTTTTCCTCACTATGTGATAAATATGTTATCGTCCGTACGGACTAAGCTTCAAATAACATTGTATTTTAAGCACATTAACCCAATGGCCTCATTGAGGAATTGGGCACTGAAAGTAACATCCCAGGTAATGCCACATACAAACGTTCTACTTTTGACAAAAATAAAATACTAAACAACTCATGAAACGCGCACATGAAGCGCACGATACAAGCACGTGAAACACACGAAACACGCGCAAATGGGAATAATACACATTTCAAAGTTTTTGCCTCGTGTAGGTCCGGGTGTCAAAAGAATAGACCTGCAGCAGCTCTAAGCTTCTCGTAAAAGGCGACTAAATAGTGCTTAGAAACTTAGCCATGGACTATGCGCCCTGCCCACAGAGCAACTGGAATGTGTGCCCCAGGTGGTGGAATGGGGTACCCCTGGCGTGTTACATGTTGGAGTTGTCAGGCTATAATACGGAAAACTTGACCGCAAACCATATTGGTGCACCGTTTTGGGAAAGATGCCATGTTAAGTAACCCTGCTGTAGTATTCGGTAAGAGTGGGAACCTTTGCACTCCGCCACAGGCATTGCCCGACTCTACCCATCCCTCCATTTTTCCTGTGGCAATCAGAATTTGTCGATCCTATTATCCTTGTGTCCCATCTCTTTTTTATCATTTCATCATCATTTTATGTTCATTTTATCACAAATTTCATGTTCATTTCCTGAGCTTGGGCGTTAAACCCCAACAATCAATCAGTTAAACAATGAAAGGTTGTAATTTAAAGATCAAAATCATACATAAAGCAATATCAACTATATATAGATGAAGACCTAAACAACCACAAGTCTTTCTTGTTTTCTCTCATCATCACAACAAATGTGAGGTTTTATCTTATTTGTATTGCATTCCTAAACCTCATAAGAATTCTTACAAAGAAAGGTATGTAAAAGGATATTATGTTGATCTACGAAGGACACGAATGTTTTTAAATTCATACGAGACATAATTTCTTCAAAATCTGGTAAAGAATAAAAAATATAAAAATTGCTAAATCATTTAATTTAATATACACATGATACAGATTTATTGAAAATTTATTTTCCATCAGCAACCCTCCTTTTGCTTAATGTTTACATTCAATATATCTACGAGGGCTCGAAATAAACAGAAAGTTCTGCATCTTTTTTCTTACCTTCTTCTCGAATTTGACAACACTGCCCTTCTTAGCACAACGATTTATGAAAAAGAGACGAGTTTACTTTCAATGTCTTACATTTTCCTTTCCTGTGCAGTAAAATACCTTTATATCATGCAAATGATGTTTTCATTTCACAATTGATTCGCAAGGCTAATCGAAAGCCATACATATCAAGCTCCTGAATCAGGGTATGAAAATATGCATCTCGAAAAGGTCTCTTACCAATATTGTTTAGATAGCAATCCTTGCATCTTCTAAAATCATGAGTGATTAACTAGTTTTGAATATCCATAGAAGTATTGTTGCTCGGGCGTTAAACCCAAATAATCAATCAATCATTGAATCCACCACAAATATGTGTACATGATGTTAAAGTTCATAATAAACAAATGCCAAATAAATTCATATCTATTTTATATTGACATGTCGAAGGAAAATGAAGGTAATAACATGATGCTCCCAGGTTAAAGTTTGTCTTTCAAGGGCAATAAAATTTAACAAGGAATTGTCCAACAATTTTGACTCAAACAGATTTTGATAGGACTTATCATAAGGATCATTTCAGCAATTGAAAGCTTCTTTCTATCCTCATAATTTTAGAGAAATTGGCTGAAACTTAAACAAAAACATTGAACATAACAAATAGGCAATAATTTTAGAACGACACTTCCTTTTGACTTTTGAAGTTTTATGGTCGTCATCATGAACTCGTGGATCGTTATGGTGTACCCATCTGCACCATGAAAACTGATTTATTCAACGGGTCATAGTGTTCCTTTCCACGTTTGTGTACCCCGGACTTGACTTTTTATGAGCAACTCGACGGATGACTCTAAAAAAGCAGAGGGTGCTTACCCTACCGGTGCATCTGCTCCCAGTTTTTAGTGGAGTCCAAGTTGCTCATTTGCTTTTGTTACTTCGTGTATATGATTTTAGTTACTATATGTTCTTTGTTGTGTATGTCTGTTTTCCATGTCTTGTCTTTGTCCTTTAATTACATTCTTTAGATTAACGCTATAACCTAAGTTCCCTTGATTTCTCTTTTACAAATGTTGTTGGAAATGAGTGTAGAGTTATATTTCCAATGCCAATAGTCTGATACCTATTATCCAGGTGTAAATTTTAAAGCCACAGAAACAGGGTTATTCTAGTTAAGGTCAAAACATCAAAATGATATGCAGTTCCGAAATAATTGCCTATTTGTATTGTTCTTATGATGTATTTTATTTTTTTGGTACTTTTGAGTTCATTTCATAAATCATGGGTTTCTTATTCTCAATTGATTTTTCAACGTCAACACTAGGACTAAGTTATAAGTCTCAAACGGCCATTTCGATTTAAGCAATCTTACACAGTCTTAAAATATACTGAAAAATCTTAACAAAAAATG
The DNA here is from genome assembly GCA_037379345.1 of Perna viridis. NCBI lineage: Eukaryota > Metazoa > Mollusca > Bivalvia > Mytilida > Mytilidae > Perna > Perna viridis. Next base: position 19,805,056 of record CM074523.1, read on the forward strand.
TCAAGACTATTTGAGAGAGTTAGATCGATTTTAGTTAAGACCGTTTAAGACTACATGATTGTTTTCAGTTCGACACATGTAAGAAGTGTTCAGTCTAGTTCAAATAAACAAGACCAGCTGTTTTGTTTTCTGTTCAGACTACATGTAGTTCAGACTTTGTTCGATCATTTTAAATTGTATGAAAATTCTGTGTTAAAATGTTATAAGATCGCGTCTAGAATTGTAAAGTCATAAAAAAAATTGTACATGAATTGTCCCCCTTTAACAATATTCATTCGCCGTTTTTAAGAATTTGTTTTATATAAATGCATTTTTATTCTGAATATTATATGCATTTAAAAAAATATAAATGACAATTCTAACTATTATATACATTTACTTAAAAAAAGATATTAAAGTCAGATTTTTTTTTGTTAAACTTTCTTATCCATATAGAGTGTATTCAATATCCCACCGACTTAAAACAATTCTTATACGGATGATTTTTGAATACATATGGTCAATTTATCGGGTAATCGTAGAAAAAAAAACTTGCACGCGCCACTATGTGCTGAACTACCACCGACTTCTGTTTATAGTTAACTTGCATTCTAATTATCTGACTGGAATAAATCTATAAAAAGTTTTTATCTAATTAAAAAAAAAAGGAATTTTCCGTAGAATTAAAAGACCCATAAACACCAATTAACAATGGGCGTATTCTATAATATTGTTAATTTGTTTTGTTTCGCTTTTTTGCAGTTTGTTTTTGAAGTCATCAAATACAAGATTGCAATCTGAGACACGCATTTGCATATCAGGGAAGTCGCTAGCCGACACCGTGCTAAAATAAAGGAATTAAGTTGCGCATGCTACCATACCAATGAAGCCCTATCCGACGAGATGTTTATTAACTCAATTATCATATTAATTTATTAATCGCGTTTAATTACATCGGAGTCCAATCCAGATTTGTTTCACGCTTTGGTTGACTTAGTGCAGCGTTTTGAAATGTTTACAGACTCACATAGTGTACATTTGTATGAGAGTGAGCAAGACAATCAACACAACAGCTTACATGTAGTAAGATAAGTCATATTTTGTCATATGGACAGTTCTTTGGTCAGTATTCACGAAGGCTTGCTCTGCCAGCATCTAATAACTAATATCACCGTAATGGGTGATCATTACAGACCCAAAACTGTATACAAGTCCATACAAAACATGTAGCAGCTTGTCTTTTTTTAAGGTGCTACCAAATGACCATTTTGTACAAAGTTTGCTCTAAATAGATTAAATTATTGATTATAAAAGAGGTAAAAACACTTAAATCAACATTAACAGTACCTACATTAACTATATGTATTAACTGATGTGGCACCGTTTTAATTGTCCACGTGTGACGATTTATTTCAAATTAGGAAAACAAATAAATGCACCCATCTCACATCATTATTTACCTAGAAGGCCCTCATTGGGTATTGCGAGTTGAACCCTATACAAGATTTCAAATTTATATGTACTGCATGAATACTGGACGAAATTGTCTGTATGTTATGTATATACAGTTACATAGATGTATTCGGATTATCCGCTGTTTATACCATCAACAAAACCAAAACAAGGACCGTTCCCGAATTTTTCCGCAACACGTAGCGGCGAGGAATTATGTGATACCCTAATTTCGTGTTCCCCCGTATTTTTTCGTGAATTGCAAAATGCAAAATTGCAACAGAGAATTTCTTTGAAACTATTCATTGTTTTATTACCATGAAATACAAGGCAAGTTCCTTTTTCATCAAAAATCTAATATATATATATATATATATAAACGTCTCAGAATGTGACGACTCAATTCGCTACACTGCTCCATCGGATCAAATTAATACAGGGGAGATATATAAACCTATAGAAAGGTCTGAAAAATTCCCAACGATGTTAGAACTGTCAAATTTGCGATGCACATTTTTGGTCGTTCCCTTCGCAGGACTCGAACTCGTACCGCTATGACATCTATGGCAACACCGCTTGCACTACGTCCAACTCCCTAGACCACTATGCCAGAGATATATATATATATATATATATATATATATATATATATATATATATATATATATATATATATATATATATATATATATATATATATATATATCTTTCGTTACTTTGTGTGCATTATTTTGGTTATCTTATATTCTTTGTTGTGTGTGTGTCTGCTTGCCATGTCTTGTCTTTGTCTCTGAATTACATTCTTTTGATTGACGCTACACTTTTGGTTCTCTTGATTACTCTTTTCAGAACGTTTGCTAATTAATGACATTCCTGTTTTTATCATTTGGCAAAAATATCATGTTTTGTAAATTATCTAGCATTTATAATGAAATTTTCAGGTTTGTTTGTTTGATTGTTTGTTTGTTTGTTTGTTTTTTTACTTTTAATTCATCATTCTCAATGCGTTTATACACCGATAACATTAATCGTTATACTTCTTTTTTGTGGCTTCTTTTTAACTATGAATCTATGTACTATTTTGAATCGCTGAATTTATTCGTGTTTACCTTGCATTGATTCTCTGATTTAGTGACCAAATGATTATTTACATGATATATTTTTATTGAAAAGATAACAATGTTTTATCGAATGTTCCCAGTGTAATAAATTTCGATTATTCACACTGAAATAAATCCGGTAATTAATTGGAGAGAATGAATAACCGAAATATGATTATGACCACTCGTGCCAAGAACGCTTGAGGATTTAACTTCTTCGCGGAACAAGTTCCGCACACTCGCGAAATCCAGGGGTCTTCGGCTCACGTGATTATATTTTGGTTATCCACTCTGTCCAATTAATTATCTTATTATTCTCTCTGCTTTAGTGATCAAATGGTTATTGACTCGATATATTTTTCTCTGTATAAGTGACCAAACAATCATTGGCATAAAGTTTAACTCCCTTTTCTCTCTTTTAGTGACTGAATGATTATTGACATATGTTTTTTTTTTTTTTTTAGTAACCAAATGATAATTGATGAATATTACATATATTGTTAACTGTAATGTAATAATGCAATTGAAATCCAGTTAGGAAAAAAAGTAGTTTAAACCTTTCAGTTCTTTTCTTTTTTTCTGTGTTAAGGTTTCCTTTAATTATTCATAGTATATCTTTTCTTTACTGTATTAAGATTTTCTTAGGGCTCATTTTTGCTTAATAAAGCTCCTTAGCGCATAAACTTATTAAAAATAAAATATTTAGTTCTAATCAAGTTACCACCCTTACCGTTTGCAGTATGTTTTTGTCAAACTACAAACTTCAGAATATTTAAAAAAATAAACATGCATCGTTAATTTTCCTAAAAAATAGGTTTATTATTAATTAGATATGGTTTTTGTAAGTTTATTTTATTATCTATGAATAATTATGAGTGGTTATTATTCATGTTATTTTCAAAGGTTTGTATAAACCCAAAGATAAATTTTGTATGAATATGACTTTTTCTTGGAAATGATATTTAGAAACCAAAATGACTTAGACAATTAAAGAAAAACGGAACATATTTGAACCCTTGCTTTTATTAATTGTTAAAGGTATCTTTTCAAAAGTAATATGTATGTTTACTTTTAGTCATAAAAAGCATACTTTCGACCATTCACAATAAACAGCATTAGAGTCTCTGCTGGGTAGTCATGAATATTTCATAATCAATAGATTTATTTTCTGAATTATAACAAAGCACCATACACTATTCCATATAAAATTCTAATAAGAAAACAAATAGGTTCATTGAAAAATAACCATACGTTCTGAATAGATGTTCACATACCAAAAAGTATGAAATCGTTCGTTTGCAATATTTTAGTTTTGATTTAACTCCCTCTAATGTATACGTGTACTTAACAAATAAAGTTTTTTTTTCGTATATTTTATGTGTATACAAAACATCAAGATTATTATTTTTGTTTTTGTTATTTTGAATTGAAGAAGATTATTTATTTTTTGTTTTTGTTTTTGTTTGTTGTTTTGTGTAATTTTTAAATGCTACTTAAGTATCGTATTGTGTTTTTGTTGTTATTATTATTTAATATTTCAAATGTCGTTAATATAATCAAACAACTTAGCAACAAATGGTTATCATTATTTCCAGGTGACAAGACACTCCAATCTAAGACAATGAAGTTAAATCGATTAAATCGCTCTGTAGTTATAACAGTGATTGTAATCATCTTTGTTATCACCATTCACTTTTTCTCTGGTAACACCAATAAATCTGATAAACATGCAGAGTCAAGAGGATACGAGAATAACCTAGCTAAAGAGTCAACTATAATTAAGAAACTGATTTTAGACATAAAATCATCAATCGGACTACATAAATGGTGTAGAAACCATCAACTCAATAATATGACATATGGCCAGTATGTAGATAAGCATTGGGTTAAACAATACATACAGAAAGTAGCACCAGACATAAAAATTTCTAAAGAATATGCTTATGTGTCATCAGATGAAGAAATTACAGAGAGTTTATTAGAAAAACTACCACAAAATTACGTAGTTAAGCCAAGCCATTACTGTGGGGAAGTGATAATAGTAATGAATGGGTCACCAGAAACACATATGGTTAGGGGTCCGACAAAGATATGCAAAAAAGCGTCATTGTTGACTTGTTTAAAAGAAAGCTGCAAGTTCTGGTTAGAAAGATCATATAACGATTTGTTTGGTGAAAATTATTATAAAAGTACAACAAGGAAATGTTTATTTGAAGAGTACCTAGATACTAAAGGAATTCGGCCTATTGACATAAAGTCTTTTACCTTTTATGGAAGGCCTTTTATCATTGATGTAAGAGAACATATAGAAAATACGGAACCAGTAATGCAAGACTATTTTACACCAAGCTGGACACGTCTTAATTTAACGAGAGTTCCTGATCAAGAAAAGGCACCACGTAACTACGCTAGAAAGAAACCTGATTTCTTAGAAAAGTTTCTTTACTTCTCTGAGAAAATAGGTAGACCTTTTCCTTTCATGCGTATTGATTTCTTTTGGTATAGCGGAAATCTGTCTTTCGCCGAATTTTCTCCAACACCACATGGATGTGCTGGACGTTTTGCACCATTGATGCTTGAAAGATTTTATGGATTTCTTGTAAGTTACCCTCAATTGCAACTGCATCCCGATTTTGCTCTGCGATTTACTTAACTTTGCATATCAAATATTTCTAAAATGATAATGTCTTACCTCCAGTTACAGACACAAACCACACTAGTAAAAAACTACGTGGTCGTTTTTTAGCGCGTTATACTTCTAGGCTCCTGAATAGGGCATGTTGATATAGTGGTCACGTTCAAAAGATTTATGGTCATCATATGCATCATGAACTTGTGAATCGTTATTTTGTCTACTCTTTGTTTCCCCTTAATAACGATTCCAAGTCATCTTACAAATATACCGAAGAAGATTTGTTTTTGAATGCTGTAATTTTTATCGACAACATATACGTCCAGTGTGGCTGACACGTTTTTGACAGGCTTTAAACAATTCTAGTTTCGGGGATTTCATATATCGCATCTACCAAAAATAACTTAAGAAAAAGGATACTACAGACACTGTGAAGTCGGCCTCTAATTTGACCTACACTTAGACAATCTATACGACAAACGCGATGACTATTCGTTCCATATTGCCAACTTTCCTTTTATCTTTGGCAACACACCCCTTCCGCATTTGCATATGGAGTTATGATATCAGAAATCATTAATTATGCCAGAGCTTGCCGTAACTATGCAGACTCTTTGTATCGCGCTAGACTTTTTACAATTCTGTGAAAGGAATATGTTGCTACAAGTTTGAAATCATCACTACAGAAGGTTTTTGGTCGTCATCATGAACTAGTCGATCCTTACGGTGTATCAGCCTACACTATGAAAACTGATTTGTTTAACTTGTCATGGTTTTTCTTTACTCGTTTGTTTACCCCGGACTTGATGTTATATGAACAACTCGGCGGGTATTTGTAGAAAAGCAATGGGCGCTTAATCTACCGATGCACCTGGTCAATGCTCTCAGTTTTTTTTTTGTGCGGAGTCAGGGTTGCTTATTTACTTCAGTTGCTTTATACGTATTATTTCAGTGATTAAATATTCTTTATTGCGTGTTTCAGTTTAAAATGTCTGGTCTTTGTCCCTTGGTAACATTTTTTCAATAACCAGTAGAATATTGCCTCCATGCATTGTTTTTCGTTCGATTTCTGGTTCTCTTGAATTTCCTTTCACACTAAATTCATTTTTTTATTAATATTGTATACACACATTTTTATGAACTTATTATCAACTTTTAATGTGTTTTAATTTTTGAATTTAAATGTTACACGTTGACAGTTGCGTTGTTTACTCTTTATTGTTAAATTCTAAACAAATTAACAAAAAAAAAAATTAAAAAAAATAAGGACATCTAATCGATGTCTATTTTATTCACAATTTCTCGTCGTTATGTGCATCCCAGTATTATCGATTAATTCATAATCCCTTTTCTCTATTGACCGTGTAAGGTTACAGTGTATTCCCCCGTCAAGGGCGATATTTTTCATAATGCAAATGTGTTGATAAAACAATGTTCAGAGTTAAACCTCTACTGGATTATAATATATTTCTGTCTATGGCTACAGATTTTCAAGGCTTTACCTAGCATATATCGCATGATAATATCATATAATTAGACAAGTCTACGGATACACCAAAAAGATAAAATTAGGCCTGCAGATATCTGGTAAGGAGTAAACAATAAAAAAATTTTCCCAACCACCCCATATGTTCGGTGAGGGTTGGATGAAATTTACTTAATTTAGCTTTGTCTGAAGCCAGGAATTGATGAAGAGCCGTTTCTTTTGACAAACTATACAAAGCATGAGAAAGTCTGGGACTTGTGCAGGGAAGCAGTCCACGTCACAATAAATTATGTATGGCCAATCTATAGTCTATAGACTTTAGCACCCCAAAAATCAATTAGGCAAGAAGCAATCCATAAGTAAATTCACGATTGTATATTATATCTTGTCTAGTTTCCATGTCTATCTTGATCTTAATTTTAGCCATCACATCGATAAGCTCTAACGGCTGTCATGATCTTTCTCCATATCCTAGCGACTGTAATGTGGTCTATCTGGGTTCTAGTTTTCATCTCTAGAGATACCCAGGTTGTTTTGTGTGTATCATTTTGAGGGAGTAGGAATGTCATACCTCCTATGTCCAGATTGTTCTTGGAGCAAAACACTGCATTCTGAGTTGTTCTCTATTTTCGTTGATGTTAAATCCTTCCCCGTGATGAGTTCTCTCCCTGTATTATCTTTTCAAACGTTGACATTCATATAACCCGTTACAATCAAGCTGCCAAAAGTATTGTTCAATCTAGGGTAGATTGAAACTGGTTGTAAAACTTTTTGTTGTCTTCTTCCTCTGCTACGTTGGTAGGGGCGTAGCATTGTTACTTTTTGTAGCCCCGTGTAGGTCCGGGTGTCAAAAAAATAGGCCTACAGCAGCTCTAAGATGGGCGGAAAAGGCGACCAAATAGTGCTCAAGAATCTAGCTTGGGGCTAGGCGCGCTGCCCACAGAGCAACTGGGATGTGTGCCCCAGGTGGTGAAATGGGGTACTCCTGGCTTGTTACATGCTTGGGTTGTCTGGCTGTAATACGGATAACCTGAACGCAAACCATAGTGGGCGAAAAATACCACGTTCCTCGCACTTAAAAGAACCCTGCTGTGGTATTCGATAGGAGTAAGAACCTTTACGCTCCGCCACAGGAGGCTAAATTGCCCGACCCTACCCATCTTTCCCCTTTGTCATGTGGCAATCAAAATTTGTCGACCTTATTATCCTTGTGTCCCATCCTTTTTTTTCATTTCATCATCATCATTTTATGTCCATTGTATGATCCATTTCATTTTCATTGCCTGAATATAGCTGAAATATTGCTGCTCGGGCGTTAAACCTCAACAATCAATCAATCAATCAATCAATCAACTTTTTGTATCTTTGACATAAATCTTGCCACGATAAATCTTTCACTCACATGATTCCATTCGATGAATGAAGATTTAGCCTTCATGTTGAGTGAGATTTCTACTCCACATTGATGGCTTTAAGTAGTTAAGTAGTTCAGGTTCTTATTAGCAACGTTAAAAAACATTTGAAGTTGATCAAAAGAGCTATTATAGACAATAAAGCCATTAATCTCGGAGTTAATTATGTTGTGCTTATTTGGGAACTTTTCAACCGTAAAGTTAATTAGTTACGGTTGTATGTCGCATATATCAGGTCTAGGGACTGTCCTCATTGCACATCGCATTAAGAACTAATTTTTATAGAACAAATTATAATATTAGAAGTAAGTTCTCATTGCTCAAAAGTATAGCATAGTCTTCTTTTTTTTTCATTTCAAAGTGTACGTTTTCAGCCGCCTTAATTATTTCATTACTGAACATGCTTGTATACATGCTTGTCAAGTCATAAGTACATAGGAAATTTAGAAACTGTAAAGTAAAAGTTCCGAACTGCCTCGTACATAAATACCTTGGTCTTTATCTATTGGTAGCAAAAATAGTCAAGAAGTCTACTCAATTTCCACGATGGGAAATAATGGGACGACATGGTATTCTTATCTTTATATATAATGTTAGTGGTAGTTTTTTTGCACCTTTCTAGTAGTTCATTTAACACACTGGATAAATATAACACTGAAGTCTCTTGATATTGATATCCATTTAGTTGCTCATTATAGTATTATGCATTTTCTACTACCAACCATAAAATGTTAATAATATTTGTTACATACTTCCTCATACATCATTTAATATGTGAATTCTCTCCTCTCCTTTCCTTTTTCTTTGTTTTAATGTTTTTTTTTTCTAATTTCTAAAAAAATATAGAATACAACATTATTTTTTTCATCATTAAGAAACTTCATTTATTTTTTCTTGCTACAGCAAAAATAGCTTTTTTATTTTTCTTCAAAATGAAATTAATATTTTTTTCCAAAATATCCCAGGCTCCCCTCAATATAAAAAATGGTTGGTGCCTAAAATATAGCACATTTTTCAAAATTGCGTACATCTATTCATGGCATATTTACATTTACTATTTCATTTATTTACCGTACACACTCCTCATGAATACAATAAACGGCTGGCATGTTAACCACAAAGGAATTGCTAGATACAAACTATTCGTATACACTTCCTACAATGTCTTGAACTCTTTCGTAGATTCCCTCACTGATACCTGTAATATAATATTATACAATTAAAGACTGATGACAACATCAAAGGTATAGGAAACCTTTCAAGCCAATATAACAATAGCATGAATGTGATGAATTTATTTGACAAAAATCTCAGACGGGAAAGGAGTCATGGCCATCGCCACTATACCGCACCTAAGTTACATGATGTCTCCATAAATGGTCGCCCTCCTTTCATACAAAAACCTCTTTGACTTCATCACATTAGAACCAAATTTTATGTTATATCTCTCACTCTACTACACTCCCTTTACAAAATAAAGCTTGACACTTCTGTTTCTGACCCCACCTCATCATTATACAGATTTGTTGCCATCATTTTGGATATTTGTTTCCACAGACTCTTTAAACCAGTTTGTGTGAGAAGTCAAGATGAAGAAAAATGATCATTTCTTCCACTACCGTTTGTCAACAAAGGTATAGATGCAATTAATTTGGCTAACATCCTCCATCACAAAAACGATACCAGCAAAAAGACAAATCCATACCAATTATTTTATATTTCATACTTTACCCATTGCATTAAAAATTTTCAATTATAAAAGGCTATTGCAGAACCTCGAGATTGAGGACTTCAAGGCTAAACCGCCTGACTGTTCTTGCAAAATCTCCATTCAAATATGGTCCTTGTGGTCACGTCGTTAAGGGAGATTTAACCATTAACGAAAACGAATCTCTGTGTAATATCCTTCTAAAGGTTCCAAGTACCGTGACCCACCTCCATAAATTGGAATTATAACATTAAAGTTCTTATAGGTGCCGTCGAGGACTATTCAAGAAAATGGATAAAACGAGAACAAGAAGACATTGATTCTCTGTAAGAGTGGTTAAAGGCCGTGAGGTCTTTAATTTTGAAACGAATGAAAGTTTTAAGTAGGTCAATGACTGCCAAGGCTACATCAGTTTTCAAAGACCCCGATGTAACAAAAACATTGTCTACTTTACATGACAAATATGTTGTCGTACCAGCAGACAAAGCCCATAACAACATTGTTTTTGTCTGCAAATCGTTTTACATCCAATGTTTATTATCAGAGGTAGACGCAACAAATATTGGCAGTGATAAGACCTATACTGCTACCATTCTCTCCAAAGAAGAGATTGTGGAAAATCATAAATCTGTGCTATCCTCTTTTAGTCTCTCTACCAAGGACGATGATTGTGTTTTACCGTCTATGTACTAAATTCCTAAACTTAACAAGAATCCATACAAACAACGTTTCATAGCTGGATCTGCAAAATGTACCACCAAACCTCTTTCAAAACTTTTAACTTCTATACTCACAACTGTCAAAGACGGTCTGTAGTCCTACCAAAACACTTGTTACTCCCGTAGTGGTAATAATGCAATGTGGATCCTGAAAAATTCGATAGATCTTGCGTATGGAGTGTTCATATCACAACTCATACGTTATGCCAGAGCTTGCCGAAACTACGCAGATTTTTCGTATTGCGCTAGAACTCTAACAAATAGGCTTCTGGAACAGGGTTATGTTGCTACAAAATTGAAGTCATCACTACGGAGGTTTTATGGTCGTCATCATGAACTCGTGGATTGTTATGGTGTATCCATCAGCAACATGAAAACTGATTTATTCAACGGGTCATAGTTTTGCTTTCCTCGTTTGTCTATTCCGGACTTGACTTTTTATGAGCAAATCTGCGGGTGTTTCTAGAAAAGCAGAGGACGCTTACCCTACCGATGCACCTGGTCCATGCTCCTAGTTTTTAGTGGAGTCCGAGTTGCTCATTTACTTTTGTTACTTTGTATGTTTGATTTTAGTTACTTTATGTTCTTTGTTGTGTATGTCTGTTTTCCATGTCTGGTCTTTGTCCCTGGAATGCATTGTTTTGATTACCGCTATAACTTTGTTCCCTTGATAATTCTTTGGAGACATTCAGTTGAAGACTATTATCTGAATATAAAAGCATTAAAACCTATGATTTTTCTACACTGTATACATCTATTCCCCATACTCAGTTAAATTTTGACTTAAAAACAATAGACATCGTTGTTTTTCCAAGAAAGATGGTACACCTAGATTCAAATATATAGTTGTTGGTAGAGATTCCTCATACTTTGTAAGAAATAATTCCAAATCGTCTTCCATATATACAGGAGACGATGTTTACACAATGCTGGAAATTTTAATCGACAACATATTTGTCGAGTGTGGTGGACGTGTTTTTCAACAAACGTTCGGCATTCCAATGGGAACAAATTGTGCTACTTTACTTGCTGACCTATTCCTTCACTCTTATAAGGCTGACTTAATAGCTGATCTGATCAAAAAGAAAGAATGTCGTTTGACTAGATCCTTCAATTGCAGTTTCCGCTATATACATGACGTATTATCTTTAAACAATCCTAATTTCGGGGATATGATACATTGCATATATCCAAAAGAACTTGAGATAAAGGATACTACAGACACTGTAAAGTCAGCCTCATATATTGACCTACACTTAGAAATCGGTTGTAAAGGAAAACTATTGACCAAACTTTACGATAAATGTGATGACTTTTCATTCAGAATTGTCAACTTTTCTTTCATCTGTGGTAACATCCCTTCAGCATGGAATGTTCATATCACAACTCATACGTTATGCCAGAGCTTGCCGAAACTACGCAGACTTTTTTATCGCGCAAGAACTCTAACAAATAGGCTTCTGGAACAGGGTTTTGTTGCTACAAGATTGAAGTCATCACTACAGATGTTTTATGGTCGTCATCATGAACTCGTGGATCGTTATGGTGTATCCATCAGCACCATGAAAACTGATTTATTCAACGTGTTATAGTTTTCCTTTCCTCGTTTGTCTATTCCGGACTTGACTTTTTATGAGCAACTCTGCGGGTGTTTCTAGAAAAGCAGATGGCGCTTACCCTACCGGTGCACCTGGACCTGATATGTATGTCTGTTTTCAATGTCTGGTCTTTGTCCCTGGATTACATTCTTTTGATTATCGCTATAACCTTGGTTCCCATGATTACTCTTTGATAATATCGCTAGCATTAATTAAGCACCCAAAAACTGTTGTATTCACCAAGCCGTGCTAGAGGTGAATAGAACAGGTTTTAGTGGTGATAAAATATAAAAGCGGTTGTATATAAAGACTTTAATATATTTTTTTTTCACATCAATCAATGTGCTTGAGAGACTACTTTCGCATACTATTTTTTGGTTAATTCTTACGCTATTAAATACCGGATGAACGCAATTGATCTATTTGAATCGTAATGCGTTCATGGGTACAGGATTAATAATATTTGAGCGAATTTGAACTTTTGTCAAAACTTTACATGACCTGAAATTGGTTTTTGAAACAATCAGAAATCATAATCAAGTTATTTATTAAATGATATATTTCCTTATTAACTCTTTAAAACAAAATTCAAAACATTTTCCAGATATACTGAAGGAGATGTTTTACAAATGCTGGAACTTTTTTATAGATAATACATTAAATTTGTTCAGTGTTGTGGACGTGTATTTCGACAAATATTTGGCATTCCATTTAGAACACGTTAGGCTCCTCCACTCGGTGAATTTGTTTCCTGTTAAGAAGTTGACTTTTCAGCTGATCTGATCCGAAAGCAGGAACATCTTGTAGCTAGATTCTTCGATTTGATTTTGCCATATAGATGGCGTTAATGACACTTTAAAGTCCGCCTCATATGGTAAACGACACTGAAAGATCGATGAAGAAGGAAAACACTTGACCAAACTATACGACTAACGCAATGACTTTTCCTTCCTCATTGTCAAGTTTCCTTTCATTGTCCGAACATCGCTTCAGTACCTGTGCATGCGTTTGGAATTATCAGTTCACAACTCATGCGTTATGCCAAAGATTGCCGTAATTACGCAAACGTTTTGTACCGTGCTATACTTCTTACAATTAGGCTTCTTGAACAGAGGTTTGCTGCGCAAGATAGTAGTCATCGGTACAGGAGTTTAATGGTCAATATTATAAATTCGTGGATCGTTACGATATATCTATCTGCACCTGAGAACCGATTTGTTTACCATTTAGCTGGTTGTCTTTCCTCCTTCCCTACATTTGCTCACACGGACTTCAGCAACTCGGCGGGTGTTTTTAAAAAAGCAGGGGCCGCTTACTTTTCCATCGCACATAATCCATGATACAAGTTTTTAGTGGTTATCACACGTTTTTTGTTATGTTATTTTTTCTTGAAAGCTGAAATTGCTTTATCAAAAAGTATGCATCTAGTAGATATGTGACAACTTGTCTGTGAGCCGAAGATGTGTCCAATTTCAAACTTCCATACAATGCAGTTTATGGAACAGTTGTGATATTACTTTTTTGTTTTGCTACTTTCAATATAAATATGAATAAAGTAATAGCCTACAAAAGCGGTAAAAATGGTTTTTTTTTAAGTAAAATAGATCGTGGGAAAGACTACATATTTAAATATGCATTGGCGTTTAAATTGAAATGAAAAAGACTCAAAACTATCAAACTTGTGTATTACCGCTTCCTGTGTAATTCGGACATACTAAGACCATTAGGCTTCTATGATTCGAAATCTTGAAGAGTCTTCCTGCCGGACTGAAAAAAAAGGGGAATAAAAATTTCCAGAATCGATAACATTGTAATCATGATCTCAGTACATCCTCAGCTATACCATAAAACTATTATTTTAAACAGGTTGTAACAAGCATTCTGTTGAATACGGTATTGAAACAGTACTTTAACACAATTGTGAAAAATAGCATTCTCCTACAAATGTAAAGAGTTCGTCAGTTTCCTGTATTTATCATCCTAATTCCAACTACCGAAATGATAAAAAAAGTGAATATGAATTTGTATTAAAACATATTCCATGATTATTAATAAAAGTCATACAACTTCTCTTGTGTACTTATAAGTTTGCGTTACAAGACTTATAGTACAGAGCTGATCTGAAAGTAAATAGGTTGGACAGTGCATTTAAGGCCTGAAATGTGAACCAACTTGTTCAGTTTCCATTTACGTCGTTACTATGTCTTTGCAAATCACAACCCTGTTGGTCTTTAAAATTTTGGAGAATTCACTTTTTTCATGCAAGTAGTAGTATACACTTCCTTTAAAAGTTTTTCTAGAGTTCATCATTTACTGCTATGAGTAACGAAATAGGGAGGTTTACAGCGGCTTTGATTTTACATTTGGCAAATCCAGCTGTATATTTTCTGTTTGGAGTGACAGATTTGAAACGTCAAATATATAGAATGGAAAACCATTTCTTAATACTCAGTTATACGTAAAAAAGTATGAACAGACATGTAACTCTTTAATATGTCCATCGTGTGCTGAGTGAAATTCTAGTGGATTATCAAGACCCATTTCCTTAGTTACACAATCAATGAATTGTCTTTTGTACACGTAAACGTATGTCTGTTTATAGAAGGACAAAGTATGAAAAAAAAAATATTTGATAAAGTCACTAAACCAATGGATTGTTCACAAAATACCTCGTTTCAGCACCCACTGACGTTCTTTTCTATTGCATTTGAGTGAATGTGAATGACCTTATACACATTCTCCAATATAAGAGGGTGTCAAATTTTTCCTCTTTTTTGGCTCATTTCTGGCATATTATTCAAGTATTAATTTCCATTGAACGTCAAAAAAGAAATTGGACAGAAATTTACTTTTAATTTTAACTCATACGCCATGCCAAAGCTTGCCGAAAATAAGCAGACTTTTTGTATCCCGCTAGAATTCTAACAAATAGGCTTTTGGAACATGGTTATGTTGCTAAAAGATTGAAGTCATCGCTACAAAAGTTTTATGGTCGTCATCATGAACTCATTTATCGTTACGGTGCATCCATCTGCGCAATGAAAACTGATTTGTTGTACGTGTAATAGTTTTCCCTTTCTCTTTCGTCTACCCCGGATTTGACTTTTTATGAGCAGGTGTTTCTAGAAAAGCAGAAGTCGCTTGCCCTTCCGGTGCACCTGGTCCATGCTCCCGGTTTTAAGTGGAGTGCGAGTTGTTCATCTACTTTTGTTCCTTTGTATGTATGATTTTAAATACTTTACGTTTTTTGTTGTGTATGTCCGTTTTCCATGTCTGGTCTTTGTCCCAGGATTACATTCTTTTGATTTCCGCTTTAACTTATTTATTCCCTTAATTATTCGTAAGTCTTCAAGTTGCAATACCTTTTTGATAAAAGACATTTGCTGCTATTTTTAGGGTATTGATGTAGGATCTTAGTGACATTGAGTGTTTACTGAAATTTAACATCATTTCAAACGAGCCTCGGAATCATTGGAAAATATTATATTTTTGGCATTTTAATTTGTTATCAATTCGAAACATGATCGGGTTGCCGGCGTTTCATTCATGATTCGTTAGCTTTGGCCTCAAATGGACCGTTGACATGTTCTGTGTCAAGAAAAGTAGGGTATTAACTCCTTTCTCTTCAACATACTTTCATTAAACTTCTCTTTCTTAGCAAATATAATACTTGGCATTGAACTGGAACGAATCACAATGTTGATAATGCATATGGTTTTTATTTCCCTTCTTTTTCGCTTTGTGTGTGATGTCATGTTTTTTTTCTTTATTCATTAAAAGTCATTTCATGATTGATGTATTTATATAATTACAGATTATGACACATGACATTGGTTCATTTATGGTCAGTTTAAGGTAATTTTTCATTTCAGGAAACCTAGAGTTCAAAGTAGGTCATAAATACAGAAAAAATGTTCGTATTATTGTTTCTTAAAACGCAAAATCAGTGTGGGATACCATTTTTCCCCAACTTGCCATCCTGGCTAGTGGAATACTGATCTTGCTAACCAAATAGTAATTCAAATAGCCAATGTTTTTTTGCTATCTTCTGTCTTTCTTTTTCTTTCTTCAATTATCTTTTCATCTGTTTTTTTTTTTTTTAAATTTATCAAAAACGTTTTCCATTTTCAAATTTCCCCTCACATTGAAATTGTCATATACTTCACAGTAACAAAATATATACTCCATTTCTAAATTCGCATTTTAAAAATAAAATTATATTTCAGCAGATTCATCATTATGAAACAAGTAAATGTGTATCATTTGCTTCTTGTTCATTTTTATTATGACAATAAACAACTAATTTGCAAGGTAACAATTCTTAAGTTAAAAAAATAATTTGGTTTGAATACTTATACGAGATCAGGACCGTCGTGTAGGTTTTTGCACATCCCGATAACCGGAAATTAAAATGGCTGATCATAAACAATGCTTTACAAGTCAATAAAATTGTGCATATCATGCCGGAATTCACTTGACATATTGAAGCTTAACAACTTAAATTGTAGGGAACATACTTTTAATGTATGTTATTAAGGGATGTTTGACTAAATAACCTGTTGGCTGGGTAACTTGTCTTGGAACTTGCCAATGACAGTCGCCAAATTGAGAAGTGTAAGCTAATGAGAACTCGCCAAAATACACATCTATTCGTACTTGGCGAGCTGGCGAGCGGTGGTTTCCCACACTGAAAATATAAAAAAAGCCAATAATAACCTTATAATTTACCTTTTAAAACCGGGAACAAATCACTCTGACAAACTTATAATATCATTTAATACAATGTACTTTAAAGCCATATGATTTTCTGGTGACTTTAATAACACAGGCTCACATATTTTTCATCAATGATACTTATTAGTATGTAAGAAAGTACGTTTGTATTATTATAATGACCTGTTTAAACATAAAATTTTTAAGTACAAATTATTCTTTTCAATTCATACACTCAGCCCATCAACAATATAATACGCTTAAAGCTATTTTTGCGACCAATTAAAGCATGTGACAAAATAATTTTAATTTATTTTGTTTACCTTATATATTAATTATTAAATTAAAACGAACAAAGACATTTGATTCCGATTGTTAAAAATGATGATCAGTTTATAGAAAGAGCAAATGAATGTTGATACAAGACGGATACCTTATCAAGCGAGATATTTATTATGTATATGTACTTCTTTTTTTATATTTTTCTTCATTGTTTGTTTTAATTTATTTGGCTTAAAGAACTAAATAAAAAAAATGACTAGATACAGCTCAAAATGTCGTTTTATAATTACAACACTGTGTCTTCTTACTACTATTTACTTTGTATTCTATTTACCTAAAATAGTATTTTTCGCAGATCGCAAATTATGTATTATTTGCACCAAAGAGCTAAAAATGTCAAAAAAAAACTTTCTTTAATAAGTTCAAAATCGTTCAGTGATAAAATACAGTGGGAGTACAAAGCTCTAAGAAAAGTTTTGATTGCAGCATCAAATGTAACTACTGAACCAATGATGGTTACGATATGTAACCTTGGCACAGAACTGGTTATGCAATACCTTTGAAATGGGAATTCATTCCAAGGTATTGTTAGCTTTACTTATAAGAACAAACCGTATGCTTCAGGCACTAAGCCTTTCCGATGCACATTTTTCGTTTCTGTTCTCTCTACATTCTATTGATAAGGTAGACCGTCCCATATCATTCCTGTTTGTATAGTAATTGGTGTGGCTGTGTAAGCACTGATGCAGGTCCTCTGCCGTTTTACCATATTCAATCAGAGATTGTCACATCAAATATGTTGCAGGTACATCCCAGAAACGTGTAACATTTGTAATCACACGCACAGTAAGCATATAAAACATTCACACGATTCCCACAAAACACGCACACGAAGTACGAACAGGAAGCACGTGATACACGAAAGCAACACGAAACAATATGACGAAGCACGATACACGAATGATCGTGTTCGCCAAACGTATTCATCCCTGTAGTTGATACATTTCGGAATTTAACTTGCGAAACGAAACTGATGATATATTATGGTATACAGTGTACGTCTGTTCGTCGTATTGCTAACATCTTACATGAATTTGTAAACTAATATGTATTATGCTTTAACAAATCCATTCGATATATACAATTTTTTAATGACCATATGTATTTTGAAATAAAATCACATTTTTTATACATGGAATATCGCGAAAACATAAACATCGTTCTAGGAGTATGAAAATATTGACATTTCATTCAGTATTGGTAAAAATGCTATATTTTAATGTATTTGGTGTATACGGTCTTGAATTACTTGCGAACATTTACATAGTAATTTAAAGCTATAGTTTCACAAAGTGAAGTTAGTTGAATCGCCCGAAGTGTTGCACATGGTGCAGGCGATGTGTCTGAAGTTATAAAAACAGAGATTGAAGGAAGCGCAGCCCTGCATCTTTTTTTTTTGAATCTTGACTGACCTTTAGACTTTATTTGAATATTTATTCATAACATATAAATATATAGTAATACACATATTAGTTATGTAAACACAGAAATTTATGATTTCACATTGGATTTTCTTTAACTTTGTTCAAAAGTGTCTGCTTTTATCTTTACTTGCCTTTCATATTTACATATCAGTACACCTCTGTTTATAATAAAAGTTCTTATAGTCACAACAGCCGATCATATACAAAATGAACTTACTGCAATATCAACGAGTGTGAATATTGTAACAGTTGTAGTTAATAATGAATTACACAACAATTCCGATTATAGTCATGTTGGATACTTACGATTAATGAATTTTAGAACTAAAATGATAGACATGCTAATTCAGTAAGAAAAGGAAGTGTTTTTGTTTGAATGTGATTTCCTATGGATCCAGAACCTTTTGAGATATGTCATGTCTGAAAAGGGAAGATTTGATATGTTATTGATACCAGACACAAAAGACGGGAGAGTTATTAATGGAGGATTTTATTATATGTTTCCTACAAATAGAACAAAGTCTTTTTTCAGTAAATTGACATCGATGATGACAAACATAGATAAAAAATTTGATTCTTTAGATTACAAAAAGCCTGTTCCAGAAAACGAAAACGACCAGGTTTTTCTAAGCAGTTTGATCACTAAAAATATGCAGGAGTGAAGTATCATATTATGCTTTTTTCAAATTTTCCTAGTGGACTTTGGTATCGGACAAAGCCGTCAGTTAGAAAATCATGGAATCCTTATGTAATTCATAATAACTGGATCATAGGTGATACACTAAAAGTAAATCGTGCGAAGAAGTATGGGCACTGGTTTCTTGATAACGAGAACAGGTGCAAAGTTTCGAAAGTTAAGGATGTTATATCCCTATAGATCGATTTCCTGTGATTCTTTCATTCATAGATGACAATACAATGAAATAAACACCATAAATACCTTTGATACATAGCTTCATGATAATCATTCAACATTTGACTTTTGGTGATCTCTGAATGCACTTACCTTTGTTGATTCCAGATATACGATGGTGCAGATTTGTGTTTCACTATTTATTTCAATTGTACACAAGTTGTAAACAAAAATATCGGCATGTAACTATTGCTGAATAAATTCTATAAAGTAACATGTTAACAATATGTTAAGACAATATGAACTATGATTGAACGTAAGATACATAAGATAGTACAAATAGATACTGGCTATATTTTTTTTTACATCTTACGTTATTATAAAACTAGTTGTCGTCACGTATGCCGTTCTGTTTCTTCATTTACACTTTACAGCCGTGACCACCCCCCCCAAAAAATATATATAACGTCCCTACCAAAGGTATGTTTATCTGCTGGATTTGTTTTGCGTTGAAATCGAGTTTCCTCTTTTTCATAGATAGGTTAAGTTCACTGTCTGTAATGCTTGTCCAGTTTTTGCTGAAAAGCATGTTGTCATTTTGGACTGACATCTATACATGTACATGTACGTGTTTCATTCAGAGTGTCATCTTCCTCGACTGTCTCTAAATCCAATTGTTCTCTTTCTATTGTTTTTTTCTGTTGTTATGTACGTTATTAATTGAAGATTGACAACGGTTCTTTTTTCAATAGGTTCAAGTTCTATGCTGATTGTTTGCTGATAGGATATGGAAGCATGTTGTTGTAGATGGACATTGACGTGATTCTCAAGAAAATATTGTATTTGTTTTTTTTTTAAATATACCAAATAAGGAAAACAAACCCCACCTGAAACATGGAGTGAAAAAATAACAAGGGTACCCATTAGTGTTCAATTATTTACGAGAAACACCCTTTACAATATTAATCAGTCAAGCAATGAAAGTACATATTTCAAGGATATGTCGGTTTATACTTGCTTTGATAATAATTTTATTCAGGAAAACAAAGTATCAACTAATTGATTTGCGAATGATATGAATTTAGTGTATCTTATTTATATATTTTCATCTTTTATTAATATTTGAGGAAACTTTACCGAATATTTGATCTATGTTTGATTTTCCGTTTATTCTACATTGGGAACCTCTTAACTGTGAGTAAATCATCAATGTTTACAAAAACTAACCAAAAATCATTGTATAAACACATAAAAGTTATCAATAGAAAATAATCATAAATAACAATAAAATCAATCACCGGAATTACCGCCGCAATTACTGTCCGAATTCGCTTGATCGAACATTGTAGACCTGAACATGACATCAAATGATAATGCAGCGAGTGGCCAGCGCTTTACTTTTATTTATTGAAATTTCAGAACATTCTAACCCGAATAATCCAGTCGTTATATTATCTTCCCTACGATAACTCCATTCCTCGAGAGTGAAGTGAAACGGATACGGAGAGGGACTGGATTATTCAGGTTAAACATTTTCCCGAATAATTCGACTTACTGATACAAAACCGTGATCTAAGTCAACATACATCAAAGAAAACAAATCGATTATCATTCATGATTAGCATTGCGTAACTGGTCACATTGATAAATTCCGGGTTTTAGTCGAAAAAGTAATCAGAAAAAATGAATAAAAACAATATCTTCCATCAAATAAAACACTTTTCAATCAATTTGGAGCATATTTTGAGGTTTTCTTGGGTGTTCTGGGGTTTTCTTGGGTATTTCTATCGTCCGTATCAAAAAGTCCATCAAATTGGTCAAAAAACCTATTTACATGCATGATTATTTGTAAACTAGATTAATATTGTGTGAAAATTTTACAAGCCAATTATAGATAATCCATCCAATTAAGGAAGATTACAAAAAACATTTATGTAGTTCGACCTGACAAGATTTCAGCTCATAAAACCACTATTGTAAGACTGATTAAGATTCTATGTAGAACAGATTACCTCCAATTTTCTATTTTAACTACATTACATTTTCATAAAACAAATATATTTTAATTGTAAGCCTAATTATATCGATTAATGAAGACTTAGTTCTTCCTGTCAATATTTTGGATTTACCTCTAAATTAATTTCAAAAATCTATTCATTAAAATGTAGCAATGTAAAAATATAAGCTTTAAGAATATGATAAATACTTTCAAAGCAGCTATTATTATAGGCAAGGATTTATTTATAACTCCTTTGTATAGACTTTAAGAATAATTAAACATTATTTGATAGACATGACAAATTTTCTCAATAATTAACTTTATTCATCAACATGTTCCCTTTTTCATCTCCATTTTCTTCTCAATATTTTCACTTTATTTTTGTCATTTTTCTAAAAGATAAGAACACTTTTATTCTTCTTTAGAAATTATTTATTCTTTGTTTAATTCCATTAAATAAAATGGGTGTACCAACCCCCACCACCCACTTCTGGCTCCGCCACTGGCGTAACACAGGTGTAGTGGTGTGTAGACAAAGTAGGAAATAAAAAGAAATATAAAGACTTATTTTAAAGCTAAAATTAAAAAGAAATGAATACTATTGGTGGGAAGCGTAACACAACTTTATAAGTGGTGTGTCTAGACATTTACGTAGATCCGGACATCGGCTAGATCTATGCATGTTCACAGAGGTCAATCTTGTCACTATGAAAAAAAAGTATAACTTTAGAAATGAGTCATAACAAAAATGCAAGTGATGTTCTGTTCTGAATGTTCGGCTTTGGACTGATAAATGACGAAAAAATGATAGCGTCGCCAATTATCTGACTACAGTACAGTAGATATATATACCCAAATAATTGTTCTCAAAACTGAATAAAAAGAGCATTTATTTAAAGTAAAAAAAAATAAAATATACATGGGCTCAATCATATAATTTAATATAAGATAATGAGAAGAGGATTATAATAAATTCAAGAAAATCCACGTTGATTCATGACCAACTACACATCGCTAACCAAATGCGCATGCGCACAATCTCATGTCAATCTCGATATTTTAGATATATTCATGAATGTCGCCACAAAGGCTAAACAAAACAACTAGAAAACACATTTGGACAAAGGATAAAATCATTATTAATCGTTAAAAACCAAAAAACAATATGCAGTGTTTTTTTTTTTATTGCAATATTATTGGGCAAAGAGTGTATCGTGTCACCGGTGACAAAACGCACACCAACTAAATTTGGACCCGAAATCATGCCATTAATGCAATAAAAATGGAACATTTTATTCTAAAACCATAAGTTGAAGTTTTAAATGGCTTGTTTTGTTGTTTGTTTTTAACCTTTATACTGCCAACGGGCCGATTAAGACAGATTTACGTTGTCATTACCCGCAAGTGGGCCGATATGGGCCGATTTACAATAAACGTGCATTTTATCTTGATTTTTATTAATTCTTAATTGATTAAACGAAAATTTGATAGTTAAAAATGCTTATTTGTAATGCATTTAAAAGTCCCTAATCCTCAAAGAACGGTGGTTCCGTGTTTACAAACTCATAGTGTCGGAATGTATTTATATGTACTTGATGAAATTGAGCATCTATTAGTGCTAATGGGGTGCTTTTAAAACTAATATAAGCACAAATGCATGATGTCCGTTTCATTAAGATTTTTTGTATCAAATATTTTCTTACATACGTTTCAGTGTTTTGACTTTGAGTAGGGTTTACCTGTTGAGCTCTCTGTGTCATTACTGAAATTACTACCTACATGTACATGTATAAAGGACATGTTTACGTACTGAAAATAAGTATATTTATACTATCCAATGTGTAGTTTAAGTAAATGATACTAAGTATTATACCCACCTATATGTACGTTGTTAGGAATTAACTGATACCATAACCAAGGGACCAACCAGGAGTACCACAAACTTAGCGTTACTTCCGAAGAACTTTAAAAAATGTTATTGTGTCGGAATCAGAGTCAATAAGAAACTTAAATTATAGTAGTGATTGTGAAAAGACTTAAATCAAATCCTTCTAAGTTAGCTCAAACATCACATAATTAGGAGACAACAAACCTTCAAAACAGCATATTAACTTGGTTATACTACAAAAGGCAATCTGTTCTCTATTAATATGGACCAGACTTTCAAGGGAACGTACAACACAGACAGGCGTTTTTATATTTTCAATTAAAATAGAGTGGCTCACACAGTACCTAAATACATGTGGCAGGAAACAATTAGTGAATATTAGAACATTACAATAAGTCATATATTATACGAAGCACGTGAATAACAATTTTAAAAAGCTTACAATTTATCATGAGAGTACATGCATTCGCATTATTTCTAAGGTGCATTTGACTTTTAAAATGTGTATAGATACAGTATACTCAAAATGACGGACGAAGTTTTAAGAATGAGCACACTAAATTATTACTTTTCCGAGGTAAAAGATCTTACGTACGGTGTTTTCCCCCGAGAAGGAACTCATCGAACCTGTCAGAAGTGTTCCTACTACTAATTCTACCGTAGTATACATGTTGGGTTCGCTTATCATTTTTCGGATTTATTACACCCAATGTGCATGTACATAACGTCACAGCCACTGGCCGTGGACCGGAAGTGACCCTTGGGTTTGACCGGAAGTGACCACTGACAATTCTAGACAATGACCATTGACCATTCTGACCATTGATCCGTCTGGACAATGCTCAGTTTTGTATTTTTTTACCCTTTTGACCCTTCTGACCCCTGACCTTTACCACCCCCACTCTGTAGTGTATAAGTCCGATACGGACGAGTTCAAATGGACCTGCCTGCTCATTAGCGTATTCCTATGGATTCGAATCGTTAATTACAAAAAAGCACTCCTTCGTTGGCGTTGTCCTATAGATTTAAATGTGTCAATGGCAACAATTAAAATTTAATTTTTTTAATTGTGACCAATGCAATTCAAACGTGTGAGACCCAATCGCGTGTGGCCGGGGGGAGGATAAATACTCCGGACATTTACGGACTTCCAGAAGAGAAAATGTAAGAACCTTAACCTCGAAGTTAGTTTTGCTTACGTGGCACCTGGTTTCCTCCGGGAATTGGGTTCATTGTAGTGTTTGTGTTGAACACAAACCTGGAAGTATGCTCGTTTACTTGTAACCTGGGGCCCTTGTGGGGAAGGTTCAGTTATGACGGTTTTTTTTTTCTTTGTAGAATGAATTCCTAGAACAGACTCATCCTGACGGAAAACTATATGAAACTGGTGAAAGCAACACATACCAAAAATGTCATACCGTATCTCGTAGAAAGTTGTATCTTATCCGAAGAAATGGGCGAATGTATCGTGGATCAACCGACCAGAGCGGCGAGGGTGAGATCCTTCCTGGAACTCCTGCCCAGAAGAGGACCAAAGGCTTTCGATGTATATTAACAGACCTTAAAGGAACTAAAACGGCGGAGGCGTACACCTCGAAGAGGACCGTGGAATCGTTCAACTGATCCAAGATCCGGTGACACTAAACTTTCCGGTCGGTCCGTGGAAGGTGTTGTAAAATAACGTGGATAAAATTTTCGGTGTAGTGGAACGTATAAAGAACAATTGATTTGGTTACATGAGCGAACATTTAGGGCCAAACGTCTACGTCACGACCGGAGACGATAGTTAGTATATTGATATCAGACGTTACTGGATATCACCCAACGATAACCAAGTGAGCATGGAATCAGTTTGACATTCGATCAATATGATACATCCGACGTGATAAAAGTCATTCCGGACCTATCTCCGGTTTTAAAGTAGGCACTCCGGTGTTATATGGCGCATCAAAAAGTAGAAGATGCCGCGTGTTGTTTTGAACGTAATCCAGACGGATTATTGTAATGTTATGAATAAATGTTATATTTTCGTCTCGGGCTTCATGAATAGCATCGCCATAATACATTTTCGATACTTATTGACAAAATCGACAACTTTATCTGTAGCTTCTTCGGGGTCGTCCAGGGTCCTGGTCACGTGCGTCATGGGTCGTCCTGCATATCTGTGTATTAGGTAAAATATACAATGTTGTCCACACACGATTGAATCTTCTTCTTGTACTAGTACTGTGTTGTACGTCCAACTACTGCAATGTTTGTTAATAAAATTCAGGTAGGCATGTTAAAAGGGTGGTCCTCCCGTTGGGTTGTAGTATTCTCCTCTCGAATTGGCGTCTACGTATACGGCTACCCAGTGTGTGCAGGGAGATTATCAGTATCCGTGTTTCCCATTAAAGCAAAGAGAGTCTCTTGACAATCTGTTCCGCGCATACACCCCTTTAAATACGTGTCTGGTGACCGGGTGCTTTTTCAGTATGGCGTCAATGTTTGTCGTGTTCATTATGCACTGTAGTCAAACAACACTTGTCTGTTTCTATCTATTTCGATGACGTTGTCAAATTCGGCATACAATACGACGTTGCTGGTAGAGTGAAGGGCTTCCGAAAAATGAATCTAGTCTCAGGTTGCCTTGCTTGATCAGCTGAAATGCTCCCACTTACGACATGTCCGGTGTCAAATCAAAGGCGAATAATATGTATCCTTTGGCGTATTCTTTTCTCGTGATTGCGGTTCCTTCGTCCTGGTACATTTTGTGAGTGACAGCAGAACGACGACTCCAGTCATTTTCACGATATCAAAATGAAAATCATACTTTCTGTTTAACGAGCTTACACAGGATCTTAGACTGCATTTGACTTGTAGTATAAATATGCACCGTGACGTCAATTGTTTTTCTTTTTATAGTTGCTTTCTAGTGTTTTGATTGGTCACTTTTTTGCGTTGCGCTTCGACGAGTCCTCTTTGTTTAAAAGAATCGAACTCCTTATCTTGGAGATTGGTTTGGTACAAGTTCAGTATTCTATCCGCGTGTTAGGGGTAATGTTCACTGCCTATTTTTGCGAGGCAGAAAAAAACACTATCACTTGTTCCCGGTTGATTATACCATCGTTAAAAAAGTAGACATTATCGTTTCGTACGTGTTGACGTCCATTTTTTAGTGTGTTTATTATGTGCTCATTTTTATACCCTGTTCATCACGTGATGTTTAGATTGATTTTCTATTGTTCTATTTTTATCGTGTGCATTTATAATTTAATTATCTCATTAACCTATACTCTATTGCCATACCTCAAATTGTTTTAAGTGTTTGTGTAGCTTGTTTTTTTTATAAGTGTGTCTCTTTGTTTGTTATTGGGTCTATCTTCTTTGTTTTTATCGCTATTTTTTACGCCTGTATCACTGTTTAAGTGCTAGTGCGTCTCTTTGTTCTCATTTGGTCTATTTCCATTAGAATATCCATTATTTTTACGACTGGCTTGCTTATTTAGTATTATATTTATTGTTCTAAGTGTTACCCTTTTTAAGAGGTTTCAACTGTTCATTTGTATTTTTCTCCATTGTTTTTTAAGTGTTTGTGTAGTGGGTCAGATTCTATTTTTATGTGTCTCTTTGTTTTCATTAGGTCTATCTCCATTGTAATAAGTGTTTAGCGTGTCTTACTCTATAATTGCGTCTCTTGTTTTCATTTGGTGTATTTCCATTATAATATCCATTAGAATATCCTCCTTTTTTTGGCTTGTTTTGGTATTTACCTCAATTGTGTTTGTTTAGTGGTTCTATTTTTTACAACTCTTTGGTTTCAATAGGTCCATCTCCATCGTTTCACAAAAAAAGAACAAAGTCAAATACAAATTTATTCATATTTATATACAAAACAAGTCATATGCGAACGATTATCAAGTACATATATTTCATTGTGGTATATGTATAGAATAAATTTATATAACATATTCAATAAAATCGAAAAAAAAATATTTGGAACATTGATCAATTCCACCATCACTTAGTACAAACTGTTTAAAATCACACTCAAAAATATAGAGCTAGTATAAAATTAACTACTAATTTAGAGAAGAAAAACCACCGAGGACAATTTAATATTATCGAGCAAATGGGTCATTTAAATTGGAGACAATTGGAGTCAAAATCATTAAAAAAAATTACAGAAATAACAAGTAAAAATGATTAAATATACAAATTTTCAAACTATTATAAAATTTTAACTCACGTCACCCGTAAAACCACCGAGGAGAGGTAATAAATACGTAAAAAAGATACACTTTTGAGGAAGTAAGCCGAAAAATGACAAATACAAAGAGTAAAATATACAAACTAATATAATGAAGACCGACGCCACCCATTGAACCACCGAAGTACTATCAAACCACTGGGACATTTAAATCATTGAATCTATGACGAAAATTTGAGTAAAAATCACTCAAAAATGTACATCGATTAAGACGATAAATGACGACAAGAAAATAATTAAATATTCTAACTATTATCAAATATTAAGGCCACCGAGGATCATTTTCTATAAGTAATGCGTATGTAAAAAGGACAAACTGTTGAGGAAGTAAACCAGAAAAATGACAAGTAAAATAGTACTATTCAAACTATTATTCTGAAGACCTACGCTACCCATTTAATTACCGAGGACAACTTTCTATAAGTATAAAAAAATGACAAAAATTTTGAGGAAGACAGGCAATGAGTAAACAAATAAGACCACTTTAAAATTATTGATATTTCCAAATAACTGACATTCAATAAGTATTGAGGAAATAGTTCAAATAAACCATTTATAAACATCCACTAAAAATAGAGGTTCCGTGGACAAAACGGATTAGGGTAAAAATAGGAAAACCCGGCCCTTTCTTGTAAATATGTATACATTTTGTTGTCAACAGATCGGAATCCGCGATTGACACCCGATCCAGACTTTTTCGATAAGAGGACGTCCATGTAGGTCGATTTATTAATGTCATTCAATTTTTTAATGACCCCTTTGCAGCTAAATTTATCAGAATGGCCGAAATAGTAATATATTCGTAAGGGTAACAATCCCATTCCCCCTGTATTCTTCTTAAAATAGACCGGGAGTCATTTTACCGAAAGCGACATGTTTTGGAGTGTCAGATCGGGGAAACCAGAGATGCTTTTCCCCCTCGAACTTTTGTTTTAAATGGGGACGTATCACCTGTTATAAAGACTCTGCGGAAAGAGCCATGTACACAGAATCCAAATCCACGGAACAGTATTGAAAGTCCCTACGATCCACAAATACATCAATGAAATCATAATAATATTGCAACATGCGTAATTTAGCATACTGGTACACAAAACATTCAATTTGTAATGGTAAATCTAAATTTCAGAGGTATTATCATTCAGTTGATTACATTTGAGAAAAAATGGTCTACGAGGCATTGGTACACCCTGGAAGTTTTACAAAATATGACTTCCGTGTGATTTTCTTTATTTGTCACTGTTTTGTCGTAGGATGAATTTCCGTCAAGTTTATTCGTGTCCGCAATGATTATTTTGCTGGGATCCGCGTTCCCCTCTCGTCTAGCTTTGCTTACTGCATCTCCAGAGGAACAAAGACATTTAAACGGTGTGTATTCCAGGACTTAATGTGTTTTGGTAACCACTAGTCCTTGGACTATGTATCACCTTAACAACTGAGTAATTATCATGAATTTTTCGCTAAACATGCTACCGATCAACGATTTTCTCGGATGTGCCATGACATCTCGGTCGACAGCATATTGACGCATGTGGTTGCCGATGACGTTCCTTGAAATGTCTGTATTTTGAAAAAATGGATGGCGTCTCTGCACATTTCTGCTTTAAATAATCCGGCACTTTAATATCCACTTCCAGGGCTCTAAATGATTTGTCATTCTATATATGAACTGTTCTTACAAAGTCAGGTTTCAAATTTGGCAGTTAATATTATGCAAGGGACCTCTTTTCAAGTAGTCATATTTCGTACCTTAAACTTTTACGGACAATTAACGACTTAGTTTTCAAAATATTGGTTAGGTTACCATCAAGTTTCTAGATGTGTATGTGGATCGTTCCCCCAAAATCAGGGTCCCCCAACAAATTAATTTTCTCATTCTAGTTACGAATACACTGTTTATACAAATGCTTTCTCGAGGAGGAGTGAAATCCATCAGAGGTGGGTCATAATTTGTGTTTAAGAAAAGGTGATTTAATTCATGTTTGTGTCTATATGGAAGGGGAATTTGTTTTTAGCATTATTCCGTCTTTGTGTAACTGAATTGAGTTGTATAATTAAACTTGACAGTGTTATCGATGTCAGATCCAGAAACACAATATTGTCAAAACTTTTATCACGAAATTATCCATTGCTGCATATATAATATGAAATAAAATGACATAGTCCGTTGTGGATTTGTGATGTTTTATGGTTTTTAGATATTGGAGTTTTTCCGCACTTTCATTTTGTGCGCTGCCTTATTATTCGCCAGCTTGATCTGGCTTATTGCTCGCTAGCTTGAGCTTGGTCAATTTATATTAAGTACACCATTATTCTGTTTCATAGACGAGCAATATAAATGGTGCATTTAGTGTTAATTGTGGCTGTCACCATCGCAAAATTTATTTTCTTGACATTTAAATGCATTGATTCATATAAAAAAGTCAACCACGTCTTCCCGAAATTTTACGAAAGTGCAATATATATGACGCAAATTATTCACACAGCAAACTTTGTTTGCTTTTCTAGAAATAAAAATACATAACACCAATGAATGAAGATATGCACAGTTGCGATCACTTCTAACCTCTCTTCGATTCTGTCAGGGGTTGCTGTCATAGAACAGTTCTAAACTGTCAGAAACTTAAGTGTTCACATTCATACATTTTGCATGAATATGATATTTCTGAAGAATTTTGACTGAAATATATGTGTCGCACTCCCTCATTTGATAGTTATATTGAAAAAATGTAGTATTTTAGTAAATATTTTTAGACCCTTATGGAAAATAAAAGTGCTCGCACTCATACATCTTGCTAGAATATTAATTTTTTAAGTAATTTTGACTCATATTTATATGTTGCGGCCACCCACATGATAGTTATATTGAAAAATTTAGCATTTTAGTAAATGAATTCAGACCGTTATGGAAATTAAGTGTTTGCACTCAAATACAGAGATGAGTGAGCTCAAAGTGATGGTTCTTGGTCAAACAAATAGTACATGTATAAACAATATGCGTATTTCCTAAACATTGGAAAATAACATGTCAAAAGTATTAGCAGCAGTGCTCATAGAGCGAAAAGTGAAACATGAAGTCGATCAAATGAAACGGGAGTTTAACTCACAATAAAATGATTTTAAAGACCAAATGTCCACGCTGGAAGCAAAAGTCTATGGTGTTAAACAATTGTACGCGTAAATCGAAACTGTCCAACATGAAAGTTGTAAAGGCGCGAATCCAAATAAATGGGAAAGTACGACAACATATTTGTCATGTATTGTAGACAATGTTTTTGCTACAACAGGGTCCTTGAAAACTGATGTAGCATTGGCACTCATTGACCTACTTGAAACTTTCACCCGTTTTAAAATTAAAGATCTCACGGCCTTTAACCATTTTGACAGAATCAATGTCTTCTTCTTCTTCTTCTCGTTTTATCCATTTTCTTGCGTAGTCCTCCACGGCATCCTGAAGATGTTGATATTGCTCTAAGTTGTACCGCTCTCGATACAACTGAAAATCATTTAGGAGATTTATTCTTAGACTTTTAAGTAGACGTAACTTTTTGTGTCTTAAATGGTCGCCTTGGGATCCAGAATAATTTCACATGTGTGTCAAAGAAAAGAAACTCAGTCGTTGACTATGTTTTAGTTCCATACGAAAGTTTGCCAATAGTATTGGAATTTAAAATAAATACGATGTCATATTGGATTGAGAAACATAGCATGTATGTGCCTGGCAAGCATCCAGACCATTCTCTACTTGGATAAAAATTATTCTTCCCGATGAAGCGGCTGTCATTGAAAATGATGGACGTGTTTGAGTTGATACTTCAAAATTATCAGCAGATGTTTTGAATTCTCACATTAAGAGACTTCAAGATACTATACATCGCATTG
Organism: Perna viridis; assembly: GCA_037379345.1. Classification (NCBI taxonomy): domain Eukaryota; kingdom Metazoa; phylum Mollusca; class Bivalvia; order Mytilida; family Mytilidae; genus Perna; species Perna viridis. The sequence continues at coordinate 19,836,492 of CM074523.1, forward strand.
AAAATGCACTCTTAATAAATAAAAGTGTAAATAAAGCGTATGATACATTTGTTAACTTTCTAATGAATGAAATGGATTTAGGTGGAACAGTGAAAAGTTCAAACACTTCTCATACCATGAACAGTAAAACCAAATTTATGAATAAGCCTTGGAATGACGTGTTACAAGATAAATGGAATGCTGCCAATAGTAAAGAAAAAAACTGTTGTTTAAATGTACTCAGCACACAAACATTAAGCGTAAACTGAAACAAGAATACTGCCTTGCGCGTGATGATTTTGATAAACATTTACGAAAATTTAAACGATAGTACCAAATTAATTTCCAGGATATTTTATTTGATGAACTGGAAAAACCTAATTCTAGAGACTTTTGGAGACATATTGGTTACAGCGGTAATCAAAAGAATGCAATCCAGGGACAAAGACCAGACATAGTAAACAGACACACACTACAAAGAACATAACGTAACTAAAATCATATATACAAAATGAAGTATGCATTTGACTTATTTGGAAAATATAACACATATCAATAAATGTGTCCATCTATTCCATATGAAAAAGAAGGAATACGGTAAAAAAATAATATATAGAATTATGTATAAAAAAATACAAAAGTTTGAGAAAATCCCCTTTTATAATTCATATCAAAAATGAAAATAACTAGGGTTTTATGTGCAAGTGTATGTGTTATAGGTCTTGAGTTTGTAAGAACCTTAAAATTGTTTGAAAATAAAACCTTTTAATTGATTCGAATATAATTACCAATAACTTGATGGTCTCTTTTATTTATCATTTGAAATCAATTAAAAACTGATTGTACTATATTGCCATGGACAGATGTTTGGCAAAATTAAAGAGGCCTAATACCTTTGACAGATATTTGAGTTATTTACTATGGTCATCACAATTGATTTTTAAAATGGAAGCCTATTGCTATAGCAAACGAGACATCCAAATGATTTCATTTTGTTATTTAAGAAAAGAAAAATATTATACATAGTTCTGAATAAGGTGATTGTAAGAGATGTATGGTTTCATATTTTATTTTTAATCAAATTCACTGAAAAAAATCGAAAAAAATGGATTTCCCGGTATAAAGTGTGTCATGGAAATTTTATTTTTGTTAAAATTCGTAGGCATATCAGTTTTCAGATGGGCAAAATAGCAGAGATTTTAGAAATATAAAGGACGAGAACATCCATTAGGATTATCATGCTGGGTTTCTAGCTTTTATGCATCTTGTTGGGCTGATATTTGTCCCATCACATTTTGCAAATACTTTTTGATAAATTTTGAATATCGGATCTCGAATCGGTATGATATTGGACAAATGTGCATATCCGGCGATATCACGATATGTTAAATAAATCTATAATTTTTGAAAGGTTTATTAATACGGATAAAGAATCTATATTTTTTTCAAGCAGATGTATTTTGTGTTGACATTCCTTAAAAAATAAATATAGATAGTTTATTTCGATTTAAATATATAAAGCCTATTCATTTTATTATACGGAAAAAAACGAATATTTAATTAAAATAATATAGAAAAAAAGTAGAAATGTAATAATTTAATTGATCATAACAATTATGAAAAAAGTAAAGCGTGATTAAGACTCATTTAAACAGGATAAATTGTACGATTGTTAGAAAACTAATTCATGCAAGAACAAGAAAAAAGTATAATCATATTATTTGACAAATCGACAATAGATCAAGAAGTACCAAGTTATGTGTTTAAAGACATCACAATCAATATGGAAATGTACTTCGGCTTCAATCTCGAAGTGACAAGGCGGACAGAGTCTCCGATTTAACACGATTGCTGGTGAACCAAATGTGTTCTTCTTGAATCGTTTTTTTATCTTGATTGAATTTTTTTTCAGGATCGTTCTTTCTAGCATATTCCCAACTCTTCAATAAGTGTATAATTGTCGTCTTCATATACCTTAAAAGAATTTCGGTATTAGACTAATCAAAAATTGTTTGTGTTATTGTCGCAATATAAAGATAACAGAGCTCTCCTAAAAAGCCTTTTTGAAAAGATAAATGAAACACTACATGTACATACAAATCAAATATAAATAAAATGTAAACAAGTTAAAGAATTTGTGCCAAATTTGGGCCTTACAGTCTTCGTCATATGTAATGCAGGACATATACCCTGACCATGCAAGTTTGTCTGTCAGGTACAGTACATGTATCCCGAAGGCTGGTTCTATCCACAATTGTTAATGTACCTACTTTTATTAGTTACAGACTTACAGCTACCAATATCCCTGTAAGGGTCTGTTGTGTGAGATACCTTAGTCATACATGCATGTACGTGCACGTAAATGTATGATTAACCAGTGTATACGTACGATTTTTATTTTTTTTTTTCATTTTCCATCTAGCTATAAAATGTCAAATTATTGTGGATCATCAAATATATTTCCTTCAATAAGACTTATCACACAGTTTTCGCTGGCCGGGTCATTCCTCGCAGGATTAATCTAGGGCTTTAACTTAGTACACGATGTATGGTAGATCGAAACAGTTCATCTAGGTGTTATTAGGTGGGATAGAGGATCAAGTTAATGATGCATGTCACAACAAATCAATATTATACAAACGTCTCAGAATGTGACGACTCTATTCGTTGCACTGCTCTATGGAATAAAACGGATCCGATATCAACTTATAGATGGGTCTTAAAAATTCCCAACGATGTTAGAACTGTCAACTTTATACACTCTTTAGTAATTATACAGATAGCAGTGATTTACTGATTCTATATATCTATATAATAAAAAGAATAATCGATTGGTAATCGTAAATAACTGAAGTATGTCGACTAGTGCCAAGAACAATTCTGCACGCACATTACATATAGGCGTTCTCCGGCACTCGTGATTATATTTTGTTGATTCACTCTTTACAATTAATTATCCTATTATTATTGCGTCTGGGTCATGATAAGTAGAACTTTGAGTATTTTGCTATATATAATATGGAATACTTTAAAATCGTACCGATCATGTATATCTTACAAGTTACACGTCTGACAAAATAATTGGTTTTATGTGCTAGATTACAAAGTTTAAATGATAGAAAACTGTCAAACTAACAATAAATCTTACCTTTTATTTTCAAATAAACCAATAGATGAAAACAATTAATAAACAACAAAACAGCGACATAAATTACATCTAAACAAATCCCTTAAAACCACACCTTATTTTGATTTTAGATATATTCTTTAATACAGTAATTGAATGCATCAAATGATTTCAATAAACATGTACACTACAGTGTACTAGCCGAAACATACATACAGAGAAACTGTAACATGGGTAAAAAAAGCTCAATAGGTTACTTGTGGATTAATCACAATTTATCCCGTGTGGTAATTCAATTTAACAAGACTTAGACGCTTCCCTGTTTATAGGTAAAACAAAACAAACATAAGCTTTTGAAAAGTCGAAAATTTCTGAATTTTTCACAAAAATTAAAAAAAAGTGCACAAACTGTAACATTGAAAAATAATATTAGCCTAATAATTTTGATTACGACATTTAACGCATGATGAATTTTAAAAAAACATATCGTACATTTGCAAGACTTAGTAACGAGAATCAGATAAAGTAAATTGAACTCATCAAATTTAAAGGAAATAGTGAGTTTATAATTTCAATTTTATTTCTCTATTTAGCATTTTTAATTGTTTGTTTTAGAATTTCAAAAATCTTTATGTTTCTTTTCATTTTGATGAAGAAAAACATCAAATGTCAATACTTTTTTTTCTCTACCTCTTTTGATTTTACTTGCCATAAACCAAATCAATGAGGCGTAAATTAAAAATATGTTTGCGGTTAAAAAGTACTATAATGTTGAAATAATTGTTTTCTTTGATACCACTTTGTTACCCGTGTAAAAAATGTTGACAAGTAGTTATCTACATTGATTCGAGTTATGTAGTATTCGATTCTTAAAAATTTAAGTGATATTTGATGGCAAAATTAGACTAATTGCTTAAAAGTAAATCTGGCGACATTAACTTTTTAACAAGATGTGCTTGTGTTTTCTGAAAGAAAGTTATTGTGCTTGCAGTGATCAACAAATCAGTACAAATTGAGATATAAAATAAGAACATTATGTTATGGATTTTTAGTCCTAGTAAGTTTCAGTCTTCTTTAGTATTGTTTAATTCTGGGGTTGATAGTCATACATGTACTAACTTATACCAAATGCTATAAGGCTGCCATGAAATATATGTGCATTGAATAATGATTTTTAAAAGGCATACGGAGAATGTTTTTTCCATTTGCTTCGATTACAGAATCAACAGGTTTTTTTTTTAATTTTATATTACTTAAAACTAAAACATACACATATAAATCATATATAGATGTATACAACTATTCTCGTTGAAGTGATTTCATTAACTCGATAAGGCAGTAAAGATAGATATTTTGCCGTCTCATTAAAATCAATTTAATAAATACTTTAGCTTACCGTAATATCTTCATAGTGTAACAGTATTTGTAATCAATAATATTATTATCTGTCCTTTGTTAAAATAAGCAATACATTAGTGAAGTTAACAATTTATATTCAACTGAAACATAGTATGTTACAAATGTGTTTATGCCACTTTAACACCTGGTACTTACAAAAAAGGTGCCTTAGTAAAATAAATACCAGCTCTAAGAAAAACTCGTGTTCTTACATGCATCTAGTGCCTTCCTTTGTCAACGAGATATTACTTATATAACTTTGATTTCTTGACCATGTTTTCTCCTGTTCTTCAATTATGGTTAAGGATTACACTAAAGAAAAACGTAAGCTTTATATAAGTACATGCTTTGTGTAATTCGACAGGTGTAATTATGTAGCAACGCAAGAACTTCGAAAGGTATTAACAGGATATGAAAAAACAAATATAATATAAAGATCTTCTAAGAAAAAAAAATATCGGAAAAATATATAAAGTTTTATGATCTCATTTAGACCTTTTACTTTCTTATATTAGAAGCATAACCTAGGAGATATATTACAATAAGGAATGCACATATGCTATATATTTTCCTATTGAATAAATTTCACCATGGGAATTTTAAACAGGACTAGGGCCAGACTTCGTCATTACTCTTAGATACATCATTTTTGTCATGATGGTTACCCCGTTTTTTTCGGGGGATTGGGGATTTGAGCGTGCTAACAACATCAGGGGTAATGATCTCATTAAGTAAAACCAAAGAAAAAGAACAAAAGGGTTCCTTTTGTGATTACTTACCATCCAGCGTCTGGAAAACTCTCGCATCTACTTCATTCGAATTGGAAAGCTACTCAAAAACATCCTAAGCCCTCCATGTAAGACTTGTACCCAGATACTGCACACCCAAACGTGTAAAAGCTACTGCACTGGAAAGGGATTTGTCATCTTTTAAAAACCGAAAACAACATATATCTTCTCAAGTGCCAATTTGGTATGCAGTGGGTAGGCGAAACAGAACAACTATTCAACAGGCGCATGCATGGTCATCACAATGACTACAAATGTAAACCAGACCTCCCTCTTAGTCGCCATCTTAGATCTGCCGGACACACCCAGGAGGATCTCCACAACATTGTTTTTACGACCATAAAACATAATAACAACTGGTCAAAGTGTAATAGAGTGTCTCGAGATAGCTTTTGGAACAGATTACAAACAATTTCTCCGCATGGAATAAACGAGAAAAAAAATAATTCATTTTTTGGCCTTGGTCTAAAGCTGATACAGTAGTACATGCTATACAACAATACGCCGTACTACTATAATTTGACTTTTCCACTGTGACTGTTATCAACTGTTAATTCATTTCTAGCTTTTGATAAAAACACTCTCGTTATCGTTTTCATTCAGATCCCTTATTTGCTTATGCGTGCCTTTGATAAGGGTACAATCACCAACAGCGTGATTCAGCTTCAGAATCTATGTTTTGATCTTGAACTATTTTGAGGAAGGATATCGGTATCTTTAAAAAAAAGTTACCATCATTCGGTGATTTTATATATATGCAAAACATTGTATTCAACACCTTCGTCGCAAAAGACTCCAACTTTAAATTGAATTACATAAAAGGTAAATGAAATGAAAAAAAAACACATTTTTTAATTACTACCATGTAGCACGAGATAAATATTTATGTAACAGAAGACAAAAAAATAAGTACTGTGAACATCATCAAAAATTGGAACAACTATATGACATCAAAAATCTTAAAATGAAATTAAAATGTACAATGATATGTATATACATCACACAGGCAGATATTATTCACGTGAAATTCATTTCAATCGAGCTTCACATGAAATTCACTTGAACTTCACATGAAAATAACGTGATTTCCAAGTGAAATTGACTGAACATGAATTGCATGCTAACAAATCATGTGAATTTCACGTGAAGGCTTGATTCACACGAATTTCACGTGAACTCAGTCACAAAGTTTATTTGCTCAGCTCAAATAAAAATCATGTGAAATTCGTGTGAAAATCATGTGAAATATGTTTTCCTGTGTAGCGGAAATAATAAAATAATATCGATATAATATACAAACGACGGAAGCAAATTATTAAGAGCAAATATTGAAATAACATCGTAGTTCAATTTGCTGGCTTGTTGTAAGAAGTTTCATATGTGTACAATAAATAGGAATTACATTACCATGAAAATATGCACGCACGGAAATCTATGAATTAAAGATAAGATTCATTTTTATGAAAGGAAAAACTGGTTAACAAATATATAAACAAATGTTAATTATAAATAAACAACTATTCTATTAAGAAATAGAAAATGACTTGATCAATATCCTCACTGTTAAGCCCGATATAAAATTATCCAAATAAAAGTATAATTATAATAAAAAAAAGTGGCCTTTCATAGAATGTTTTATTCAAATGTTACGGCAGCAACTTCAAATGAATTACCTATTATAGATTCTAAAATGCAAGGTTTAAATAATGCATATTATTTACACATTCAAAACTGGTACCTTGGACCTTCACTAAGAATATTGGTAAGAACAGCCAGGTGATTAAGCTTTAAAGTCCTTAATTTAGAAGTCATGCAATAGACTTCTATAATTGAAAATTTTGGATGCAATAATAGAAGTAAAGGAATATAAAATAATTGGTATTGATTTGTCTGTGAAAGATGGGGGAATTCGGTAGTGACGTTTTCTGTATAGTGATTAGGTTGGTTCAGAAACAGAAGTGTCAAGACTTGTTTTGTAAATTGAGAGTAGTAGAGTAAATGGCATAAAAAAAAGTTTAGTTCAAATGTAATGAAGTCCAAAATGTTTTTGTATGACACCATGTATCTTAGATGATGTATAATGGCGATGGCCATTACTTCATATCCGTCTTGGATTTTATCAAATAAATTTATCTTATTTATGTTATTGTTATATTGGCTTAAAATGTTTCCTATATTTTTGATGTTGTCATTGCACCTGTAAGGTATTGCAGTACCTAATCTGCATATCCAGTATTCCTTTCTTTCCCTACAATAATTTTTACTTAGGACTGTTCTTTGGATGGTAAACTTCAAGAGTACGATATTTGTAGGGACAACTGAATGCAACTGTTGATCGAAATGTTTAACCACTGCCGAGGATTTGGTGGTATTAAATCCCAAACGATGATTGCATACTTTTATTGTTTAATCGTTCTTGTGTTTCACCGACATATATTAGACTGCATAAGCTGAATACGATTTTGAATCTGTTTATTCGGTTTAGAAATGTATTGAGGTTTCCCAGAAGAAAGTCTCAATCATTCTTGTTACCGAGTAAGTTTTCACCCAAAGCAACATTGCTGTGAACCATAAACAAAGGATGAGGTGGGTCCTTCATTTAGGCATAGCCTAAAATCAAAATCAGCACACAGAAATCTACAAACTCCCACAAAAAAAAAACAAAAACAAACAAATAAATAAACGTGATAACAGGCGTTCATACACCTAAGTATTATTTCATAGATAGCAGTGACTTACTGCATGTTCCCAGTGTAAACATTTTTATAATTTAAAATATGAAATAAATTAGGTCATTTCACTCTCAGACTTCCTCCCGACAAAATATCAAAAGACGCCATCGCCCGAATATCAGTCCGCCGCTCACAAAATTCCAAATTAATGTTGAATATTGCAACGAACAATGGAGAAAAGCTATATAATAAATAGGGTAATCTAATTGTTAACGAAAATAACCAAAATATGGTAAATCATTAGGTGTTCTTCGGCACTCGTGATCATATTTTGGTTATTTACTCTTCCCAATTAATTATCCTATTATTATTGCGTCTGGATCATGATAGATACGACGTCCAGTAGTTTACACCGATCATAAATATATGCATCATGTACAACCCACAAATTACTCGTCTGACAAATGATTTGGTTTAATGCGCTTTATTACATATTAAATGATAGGAAACAACACGATTTACATTAAATCTTACCTTTTATTTTTATTAAACCAATGAATAAAAAATGAATAAACGAACAAAACAGCGACGTAAATTACATCTAAACAAATCTTTGATAATAACTTTAAAAAAATTTTAGACATATATTCTTCACAGTGATTGAACGCATCAAACAATTTAAATAAACACGTATATTACAGTGCACCAACTGAAACGTACATATAGAGACACTGTAACATGGGCAAAAAGCTAAATAAGTTGTTTTTGGATTAAATCAACGAAAAGGACAATATATCCCGTGTAATTTTCATTTAACTCCATTTAACCACACTTAGACTCTTCCTTGTTTATGGATTAAAATAAAACAAACATAAGTATTTGAAAAATTGAAAACATCTGAATTTTTCACAAAAATAATAAAGTGCACAAACTGGAACATTGAAAAAAAATATAGCCAAATTATTTTGATAACGAAATTAAATACATGATGTATTTTGAAAAAAATAAGTATTTTAGTTTTGTAAGACTTAGCGACAAGAAGTAGATAATATAAATTGGACTAATCAAATTTTAAAGAAAAAGTATGGTTTTAGTTTTTTTTTCAGTTTTTTTCCCTGTATATAACATTTCATTTCTTTGTTTTGGAATTTCAAAAATCTTCATGTTTCTTCTCATTTTGATGAAGAAAAAACAGTAAATGTTAATACTTTTTTCTCTCAATTTTTTATTTTTGTTGCCATAAACCAAATCAATGAGGCGTAATTTAATATATATTTGCGGTTAACAAATACTATAATGTTTAAATAATTGCTTCCTTTAATATTACTTTGTTACTCTTGTATAAAATGTTGGGAACAGTGACAAGTAGTTATCTACATTGATTCGAGTTATGTAGTATTCGATATATTTACTTGATATTTGATTGCAAAATTATTCTAATTGCTTGAATGTGAGTCTAGCGACATTTATTTTTATAAACAGTTGTTCTTTGTATTTTCTGAAAGGAAGTAAGTGAGCTTGCAATGATAAATAAATCAGTACAAATTGAGATATAATGCTAGCCCAATATGTTTATTGATTTTACGTTCTAGTAGGTTTCAGTCTTTTTAGTATTTTCAATTCTGGAGTTAATAGTCATACATGTACTAATTTATATCAAATGATATAATGCTGCCACGAGATATATTGAATAATGATTTTTTTTAAGGTATTCGGAGACTATTTTTTTTTCATTTCTTTTGATTACAGAATCAACAGGTTTTTCTTTTACATTTCTTAAAACTAAAACATACACATATATATTATTCGAAATTGATTACCTGTGTGCTTTGCAAAATGTTATGGGACAAATTTCAGCCCACAAGATGTATAAAAGCTAAAAATCCAGCGTGATAAGCCCAATGGATGTTTTCGTCCTTTATGCTGCTATGCCTACGAATTTTAACCACAAATAAAATTTCCAGGACACAGTTTCTACCGGGAAATCCATTTTTTCTCGATTTTTTCCGTGAATTTAATTAAAAATAAAATATGAAACCTTATATCTCTTATAGGAAAACAGACGTTCACTTTATTCAGAAATATGTATAATATTTGACTTTTCTTAAATAAAAACAAATGAAATCATTTGGATGTCTCGTTTGCTATAGAAATGTCAATAGGCTTCGATTTTAAAATCAATTGTGATGACCATAGTAAATAACTCAAATATCTGTCAAAGGTATTAGGCCTCTTTAGTTTTGCCAAACCTTTGTCCATGCGCAACGTAGTACAATCAGTTTTTAATTTATTTCAAATGTTACATAAAAGAGACCAATAAATTATTGGTAATTCTATTCACATCAAGTAAAAGGTTTTATTTTCAAACTATTTTAAGGTTCTGTCAAAGTCAAACTCAAGGTCTAGAACACACACTTGCACATAAAACTCTAATTATTTTCATTTTCATTTTTTTACATGAATAATAAACGGGGATTTCTCAAACTTTTGTATTTTAATACATAATTCTATATATTAATTTTTAACGTATTCCTTCTTTTTCATGGAATAGATGGACACATTTATTGATATGTGTTATATTTTCCACATAAGTCAAATGCATACTTCAACTATAACATTGGTTCCCTTGATTACTCTTTCAAAGTAAAGGATTTATAAACTTCTCTCTTGGCATCGTGTTGAGAACCTTCTAAATTTTGGTTGATAATTATTTTACATAAACAAGTAATATTTTGATTGCTCTGATTTATCCGTGTCGTGGGTATGTATTCTCTCCACAAAAACTCATTTATTATACTTTAAATATTTTGCTTCAATTCTATTAACTGTCCCAAGAACGTTTTTAATTAAATACTTTTGTACCTGCCATTGTATTTTTTAGACCAATTCTATAATTACAAAAATATGATGTGCATAATAAAATTACAAATTATTTCAGATAAGTACAGAAATACAGTTTGAAGTATAAAAATATAAATCTTTCCAGATGTTCCAGGTTAAACTTTATTTCTATTTGTGTATGTGGGCGTCCTATATCTTGTTTTTGGAAATCCTTATAAGATTCCACAACGTATTGGATGAGCTATCCTGTACTATCATACATATATCGTATATTAATATGGTAGAGTCTGGTACGAATTAATAATTCCAAAACGATTAAGTACTGAGTGTAACTTTTATTATGATAGTATAAGCGAGGATCTCAGAATATACAACATGTTCAAATATATACTGTTCAATTATATAAGATACATCCTTAAATCAATGTGAGTCTGGACATTCTATGTGTCCAGTTTACTGGCCTTGCGTTTGATGTACTGACCCATTTTATTATTTGAGTACAAGTATTTTTGTCCTCCAGGTATCAATACATTTTGTTTATTACTTGTTTTTCACCGAGATATTTTTATACATGTGCATTTACTGACACATCCATTGTTTAGTCTTAGGTATTTTTGCTATTGCATATTCTTAAAGTCATTAACAAATTCTTCCCTTTCTAAAAAATAACAATTTAATCAATAATGTCTTACCACTGTTCTATCATATTAAGTTACAACCCTAGATTTAACCTGTGAAGAGTAAACACCTGGCCAGCAAAAGCAATATATTCAAATAGCCCAGCTTGCCGAGTGTTCTAGCGCGTTGATCTCAGTACAGGAGGTGTTGCCATAGATGTCATAGCGGTACGAGTTCGAACCCCGCGGAGTGATCAACCAAAAAAATGCTTTGAAAAAGAGAAAATTCTAATATCGTTTGAGTTTTTATTTCAGATCCTTAAATGCTTATGTTATCTTCCCTGTATCCGATGGAAGCGTAGTGAATAGAGTAGTCACACTCTAAGACGTATGTATGATATTGATTTGTTGTGACATGTGTCGTTAATTGATCCTCTTCCTTACGGTATGAAACACCATATGAGGTGTCCTGTACTGCCATACTTTGTGTATTAAGTTACAACCCTAGATTTATCCTAAGAGGAGAAATGGCCCGGCCAACGAAAGCTATGCTTTTGATATAGCCTAGCTGGCCCAGTGGTCTAGGGCGCTGGAATTTATGCAGGCGGTGTTGCCATAAATATGACATCAGTACGAGTTCGAGTCCTGCGGACTGAACGGCTACAATTGACAGTTCTGACATTGTTGGAAAATTTGTAGACATATTTATGTATTTATATTTCCATATGTTATTTCATGATGAAGAAGCAACACAAACATAACATAAACGTATTGCTTTAAGATTTATTTTCAAGTTTTCTATACATATTTTGATTGGCATCCACTGAAAATATTGTTAATCTTGAGTCGAAAGTCAAGTACATTATAACACATTTAATTATATTTGTATATATTTCAGTACCATAGAAATTTTAAAATCAAGAGAGCTTGGATGCATGAATGGGGAATATTCGTCATTTTAATCAATTACGACATATAATGGAAAACTTGCTTTTTTTTTTAACTTTTTTGAAGTATGTATGTTCTAAAGTTTTATAGAAGTGTCCTTTGAAGTTTGTATTGAATATTCGCTTTGTTTCAGAGTATTTTCACTAACACTTGCGTCATCCGTAAGAGATCGTTTTCACTAAATTCTGTCATGAAAGGAAGTGGTCTAGAACTTCAAGTTAAGAAAATAATGTAGTTGGTGCCGTTGTGATTTTCAGATTTGGGTCTTAATGATGTTATATTGTATATTCAACGATTCAATGAATACTTTGTTCACACAAATCACCATTAGCTCGCGGATTTTCTAGTGTAATAAACAGAGATAGGCCAACATACTTTTAATAGCAGGTCAACTGGTTCAATAATGTTTGATTCATTATTAGCTGGTAAACTTTATGGCATGATAAAACGTAAAGTAGTGTAAACTTTGAAACTAAGTAAATTTAATTTGAAAATCACCTGTTTTATATTCATCAACATATGATGTATTTTTAAAGATGATATTGATGTTTACGATAGACTTAGTTAAAGGAAAAGACCATGTTATTGTGCAAGCCATAAATATCGAAACTCATCTGTAAAATGATCATGAAAAAATAATGTAAAAAAAATATTTCCTGTTCCCACTTAATTATTATTTATAATAAGGGAATTTGAATTTCATGTGCCTGTATGCGCCACTATATCGTTTGAGCTGTGATATCAAGAAGTCAGTTTGTAAAAAGTAAGTAAATAGTTTATTGATTACGACGTCCGAAGAAAGCGCAAATTTTTCCCTACAATTTCAACTAAAACAATACAGAAGTGCAGAAATGCAGGGTTTGTAGCTAGAAAGCTTGTACGGCTGAGGAAAATCTGATGACTGTTCGTGGTCAAAAAACGTTTTGAATATATCTCTTTTATCAATTGTGCAGCCGTAAGCTTGACAAGACAGCATGTTTTGGTGATCAGAAAAAAAAACATGATCGTACAACTATTTACGGAATATTACTTGTTTATACATTATATGTACAGTACTTGTATCAATCCGACTAAGTGACGTCACGAGTTAATCGGAAGCTATCGGTGAAAATCAATACAGTCTGTTATTACGATCTCCCTTCAGATAGAAGAGTTCTGCAATATGCTACCAAAGTATTTTTCAAAGATTTCGAATTTTGCATATCTTGTGCATTTTGAAAAAAAAAACGCATTTTGCATTAAAAGTTTACATGGGAATGGTTTTTAATAACAGTCTAACTTCATACAAAGGTGGTCTTTCCCTTTAATGATATTCAACTGCTTTAATATTGCTAGAGCTAAAAACAACCTCTGAAAACAGATCGTGATAAAATGTCATCTTTAAAACTATAGACTTCGATAACGTTTTCAGTATCAAACTAGTCTTAACTTATGAAAGAGTAATCAAGGGAACCAAGGTTATAGCGGTTATAAAAAAAAGAATCCAAGGACAGAGACCAGGAAAGTTGACAATTCTGAATGAAAAGTCATCACGTTTGTCGTAAAGTTTGGTCAATAGTTTTCCTTAACCATCGATTTCTAATGTAGGTCAAGATATGAGGCTGACTCCACAGTGTCTGTAGTATCCTTTATCTCAAGTTTTTTGGGGTAGATGCCATGTATCAAATCCCCGAAATTAGGATTGTTTAAAGATAACACGTCATCTATATAGCAGAAACTATGATTAAAGCATCTAGCCAAACGATATTCTTTCTTTCGGATCAGATCAGCTATATAGTCAGCCTCATAAGAGTGAAGGAATAGGTCAGCAAGTAAAGGAGCACCATTTGTTCCATTGGAATGCCGACCGTTGAAAAACACGTCCACCACAGTGAACAAATATATTGTCGATTAAAAATTCCAGCATTTTGTTAATATCTTCCTCTGTATACTTGATGAATGATTTGAAATAATTTCTTACAAGTATGAGGAATATCTACCAAGAACTATATGTTTGTATCTAGGTGTACCATCTTTTTTGGAAAAAACAACGATGTATACAGTCGGGATTTTAACTGAGTATGGGGAATAGATGTACTGTGTTGAAAAAATCATTGAACTGATTATCTCCAAAAGATCTTTTTCGAATTGTTCAGGACCCACATTGAATTAATACCACTACGGGAGTAACAAGTGTTGTGGTAGGACCGCAGACCCTCTTTGACAGTTGTGAGTATAGAAGTTAAAAGTTTTAAAAGAGGTTTGGTGGTACATTTTGCTATGAAAAATGTACGATTCAGCTATGAAACGTTGTTTGTCTTGATTCTTGTGGAGTTTAGGAATCCAGTACATAGAAAGTATTTCACAATCATCTTCCTTGGTAGAGACGTTCCTATGAAACACTTTTCTCTTTCAGTTTTACAAATGATGATCAGAATTAAAGAGTCATTGAATTTGAAAACAAAACATTCCAAGATAAGTAATATGGTAAGCGTATATGCTAAAAAAGGTGTCCTAGGAAATTTGATACCAGCCCTAATAAAAACTTGTATTCTTACATCCATCTAGTGCCTTGCTTTACCAACGAGATATAATTTTTGTAACTTTGATTTCTTGATTTTCTAGATCCTTCAATCTCAGTTTCCGCTATATAGATGACGTGTTATCTTTAAACAATCATAATTTCGGGGATTTGATACATCGCATCTACCCAAAAGAACTTGAGATGAAAGATACTACAGATATTGTGAAGTCAGCCTCATATCTTGACCTACACTTAGAAATCGATGGTAAAGGAAAACTATTGACCAAACTTTACGACAAACGTGATGACTTTTCATTCAGAATTGTCAACTTTCCTTTCATCTGTGGCAACATCCCTTTGGCTACTGCGTATGGAGTGTTCATATCACAACTCATACGTAATGCCAGAACTTGCCGAAACTACGCAGACTTTTTGTATCGCGCTAGAATTCTAAAAATAGGCTTCTGGAACAGGGTCATGTTGCTACACGATTGAAGTCATCACTACAGAAGTTTTATGGTCGTCTATAGAAAAGCAGAGGACGCTTACCCTACCGGTGCACCTGGTCAATGCTCCCAGTTTTTAGTGGAATCCGAGTTGCTCATTTACTTTTGTTACTATGTATGTATGATTTTAGTTGCTTTATGTTCTTTGTTGTGTATGTCTGTTTTCCATGTCTGGTCTTTGTCCCTGGATTACATTCTTTTGATTACCGCTATAACCTTGGTTCCCTTGATTACTCTTTGACCATGTTTGCTTCTGTTCTTCAGTTATGATTAGGAATTTAGCTTAAAAAAGGGAAGCATTATATTAGTACATGCTTGGTGTAATTTGACAGGTGTAATTATGTGGCAAAACAAGAATCACGAAAAGCATTAACAGGATATAAAAAATACACAAACAAAACATAAAGATCTTCAAAGAGAAAACTAATGACGGAAACTATATCGTTTTTATTATCTCATCAGGCCTTTTACATTTTTATATTTGTAGCATCACTTAGGAGTTGCAACTTCTTACAAGAGAATATGGTCAAAGGACGAGATACATATCCAAATACATAGAAAAAAGTGTATATTTGGTTTAGTTGTGATTTAGTTTCTATAGTGTCATTATATTTCACGCGTGTATATTCCGTATAAATCCATTTTAATTTAATTCGGTCAATAAAGGAAGAGAAGTGAAATTTTAATCTTGAGTACAAAATTCAAAAGTACTTTGGTGGTAAACGTTTTAGTTTATAAATGCGATTTTTTATTATGGGATTATGACAAGTGTGATGTATTCTGTTCGTTTAGGAAACAACATAACAACCGTTCATGTTCATCTTTATGTGATTGTAACAAATCAAGAAAGTCGATGACTAAAGGTAAAAACAAGTTATAATAATTACTACATCACAAAACATATATAGAAAGATCTGAAAAAATTCTTAACGACGTTAGAACTGTCAAATTTGCGATGCAAATTTTTGGTCGTTCCTTCCATGGGACTCGAACTCGTACCGCTGTGACATCTATGGCAACACCGCCTGCACAAAGTCCAGCTCCCTAGACCACTCGGCCAGCTGGGCTATATAAAAATATAGTTTTCGCTGACCGGGTCTTTCCTTCTCGTAGGACTAGGGCTGTAACTTAGTATACGATATATGGTAGTAAGGGACAGTTCATTTAGATGTTATTATGTAGGTTAGAGGATCAAATTAATAATGCATGTCACAACAAATCAATAGTATACAAACGTCTCAGAATGTGACAACTCTATTCACTACACTGCTTCATCGGATCAAATTGATACAGGGAAGATATGTATAGATCGGGATGTGGTAATTGTCGATGTCTTTAGATACAAAAGTGTATGTGTGTATCTATAATTAAATGATATGGCAAAATATTCAAACAAAATACAGATCGGTCGATTTAATGTTACATTTGATAATGTGTTTATAAAGATGCAGTGCAATGCAGATATATCGATACTCTTTGTATTATACTATTCTTAAATGTTGCTACTACTTAATACTGGTTAACAATAATTGCAGACTCTTTCTATTCCAGGCGTAAAATACGAAACAAATAAATCAACGATGAGGAAAGATATATTTTTAAGTAATATATTTACAGTAATACATTTAACAACATGCTGGTTCATTTTTGTGTTTTACATCAGGTAGATTGTAATCGTTATGAGATGAATTCAAATATGCTTTTTTAATTTTCCTAAGAAATATTATCTTTTCATCATACTAATAGTTTACATGATATTTGCACATATTTGTGTTAGATTAAACTATCTCTTAAACATATCATTTGAATATACTCTGCATACACGAACTTTTTTTAAATAAAAAAAAATGATGAAAAAGAATTGGAATGTACGTAAATGGTCAGAGAAATTAAAGTCGTTAACTGTTGATTGATTGGTATGGATACGGCCTCATTGACGTGTATTGTCTTGTGCCGTTATTCCTGTTCAGAAAAAAAATTACACAATTGTGTGTATTGAAACCTTGTCGAATATTTCAGGATTGAATATAAGTGTACCAATAAAATGATCGTTCCTTGTTTTACTAAGAAATCTACCAATTTGTTCTTATGATGTCAAATCCAAATTTAAAGATTAATCAATTTATGAAATAATGGAAACAATCATGCTTAATTGCAAACAAAAAATAAGAATTAAGACGAGACGGTTAAACACTCATGCAATACAAGTTTCGAGACAGAAAAAATATAGGAATAATAATAATAATAATAATAATAATAATAATAATAAAACAACTGTAAAATTCAAAACACAAGGAAGCTGAATGTAAATATATGGAATGGAAACAAGGATTTTTGCATTAAAATTAACAATAACCTTTGAAAAGGAGATAAATATATAGTTATTTTATAGGGTAAACTGTCCACTTTTCCCAACGCCCTTTGCCACATTCCGCATTCTAATGCTCCAGACCTAATCCTGCATTGCCCGAAATTATATTCCCAATATCTCATTATCTATCTAAATTCAACATAGACCCATAAATCATAAACAGGAAACATGAATGCTTCGAATTTGTCTGATTTTTTACAATCATTTCACCGGTAATACATTTTTCCATTTTTAATTGACGTAAAAAATGTTTTTGTATCAATGCCTTTCTGATAAATATCACGCTCAATATTCAATGCTCCCTCATTGCCCCAGGTCCCATGCCAAAGACTCCTTTACCCAATACTTTATTAACTGTTTTGAAAGTTTGCCCCATGAATGTACTATAAATTCACATAGAATGGGATAAAATCAAACGAACTTTAACCTGAAATAAAATACAGTTACTTGACGAACCACTTAATTATAAGTTACGAATATCTTTTCCAGATTGATTCAAAAGAATGTGCACCAATCCTTAAAGAGAGAAGAATAAAAAAGAATACTGTTTTGCCTACAAGTAATAAAAGAAATTAGTATAAGTAGAGTAAAAAGGGAAGTTACGGTTAGAACAATAATCATTACAAGGTGCAAAAAGGAAAACAGTATATACAACACATCAAATTATACAAATCGAAAAGACCAAAAAAAGCAAAACGAAGAACATACAATCACCGTCAACAACAATAAATGACAATTAATAAATATTCATTAAAATGTTTCGTTGAAAACAAGAAAGAGAAACATGGAAAATGAGATTTGAATACACATAATACATAAACCTTGATTACTAAATGCTATAGAAGAGCTGAGCAATCGTAAAGAAAGAAAACACGATATGAAGGGCGATTTAGATTTGAAAATAATATTAGAACAGATTTTAAATTGTATTTAATATAGAGATCACATGAACGGAAACCTTTAAAAAATGATTGATTAGATCTGAATAATCACTTATGGCTGAAAATACATGTCCATTTTAAGCAAGCAACAAATGTGGAATATACTTTAGTTCGGACAATTAAAACGACCCTTCTATGTTTACGTTCCCAGTATCAATTTGAGCAAATATATATATAAAGAGAAAGGTACAAGAAATACATTCAATAATCTTACAATACCAAAGAGTATAGGAAAAACATGTTTCTCGACAGGACACAAATGTGAAACAAAATGTGAAAATCAAGAAAAAATATTGATGATAAAAAATGAAATGTTGTATGGTTGCCAATGAGACATTCATCAATCACAAACTACGAAACAGCAATTACATTTTGACGGGTCACCCTGCGGTCTTCAATAATTGGCAAATACCATATCAAACAGCAAGCTGTAAAAGCCCAAAACAAATGATGTGATTTTTTCCATAAAAGGCGAAAATCGACGTAATCTATATATTTAGCACGTAAGAGAGTAATCAAGGGAACCAAGGTTAAATGTCTTTTTATTAAACTTTTGCAATCGATACAGAATGCAAACGTCTTATCTTATATGGCAAAAGTCACAAGCTGTACAAACCTTAAAAGAGTACTCGTTTTTCTGTAATGTATTTTAAAAAAGATGAAAAAGAACATAAACAGAAAAATTGCAACCACTTGAATATAGGTTCCCGGCATGGGGCAGGCACATAAAGTATGTTACTTGGTTAAACGTCTGTAAGCGCTGAACCCCCTAACCTTGGACACTGGCAAGACAGTTCAACAATAAAACAAACAACAAAAAACTGAATGCAAACATCGTATCTTGTATGACAAAGGCCACAAGCTGTACAAACCTCGAAAGGGTACTCGATTTTTCTGTAATGTATTCAAAAAACAAATAGATAGACACACCCAGTTCACTAAAACCATAATACCAAAAAATTAAACGAAAAATAGGACTTATCGATAATCCAGTTACAAAGAAAAGACATGGAAAACAGACAAACACAACAAAGACACTACTTAGTTATATTAGTCCAGTAGGGTACATTGTGTTCTACCTTTTGCTAACTCTGTCTTAACGTTTCTGAATATGACTGAAAAATACTTGGATTATCTTGACCGAGTCACATCTTGTCCATACTAGTCTCAACTAGTCTAGACCATGTCTCGACTTGTATTGACACAGTCTTGACCTGTCTCGACCAAGTTTTCACAAGTCTTAACTTGTCTCGACCAGTCTCAAATAGTCTCGACTTACTCTCAACCAGTCTCGAATAAGTTTTAAACTGTCTCAACAATTTAATTCAAAGCTTTAGACATGAGTTTTTCATCCATTATAGCATTAGAATGTTTGGAAATTGTCTTAATTTGTTTTAAAGTGGGAATGTATATTGTATTTTAAGTATAATTTTTCTGAATAAAGGTACTTTTTAATATCTAAATATTAGATATACCTTCCAATTTTGTACCTTTAATTTATATTTTTTAATGTAGTTCATTTTTACCTTTTAAAAGAGGCTATTGTTCACTTATTATCATAAACATTTTATTCGAGCCACTTCAAATATATAGTATTCTTAATTTTCTAACCCGAGATATATCTAAAAAGTTATGGACCTTGAAATATTGCGCTTTACTTGGGCCTGTAATTTATGAATTAATGAAAATAAAAATGTACTTCATTTTCAAAAGTTACTTAAAATTACACAAATATTGCCACTTTTTAACAACTTGCATGCATGTATTTAGATATGTATACATATGAAGTCCTACGTGTATACCTATCTGTTAATTGCAAGCCCACACCTGTGTCAACAGATTCTCGAACCGCGAAAAGATAAAAGAAGCTGCCCACGCTATCTTTAATTGAGGGAAAATCGCCCCTACAAATGAAGTCCGATACATAATGTATTTGCAATTAAGTTATAAGTATATATATCATCGTGGATTTATCCCAAGGAATCCGATTAACTGAAATAAATAGCCGACAACAGGGTTGTGGCACAATGAACATAAACCGTCATTTTTTTTAAAGAATTAATTTTTAATATAGAAATACTAGTTTCAAGCTCCTAGTCTAATATTACATGTAAACATATTTTTAATTAATGATCTCAAATTTGGTTGCACCGTTGAGGTTAGTTAATCGCTGAAATACATGAAGTTCTATTTTTATATTTATTCCAATGAGGCATCTCTTAAAATTGCATTGTTGTTTTCTCGCTAATTCCGCTTTATTTTTCACTCGATATAAACACAAATTCTTTATACACATGTATACATAGCCCATGTAACTTATCGAAAACAGAGAGTACTTCAATTATAAATGGTATTACTAGGTGCCTGATCTATCTGCTGCATATTTCAAATCCCCAGCGCGCAAATTAATTCGGTTGTGCGGTATATTGTATATTGTCTGAATAGCGTAAATACTAGTAGACAATTTTCTCTAGTATAATGATGAACCTCACATAAAGATACATAGAATTTTTATTTGGTCCTGTGTGTACCAAGGACTCTTGAGTGGTGTTAAGATGCACCGAAAGGCGATTCAGATTCTTTTTAAAAAAATAACTTCGGGGACGAAAAGGAGTCTTTAAAAAGACGGGCTTCAGAGGTAACCACGAACGGGTTTCAAGCTATAATTTGCACAATCAATTTTGGCCGATATTTTTACATTTTTCAGTTGTTACTGATTCAATCTCACAACACAATATCGTTGTTTAAATCTAAGAGTATGTAGAATTTGTTATCTACTGAAAATGTTTGTATGCATGCATTGATTTAAATTAGGCAGAGTAAATTGTATTTAATATATTTTTTTTTATTTCACAGGCAGCGCTGAAGCATCAAATTTTTCAATTCAACTATTTTTATTTGAATTTCTTTTCAAATTCTTCCATCCAAACTTTTATGTTTTCCATATCATAGTATCACTATGAATGTTCTTTCCTATAACCTGAATAATGCAGTAACAGTCTCCATAAAAATTATGCAAAATGCAATTCATGCATAAAAAAATTTCAGTGGTTTTATCTTTAAAGTCTTAAATTAGGACTGTTTTCAGTCCTAAATTGTTAAATGTATGTTATCGAGACAGTTTGCGATTCATTTGAGACTGGTCGAGACTTCTTTAAGACTATTCAAGACTGTTACCACTGTTCATGACTCTTCGAGACATGTTGACACTGGTGAAAACTTGGTCGAGACTGGTCAAGACAAGATAAGACAAGTCGAGACACAGTCAAAACTTTTTGAGACTTGATTGGACATGGTGAGACTCAGTCAAGACAATTAAAATATTTTGCAGACATATTTAGAGAAGTTAAGACAGAGCTAGCACAAGTAAGACAAAATGTACATTATTCAAACTTATATAACTTAGTAGTGAGAATAATAGTACATACACAGCAACAAAAGCAAATGAGGAACTTGGACACTTAGAAACTGGGAGCATGAACCAGATGCACAGGTAGGGTAACATGATTTAAGGATCTTAAGAAACGATGTTCTTTCTTGTGAATTCCAAGATAAAAGGAAAATGATAATATAAATTATACCTTAACTACAGTGTCAAATTGTTGAATCTTATTTAACAAAGGAAAGATAATATATAGCAACTACTAAATAGCCATTGTAGGTCAGGAATCTTAAATAAATATCAGTATTGTAAAAAAAGTAATAAAATATATGGTTCAATTAAAACAGAACTTTTAAAAGATACCACTGGGTGCATATAACTCATTTCGAAAGACTCAGAAAGGGAAGTCGTGGCTGAAAACACGTTATCAAAAAAGAGACTAAGTTGTGGCAATGACAAATAACTAATATCTCGGATGAATACCCCCGTCTTCAAAACACACCGGAACCTCCCAACCAATTTATAAGTCTAAAGGATTGTACAACGATACCGAAAAAGATTTTAATACACCATAATAAAATATATAATGAGCAAAATTTTCAGTTAACAAATGACCTTCTTCGGTGCCTTAAATAAACTGAGTGTGTATGAAAGTAAATGGTCTGTGAACACAACTCATGGTCTAATCAGGTGAATACCTGTGACGTATAAACTTTATTGACGGTTAAAAAGATGTTGGACATTGTGTTATAGACACACGTTGTGTTTAAATTGTGATAGGACAGTGCTTAGACATTATTTATTAAATTGTTATTTTGAGAATGGAAGGAATGTGTTAATGACTTTAAGAATTAGTATTGTTCGTGTTAATTGTAATTAGCATTATATGTACTTAAGGGTATAAAATAACCAAGAAGGGGAATTAAAAGAACATATAAAAAAACAAGTAACTATACAATAGCAAAAATACCTAAGGCTAAACAATGAAAGTGTCAGCAACTGCACATATATACAAAAATACCTCGGTGAAAAACAAGTAATAAACAAGTCAAAAGATATGTATTGTTACCTGGAGGACAATATATACTTGTACACAAATAGTAAAATGGGTCAGTACATCATACGCAAGGCGGGTAAACTGGACACATAAAATGTTTATTTCCAGTGTGATGGACATGTTTTTCAACAAACGGTTGGCTTTCCAGTTGGAACAAATTGTTCTCCTTTACTCGCTGACCTATCACTCTTATGAGGCTGACTTTGTAGCTGATCTGATCCGAAAGAAAGAATATCATTTGGCTAGATCCTTTAATCTCAGTTTCCGCTATATAGATGACGTATTATCTTTAAACAATCCTAATTTCGGGGCTTTGATAAATCGCATCTACCCCAAAGAGATAATGGATACTACAGACGCTGTGAAGTCAGCCTCATATCTTGACCTACACTTTGAAATCGATGGTACAGGAAAACTGTTAACCAAACTTTACGACAAACGTGATGACTTTTCATTCAAAATTGTCAACTTTCCTTTCATCTGTGGCAACATCGCTTCAGCACCTGCGTATGGAGTGTTCATATCACAACACATACGTTATGCCAGAGCTTGCCGAAACTACGTAGACTTTTTGTAGCGCCCTAAAACTTTAACAAATAGGCTTTTGGAACAGGGTTATGTTGCTACAAGATTGAAGTCATCACTACAGAAGTTTTATGGTCGTCATCATGAACTCGTGGATCGTTATGGTGTATCCATCTGCAACATGAAAACTGATTTATTCAACGGGTCATAGTTTTCCTTTCCTCGTTTGTCTACCCCGGACTTGACTTTTTTATGATCAACTCGGTGGGTGTTTCTAGAAAAGCAGAGGACGCTTATCCTACCGGTGCACCTGGTCCATGTTCCCAATTTTAAGTATAGTCCGACTTGCTCATTTGATTTTGTTACTTTGTATGTATGGTTTTAGTTACTTTATGTTCTTTGTTGCGTATGTGTGGTCTTTGTCCCTGGATTGCATTCTTTTGATTCCCGCTATAACCTTGCTTCCCTTGATTACTCTTTGACACGTAAAACAAATCAGTTTCAAGTTCGGAGTGGATATGCAGATGCATCTACGAGTTCATGATCACGATCATTTAACCTCTGTAGTGATGACATAAATCTTGTAGTAATATTACCCTTTTCCATACGCTTAATTGGAACAACGCTAGAGCGATACAAAATGTCTGCGTAGTTACTGCAAGCTCTGGCATAACATATGAGTTATAATATGAAAACCTCATACGAAGGTGCCGAAGTGATGTTGCCACAGATGACAGACAATACGGAATGAAAAGTCATCGCGCTTGTCGTATAGTTTGGTCAACAGTTTTTCTTAACCATTGATCTCTAAGTGTAGGTGAGGATATGAGGCTGACTTCACAGTGTCTGTAGTATCCTTTTTCTCGAGTTATTTTGGATAGATGCGATTTATCAAATCCCCGAAACTAAGACTGTTAAACAATAATACGTCATCTATATAGCGGAAACTGAGATAAAATTATCTAGCTTAACGATATTTCTTCATTTTAAACAGATCAGGCTTAATGTCAACCTCGTAAGAATGAAGGAATAGGTCAGCATGGAGAAGAGCACATTTTTTCTATTAGAATACCGACCATTTGCTGAAAAAGCGGATACCAAACTGCACAAATATGTTGTCGATCAAAATTTCTAGCATTTTGGAAACATCGTCTTCGGAATATTTGATGGATGATTTGGAATTATTTTGAACTATAAAGAATCTCTAGCAAGAACTACATATTTATTTCTGGGTGTATTCTCCTTTTGATATTTTAGCCAACTTTATCTCGCATCTAAAATCATTTACAAACATCTCCAACAGTATCCATTTAGTGTTTGCTCTTTTTAATGTTGCTTTTTTGTTGTTTATCACACCAATAACATTCGGTAATTAAATAACATTTTCTTTTTTCATTTTTTTTTATTTTTTAATTTGTAAATGGTATACATTTCTTGAACCTTGCATTTTTAAATTTATAAGCGGTAGTTTATCTGGAGTTTCTGTCGTAACTTTTGAGTATAACATTGTATTAAAGCCACTTATCGTTATTATTTTCTTTCTTGGTTTTTGGATAATTTTGATATCGTGTTTAAAAGTGAAGATATTTATTCAAGTCTTTTTTTAATGCAAGGTAAAATAATTGTTTGATTACAATTAACCTATTCGTTTGCATTATTGATAACTAGTTCTGTTTTTAATAAAATAAATTTTATCTTTAATTCATAGATGTCTGTTCATATTTACATGGGAATGAATGTATCTTTTATCAAAAAATAAAGCGAAATAATGTACTAGTTCAAAAGTTGTCCCCGTAACTGATTCATTTCGTGTTTAAGGGTCAATGTTTAATATAAAAGATGAAAATTCTTATTTCTTGGCTAAAATAATTATTTCTCTCGTGCTTTTTGCTAATAATTGATAAGTGTGTGTGTTTATGTTCATTAAATATATTCATGTAACTTCTTCTTGTTTCCAATTATACTTAAAAAAACATTCAATTATTTCTGTTTATGAAAGTTACTTTCTGTGGTTCATTTCATTGATATCATTTGTTTATCATGGTTTACGTATATATTACTACAGACTGTTATTTTTCCTTAAAGGTACAGGTCAGAATTCATTTGCTTCATTCAAATTTAGTTTTGTGTTTGAATTAATTCAACATTGTTGACATGTTGTATTGGTGTTGATTCGATTACTTGTTTATGTTGGTTTCCTGTTAATAAGAGACGTGGTATGGTATTAGACTGTCATCCACCAACATTCAATTAACAATTTAACTTCTACAGGTTAACACATGGTCTTCAACGATTGGCAAAGCCCATACCTTAAATCAAGTTGTAAAAGGCCCTAAAGAAAACTCAGTGAAACTATTCATAATAAACGAAAACTACCTCATATATAGAAAAAAATGTAAACCGAAAAGCAATAAACATAAAGAACAACGACAACGGCTGGACCACAAGTTCTTGGATGGGGGCAGGCACATAGAGTATGTGATAGGAATAAACATGTTTGGTAGCGATCAACTATCTACGTTACCTGGTTAAGTAGTTGGAAAATTAAAAAACAATGTCAAACGATCTATATCTATCTTTTAAATTAGATTTAACTTTTGATGTCGATATAGAATACAAACACTTTAACAAATAGGACAAACGACAACAAGCGTTATCTACCTCGGAAGTAATTTTCCCGATTTTTACCGTTCAATTTTGCGAAAAGGATGTTTTGATAAACAAATTAATTTCTTAAATCTTGCATTGCAATCAATTTTTAGTGGGAGTTTTTTGCAACCAAGCTGTTGAATACAATGTGTTTATATATATATTTAAGTCATTTTTCATGGCTAAAGCTGTGTTTCTTTTTTGCTATTCCTTTTGTATTGAACGTTTTCAACAATGACGTCTCCTTCAGAGCTCTTCAAATTGAGTTGAATGCAAAGTCAGTGGTTTCTTTTAAAAGTTCAGTTTTCATTGAAACATAATATTTCGTTACTTCTTTACAATACTAATTTTCATTAAAGAACCCTGACCTACAATTTTCATTCAGCTATTTATTTTTGTTTTCTTTTGTTTGTTCAGTAAAATTCAAAATCTTGCTACTGTAGTTTATATGATATATATGTTATTATTTTCTGTTCGATTGCTCAGGTTATTTTGTTTCTTATCTTAGTAAGAACAATGCAATTTTTCTTGGTATTTCCACGAAGGCTTGTTTTACTAAGTCATTATATATATATTTTTTTTTTGATCAGACTTATTGTACGTTCATTCTTTATATTATTGTTAAAAGGATCAAGTTTACCTAGCTGTTGTTTTTGGATTATAAAATAACTTACAGAAAAAATGAGAACTCTTTCGAAGTTGGTACAGCTTGTTACTTTTGTTTGCCCTATATGTTACGAAGTTTGCATTCTGCGTCGATCGTAAGAGTTAAATAAAGAAATTAGTTTTTTATTGTTCCTTTAATTGTTGTACGGTCCCACCAGCCTCCAAGGTTAGGGGGTTTGAGTGCTCACAAGCATGTTTAACCCCGCCACATATTGTATGTGCCTGTTCCATGCTAGGAACCTTATGATCAAGTGGTTGTCGTTTTTTTATGTTCATTCTTATCCGTTGTACGTGTTTACTATAGATATGGTTGATGTTCGCCTTTTATGAATAATATCACTTCATTTCTTGAGGGTTTTTACAGCTTACTTTATGATATGGGATTTGCTGTAGAAGTTTAATTCTTTGTTGCTCGGATTTTGGTGGATGCCTTTGACATTGGCAATCATACAACATTTCATGTTTTATTATCGATATTTCTTCTTGATTTTTACATTTTGTTTCACATTTGTGTCCTGTAGAGTTACATTTATTTGCCTTCACTCTTTCGTATTGTAAAATTATTGAATCTTTTTCTTGCATTTTGCTCTTTTTATACATATATAAACACTCAGTTTATGCCTGGCAATGAAGAAGGTCTAAAGTTGACTGAAAATTTTTGCTCGTTTATATTCTCTCATAACATCTATTTCAGTATCGTTTTACAATTTGGTATATATATATAGAGAGAGAGAGATATAAACGTTTCATAACGTGACAACTCTATTCGCTAAACTGCTTCGCAAATTGGACAGTTCTAAGATCGTTGGGAAGTGTCAGACCCTTACATTGGTGGTGATAAATAATATTGTTTTATAGGGTCAATGTTTTTATTAAACATCATGCCTTTTCAATTGTTCTAGCTAAAGTATGATTCATGTTTGATGATTGCTTGTTATGGGCATGTATTTTCAACCATAAGTTCTTTATATGATGAGTTTATTTCTCTACAATAGCATTGAGTAATCAAGGTTTATGTATTATGTGTATTCTAATCCATAAATATTTTTAAGGTTCTCCATAAATGTTTTGAAGGAGACACTTTTTAATGAATATTTATCGATTGCCAGTTGTTGTTGTTATTGATGATTAATTTGTTTTCTTCTTGTTTGTGGTCTTCATGTTACATTCGACTGTTCTTTTTATTTTCGATTTGTATAATTTAATGTGTTGAATTTACTAGAATTTTCTTTTTTACACTTTGCGATGATTATTGTTCTAACCGCAGCTTCCCTTTTTGCTCTACTTATACTAATTTCTTTTATTATTCAAATAAAATTGAAAACATTCTTGATCTTTCTTTCTTTAAGGAGGGCTGCACATTACTTTGTGTCCACCTGAAAAAGACATTCGTAACGTCTAATTTAGTGATTTACAAGGATATTGCATTTTATTTTAATTTGAAATTTGTTTGACTATATCCAATTTTGTATGCGAATTTACAGTACTTCCATGGGGTAATTTTTTCAGATAGTAAAGTATTGAATTAAAAGGATCTATGACATGAGGGCACACGCGACGCATGGAACATTGAGCAAGTGAGATTGGGTGTGATATTAATTAGAAAGGCATTGACACAAAACCATTTTTTACTTCAACGGACGGGATAATAAGTATGCGGAATGTGGAAAGTTTACCATTTAGAATAAATGCATAGGTATTATATGCAAATTTTTTAGCAAAATTGTTTCCATTATTTCATAAATTGATACGCATACGACGTTGTCATTTCCATTGTTTGTTTAAACATGGATTTAACATCATATGAGTAAATCAACAGATGTCTTATTAAAGCAGGGAACGATCACTTTATTGGTGCACTTATGCGTATTCAAATACAGTCCAAATTGCTCAATTATTCTAAAAATTCAATAAGTTCTATCTAGATATTCCAGAAAATATTCGATAAGGTTACCATACACACAATTGTGTTGCAAGTAACTTATAAATGTTTGATATAACTTAACATATTTATGTTTTGTTTGTTTGTTGGGGTTTAACGTCCGAGCAGCAATATTTCAGCTATATTCAGACAATGAACATGAAATTGATGATAAAATGAACATGAAATGAAAAAAAAGAAAGGATGGGTCACAAGGATAATAGGGTCGACAAATTTTGATTGCCACTGGAAAAAGGGGTGTGGGTAAGGTCGGGCAATTTAGCCTCCTGTGGCAGAGCGCAAAGGCTCCTACTCCTATCGAATACCCCAGCAGGGTTCTTTAACGTGCGAGGAACGTGGCATCTTTCCCAACATGGTGCACCACTATGGTTTGCGGTCAGGTTTTCCGTATTATAGCCTGACAACCCCCAGCATGTAACACGCCAGGAGTACCCCATTCCACCACCTGGGGCAGACATCCCAGTTGCTCTGTGGGCAGAACGCCTAGCCCCCGGCTAGGTTTCTGAGCACTATTCAGTCGCCTTTTACGACAAGCTTAGCGCTGCTGCAGGCCTATTCTTTTAACACCCGGACCTGCACGGGGCCTTAACATATTTAAAATAGGTTATTACTTCTTGGCAATCATTTTTTTCATAGAAAAGAACAACAAAATGTGCCACAAAACCGTGCATGTCAGTGAGAGCGTATCCATCGAAATCCATGCAATCAACAGTTCCCGACTTTCATTTTTCTGAACATTTACTTTCGTTCAAATTCTTTATCGTCATCTTGTTTTCAATTGTGTTTCCATTTTTTTTTTCTTTGCTTTATTTATTGTTTGCATTTGGAGTAATTAATAGGTTTCAGAGACAGTTAAATCAACCACAAATATGTACAAATATCATTTAAACTATTTGTATGATGATAACAAAATATTTCACTGGAAAATTAAAATAGCATAATTAAATTGGAAAATCAAAAAATTACAATTAAATTCATTAATATCTTATCAAAGATATTACAAACTACATGTAAGAAGTACAATATACCTGTTGTAAAATGCAAAACGAACAGGTATGTTGTGTAATGTATAACTATAAATATATTACTTATCTAAAAAATATATCTTTGCACGTCACTGATGTATTTGCTTCGAATTTTTGCGTCTGAAAAAGAAAGAGTCTGCAATTATTGGTAACCAGTAGTATGTTTCAGCAACATTTGAGAATAATGTGATGCAAAAATTATCAGTATATTTGCATTGCACTACATCTTTATATATTAATTTCCAAATATAAAATGACATTAAATTGGCCGTTGTGTTGTATTTGAAGTCACATAAAAAGTTTGCCATGTCATATAATCATACATACACTTTTGTATTATTCTGTCGATACTTAATTCATATAAAAAACAATACTATGATATCGACACAAGATATTGTGTTATTATCATATACATAGTGTGCTGATTTTCAGAAAAAAATCTGTTAAAATAAAATGGGATAACTATTAAAATAATTGCTATGACTATGAATATCTAATATCTAATAAGTCCGTTGACAGTTATCACATCCTGATATATATATATATATTAACCATACCGTTATATAACGTATTATAGCGTGTTTAACTTTCAGTCATTGACTTTCTGGATTTGTTACAATCACACAATCACATAAAAAGATGAACATGAGCTGTTGTTACGTTGTTTCCTACACGAACAGGATACATCACTCTATTGATAATCCATGAATAAATAATTGCATTTGTAAACTAAAACGTTTACCACCAAAATATATATATATATATATTTTGTATTCAAGACTAGCATTTCATTTCTCTTCCTTTGTAGACCGACTTGAATTAAAATGTACTGGCATAGGACACACACGCATGGGAGATAATGACACCATAGAGACTAAATCACAACCAGCCAACTATACACTTTTCCTGTATATTTTGAATGCAAACATCTCCATTGACCATATTCATTTGTAATAAATTTATAAGGCAAATATGCTGAATGGATACCTAAAGGTATTTCACATTTCACAAGAATGATTTTCTCCTCCATTTCCTTTCCTTGAGTGAATGAAAATATACGAATACGACAAAACATGCGAAAGAGAACTTAAAAAAACTAAAAATACCAAGTTAAAACAAAACTGTCCGTATAACATATATTTTTTTTTCTGGTAAACCTTCCTATGATGAAATTTATTCAAACAAAAAAATATGTAACATATATTCCTTTTGGCTTTCATTATTGTGATGGAACTTCTATGTTGTTCTACAAATATAAAGAAGGTAAAAGGACTAACGAGCATGTAAAAACGTTATACTTTTTTCTGTTATTAAAATGTACTTCCTACAAGATTTTTATGTTTTGTTTGTGTTAGGTTTTTTTATATATACTGTTAATACCGTCCGTGACTCTTGCCTTGTCACATAATTCACACACCTGTCAAATAACATAAAGCATGTATTGATATAAAGCTTCCTTTTTAACTAAATCCTTAATTATGATTAAAGAACAGAAGCAAGCAGGGTCAAGAGGTTATAAAAGTTTCATCTCGTTCGCAAAGGAGAGCATTAGATGCATTAAGAGTTTTTTGTGCTAATACACTTTTTTCTTCGCCTAATATATGACTTATCTTGGATTGTGTTGCTTTCAACTTCAATGAATTTTTCATTCCGATCATCATTTGTTAAGCTGAAAGAGAAAAATGTATCAGAGTGAAATTTTATAAGGAAAGACTGGTTTGATACTTAAAATGTATTCGAAGTCTATAGTTTTAAAGATAACATTTTATCAGGACTTGTGTTCAGCGTTTATTAGCCCAAGCAATATTAAAGAAACATGATTTGAAATTCTTTGTTTCTGTAATGCATGGCTTTGATATAAAGCAGTCACGAGTTGAATATCATTAGCTTAGTCTATCATAAACACCAATAGCATCGTTACAAATACATCACATGTTGATTAATATAAAATGGTGATATTTTTAAATTAAATTTACCGAGTTACAAGGTTAACACTGCTTGAAGTTTTATCATGCAATAATATTTACCAGCTGAAGATGAATCTACCCTTATTGACCTGCTATCAAATGTATGGTGGCCTATTTCTTTCAATTACACAAGATACATTAGATAGTCCCCGAGCAGATGGTGAAATGTGTAATCTAGATATTTATTGGATTGTTGATTTTACAATAAAACATTTTTAATTTTCAAAGATGTTCGAAAACGAAACCAACTACATCCTTTTCTTACTATTAAATTCAAGACCAATTCTTTTCTTGATAGAAAAAAGTGAAAACTATTTCTTACGGATGACGCAAATGTTAGGAGAATAAACATTAAAACAAAGTAAATATTCCATACAAACTTCAAATGACACTTCTATAAGTCTATGTAAATATAGAACATCTAAACTGCAATTTTAAGTAAGCTTCATATCTTGACCAGCATTTAGTGATCGGTTGTAAAGGAAAACCATTCTTGCATGAACTTCGTCAGATCGTTCATACATGCATGAAAGCCAGTCAACTTGAAACCAATATTGAGTTTGGGAGCTCCGAGATCTGTTCATACAAGCGTGAACGATCGAAAATAGCTGTTTAATCCTGTAACCAAAATTTAGAAGGACCTCAACACGATGCCAAGAGAGAAATTTATAGAAACTTATAGGTGAAGTATGCATTTGACTTATGTGGAAAATATAACACATATCAATACATATGTTCATCTATTCGATATGAAAAAGAAGGAATATATTAAGAAGTATATATTGTATGGTTTTAGAAACTCCCGTTCATTATTCATTCATATATAAATTTTATGTGCAAGTGTTTGTGTTCTAGATCTTCAGTTTTAAAGAACCTTAAAATAGTATGAAAATGAAGCGTTTTAATAGATCCAAATATTTTTATATTTAATGGTCTCTTTGATGTATCTCTCGAAAACAATAAAAAAAAACATTGTACTGCATTGTATACAAACAGATTTTCAGTAATACTAAAGAGGCCGTATACCGTTGTCAAATATTTGAAGTAATTACTATAGTCATCACAAATGTCAAATTGACATTAAAATGGAAGCCTATTGACTTTTCAACAGCAAATATCAAAATTATTTTATTTTCATCAAAGAAAAATTATACATATTACTAAATAACGTAAATGTCTGTTTATCTTATAAGAGACGATTGTAGTAATAACCTACTGACCTATTCATTATCCAAGTTTATTTTCTTTCTTCTACTGATTGCATTCCTAAATCTAAATTGTATGATGTAAATTGACCAAGACACTGCAAATAAGAGAAGATAATGATATTTTATTCTTCATAAAAGACTATAACAAGAATTGAGAAATGATAATTTGTTAATATCAGTCTAATAATTTTTACTCATCAATTATTTGAGTAATTTAATTAGGTTTTCAAAACAAATTTGGTATTTTTTTTTTTTACTCTTTTTTTTCAGAGTGTTTTAGTAATCTTTATACAGAATATCTTTGCAATAAAAAAAACGACTATATCAAAAATCATTTAAAAACTAAATTTAAATTAAATTTCAATACGACATTTTTAAATGAACTGTTCCTATGGAATTTGTTTTAAAACAGCATGTTTTTTTTTCCAATTACGAAAAATATTGTTAGCCATTTCAATGAAAAATAGCATACCAATTGTTTTGTGCTTGATGTTAAAACATGCAATCGTAAAATGTAAGATCTAACCGAATGTTGTTCTAGTAGGTCCAATCACCGTAAATCGTATGGTAATTGCATTTACAACATCATATATTTTACTATCGAAGGATTTGAGGATATTCTTCTTCTTTTTTATTCATTTATTGGGTTTTTTTATTTTATTTTTTTATTTGTATTTTTTTTTTTTATTTTCTATTTTTATTTATTTTTTTTTTTTTTTGTTACTACCATAGTTATTCGTCTTTTACTCGAATAATATAATACCGTTTCTTAAATTTCTTAGGTCACGGTTTAACTGTATACTTATTTTTGCTTAGTTCTGGTCCTCGTCAGTATCGAAATTGTTGTCAAAATTACTGAGAAAATATTTTCTACTAGATAAACCAGAGGGAGTAATTTGTAATAAATGTAAACATAAATGTTATAAGATCAAAACCAAACGGGTAAAAAATAGTCCAAGTAACACCAAATCTGTCACTTCAGAAAGCAAGGTTAGATATTGTGACGTCAAATGCTGTTTCAAGTCCACCGTCAGTCAGCCTACCAATACAAAGCACAGAAACCAGGTCCAAAACTGATAGTTGTTTCTGCTGATGTCAGGTTGAAAGTGTTTATGGTATACAATAGTTTGATCCCTAAAGGTTTTCGGTGTTGTCCCTGTCATATCACGAATGGCACCATTGAAAATTTAAAGAATGTCAAGTCTTTATTTGATCAGCCTTGTGTCAACAAAACCACAATAATGGAACTCATGCAACAACTGAGAGATTAGGCAAATGCTTAAGGTGAAAAATCGTTTAGACTTTGACTGTATGGACTGTCCAATGAAGAGTATATGACATTAACTGGTATAGCCAAAGAAGAATTCGATGATCTGATGACCTATCTCACAGATATCAACAATTATAAGGGTAGAAGTACAAAAACTTGTTTTTAAGTATTGTTAACCATAATGAGATCTGGGAAGAACATTTATTGGGTACAATGGCAAAAAAGCAGGTTAATGAAACCTTTTTTATTTTATGCATGTTTCTTTTACTTACAGTATTCTATCAAAAATTCACACTTCTTTCAGGCACCACATACATGTATGAGCGTTTGTCTGTTCATTATTCGTCCGTCTGTAACAAATGATTTTGTCAAATTTTCCAAAGACCTGCGTCAGAGACTTGTACGTGACAGAACGTATGTATATGTACAGAAAAGCGCAGATTTTTAATTTAAAAACGATTATATAGCATGCACAAGCATCGACCTTTGGTGAAGCCAATAATGATCGTAACTACAACGGATTACATAGTAGCCGTTTTAGGGCCTTATCTAGCTGATGAAAAAAAAAACACGAATGCAGTATCAGGGGACAAAAACAGCACACTTTAGAAGATACTAACAATTCAAGATTAGTAACTAATCTAATTATTAAACCCAGTCAATTACTGTTATCTTTACATTGTAATAAGGATCAATAAGTTTCCGAAATAGTTTCTATATGTTTTGTTTGAGGTTTTGTTTGCACACTAATCGTTGTTAAAGACGACTATACAAACATAACCTCCCATTCTCACTTGCATTGAGTTGGTCAATTTACATCCTACAGGACAGAAAAAGATAACAATGGAAAGAAGAAAAAAAACTACAATTTTGAATAGGTTAGTAGTTTTTAAAACACTCAGGCAAACAAACTGTTTTTTTTTTACAATGCGATATATTTTTTGACATTTCCTTGCAAAATTATCACTATTCAGATGTAGTTACATTTGTTGTAGAGATGCTAAACATGGAGCTATTTGAATGCCGACGAGATAATCTACATAACCATATTATATAACTCAAAACATCTGTCAAAGGCATAAGGCATCTTTAGTGTTGCTGAAGAAATATTTATATACAATGTAGCCCAATCTGTATTTATTAGATTACGAATGGTACCTCACATAAACAAAACTAATTTCAACTGTACAACTCAAGGAGTCGTATGTTTCAAGTAACAGTAATCAGGGGAATCAATGTGATGATGAAAATACGCAGACGAGTCATTTTTCATACTGTTTGCGTATGTTTCAGGCTATTGCATTTTGTCCTTTTTTGATACATATGGTAGTAAAGGAATCAAACATAACATAACAATAATATGTATGTTGATTATGCCAAAGAGAAAACAACGCCACCGGAATAAAAAAGGCCAACTCATAGCACTTCATTGGTCTTCAAAGAACGACAAGGAAACCCTCACACCACAGGGCAGGCTGCAGTTGGCCCCACAATATCAGTAGATACAGGTACAGCGGAAGAGTTGCCCCTACATGCTCAAGCAACATAAATAAAATAAGCTAAATGTGAAAACGAAACGAAAGACATGCATAATCCAGAAATTCCTGAAGGAAAATTGCTGAAGCCGGATCTTCTGTAAATGTACAAAAATGTTTTTTGTAGAAATTCTCCTTTATTTAAATAAAGAAAATATATTTATAAAACATGATAAAGATTTTTACATCATGCAGACTAAAACTGAATGAAATGGTCATTTTTAATTGTAAAGATATTAATAAACAAATGGCTTAAATGCATTGTAATATTCTACGGTATCTTATTATCTCTTAATCATTGAAAATACACCACTAGAAAGCAATCATTTTTAGAGGCAATTTTGTCTTGTGATTAAATAGTCAACTTTTGTCGGATAAAATTCTTTTTTAAATTTTTAAATATTTCTGAAATTCTATACATGTGATTTTTACATGTTACTTGATACCTACAATAAACGATTTCACTCAAATTACTTATCAATGTATATTTAGGTCGATTGATATTTGACCCTTCCTCAACTTTACCGTTTTTCACATTGATATGTTCAATATTCCAAAACTATACTAATTTATCTTTACATTGACATGTGATATAGCCGTGTACCCTCTAGACCTATTAAATTCTAAAACTAAAGTACTTTGTGATACCAGTCTGCAGCACTACTGATTCGTGTACTTTTTCCCAGTATGTTTTTCAAGAGTCAACTAGAGTCATGTAAGATAAGATACTTTTCAAAGTGTATTGGAGTCCATTGATCTTTGACCCATCCTCTAATTAATGCAAAATAGCAGAAAAGTCTTTTCACTTTGATAAGTACGATATTCAAAAGCTACATTGACATATGATAAAGCCGTATACCCTCTAGGCCCATTAAACTCGAAAACAAAAGCACTTTTTGATACCTGTCTGCTGCACTATTATACATACGACTTTTATAGCTTGAATTGTTAACATACATATAAAATTAGTTTTGTTCATACTAGGTATCATTTATAATATAATAAGTTAAGATTGCGCTACACTGTATATAAACATATGTCCGGACATATTGAAGATGCCTTATGCCTTTTACAGATCTTTTGAGTTACAGAATATGATCATGTAAATCATATCGCTGTCATTCAAACAGTTTCTGGTCTAGCATTTTACAGCACATGTAAAAAACATCTGGATAGTGATATTTTTACAAAGAAAGGTCAAAATATATATTTTTTCTTAAAGACTATAATATTTGTTTGCTTGACAGTTGTAAAAACTACTTACCTTTTTAAAATTCTATTCTGTCCTTCATTCTACTGTTATCTTTTTCTGTCCTCTAGGATGTAAATCGACCAATTAACTGCAAATGATGGAAGAGGGTAGTGTTTTATATTTCAGGGGAGTTCTCTGAAACATTATTATCACAAATAATGAGACTAGACTGAGGGTATCATAAAAATAACCTGCAATTTTATATAAACTTTCAATTTGACTTCTTGAAATAAATAAGTTCATAATAGTTCTCCTTTAAAACAGACAAAATTATTCTTTATCAAAAATATATTGTCCTCCTTCATTATTATCATATATAAGGACAGTGTGTAACATTTGAAGTTGATCAATTCATTAAGAATTGATCTAAATACCATTTTGGCATTTTGACAGAACTTTGAGACATGATACACTTAGATATGTATGATTTTAGTTACTTTATGTTCTTTGTTGTGTATGTTTATTTTCTATGTCTGGTCTTTGTCCCTGGATTACATTCTTTTCATTACCGCTATAACCTTGGTTCCCTTGATTACTCTTATACAAGAATTTTAGACTATTTTTGAATTAAAACTGTTCGCATCCTTGCAGTCTGCAGAAATATGTCATGTTTGAGTAATTTAACTTGAATTAAAATGTCACAGCCAAACATATGCTTATTTTGACAATTTTAACATTTTAAACAATAATATACAACCATAAAGGTTATTTCATGTGTTCACACTCATTTAATTTGCAAAAATATCTCATGTTCAAGAATTTGGTCTGTAATATATCACAGCCATCAACATAATAATGACATAGACAATTTTAACATTTTTAATACTAATATTGCCATTTTTAATTTTTAACAATAATTTGGAACCATAATTGAAATTAAAATTGTTCGAACCCTTACAATCTGAAGAAATATGTCATTTTTGAAACATTTGATTGAAATAAATGTATCACAGCCACACATATGATGCTTATTTTGACAATTTTAACATTTTAAACAATAACATAAGGCCATTAAGGATATTTCAAGTGTATGCAATCATTCAATTTGCAAAGAAAATATCTCATTTTCAAGAATCTGGTTCGAAATGTATGTATGACAACAATCAACAAAAATCTTATCTGAGCAATTTTAATTTTTTTTAAGAATAATTTATAAATCATATTCATTCACAATTTATACATTTATCTATAGTTTTAAAACATTTTGCATGATTATTTCTCATGCAGCTCGGAGTGGCGATACTACATATGCATGTAAACAATGCAAATATCGCGAGATTTCGGTAATTTTCGATCTCGCCGGCGAGATTCTAAAAA
The DNA here is from genome assembly GCA_037379345.1 of Perna viridis. Classification (NCBI taxonomy): domain Eukaryota; kingdom Metazoa; phylum Mollusca; class Bivalvia; order Mytilida; family Mytilidae; genus Perna; species Perna viridis. The sequence goes on from CM074523.1 coordinate 19,874,978, forward strand.
TAGTATTGATCGCACAAAAAATGTCTACATCCTAATGCATTATATGCGTAACGTTTACTTTACTTTTTCCTTTCGGAATGGGAAAAGGCATTAGACAACGGGAAATGCGTCGATGCAATGGGGATGGAGCAAAAAGGTAATGTGGCTATAGGGAATAAGGTATGGGGCTATGGGTAAAGGGGCATGGGGCAATAGAGTATGGGGTATAGGGCAATGAGGAATGGGGGGATGGGGAAATGGGATATTGGGCAAGTGGTAAGTTTATCCCATACATGGACTGTAAGGAGTAGGGTTGTAATCACGTCAAAATAATTTAACCCCGTTGCATTGTTTGCGTCTGTCCCAAGTCAGGAATTTCGTAACTCTTTATTTTTTGTTTCTTCACTTTATTTTTATGTTACTTCAGTATAGAGGGGCAACTCTTTCGTTTTCGCTTAGACTACGAATGTCACTTCATATTGTTCACATGAGGTATAATTCGTAATCTCATAAATACAGATTGTGCTACATTGTATATAACTATATGTTCGGCAATCCTAAATATGTCTTATGACTTTGACAGATGTTTTGAGTTATAGAATATAATCATTCAAATTTTACCGCAGACATTCAAACAGTTTCTCGTTTAGCATTTCTACAGCACATGTAACATCATTTGAATAGCGACAGTTTTGCAAGAAAAGGTAAAAAAAAAATAAATATTTTTGTAAAAAAACTATAATTTGTGTTTGCCTGAGTGTTGTAAAACTACTAACTTACTCAGAATTCCAGTCTGTTCTTCCCTTCTAATGTTATCCTTTTCTGTCGCGTTGGATCTAAGTCGACCAATTCACTGCAGATTAGAAAAGTGGGTTACGTTTTATACTCAATGTGTCCGACAATACTAAATATGTATTATGCCTTTGACAGGTATTTTGAGTTATAGAATATGATCGTGTAAACCATCTCACAGACATTCATACAGTTTCACGTTTAGCATTTTTACAGCACATTTAACAACATCTAAATATTGATACTTTTTTACAAGGAAAGGTCAAAATATATTTTTAAAGACTATAATATTTGTTTGCCTGAGTGTTGAACAAACTACTTACCTTTCCAAAATTCTAGTTTGTTCTTCATTCTATTGTTGTCTCTTTCTGTCCTCTGTGATGTAAATCGACCAACTTTCTGCAAATGAAGAAAGAGGGTAGTTTTATATTTCAGGACACACTATCTGATACAGGAATTTACAAATGTTTTACTTCTTCGATATGTCTTGCATTTCTTATGACTCATTTTAACTAAATCGTGTATTTTCCCCAATATTTCTTTGATCAAGTGTTCATTTTTTGTTATCATTTTCTGAAAATCAACAAATTCTCTGCAAATGAGAGAACGGGTAATGTTTTACACTTCAGGTGAGACTATCTGTTATAGGAATTTACAAATGTGTTACTTCGTCGATGTGTCTTCAATTTGTATTTATGACTTTTCTGTCGAATTACTTGATGACTCATCTTATCTAAATCCTGTACTTCATATTTCACAATACTTCTTTTCGAAGATCCATTTTATTCATTTTTAATGAATAACTTTACAATCAAAAATGACCATATCATTCAGTTTTAGTCTGCATAATGATAATATCTAAATCATGTTTTTAAGATACACTTTCTTCATTTAAATAATAGAGATTCTTTTTCTAAACATAAATTATATCATACATTTGTTAAACATTCGTTTTTAGCGATATTCCTGTGAAAAACAATAGGAATAAAATCCTTCAATTTATCTGAATATGATTACCTTGATTGCTTAGCATAACTTAGGGAAATTGTTATAACATTTTTATGACCTCTTAAACATTATCAGCAAAAATAATGTTGGCGTTACCTCCCCTTGACTGAGGGCATCATTAAAATAACCTGCAGTCAATTTTATATAAACTTTCAATTTGACTTCTTGAAATAAATAAGCTCATAATAGTTCTCCTTTAAAACAGACAAAATTATTCTTTATCAAAAATATATTGTTCTCCTTCATTATTATCATATATAAGGACAGTGTAACATTTGAAGTTGATCAATTCATTAAGAATTGATCTAAATACCATTTTGGCATTTTGACAGAACTTTGAGACATGATACACTTAGATAATTACCCAATAAGTTAACTGAACCATTGAATAGGCTCATTTGTAAGACATATAGTCATAATATTGTTGTCAAATCGTTAATTGGTAGTATTTAAGTGGTATTAACATTGATTCGCTAATGGTTAACTTACATAGAAATTAAAACACTAAATTTAAAAGCAGTGTTTTGGGATGATATGGGTTGTGTCCTTATTGTTTGACTTTTGATGAAATGTGGTTCTCAACACCGTATGGAAAGAATTGGGATTTATTAACCATATGATGGAGGCATAACGTTTTGAAGATTTAAACTGGTCTGGAGCTGACATTTCAATTAACTGCTATTAAAAAAATAGTTTGTACATTTGTAAAATTTATATTTAGTTTCTTTATTTCCGTTGTAGCCAAGGACTCAGATCTTTAAAGACTGATTTTCAGGTGTGTTTAGTTGTCTAATATTTTTCACAGTTGCAAAACTTTTACAGTACCTTTATTGGTCATCAATCCGTCAGCGATCATTCAGTCGTTGCGCGGATCGGTTCAAGGACTGTACGATACAAAATTATTTAATAATGCATAAGTATACAAATTACACTTTCCAGGACGCATGTGGCAAGTTTTCCTGATGGGCAAAGCAATGTTAAACAGTGCTTGCCTGGTAGGCCACCTAATTTTCTGTTCAACATCTCATAAAGGTAATTGGTGCAGTAACCTTCACTCGAGGTAAATTCAGTTTCAGCGAAGCTAGCCTGTTTAAATAGGTAGGGTATTTGTTTTATTTCCTCCCCTTAAAACATGTAATACACTATTAACCAACTACTGTTTACCAACCAATTATATTTCTTTTACCTATGTCAACTTTACAAGTGCAAGTGTACTTACTGAGAAAGTTAATATATGCTCAGTAATTTTGGAGATGCTTTCTGTGTCCATATCCCTCTGATATTGGTGCCCCCTTTTTAAGTGTAAATATCAATTAATCTTCTAAGTTAAGAAAGTCAAATGACGGTATATATTTACAGTATATGTATTTCTGTATACTGTGATCTGGTTTTCTTCCCTAAAACATAAACCACAAAGTATCATGTCGGAAAAAAGGCAAGATTGGACTACTACATGCACATTTCTGCATTAAATTCCGCATGTCATCAAATTGTGATAACTTGTGTAAATAAACAGATTTTTTATTGGAAATCTTTCAAAAAAGCAAAAGAGAGATGGAAACTTTGAAGAACACTGCATGTATATTTGTTCAAGGAATATTTATATTTTGTACTCATTAGCTACATTTATACTAGTCCGAATTTCCTCTGACCATGGAACCCTCCTCTTTTGTATTTGGATATTGATATGTCGGGTTGGGGTCAGAACGATGAAAACAGTGAGTTGGAGATTCAGTGAAACATATATTGCATAAATATCTCTACATTATTGTCATCAAAATGATTTCCAAAATAAAAAAATCTACAATTTTAACATTAATCATCGCTTCGTGTGTGTGTGTGTGTGTGTTTGTGTGTGTGTGTGTGTGTGCCTTAGTTTCGTTTTTGCGGGTGCAATTTAGAAATGATAATGGCAATAAACCATGCTCGTATTTTTGCGTGATCAGATATAGAAATAAAGACAATTTTTTAATATAGGTAGGATTACAATATCTCTATAGAAATGATGGAATTGAAAAACTCAATACGTTACTTACATTATGTCATTTCAGTTGATATTATTAGCTTATGTTGGTAGATACCTTTGGTACAGGGTTGTAATCTTTAGAGCTGTTCGTATTTGTGTGTTAACATACTTCCTAAACAAAGGTGCTTGATTTAGATTTTATTTTTCGAAAACATTTTAACTAATCTTTTTTGGCGTTACCTCCCCTTGACTGTACATTTTCTTCGAATGTTTCCAATTCATATGGAATAAATCATGAAAATCGACATCAATGCTTTCTTTTATATCGAGTATCGGTTTGTATTGATTTTTTTTTTTTTGTATTCTTATGTTACGAAGGCATCATTCAATACAAAAGTACAATTTTCTTACCAGTTCAGGATATTCATTCGACAGTTACGCAGTGGTACTTTCCATCCTCTTCCTTGTTACTTTCTGAAATCTAAAATATTAAAGTATTAAGTTATGGTATACTGATCAAAACCCGAAAAATATTGGTTCCGATGTAGTTTCTTTAAAATATGGTTCAGTCTTCTAGGCAAGTCTGAATTAGAAATTGAAATTCTCTTACGCTTTCTTTGTGATTCATAATGTGTGGCGAAGGTGATAACAAAAATAAGGGCAAAACTGCGACAGAAATGACGTTCAAATTACAGCCAACGAAAACGCATTCAAGCAACTCATAGTTAAAGACAATGTGACTCAAAACAAATGACGAGCAAGATGTGTCTATCATGCTTCATTGACGTATATATTTTATTATAAAAATTGAATTGGAATGTTACTTTTTGGAAAGCACAAAAAGTAATCAGGGAGTAAACAAATCAGGAATAAAAAAAACTTAGAAAATCTGTAAGCAATCCTTACAAGCATAATAACCCACTCCTCAATTTAATGACATGAACTTTACCTCTACATTGATTTAATGTAAAATCTACATCTATAATATGATGTCACGATAGAAACATGTAATAAAAATCTTTTAGAAGGTTCATTCATTTACATTCAGTGGTGTAGGAGGAATAACGGATAAGATATATCACCATGTCCCCATATTTATAATGACAAAGTGAGTGTTTCGCTTTATGAAACCCTCACCTTGATTCAGACCAACATCTTCAATATAAAGTGTGCACAATGAGAATATGTAATAAAAAGTCGGTAAAAAATTCATTTAATTCCATTCTGAATTGCAAGAGAAGCAGCCGATAAGAGCTAAATCACCCATGTCCCCATATTTAAAAATTACAGAGTTTATGCTCTGTTATGTGAAACCCCCAAATTGATTTGTATCAAATTCTGGAATATGAGGTACACAATGGAAATATGTAATAAAGATTATGTGAAAGAGTCATTCAATTCCATTCAATCGGGTGCGGAGAGTAACGTAGCGGCCCCGTGTCCCCGTATATTTTTTGCCAGAAACAGAATATTTCTCATAAGATCAGAATGCACAACTTTTTTCTGACAGCGTATAGAATGTCTTTTAACCTTGGTCCAAAACCCCGTCTCTCAAGCAAGGACGGCTTATTTAGAAGCCACATAATAGTAGGTACATGTACTAGATATTGGAAACTTTAATATTTACACCATATGCTCAAATGTTAGGTATAGTTCTGCTTATGGAAGGGACATTTATATTTTCAAAGTCAAAATCGTGTAATGTATCTTTCTGTCATCTCGTTCCACGAAAGAAATGTCAATTCACCTTACAACGATATTGGTGGAAACACGCTAGTAACACAACCACCTAAAATCGTAGTGGCATTAACCATATTTGGATACCTACAAATTCTAAACATGTACTTGAAAACCTAAAATCCCGCAGTTTTTTTTTTCTAAAATTAGTTCTTTTCAAACTTTTGACTTTTCAACACTTTACACTATACTGCCACATGATAAATTGAAATCTCGTTTAAAAGTATTAATTTACAAATCCTGTGTTGTTCTACGTTAAAAACCGAAATACTAAATATGTATTATGCCTTTGACAGGCATTTTGAGTTATAGAATATGATCGTGTAAACCATCTCACAGACATTCATACAGTTTCACGTTTAGCATTTTTACAGCACATTTAACAACATCTAAATATTGATAATTTTTTACAAGGAAAGGTCAAAATATATTTTTAAAGACTATAATATTTGTTTGCCTGAGTGTTGAACAAACTACTTACCTTTTCAAAATTCTAGTTTGTTCTTCATTCTATTCTTGTCTCTTTCTGTCCTCTATGATGTAAATCTACCAACTTTCTGCAAATGAAGAAAGAGGGTAGTTTTATATTTCAGGACACACTATCTGATACAGGAATTGACAAATTTTTACTTCTTCGATATGTCTTGCATTTTTTATGACTCATTTTAACTAAATCGTGTATTTTCCCCAATATTTCTTTGATCAAGGGTTCATGTTTTGTTATCATTTTCTGAAAATCAACAAATTCTCTGCAAATGAGAAAACGGGTAATGTTTTACACTTCAGGTGAGACTATCTCTTATAGGAATTTACAAATGTGTTACTTCGTCGATGTGTCTTCAATTTGTATTTTATGACTTTTCTGTCGAATTACTTGATGACTCATCTTATCTAAATCCTGTACTTCATATTTCACAATATTTCTTTTCGAAGATCCATTTTATTCATTTTTAATGAATAACTTTACAATCAAAAATGACCATATCATTCAGTTTTAGTCTGCATAATGATAATATCTAAATCATGTTTTTAAGATACACTTTCTTCATTTAAATAATAGAGATTCTTTTTCTAAACATAAATTATATCATACATTTGTTAAACATTCGTTTTTAGCGATATTCCTGTGAAAAACAATAGGAATAAAATCCTTCAATTTATCTGAATATGATTACCTTGATTGCTTAGCATAACTTAGGGAAATTGTTATAACATTTTTATGACCTCTTAAACATTATCAGCAAAAATAATGTTGGCGTTACCTCCCCTTGACTGAGGGCATCATTAAAATAACCTGCAGTCAATTTTATATAAACTTTCAATTTGACTTCTTGAAATAAATAAGCTCATAATAGTTCTCCTTTAAAACAGACAAAATTATTCTTTATCAAAAATATATTGTTCTCCTTCATTATTATCATATATAAGGACAGTGTAACATTTGAAGTTGATCAATTCATTAAGAATTGATCTAAATACCATTTTGGCATTTTGACAGAACTTTGAGACATGATACACTTAGATAATTACCCAATAAGTTAACTGAACCATTGAATAGGCTCATTTGTAAGACATATAGTCATAATATTGTTGTCAAATCGTTAATTGGTAGTATTTAAGTGGTATTAACATTGATTCGCTAATGGTTAACTTACATAGAAATTAAAACACTAAATTTAAAAGCAGTGTTTTGGGATGATATGGGTTGTGTCCTTATTGTTTGACTTTTGATGAAATGTGGTTCTCAACACCGTATGGAAAGAATTGGGATTTATTAACCATATGATGGAGGCATAACGTTTTGAAGATTTAAACTGGTCTGGAGCTGACATTTCAATTAATTGCTATTAAAAAAATAGTTTGTACATTTGTAAAATTTATATTTAGTTTCTTTATTTCCGTTGTAGCCAAGGACTCAGATCTTTAAAGACTGATTTTTAGGTGTGTTTAGTTGTCTAATATTTTTCACAGTTGCAAAACTTTTACAGTACCTTTATTGGTCATCAATCCGTCAGCGATCATTCAGTCGTTGCGTGGATCGGTTCAAGGACTGTACGATACAAAATTATTTAATAATGCATAAGTATACAAATTACACTTTCCAGGACGCATGTGGCAAGTTTTCCTGATGGGCAAAGCAATGTTAAACAGTGCTTGCCTGGTAGGCCACCTAATTTTCTGTTCAACATCTCATAAAGGTAATTGGTGCAGTAACCTTCACTCGAGGTAAATTCAGTTTCAGCGAAGCTAGCCTGTTTAAATAGTTAGGGTATTTGTTTTATTTCCTCCCCTTAAAACATGTAATACACTATTAACCAACTACTGTTTACCAACCAATTATATTTCTCTTACCTATGTCAACTTTACAAGTGCAAGTGTACTTACTGAGAAAGTTAATATATGCTCAGTAATTTTGGAGATGCTTTCTGTGTCCATATCCCTCTGATATTGGTGCCCCCTTTTTAAGTGTAAATATCAATTAATCTTCTAAGTTAAGAAAGTCAAATGACGGTATATATTTACAGTATATGTATTTCTGTATACTGTGATCTGGTTTTCTTCCCTAAAACATTAACCACAAAGTATCATGTCGGAAAAAAGGCAAGATTGGACTACTACATGCACATTTCTGCATTAAATTCCGCATGTCATCAAATTGTGATAACTTGTGTAAATAAACAGATTTTTTATTGGAAATCTTTCAAAAAAGCAAAAGAGAGATGGAAACTTTGAAGAACACTGCATGTATATTTGTTCAAGGAATATTTATATTTTGTACTCATTAGCTACATTTATACTAGTCCGAATTTCCTCTGACCATGGAACCCTCCTCTTTTGTATTTGGATATTGATATGTCGGGTTGGGGTCAGAACGATGAAAACAGTGAGTTGGAGATTCAGTGAAACATATATTGCATAAATATCTCTACATTATTGTCATCAAAATGATTTCCAAAATAAAAAAATCTACAATTTTAACATTAATCATCGCTTCGTGTGTGTGTGTGTGTGTGTGTGTGTGTGTGTGTGTGTGTGTGTGTGCCTTAGTTTCGTTTTTGCGGGTGCAATTTAGAAATGATAATGGCAATAAACCATGCTCGTATTTTTTGCGTGATCAGATATAGAAATAAAGACATTTTTTTAATATAGGTAGGATTACAATATCTCTATAGAAATGATGGAATTGAAAAACTCAATACGTTACTTACATTATGTCATTTCAGTTGATAGTATTAGCTTATGTTGGTAGATACCTTTGGTACAGGGTTGTAATCTTTAGAGCTGTTCGTATTTGTGTGTTAACATACTTCCTAAACAAAGGTGCTTGATTTAGATTTTATTTTTCGAAAACATTTTAACTAATCTTTTTTGGCGTTACCTCCCCTTGACTGTACATTTTCTTCGAATGTTTCCAATTCATATGGAATAAATCATGAAAATCGACATCAATGCTTTCTTTTATATCGAGTATCGGTTTGTATTGATTTTTTTTTTTTTTTGTATTCTTATGTTACGAAGGCATCATTCAATACAAAAGTGCAATGTTCTTACCAGTTCAGGATATTCATTCGACAGTTACGCAGTGGTACTTTCCATCCTCTTCCTTGTTACTTTCTGAAATCTAAAATATTAAAGTATTAAGTTATGGTATACTGATCAAAACCCGAAAAATATTGGTTCCGATGTAGTTTCTTTAAAATATGGTTCAGTCTTCTAGGCAAGTCTGAATTAGAAATTGAAATTCTCTTACGCTTTCTTTGTGATTCATAATGTGTGGCGAAGGTGATAACAAAAATAAGGGCAAAACTGCGACAGAAATGACGTTCAAATTACAGCCAACGAAAACGCATTCAAGCAACTCATAGTTAAAGACAATGTGACTCAAAACAAATGACGAGCAAGATGTGTCTATCATGCTTCATTGACGTATATATTTTATTATAAAAATTGAATTGGAATGTTACTTTTTGGAAAGCACAAAAAGTAATCAGGGAGTAAACAAATCAGGAATAAAAAAAAACTTAGAAAATCTGTAAGCAATCCTTACAAGCATAATAACCCACTCCTCAATTTAATGACATGAACTTTACCTCTACATTGATTTAATGTAAAATCTACATCTATAATATGATGTCACGATAGGAACATGTAATAAAAATCTTTTAGAAGGTTCATTCATTTACATTCAGTGGTGTAGGAGGAATAACGGATAAGATATATCCCCATGTCCCCATATTTATAATGACAAAGTGAGTGTTTCGCTTTATGAAACCCTCACCTTGATTCAGACCAACATCTTCAATATAAAGTGTGCACATTGAGAATATGTAATAAAAAATCGGTAAAAAATTCATTTAATTCCATTCTGAATTGCAAGAGAAGCAGCCGATAAGAGCTAAATCACCCATGTCCCCATATTTAAAAATTACAGAGTTTATGCTCTGTTATGTGAAACCCCCAAATTGATTTGTATCAAATTCTGGAATATGAGGTACACAATGGAAATATGTAATAAAGATTATGTAAAAGAGTCATTCAATTCCATTCAATCGGGTGCGGAGAGTAACGTAGCGGCCCCGTGTCCACGTATAATTTTTGCCCGAAACAGAATATTTCTCATAAGATCAGAATGCACAACTTTTTTCTGACAGCGTATAGAATGTCTTTTAACCTTGGTCCAAAACCCCGTCTCTCAAGCAAGGACGGCTTATTTAGAAGCCACATAATAGTAGGTACATGTACTCGATATTGGAAACTTTAATATTTACACCATATGCTCAAATGGTTGGTATAGTTCTGCTTATGGAAGGGACATTTATATTTTCATAGTCAAAATCGTGTAATGTATCTTTCTGTCATCTCGCTCCACGAAAGAAATGTCAATTCACCTTACAACGATATTGGTGGAAACACGCTAGTAACACAACCATCTAAAATCGTAGTAGCATTAACCATATTTGGATACCTACAAATTCTACACATTTACTTGAAAACCTAAAATCCTTTTCAAACTTTTGACTTTTCAACACTTTACACTATACTGCCACATGATAAATTGAAATCTCGTTTAAAAGTATTAATTTACAAATTCTATGTTGTTCTACGTTAAAAACCGAAATATTTTTCTGAAACATACAGAAGTGCAAAGTTAATATTAATAATGATGTATTGTCAATTAACAACTCTTCTGTTTATTAATAATTCAATATATCAACCAGAGCTTGAGATTAAGGAGACTAAAGAACAACTTGTTCAGCATCTTTTTTTACCTTCATCTCTAATTCGACAACATGGGTCGTTTCACTACTAAGATTTATGATGTATGAGACGATTTCAATTATAAAATTATAATATCTTTACATGCAGTAATATAAATTCATCTCCTGTATATAGTGTTTATATTTTACAATTGATTCGCCATGCCAGAGCAAGTACTTACTGCTCTGATTTCCTTGAATGCCATACATATCTCCGTAACAGCCTCCTGAATCAGGGATATGAGGAAATATCTCTCTAAATGTCTCTAACATTTTTTTTTCAGATATCAGTCCTTGGTTGAAAAATACCCAGTTTCTTTTAAAACAATGAGAGATGGTTGCTTTTTGTAAATTGTGCTTTGTATTGATACTGATTTTTCTGATTATGCCACAATTGCATGCATTTGATGTTTATTTACTCCGCGGTAGAAAAGGTAGGTTTGGCGCGCTGTAAATTTGAAATACCTATTCCAAGTCAGGACCCTTGCAGTACCATCTATTCCGGTGACGTAATATCTATTTTGTCAGATTTTTTAGGACTTGACTTGATCCTGGGTCGGATTAGTGTACGGTAGTTTTGGTGTTTCCCTCATTCAACCATGCGCTCGCATAATCTATAACTGCATCCATTATGAATTGAAATTATGATACCAGTCTACTTGCTGCGCCTTATCGAATTTCGGGACATGCAATATTTCAAACTTTCAAAAGTTCTCTCTCCTTGAATGATTGGTTTTAGAACAGATTTTTGAATTACATTTAAGTGCTTAGGGCTTGCGATGTTTGTTCATAGTTGAAAATTTTCGGCAATGGAGTTGTAATAGTAATGGACAAAAGCTATAGAAACAATTTTGTAATAAGGCAATATCTCTTACATTATGTCATTTCGGATAAACATGTAGCTCCTATTTATCGCATCAGTATTTGCAAATATAGTGTGCAGAATTTGTATTTTATTTTCATGAATAGGCTCCGTCATGACAGAATGACAGTTATTAATCATTATTATTAGAAGTCATGTACGTATTGAATAACCAAAATATGATCATAAGTGTCCAAGGACGCGAAGGCACTGATTAGCAAGAGTACAGAACTTGTTCAATCTAATGAAAAAAAATGTTATAAAATTTCTTTGAAAGTTTCATTCGATTCTATTCGGTGGTGTAGGGCGATTTACGGATTAGAGATGTCCCAATATGCATAAAAGATTTAGTCTGCATTTTGCCATATGAAACCTTTAATTGCTTCGGATTATAATATAAAATATAGTGAGCACAATAAGAACATGTTCCATACAATTTTATTCTGAGGTATAGGAGGTATAATGGATAAGAGAAAGGCCCCAATAACTTCATATTCACATATGACAAAGTCCATGATTTACTATGTGAATTTCCTAGATTACTTCAGAGCAAAATCTTTTAAAAAAGGTGCACAATGGCTACTGGTAATAAAAGTTCTGAAAAAAATGTCATTCAATTCCGTTCCTTGGTGTAGGAGGAGTAACGGAAGGACGGAAGTATTGACGGAAGGAAGGAAGGACGCCCTTTTTATCTGTAAACGCCCTGTTTTCCTGGTCCATGCTCCCAGTTTTTAGTGGAATCCGAGTAGCTCATTTGCTTTTGTTACTTTGTATGTATGATTTTAGTTACTGTATGTTCTTTGTTGTGTATGTCTTTTTTCCATGTCTGATCTTTGTCCCTGGATTGCATTCTTTTGATTACTGCTATAACCTTGGTTCCCTTGATTACTTTTCATGTGATTTTCATATGTCAAGGACCATCACGAAAAAACACAAGAAAAATATATATGTTTTCAATTAAAATTTCAATATATGATACTCTCTTATTAAAATATGAATAGGTAAACAACAGTTTCCAAGATGATTTCAATCATTAAAGGCATATTTTATTTTCATTTGAATTGAGTCAAAACATGCAGTTCATGAGTTTTATAGGCAAAAATAGATATATTTCCTTACCGGTTCTAAATATATATTTCTATATGCTTTGTAAGTTATGTTGCAATTCTACTTGTTTATATTGTAAAAGTTTTATCTCCGACTACTGATAAAATCTTACGCATTTTTAGTGTGATACAGTTCTGAATGTCTGTCTTATGCAACAACTCATAATCAAAAATAATACATTTCGAACATTTGAAAACATTAAAATTTTAAAAGAACTCACCTTACAATGAACAAGTACCAGAAACTCTATCAAAAACTGCATCACAAATTAAGAGTTAACAAACTAAAATGTTGTTTAACAAAGCATGTGATTCGTTGGTCTACTCATGTGGTATACGCCTTCACAAAGCATAATTTAAATTTAATTGGTTTAATCGTTACAACCAAATGATTGAATCAGACAGACAAAACCATTGCTATAGCAGTTCACATTTATGGTAGAAGACTAAACCCACACTTTTAAGCAGAATTCAAATGGCAAAATATATCAAATATTTTTGAATACGTTATCTTTATATTAAAAAAAAATTAAAATGTACAAACTTTTATTGTGTAGATTTTTCTTTTGCATAAATCTATTACTGTTAGAAGTACCAGAAGAACATTCCATGTATCTGAATTGTCAAATTATTGACGCTTTTTTAATTTTTATTTGTTTAATTCAATCTAAATATATTTTATTCATTTATTTATTTTTTGCCGATATCCAGAATTTTCTAAGGAAAATTATTTCCGTGTAAGGATAAAAGTGGAACTAAGTGCAGTCAAAACTCCTGGTATTTCCAATATTGCCATTTAATCATTATAAAGTAAGAAACCTGTCATTTGAAAACAACATTACAGAAAAAAAACATATTCCATCTAAACAATGATTCTGAAACCATTCTTTAACAAGAACAGGTTGCGCATTTACATTTTATAACGTCTTCCATAAAGTCTCACTAACCACTTCTAACATTTCCATTACTTTACATGTTAAAAAGTAAATTTCAATGTTTCACTGTGAATTCCCAGGACAAATGATATCTTCAAGTTGCATGCCTTTGCAAAGCGTGGAAAATAAGGCTTTCAAAATTAATATGCTAATGGTACGATGATTGCATGGAAGCAAATTATTTACACATGTTAACAATAGTCATGCACTTTTGTAGTAAATTACAAACATGCGTATTAAGTACGCATTCTCAGCTTCATTTTGACTACTTCTGATCCGAATAAACAGAAATAATGCACTAACAATGTATAGATCTGTATTCAGTGTGTTTTTGGTACTACATAGGGGTAATGACCTGACCATTTGACACGGAAGTGGTTGGTATGACCTTAAGATTAAATTCCTACTCTCCCTTTTTCACTCTATCTAAATTTCCAACTCCCCATTCAAAGTTACAATGGGCCAATACGTATAGGTCACGTATTAAATTAATTATTGATTTTTTATAACACTATATTGAATAATTTTACATAACGCAACGCATTTCTTAACCAATGATTAATTAATAAAGATTCCTATTCCCCTGACGCCATTGTCCTGTACACAACTGAACCGTTCTCGATTAGGAAATATTTTTCATTCGAGCAATGCAATATAGATATACTGGAAAACAGATCGATCTTAGAACATGAACAGTCTGTTAAGGAATGACCATTTTTTTTGTTTATAACTGTAGCAAGTTCTCTACAATCTTATTTTAACTATCAGTTATCTTCAAAGCTTAATTGTTATCATTATTTTTTTTCATAAAAAATATATACATTTTAATAAAAAAGAAGGTATTTTTGGGAGTACGTTGCAAAGTTATAGGGCCAAATATCGCATAAGCCTGTCGGAGTACAGTTTAATGATAAATATTTAAAAGTAATTATCTTTCTTAAATGCCTTTATACTGAAACAATCAATAGTGTTGGTAAATAATAGTAATGACGTATATTTTTATATAGCCTAACTGGCCGAGTGGTCTAAGGCGCTGGACTTAGTGCAGGCGGTGTTGCCATAGATGTCACAGCGGTACGAGTTCGAGTCCCGCGGAGGGAACGACCAAACATTTGCTTCGCAAATTTGACAGTTCTAACATCGTTGGGAATTTTTCAGACCCTTCTATATATATATATTGACCATATTTGATCTGTTTAGATGTATATGTTTGAATATTCTGATATTAAAATATGATTAGTTTATTAATTATAAATTACATACCTACCTGTGCACCTGGAGTATGCTCCCAGTTTTTAGTGGAGTCCGAGTTGCTCATTTACTTTTGTTACTTTGTATGTATGCTTTTAGTTACTTTATGTTCTTTGTTGTGTATGTCTGTTTTCCATGTCTGGTCTTAGTCCCTGGATTACATTCTATTGATTACTGCTATAACCTTGTTTCCCTTGATTACTCTTTCCTTTAATAGCTTGAATATCACTTAATGTCAAAATGTTTCATTAAGGTAGATTAAATCTATTACACGTAGCATTTGTGTCTGTCATAATTCAAAATTATAGAAAAGTATGTATTTTCAATCAGCAAACAGTGTTTGAAAAGATGCCAAAAGTTTTTTTTTTTTTTTAATTAATTTAACTAAAATATGTTTTGGATACACCTATATTTGGTATAATCATGAGCGTTATGTTTATAAACCCTCTTTCAAGGAGGGGATAATAGACGGTAAAATGTTCTATAGAAATGTATTGAGAATTTTTGATTTTTTTAATAGTACAAGAAAAACGTTCGGGACTCCTGTTTTCTTCTCGAAATATAAATAATTTCAGATAAGTGTTCAGTTTACAAATATTTAGGTAATTGTACCTACCAGTTCTTTTGCAAAACTGGGAAAATTCCCTATAGAATCTATATAGCATATTGTTAAAGAATCTTCTATATTTAGGCTCAATTATCTCGAATTAAAGTTCGATAACTTATTATTTATTGTACAATTTTACAATTTTTTCGTTTAATGTCGTCTTTAGAAACATTAGAAATTTTTTCTCTTAAAAACACCTTAACATTTTATAAAAATGTCATATATTACAAAATATCACAGACAAGGGAGGATTTATTTCTATTTCAAATTGTTAAAACGGAATATCTCATAGAGGGGAGAAATCTATCTTTATTTTAAAGTTTTACACGTACATTTACATTATTTTTTATAAACGAATGGATTCAAATTTTTTTTATGAATATTCAATGGAGATCACAATCACGTTAATTGCTAATTAAGCAATCATTAATACTGAATGTGAGATAAAATTGCTGACCAAATTACCTTTTTTTTTCTTTCGGAGGTTTGACGAATATTACGGCAAACATCCGACACTAACTTTTATTCGAAGGTCAATTGATTCGAGAACAGTAGAAGTATCTCTTGTTAAACTGCGTAACATTTGTCTGTACAAGTTAAAATATGTTAAAAATATGTTAAAGTTTTTGTTTGGAGTTCACAATTTAGATTTGTTAACAAACTAATGCATATGTTAAGTTCATCACGCTTTCTAAATTATTTCTGTGTTGACCGAACATAATGTTAATGGATATAACGATATTATTCAAACATAGACCCTTTTTTAAAATATTTTTGATTATATATATACAGTAAAAAAATATAGAAATACAGTTGAATATCGGGAAACAAAAAATAGAATTAAGAACTTACCTTATACTAGACGAAGACAAGACACTTCACAGAAACCGGAAAGTATCACTGCTTTATTTAACAAGGGAAATTGTCTGTATCACAATTGCACTGTCATCAAACTAAAATCTTGTTTAACTTAGCATGTGATTGGTTGGTTGTTATGTGGAAAACGCCTTTATAATACACAATTACTTGAACTCGTTATCACAATTGACAGATTTCAATCAGTAAAACAGGTGATATGAAAGAGTAATCAAGGGAACCAAGGTTATAGCGGTAATCCAAAGAATGTAATCCAGGGACAAAGACCAGATGTGGAAAACAGACATACACAACAAAGAACATAAAGTAATTAAAATCATACATACAAAGTAACAAAAGCAAATGAGCAACTCGGACTCCACTAAAAACCGGGAGCTTGGACCAGGTGCACCGGTAGGGTAAGCGTCCTCTGCTTTTCTGGAAACACCCGCCGAGTTGCTCATAAAATGTCAAGTCCGGGGTAGACAAACGAGGAAAGGCAAACTTTGACCCGTTGAATAAATTAGTTTTCATGGTGTTTAACAGTCCACGAGTTCATGATGACGGCCATAAAACTTCTGTAGTGATGACTTCAATCTTGTAGCAACATAACCCTGTTCCAGAAGCCTATTTGTTAGAGTTCTAGCGCGACACAAAAAAAGTCTGCGTAGTTTCAGCAAGCTCTGGCATAACGTATGAGTTGTGATATAAACACTCCATACGCAGGAGCCGAAAGGATGTTGCCACAGATGAAAGAAAAGTTAACAATTCTGAATGAAAAGTCATCACATTTGTCGTAAAGTTTGTTCAATAGTTTTATTATCAGAGGTAGGCATAGAAAAAATTAGCAGTGATAAGACATATACTGCTACCACACTCTCCAAAAAAGAGATTGTGGAAAACCATAAATCTGTGCTATCCTCCTTTGGTCTCTTTACCAAAATGATTTAATTAGGATTTGAATATACTACACGTTATTTATGCAAAATTATAGAAAATCTCAACCACTCTTTTTTTTAAACGATAATTCTTAATAATTCACTAATGTTTCTACTTATGATTAAGTAGTAAAAGTTTAACATAATTTTATCATACAAATCGTCAGTCGAAACGGTGATGTATTGGTTCATAGATAATATTGAAAGGGTTATTCATATGGATAAAACATGACATTTCTCGTTACTGTTACGTCCGTAATTGAATTATGATATTTCTAGTCTCTAGTTGGAAAATTGTTTTTGTTGTTTTACATATTTTTGCATAAAATGTTTCACAAAATACATTGTATCTTACAAAAATCAATTGTATTTGCTGAAAAAGGACATTACTTGAAATTTGAATTTTATATGGGAAAGTTTGTTTTCTGGGGTTTTTAAAATGCTAAATGAATAATTTAGCTTGTTGTTCTACTTTCATAAGCATATCATATTTCAATAATTGAAGATATGAGGTCCACAAGATGAGGGCCAATAAGGCATTATTCTGCCTACTGATATAATTGGTAAACTAATTATTTAAAAAAAAAGATCGGAAGTAAACTTAATAATAAAATAATTCATCATGTAAATTTTCAATTTTATGCATTAAGTCTTGAATGCTATTCAGTAATGCAAATAGCATTTTTTCACTTTTTTACAACTTATTTTTTAGTGAAGTCCAGCGTTAACAAAAAAAAAGGATTGAAGCTGCAAGTGTATGTTAATTCATTCCTTTTACAGGAAAAGAGAATTTGTTGTCCTTCCGGTCAAGTAGTTATGGGAGATTTAATGATCATCAAAAACGAATCTCTCCGTAATATCCTTTCTAAAGGTCACAAGTACCGTAAACCACGCTCCAGAAATTGGAATTATAATTTTAAATTGCTTACGGATGCCGTGGATAAACGAGAACAAGAAGACATTGATTCTCTAGTTAAAGGCCGTGAGGTCTAATATTTTGAAACAAATGAAAGTTTTAAGTAGGTCAATGAGTTCCATTGCTACATCAGTTTTCAAAGATCCCGATGTAGCAAAAACAGTGTCTACTATTCATGACAAATATGTTGTCATACCAGCCGATAAAGCCCAAAACAACATTGTTTTTGTCTGCAAAACGTGTTACGTCCAATGTTTATTATCAGAGGTAGACGTAGAAAATAATAGGAGTGATAAGAACTATACTCTGTCCAAAGAAGAGATTGTGGAAAACAATAAATCTGTGCTATCCTCTTTTGGTCTCTTTACCAAATCGATGATTGTGATTTACCATCTATGTACTGGGTTCCTAAACTCCACAAGAATCCACACAAACAACGTTACATAACTGGATCTGCAAAATGTACCACCAAACCTTCTTCAAAACTCACATGTATACTCACATCTGTCAAAGAGGGTCTGCAGTCCTACGAAACACTTGTTACTCCTGTAGTGGTAGTAATTCAATGTGGATCCTGAAAAATTCGGAAGATCTGGAAACCAGCAGTTCAAGACTATTATCAGAATATATAAGCATTAAAACCTATAAAACACTGTATACTTCTATTCCACATATTCAGTTAAAATCCCTATTTAAAAATATCATACATCGTTGTTTTCCCCAAAAAATGGTACACCTAGATACAAATATATAGTTCTTGGTATAGATTCCACATACTTTGTAAGAAATATTTCCAACTCATGTTCCAAATATACAGAAGATGTTTACCGTGTGCTGTAATTTTTTATCGGCAACATATTTATCCAGTGTTGTGGACGCGTTTTTCAACAAACGGTCGGCATTCCAATAGAAACAAATTGTGCTCCTCTTGCTGACCCATTCCAGCACTCTTATGAGGCTGATTTTATAGCTGATCTGATCCGAAGGAAATTAATATTGTTTAGCTAGATCCTTTAATCTCAGTTTCCGCTATATAGATGACGTATTATCCTTAAACATTCCTAATTATGGGGATTTGATACATCGCATCTACCCCAAAGAATTTTAAATAAAGGTTACTACAGACACTGTAAAGTTAGCCTCATATCTTGACCTTCACTTAGAACTCGATAGTAGGGGAAAACTATTGACCACTTTACAACTTTTCATTCAGAATTGTCAACTTTCCTTTCATCTATGCCAGAGCTTCCCGAAACCACACAGATTTTTTTGCATCGAGCTAGAATTCTAACAACTAGGCTCTTCTGGAACAGGGTTATGTTGTTACAAAATTGAAGTCATTACTACAGAAGTTTCATGGTCGTCATTATGAACTCGTGGATCGTTACGGTGTATCCATCTGCGCCACGAAAACTGGTTTGTTCAACGTGTCATAGTTTTCCTTCCCTCTTTCGTCTCCCCCGGACTTGACTTTATGAGCAACTCGGCAGATGTTTCTAGAAAAGCAGAGGACACTTACTTCCTACCGATGCAACTGGTCCATGATCCCAGTTTATGTGGAGTCCGAGTTGCTCATTTGCTTGTGTTCCTTTATATATATGATTTTATTTACTTTATGTTCACTATTGTGTATGTCTGTTTCCATGTCTGGTCTTTGTCTCTGGATTACATTCTTTTGATTACCACTAGAATATTGGTTTCTTTGATCACTCCTTCCAACATAATCCTCTTCCATGAGCCTAATTGTAAGAAATCTAGCATCGTGCAGTCCGAGTAATTTCGGCAAACTCTGGCAGGACC
Source organism: Perna viridis (assembly GCA_037379345.1). Classification (NCBI taxonomy): domain Eukaryota; kingdom Metazoa; phylum Mollusca; class Bivalvia; order Mytilida; family Mytilidae; genus Perna; species Perna viridis. The sequence goes on from CM074523.1 coordinate 19,894,988, forward strand.
TAAGGTCTTTATTGTAGCATTAAATCTATAATAACACGGTAATGTACGGTGTTCACTGGAATAAATTAGCTTTATGTCATTAGTAATGCTGAGATAAACAATCAATTCCTCCCAATCTCCTCTTTGATAAGACGAATTTTCCATCCCAGTTGCTCTGTGGGCAGAGCGGCTAGCCCCCGGCTAGGTTTCTGAGCACTATTTAGTCGCCTTTTACAATTGACAATTAAAATTGACAGTATTACAATATTTATGTTATGGCGAATATTAGTCCCAAATTTTTGGCCTCACAGCCTTCGTCAGAGACAAAAAAAGTATTGAAAACAAGTTTGGTGACTCCAACTTTTCAATACTTCTTACCCCTGACAAAGGCCTGAAGGCCGAAAATTTGGGCTCCATATTCTTCATATTTTTACGTTTTTAATTTGTATTTCATCTGTATGTATTTCGTTTTTACCTTTTAATCGTTGCTTTTGTTCATTTGTTCATTATTTTTATTTATGTTCAACTGACCCCCTTCAAAACATATGTAATGTTTATCTTTACAATTGATGTTTGTAATTTTACCATACAATTTTCTATGTCGCTGTTTTTACATTATTTTTCAATTTTATTAGTTCATTGAAAATATATTTGTCTTTACGATATTATAAGATGACAGAAAAGACTACTCTATAGAATGAATGTTTTTAATTCAACCGGTTAAGAAATTTGACACTTTCAAATAAATATTTTTAATCAAATGATGATATTATTAAGCCAAGGTGGCTCATCATTTGGAAAGATGTTCGTGAAATGATGAATCACCTTCTAGTTTTGGATTACGATGACATAGGTAGAAAAGAAAACAGATATGGGGAAACGCAAAAAAAAGTCACCATCGTAAACACCTATAAAAAATATTTTATACTTAAAAAGATCGCCAAAAGGTCTTCAATAGGTGTAAACGCACTTTCAAGTAAGCTATGAAAAGCGTCGACATTAAAAGTAATACACCGTCCACGGTAAAAGAACGATGACACTAGTGTTCCTTCAAAACAAACTAATAAGTGGGAAAAAACGACAGGACGTCACATTAAAGGCCAGTATGCAGTCAGACAGGTCTTATTTTTTATTAAAAAAAAACCCAAACCCTTACACTAAAAACAAACTTATGAATTATGAATTATTTACATACGTCTCTATCAAAATTGTAACAATTATCAAACACGCGTCTTCACACAATATTATAATGTGAAATGATGTTAAAGTCTTACAATATCGTCCTCTGGCACTGATTCTAGTATTTGTTCATAATAACATATTAGCATTGAATAAATTTGAAACAGATTCATATATATCTTCATAATGCTTTCATTACATCTTATAGAATGCGCCATATTCATGAGTGCAGATACGTGTTTGACGATGTGAGTATAAAACAAAAGTCCTGGTAATATGGTCATTATTGTATTAAAGTAAAACGTACGACTTAAATTTGTTGCAATAAAAGAGTGAATACTATGTATGTCTTGAAAATCAATCTTTTAGACAGATTGAATGATTGTGTTCTGCGATCATCTGCAGAAAACTGCATATGCCTTGTTTTTTACAATTTAGCCGGTGGACAAATTAGGAAAGACATTAAATGTTTAACATATTCATATTTCTGTTTATCGTGTTTCACTAACAATCATTGTTTAAGGATGAAATATTTGACATGTTTATGCCAATAATATTATCTGTTATCTAACAATTTTGGTTAATAAAATATGATACGATTTCAGATAACGATGGTTTTATGATTGGGATGTGATTTAAAATTCTCAAAATCAAAGGCTAACCTACTCCAGTTACAAGACATTATCCCGTATAAACACTCATAAAACTTCTTTTATATCTTTTAAAAAGTCGTTACGTAACTTCCTTTACAATATTTGGAAGCACTATCAAATCAACCATTTTTATTCTTATTTATGAGACTATCTGCATAATATTGAGTCTACATCAAAGGTTATTTTTGCAATTTAACCAAAAAAGAAATTTTATTCAACTTCTTCGTATCATTTTACAATTATTATTTTTTATCCGTTATTCGTGAAAACCTAATTTGTCTTTATTCTTTGTTTGTGCTACTTAATCATTACTTATTTCTTCTTCAATACTCACAATTTTCTCGTAAGCATTTTGTTTTACCCATTCTTATTCCTTCAGGACTTTTTTCCTACCACAGACTTTACTTTTTATTGGCAGGTCTGCGGGTGTTTCTGGAAAAGCAGAGGACGCTTACCCTATTGGTGCACCTGGTCCATGCTCCCAGTGTTTAGTGTAGAAACACCCGCCGAGTTGCTCATAAACAGTCAAGTCCGGGGTAGTCAAACGAGGAAAGGAAAACTATGACCCGTTGAATAAATCAGTTTTCATGGTGCAGATGGGTACACCGTAACGATCTACGAGTTCATGATGACGACCATAAAACTTCTGTAGTGATGACTTCAATCTTGTAGCAACATACCCTGTTCCAGAAGCCTATTTGTTAGAGTTCTAGCGCGATATAAAAAGGCTGCGTAGTTTTGGCAAGCTCTGGCATGACGTGTGAGTTGTGATATGAACACTTCATACGCAGGTGCTGAAGGGATGTTGCCACAGATGGAAGGAAAGTTGACAATTCTGAACGAAAAGTCATCACGTTTGTCGTAAAGTTTGGTCAATAGTTTTCCTTTACCATCGATTTCTAAGTGTAGGTCAATATATGAGGCTGACTTTACAGTGTCTGTAGTATTCTTTATCTCAAGTTCTTTTGGGTAGATGCGATGTATCAAATCCCCGAAATTGGGATAGTTTCAGGATAATACGTTCAAAGATTACTTACATCTTATCCATCCAAATGATCTTAAAATTAAACTGATACATTTTTTTCTGCTTTATACCAAGGCCTTAACTTAGGACATTGAAGATTTATGACAACCGTAATGATTTCTAAATACTAAACTTCAGCAACCAACATTTTCAACCTAGAGTAAATATTTTACTATTCATCCGTTACTGTGGAGCATGTAATCTGCTCACGTATTTTCCCTGTAAAACACAAATAATAATAAATAATCTTCTTAATCAGGAGTACGTTCAGATTTTGTTAATATTATACTGGAGGTTTATGGTCTCCAAGGATGAGAAATGAATTATCAAGAAATTAACACTAGCTGCAGTGGTGTAGTCCTTCACAACTGTGTCTTTCTCAAACTATAGTTGTTAATCACATCAAGTGAGGATGTTGAAATTACCCCGAAATGCATTTTATTTATTTTGATATCTAAAAGCTGTGTCAGTTTTTCGCATGATTTACAATTGTATTGCTATTTGATCTAGTTCAGAATCTAATGTTCTAGCGATCATGTGTAGTTTGTATTGTCTCATGTGATTTTTTATTAACATAAACTGGTTTTTTTTTTCGTTTTTGATTGCTTTCCAGTATTTCTTTTTTGTTTATTTTGTTAACACCATGGTACTTTGTTTCTAGAAAAGCAGAGGACGCTAACCCTACCGGTGCACCTGGTCCATGCTCCCAGTTTTTAGTACAGTCCGAGCTGCTCATTTGCTCTTGTTGCTTTGTATGTGTGTGTGTTTTTTTTTTTTTTTGGTTGATTTGTGTTCTTTGTTGTGTATGTCTGTTTCCCCGTGTCTTGTCTTTGTCCCTGGATTGTATTCTTTTTGTTGCCGCTATAAACTTGGTTCCCCTGATTACTCTTTTGTTGAATCAAATGATATCGCCGAAGTGCAAATCGCTTCGTTGTTTTATGGGATTCCCTTGTGACCCGTCGATCACCTCTATTATAATTGCCAGATTATAATCACTTGTTGTGTGACGGATACCGCTGGCTGTGTTAGACATGAGTATAATTACGGAGCACCTGGCACTCCAGTTAAAAACCTGTATACTTGGATTTTGATGTACCTGAACTGCCTATTATTGCAGTTTCGGGAGTATTGCCGATATAAATAATATCTAGAAACGAATGTGTTATAAACAGTTTCCAATTTAAATGTTGGTTATGTAAAACTATGCATATTTCACTATATTACGGCTAAGGTAACATTATTTAATAAGACCGTATTTGGCTATGTTTGAGACCTAGACACTGTGCAAAATAAACGTCTCATGGTCGTCTTGCAAGGCAATCATTACATAACTTAAAAGAATTGTATGATTTTTTAAAAATTGGTAAATTTTGCTCAATAGACACTTATAATCTTCGTAACAAAATAGAATACGAGATGACTGAGACACGTGGATCTGTAACTTAAAACTTAGGATACACCTTTGATCATACAAGGAGGCGGGAAAATAAAACTCAAGTAATGAATGTGATAGTTAGTACATTTAAAATTTAAGTCTTTTTATAAACTTGGTTCATATTTCAGATGTGCATTTATGTACAGTCTTGAACCGATCCGCGAAACGATTTGACGGATCGATGACCGGTGACCGATCTAATCGCAGTCTTGTTACGTAAAAAGACGTAAGATCTGTTTTAAATTAAAGAAATGTAAAATAAAAGCATAAATTAATGTTTATATCTATTATATTATGTAAATATGTGTACAATTAATAAAGAAAACAACAAAAACAGTAAAATACATTGGCCGCTATTTGGTCACGTGATACGATAACCAGTTAAATGGATCGGGTTGACGGATCGATGACTGACCGGAAACTGATCGGTGATCGATGACAGATCACAGCATTGACACCCAATAACCTTTTTATAACTCATACGGGCTTCAATATGAAACACTTATATTTTTTCATTTACCCACTCTAACAGAGACACAAGATTTTCTTTGTTCTTGTTTAATGCTATTATATTCAGATAAGACTATTGTCTGAATATAATAGCATTAAAACCTATGATTTTTCAACACTGTATACTACTATTCCCCATACTCAGTTAAAATCCCGACTTAAAAGCATTATACATCGTTGTTTTTCCAAAAAAGATGGTACACCTAGATACAAATATATAGTTCGGGGTAGAGATTCCTCATACTTTGTAAGAAATATTTCCCAATCATCTTCCAAATATACAGAGGAAGATGTTTACAAAATGCTAGAATTTTTAATCGACAACATATTTGTCCAGTGTGGTGGACGTGTTTTTCAACAGACGGTCGGCATTCCAATGGGAACAAATTGTGCTCCCTTACTTGATGACCTATTCCTTCACACTTATGAGGCTGACTTTATAGATGATTTGATCCCAAAGAAAGAATATCGTTCGGCTAGATCCTTTAATCTCAGTTTCCGCTATATAGATGACGTATTATCTTTGAACAATCCTAATTTCGGGGATTTGATACATCGCATCTACCCAAAATCACTTGAGATAAAGAATACTACAGACACTGTAAAGTCAGCCTCATATATCGACCTACACTTAGAAACCGATTGTAAAGGAAAGCTATTGACCAAACTTTACGACAAACGTAATGTCTTTTCAATCAAAATTGTCAACTTTCCTTTCATCTCTGGCAACATCCCCTCAACATCTGCGTATGGAGTGTTCATATCACAACTCATACGTTATGCCAGAGCTTGCCGAAACTACACAATTTTTTTATATCGCGCTAGAACTCTAACAAATAGGCTTCTGGAACAGGGTTATGTTACTACAAGATAGAAGTCATCACTACAGAAGTTTTATGGTCGTCATCATGTACTCGTGGATCGTTACGGTGTATCCATCTGCGCCATGAAAACTGATTTGTTCAACATGTCATAGTTTTCCTTTCCTCGTTTGCCTGCTCCGGACTTGACTTTTTATGAGCAACTCGGCGGGTGTTTCTTGAAAAGCAGACGACGCTTACCCTATCGGTACACCTGGTTCATGCTCCCAGTTTTTAGTGGAATCCACTACCATAAAGTTTGTCCGATAACATTCAATAATACCTTGATATACTACAATGAAGAATGCTATTCTAATATACAACAGCAGTACCACAATAAAGTAGGCCCCTTTACATAAAAAACTAGTATAGACTAAAGTAAAGTATGGCCTTTATAGATATAAAATAATTTCATGTAAAAACTACAAAGAAGAATGATCCTCTAATATACAATAATGATATGAACTAGCCACATCCTACAACAGAGGCTCACATCTTTACATACTGAGCACTAAATTACGCTATTCACTATTTGTATTTGAAATAAAACTAGTTCCAACTAAAACTAGAATACATGTACCAAATTGTTTTTTTTCTTGAACATGTACAAGTTAATATAGAAAAAGACATTAATGTACTTTGCCAGTCTATCATCGCTTGTGAAATTTCATCATGTATGATTTTACGCTAAATAAACATACATTAAGCTATTATTGACTTGTCAGACAACAATGACACGTTTCTTTTTAAAGATCCTGTTCCTTTCAAACGTCGCTTTATTCAATCGAAAAATCATTTCTTACGTGAGTTAAATTTCAAGTAGTAATCAAGTGAAATTTTAGTTTACAAAAGATTTCAAATTGGGAAATGTAGATTTTGCAGCTGTTAGAAGGAATAATTATTTGTTCGGGAACGCTTTTTTTTTTTTGCTAATTTTAAATATTTGTTTGATTTGAATGCATATTGCCTTCTTAAGTGTCAAGATTTATTTTGATATGTAATTACATCATTTTTCTCGCCAGACCAGTATGATTTTACAGACGTTTTGATCATTTTAAAGGTAAAATCTGTATTTTTGGTCGTTACATCTGCCGGACTCGAACTCGTACCGCTGTAACATCTGTGGCAAAGTGCCTGCACAAAGTTCAGCACCCTAGACCACTCGGCCAGCTAAGCTATATAAAAATATAGCTTTCGCCGGCCGGTCATTCCTCCTCGTAGGATTAATCTAGGGCTGTAATTTAGTACGCGGTGCCTGGAAGTATGGGACAGTATATACTACACTGAGGTTTTTCCATCCATTAAACCCTACTAAATACATGTTTAAACTACAGTGTGCTTTGTCCCTACTCAAAGAATATGGGCGAGTGATATCTTTTTTTAAAAAGACGCTTAGTTATTTATTGCACCCACCTTACACAAAGCTGAATTTTTGTATATGTATTCTATTATAATTGTCCTTTTTACTTTTGGTCGGTCGTAAAATTATCGTATGGTATTTATTTTTGTTAAATCGGCGTCTTTTGGGGATCATGAATGCTTTTGAAAATTACAGTGATGTCGTCGAATAAAGTTTCTGCTATTGTGAACTGTATTAATTTTTATGCATAAGTAGTATCATACTTTGTTGTTATAATAGCCTTCAGATTATATATACAATCGATTCAGGGAAAGAAATATCTGATGATGCCTTTTAAGCCGAACATATCTTCTTAGTCAAAAATTACGCCAGCGAATACTTTTAGTTTAATCCAATGATAAGAGATTTGAAATGCCATAAGCATTATGTGTACTGTGTTCAATACTTCGATGTGAAATACAATTATTTCAATCTACATTTTTATCTTGAACGTGTACTTATCTTGAATGTTAAACTTCTGAGACTTCCTTGTATTATTAATCGTCATTTATTTCTTTACGTTATTTATGATTCTGAAGTTCAAATAACAGATACAATGACTCCTCATGAAAATGTGTGTTTTGTACGCTAAATAAACAAACATTAAGCTAACATTGACTTGTAAGACAATAATGCCACGTTTCATTTTACAGATCCTGTTCCCATCAAACGTCGCATTATTCAATCTAAATTTTTTTACGTGGTTTAAATTTCACGTAGTAATTAAGTGAAATCTTAGTTTACAAAAGATTAAAAATTGGGAAAGGTAGACTGCAACTGTTAGAGGAAAAAATATTTGTTCGGGAACGCTGCCTTTTTACGCTAATGTTAAATATTTGTTTGATTTGAATGCTTATTACCGTCTTAAGTGTCAAGATTTCTTTTGATATGTAAGTACAAAATTGTTGACACTATTGTGTTTATACATGTTATACACAATACTTCTAATGGCCTAAGGACATAAAAATTTCCTTCGGCATAGGTTTTTTCAGAGCATGCAGGGTTGGTCTCCTACATGACGGTATGGTGACTAACTAAATCTGAAAGACCTGTAGATTCTTTGCCGTAAGAACTTTTTTTATGACACCTTGAAGACATGACGTTTTTTGCCAAATTTGAATTCCATGTTTGGGAGAACCGTTCATATGCACACCCTGGAAATTTAGTTGTTAACTAACCGGTATGGTGACTAACTAACCCTGAATGGCCTGTAGATGCATTGCCGTAGGAACTTATTTATGACACCTTAAAGAGGAGTCCCCTACATGACATTTCTTGCCAAATTTGATTCCATGTTTGGGAGAACGGTTCATATGCACATCCTGGAAATTTAGTGGTTAACTAACCGGTATGGACTAACTAACCCTGAATGGCCTGTAGAAGCTTTGCCGTAGGAACTTTTTTATTACACTCTGAAGAGTGGTCCCCTACATGACGTTTTTGCCAAATTTGAACTCCATGTTTGAGAGAACGGTTCATATGCACACCCGGGAAATCAAGTGGTGAACTCAGCGGTATTGTGACTAACTAACCCTATATGGTCTGTAGATGTTTGCCGTAGGAACTTTTTTATGGCACCTTGAAAGAGTAATCAAAGGAACCAAGGTTCTTTCCGCATTAAAATCTTCGGTCTAAATTTGAAAAGCAGTTTATCGAAATTCACGAGAAAGAACAGCATACGTACTGAGATAGTAATCAAGGGAACCAAGGTTATAGCGATAATCAAACGAATGTAATCCAGGGACAAATACCAGACGTGGAAAACAGACACACACAACAAAGAACATAGAATAACTAAAATCACACATACAAGGTAACAAAAGCAAATGAGCACCTCGGACTCCACTAAAATCTGGGAGCATGGATCAGGTGCGCCGAAAGGGTAAGCGTCGTCTGCTTTTCAAGAAACACCCGCCGAGTTGCTCATAAAATGTCAAGTCCGGGGTAGACGAAAGAGGAAAGGAAAACTATGACACGTTGAACAAATCAGTTTTCATGGCGCAGATGGATACACCGAAACGATCCAATTCATGATGACGACCATAAAACTTTTGTAGTGATGACTTCAATCTTGTAGCAACATAACCTTGTTCAAGAAGCCTATTTGTTAAAATTATAGCGCCATACAAAAGGTCTGCGTAGTCTCAGCAAGGTCTGGCATAACGTATGAGTTGTGATATGAGCACTCCATACGCAGGAGCCGAAGGAATGTTGCCACAGATGAAAGGAAAGTTGACAATTCTGAATGAAAAGCCATCACGTTTGTCTTAAAATTTGGTCAATAGTTTTCCTTTACTATCGATATCTAAGTGTAGGTCAAGATATGAGGCCGACTTCACCGTGTCTGTAGTATCCTTTATCTCAAATTCGTTTGGGTAGATGCGATTTATCAAATCCCCAAAATTAGGAATGTTTAAAGATAATACGTCATCTGTATAGCGGAAACTGAGATTCTTTCTTTCGGATCAGATCAGCTATAAAGTCAGCCTCATAGGAGTGGAGGAATAGGTCAGCAAGTAGAGGAGCACAATTAGGACCCATTGGAATGCCGACCGTTTGTTGAAAAAAACGTCCACCACACTGGACAAATATGTTGTCGATTAAATATTCCAGCATTTTGTAAACATCTTCTTCTGTATATTTGGAATTATTTCTTACAAAGTATGAGGAATCTCTACCAAGAACTATATATTTGTATCTAGGTGTCTCGTTTAAAAGTTGACAGTATAAATTACTCAGGGGACCCTTTTTGAAGTAGTTATAAGCCTAAAGCTTTTGTGGAAAATCACGACCTGAGTTTTCAATATTACAGGTTAGTTAACCGCCCAATTTCTACGATGTGCATATAGATTGTTCCCCCAAAATCGGGACCCCCCAAAAACACACATTATTTTTCTCATTCTTTTCATGAATTAACTATTTATAGAAATGTTTTTCAGGATTGAAATTTAAAAGTGACCGTTAACAATTTGTTTTTCTGTTGGTTATTTTTTTCTGTTTATATGATTTTATTTCAGTGTTTTGACAAAAAGTGGGTGAAATTTATTTTTGTGTCTATATACAAGTGGAATTGCTGATTTATTATTCCTGTAACTGATTTGCGTCATAAAATTAAAATTAACGGAGATATCAATCTCAGATCAACAAATGAGGGCACTAACCCAGTGTCCAAAAAAGATTATATCAGTATGAAAACTACTTTCTAACGCCTATCTAGGAAAAGCTAAATAATGAATGAATTCAATTTTTCAATCTGTTTTTACATGGAAAATAAAACATTTAAAAAATAGGAATTAGTAGACTCGACATTCTGTCGCCTTTAGATTAAAAGTTTTTAATCTCAATTTTAATAAAGCAATTTGAAATACATTTGAAGTACCTGTATAAAAATAGTGTAGTCAAAAATTTTATTACGAAGTTATCACAATGACACATGTGAATGACACAGTCCGTTGTTTTATGGTTTTTAGGTATTGAAGTTTTCCCGCGCTTTCTTATTGTTCGCTGCGTTATTGTTCGCTAGCATAATCTAGGTTATTGTTCGCTGGCTTATTGTTCGCTAGCTTGAGCTTGATTAATCACTGAGTATGATATAAGCTGGTTCAATTAGAAAACAGTACTTTAGTTTTAGTATATTTTGTTAATATCTTTTAAAGACGGTTGAGGCTTCTTCAGATAATTATTGATGGGAGTGATGTATAGAGGATAGTAGAACACATAGAACTAACTTAAGTCATTATTTAAATGGTAAAATAATAAAATATCTCTCTTCATCAATAAATATGCATATAAATGGAAACTTACGATCTTTAGGAAGATTATTGAATTAAAATAGATTATAATGGTAGTCAAGGAAAAAAGGAAATACTCGGAGCTATAAATGCTCTAAATACTTACTGAAGTTCACAAATACAAAACGCTAAATCATGAATAACAATGATACCCTCTAGGCTAAATCTAGAAGAAAAAACGCAATATATCATTTAAGCTGCAGTTATATTTAATGATAGCAAACTTTTGGGAAATAAAGTCAAAATTTCAACAACTGATGAAAATAATAGTATACAAAAAATTGACGAGTCAAGTTGCAATCAGCCATGCCAGTGGAACAGGTAACATATTTTGAAGCTCCAAAAATTCAGATAATAATGAACTCCTTTAAGGTAAAATCTCAGAGGTCAAAGGAGAAACGCTCTGGAGAAAACACGCTTTATTACAATTGACTTATAAAAAATAATTAATGTGAAAAATACAAAATATCTGATAAATGACGGTCATTAAATTACACTATAACAATAAAGTTGAAAAAGATAGCACTTTCCGTACATCCATTACACCCTTCATTTCGTGCATTATAAAGCTAGGACATAATTGCATCTAGCAGATAATTCGACTGTCTTTGTGGATATAAACCACTAAAATCCCCAAAAATCTTTCGTAACACAGTGTTACATGTAGCCAATCATTTGCACGATATGAGAGGCGCTGACCATCAGCTGACTGTTCCTATACTTGGTTTAATTTCCTTTTTCGTGCTTATTGGTTTATGCCAGTCAATTGATGACAAATCTCCAAGGTCAAGAAGAATAATGTTAGGTTTCCGATCACCGTTTTCAAATTTTATAGGTTTAGTAGGTATAGGATTTAATTTATTTATTTTTTTTATTTTTTTGAAATGAAATAAGTCATTATAGTGACATCAAACTCAGAATACAATGAAAATCAAATATGCAAAGACTAAACATGACTAAACTTAGTCCACGGCCTAATCCATTATGGTCTTCTAAGTTTTTTTTTGTTGTTTTTTTTTTTTTTTTCACGGTGGTGGTAAAAACAAATCTCAAGAGCCGAATCCCAAATGGTATTATCCATGACCAAGAGCACACTCACGACTTGTGTGTTTACTATCGACAACCAGTCGATAAACAACCAGTATTTCTAAGTCTTTGTTTTTCCATATAGGATAGAAACAATTTATTTGGTCTTATTTTCTTCTTTTTTTCTGAAAGACAATCGGCAGACTATTTTTTCCAAAATCACAAAAAGAAACTTTTGAGTTAGGCTCAAAGCTATTTCCTGACATACGGGTCTGTCAAGTCTACAATCGTTAAATCAAGTATGTTTTATGCATTTACAAAAGTACATAAAGTTAACTGCCTTTTTTGAAATCAAAACACTTAAATACATGTGTAAACACGAACAAAATCTGAACTTGACAAACATGCTGATTATTTTTTCAGATTTCTGTATATATGTGCGTGTATTTGTATTACTCAAGATTCTCCCTCTGCATTATTTCTCCCTTGGAAATGGGAAAATTTGATTTTTTGATTTTGAACATTTAAGAAATAAAATCTCCTTTTCTGAGCGATATTGCATACATATTTGCATGTAGGTTAAAAAACATTGTACATGCAATATTCTTTTAAAAATGTTTTATAGTCATAGTGATGTCAGATGATGTTTTCCATAGAATATTCAATTAATATTGATTTTGAATTACACAGTAAAACTTATTGAATGATTATAGATGTACGAGTAACAACATATACTCAATCAACAAATGCAGGCATTGATGTATAACAATGTACAAAAAAAAAACATTTTTGATCATTTTTGTAAAGTTTTAAGAGGGCGACTGTTTTATTAAGTACCGTGACATTAATATTACACACGTAAAAAAACTAAGTTTTGTTAAATTGTGAAGAAAATATACAGGATTAAATGAAATAGAGATTCTAAAGAAAAGTTAATGACAGTGTTGTGAAGTGCTTAATGTACATACACGTTATATGTTGGTTCTGAAACCAAATGATACTGGCAGTGCCTTTGGATATTTTTATATAACTGCAAAACAAATACTATCGTATACATTTTTGTCTAAGGAAACAGTTTTCAGGCTACAAATGTATATAACTATTTAGAAGTTGATAAAATTGTTTAATACAAGATTTAGTTGAAATATTGATTTTGAAGTGTTTAGTGTGAACCAGTATCGATTAATTTAGTCTAAAGTTCTTCATATCCTGGTATAATAATTTGTTTCATAAGAATTTCGAATGTTTTTCTGTTGAGTACATGACTGTAAGTGGGAAATTTTTCCATTATTCAGTTTTATTCTCTTTACCTAGAGAACTGTTTAACTAGGAGAAATGTAAAAACAAAGACCTTATAGATGTTAATTCTTAGCAAATCACACACTACGAATTTCGTCCTAAGGAAGAATTATTGACAGGCTTTTTAGGGAATTGAAAATGGAGCATGGGAATATTGATAATTATTTCAATGGCACTGGCATAATATCTCAATGATGAGGGAGAGTTTCCAAATTGTACAGAGAAAGTGTCTAAATGACGCTGGAATATTGTCCCAATGTCAAACGTGCAGTGTCTCAATGCTTCAAAAATAGTGTCCCAATAGCACATGCACATTTTCTCAAAGGCACGGCAATAGTATCTTATTGACACAGGAAATGTGGCTCAATGACTGTCAAAATGAATAATACTACGGTACTCTGTCTGCGTAATACTCATCAGACTGATATGACTGTAACTGTCAGATTGGAAAATACTAAAGCAATACGACTGCTTAGTACTCACCCGACTGATCTGACTGTAACTGTCAATCTGGATAATACCAATACATGAATATGATAATTAGACATCTAAATACTCAAACGGTTGATGTAATCGTAACTGTCATACTGGATAATACTAAGGCAATGAGACTGCTTTATACCGATACATGTATGAGGTAATCAGACATCTAAATACTCAAAGGGCTGATCTGATTGTAACTGCATGTCATACTGGATAATACTAAGGCAATAAGACAATTTAATATTCACCCATCTGATCAGACTGTAACTGTCAGATTTAATAATACTAATTTGATCAGACAACTTAATACTAACCCGGCTTATCTGAATGTAACTCTCAGATTAGATATTGCAAATACGAATAGACCGTATCTGTCAGATTGAATAATACTCTTTTGATATGACAGCTTAATACTCACCTGGCTGATCTGACTGTAACTGTGAGACTGAATAATACTTAGTTGATATGACAGCGTAATACTCACCTAACCGTTACTGTCAGACTGAATAATACTATGTTGATATGACAGCTTAATACTCACCCATCTGATCTGAGTGTAACTGCCCGATTGGATAAGGCACTACTGATTACTCACCTTGCTGATCTGGCTTTAACTGTCTGAATGGATAATACTCAGGTGATCAGATCGCTTAATACTCGCCCGGCTGATCTGACTGTAACTGTCAGATTCAGATCTGATAATACACAGTTGATATGACAGCTTGATACTCAAGCATTTGATCTGTCTGTAACTGTCAGACCAGGTAATACTAAGTTGATATGACATCCTAATACTCACCCGACTGATTGATCTGACAGTAAATCTCAGACTTAATAACACTTCGGAGATCAGTCATCTTTATACTCACCTGGCTGATCTGACTGTAACTTTCAGACTGGTACGTATACTGTACTAACAGACTGCGCTAGAATGATACCGACTGAATTCGGTACGGATGTTGTACAAACAGACTGCTAGACTGATACCTTTTTGTATCGCGCTAGACTTCTACCAAATAGGCTTCTGAAACAGGATTATGTTGCTACAAGATTGAAGTCATCACTACAGAAGTTTTATGGTCGTCATGCATGAACTCGTGGATCGCTATGTTGTATCCATCTGCGCCATGAAAACTGATTTATTCAACGTGTCATAGTTTTCCTGTCCTCTTTCGTCTACCCCGGACTTGACTTTTTATGAGCAATTCGGCGGGTATTTCTAGAAAAGCAGAGGACGCTTACCCTACCGGTGCACCTGGTCCATGTTCCGAGTTTTTAGTGGAGTCCGAGTTGCTCATTTGCTTTTGTTACTTTGTATGTATGATTTTAGTTGCTTTATGTTCTTTGTTGTGTATGTTTGTTTTCTATGTCTGGTCTTTGTCCCTAGATTACATTCTTTTGATTACCGCTATAACCTTTGTTTCCTTGATTACTCTCCCAGTACGTGTGCTGTTCTTCCTCACAAATTTCGATGAACTGTTTTTCAAATTTAGACCGAAGAATTTAATGCGGAAAGAATCTCAAATAAGGTATTTAATGGCACGCTTACATGGCGTATTTTGCGAGAGTTTTGTGTATCAATGAAGAGTTAATAACATTATCGTTCATTTGGCCTGAACATATTAAGAAAAGATTGTGTGTGTTATACAATAACAGTGCATTTATATGATACAGTATAGTATGTCCCTAAAGTATTGCAATATTCTACATTTAAGGCTGTCCCTTCTTTAATGTACTATTACATGTAGTCTAAATCGAATGTCATATACCATAATTCTGAATTTTATCTCATTATAAAATCTCAAGACACAGTTCTTTTTTACTGTGTCCTTGCATTTAAAATTTACATATGAATGCTAGTTTCAAATGAGACTTATTGCCAAAAAGAGTTGCTTGTCGCATCCCTCCAGAGCAAGATATAATGTATAAAACAAGGAGTCTTGGCTATCGAAAAATTCTTTGCCGCTTATGCATGCAGCAACCGATCTGATATACCGCAGCGAGCGAACGCTTTACAAAGCAATGAAGAATAATACTAATGACTTTAAGACCTATGTCAGGCTGAAATGGTAATATTGTTGTTTGCTACATGTCGCAAACGGCATTTTACTTTTTCCATTAGACCCAAAGGGAACATAAACTGAACACACAGAACCGAACTAACGAGGAATTAGATTGACAACATTTAAATATGCATTTTTATCATGTTAAATCACACTCAAGCAAGAAGTTTTCATATCTATATTACACTCCTTGAGACGTTCACGTTTCCCATTTAAGCGTTCGTGCATCGTTTATCGTCCGTTTACACATCATTTTGCGTTCGTTTAAACGCACGATGGAAGCTTTCGTTTATTTTTGTTCTTAGATTTTTTTCTTGAGTCGACTGTTATTTTTATATATTTTGCTAATATTAATTTATATAATTTCATTAATTTTATTTTCTTATTTTTTTTCCTATCTTCATTATATGTCAATATTATTATTTTTCGCCGTTCGTCTATCGTGCGTTTAAACACGATAAACGTGTTTAAAGTGGTGTTTTCTTTGAGTTTATAATATTCCATGTTTCTCACACACAAATTTTTGTCAAGAACAGAGATGGTTATATATAACTTATGTGTACTAAACAGTTTTGTTTAGTATTATATGATGATCATTGCAAATATACAAAATATTCACAAAATAGTCCAATTTGGGAACTTGTTTTTGGACAAATGGAGAAATGCCACTTCCAACGCTGCTATTTAAATAGAAAAGTCGATATTTTACTGCCAATATGTGGTAGGACGGTGGTTAGACATTCTTGATTAAATAATGTTAGTCTTTGAGAAAGGGAGGAAAGTGTATGGTCATTTTGAGACTTTGTAACTGTCATGTGGACTATCGATTAAATTAATTTGTATTTGGGGTAAAACAACAACACAAAACATGAGAACAGGTATAATATAACTACCAATACATAATAAAATTCCAATGGGGACGACAGATAGTATATAAACAAAAGTAGAATACTATGAGTTCTAGCATTAGCATTTTTTTTTTGGTGGATTATTGTGGATTAGCCCCAATACGCATGAACATGACGTCATATCCGGTGGGCGTGGACAGGAAGTGGACCTTGGGTGACCGTAAGTGGACTTAGATGAGGGAATCCATGACCAATAAAGGGAACACGGGGACCTTTTGATGTAGGAAGGGGGTCATAAAGGTTAGAAGGGAGGAAACGACCTTCATAAGTATCCTCATTAAGTATCCTAATTAGAGTCATTATATAGTATGGTGTTAACTGGTAAGTATAAAAAGGGGGGTATTATGAGTAGATTTACCTTTTTTATTCTTACATTTTCATGAACAGTAATTGTTTTTTTAATTATTTTTGTAAATTAATTGTAATTTCATTGTCTTTGTGTAATAATATCAAATTGATTGGGCATTTCGAATTGATTTTAAATTTTGATTTTTATAGTGTTCAATGGATTGTGTAATTTGAATAGATGTCTCACGGTTTATACAGATGTTTAAAACTTCCATTTTGACTGGTGATTTCAATAGCCCATGTATTGATTTTTAACCGTTCTTATTCTGCTTTTTGAATACATTACAGGTGTAACGATGTGTTGTGCAATGTTTACCACTAAGAAATAAATTTTTATCATTGTTTTTTGTTTAATTATGTTTAATATTTTTTGTATTCAGTTTGAAATTTTGATTAACCACCATTGATTATCCTGACAATTGTAAGATTTACATTTGGAACGTTAGTAGCTTTTGAATATTGTATTGCCTTTCATTTCAGACTTTTATAGTCGACCATTTCATCACCTATTGCAGACCCACTCAACCTTTTCATCGATTTTATCCGTGTTATGGGGCTCTATCGGGTAAACCGATTTCTTTTTTATACTTTCAATGTTTACCTATCGTGTGTACTTGATTTGACCCGTTATGGGCTTGTTTTTTGGTAAACCATTGTCAATGTTTACATGTCGCGTGTACTTGATTTGACCCGTTGTGAGGTTGTTTTGGGTAAACCATTGATTTGTTGATTATTTTCCTTTCCATATTTTTATTCGTACTTTGTTTCTTACGCCTTTTTTTTTTTTTTTTTAATTGTTTAAGTTTGAGACTTGTATAATCGTTTAATGTTTGTCTTTTGTTATTATCAGGAGATTGAATTTTTCCCTTTTATAGTGCTTTCCATATTTGCATTTCGCCTACACCCTTTGAACGTGTTATGAGGCTCTATCGGGTAAACCGATATCTTTTTCATACTTTCAATGTTTACATGTCGCGTGTACTAGATTTGACCCGTTATGGAGGTAAACCATTCAACCACGGAATATATTTGTTCTCTCAATATTTTCAATCGTGGTTTGTTTCCTTAACTGCTTTTTTGTGTTTTGTTTTGTTTTGTTGTTTTGTTTTGTTTTTGTTTTTTGTTTTTGTTTTGTTTTGTGTGTTTTTTTTTTTTGTTTGTTTGGGTTTTTTTTTTCTTTATTTGTTTTTTTTTGTTGTTTTGGTTTTTTTTTATTTGTTTAATATTGTATGATGTGTTTTTTATCAAGAGATTGAACCTTTTATTGCTATAGTAATACGTGTTTTCAAGTTACTTATACTTTGACCCGTGGTAAGAGTCTCTGATAGTAAATATGTTTGTTATGCTATGGCTAACGGTTTTAATTGGTGTTATCGGTTTTGAGATACCCTGTCTAGTAAGGAGGTTTTTCTTTAGTCTAGTTTTATTACAGTGCATTTTTTTTCTTTCCTATTTTATTTACAATTAATATTCTTTGTTCCATTCGTCGGGGTGTCGTCTGTATTTCAAATCCGGGTCCTGCTAAATGGTCTGTTCCATAAACCATTTTTTATTTCTTCCCCATTAAGGCCTTTCACGATCCGATCTTCTTATGATTCCGCTTTACTGTGAGTCCACTCTATTGAGCCCTCTCTTCTTTTCGTTCCTCGGTAATATGACTTCTGGTGGTATTCGTTGTATTTCCCATATAGCTCCTCCTTTTTTATAAACTATCCTCTCACTATATAACATTCTGGCACCGTAGATCAATATGATTCATCTTGTTGAACTTTTATAACTTTCTTGATTTTTTTTTAGTATTGTATAATGTTTAATATTGTCTTTTGGGGGAACATTTGTTGGGCCATGGTCATGGCTTGTGATACGTCTCTGGGATTTTTAAACAGTACCAAGTAATAGCATGCAGACTGATGGTCCTGTGATACTTGTTTTTGTTGAACAGATTCTGAACCATCAACATGACACTTATATTTTTATGGTTAGAATATTTCGTGAAGAGATGCGAGATAGATTCGGTGACCGAATTCATCATATCGTCTAGAATAAGCAAGTGTTTTTTTTCTGGGATTCAAGGTGTCAATGTCGAGGAGTCCTTGTACATAGTCGACAACCTCCATGGTTCCATAAATGGTCTGGTACACATCGTAGCACCTCGTTATTGGATCGGGTCTAGGCATCATCATATGTTTCACGTTTTGTACGAATTGACATACAAACTGCGTTTTTCCACTTCCGGTGGGTCCTGCTATGACACTGGTAAAGGGATGGGCCCACGGCATGAAATGGTCGTTCAAGTATCCTTTGGGTACGTCGAAAGCAAGGGGGTCGTCTGTCGGATGTATCAAAAAGTTTTCGTCAGATGAGTCCTTTGGCAAGCTTTCTTGAGTTTCATCCTGGATCGATTGGCGTAGCCTTTTCATCGAATTATAAGGGTCTTGGCGTAGTCCTTTTATCAAAGTATCTTGGTTTTCTTTCCTCAAAGAATACTGGTGAAGTCTGGTAATCGAAGTATCATAGTCCGATACGTCGGTTTGACTGGGTCTTATCTGTGGGTAGAGTCTGTACTTTTTCCGAAGTTAACTCGTTTTTACATGGTTTCTAGAACAGTGTTTGTTTGTGTGTGTGTTTGTACGTGTGCGTTTCTACGTGTGTGTTTGTACGTGTGATTGAGGTCAGAAACAACCTAATCTTAATCTCTGACTCTTACCTAACCTTAATCTTTGTTCTGTATGTTATTCTGTTGTTTTAACACCAACTCTATCCTTAGCCTTTTAATTTCAACTATCTGTATTCGACCTCAAAGTGCATCTCCTTCTAGACTTTCTAGAAATAATCTAATCGATAAACAATTTCTCACATTTATTGGCCATAGCCCTAACTCTTACCATAGGCAAATACCATGGCTTGACCCCAACCCTTAACATAACCCTAAGCCTAACACTTTGCTTAATCATACCCCTAACCCTAACCCGAACCTAGATCTAACGTTTATTTCTAACTTTCTTGACACTGGACCTTATCTGAAACTCTAACCCTAACCTTAGTTCTTTGACCCATACGATAACTTTCTAACTGTTTTCCTAACACTGATCCAAGTCATAACACTGAACCTAAACAAGTAACGAGTGTTATCATGGGTCAAAGAACTAAGGTTAGGGTTAGAGTTTCAGATAAGGTCCAGTGTCAAGAAAGTTAGAAATAAACGTTAGATCTAGGTTCGGGTTAGGGTTAGGGGTATGATTAAGCAAAGTGTTAGGCTTAGGGTTATGTTAAGGGTTGGGGTCAAGCCATGGTATTTAGAGTTAGGGCAATGACCTATAAATGTGAGAAATTGTTTATCGATTAGGTTACAGTTCTAGAAGGAGATGCACTTTGAGGTCGAATAGAGTTAGGAAATGGCTAACTTACAGAAAAAGGATTAAGGTTAGGTTAAGAGTCAAAGTTAGAGTTAGTGTTAAAACAACAGAACAACATACAGAACAAGAATTAAGGTTAGGGTAAGAGTCAGGGATAGGTTAGGGTTAAGTTGTATCTGACCTCAATCACACGTACAAACACACATACACACACACGTATATACAAACACGTACATACAAACACACACGTACATACAAGCATATACATGTACAAACACACACGTACATACAAACACACACACGTACAAACACACACACACAAACAATGTTCGGGAAACCATATAAAAACGAGTGACAGTTGTACATGGACTGTCGTATAGTAAACATGTTTCCCTGTTCCACCTGTTCAAAGTCTTTGAGTATAATGGATAGTTTAAACAAACATATGAGATTAGTTCACCGTACCGTAAAAATTCAGATACGACAAAGTACAGACCCTACCCACAGATAAGACCCAGTCAAACCGACGTATCGGACTATGATACTTCGATGACCGGACTCCACCAGTATTCTTTGAGGAAAGAAAACCAAGATACTTTGATGAATGGACTACGTCAAGACCCTTATAATTTGATGAAAAGGCTACGCCAATCGATCCAGGATGAAACTCAAGAAAGCTTGCCAAAGGACACAACTGACAAAAACTTTTTGATACATCCGACAGACGACCCCTTTGCTTTCGACGTTCCCAAAGGATACTTGAACGACCATTTCATGCCGTGGGCCCATCCCTTTACCAGTGTCATAGCAGAAGTGAAGATGTTTGTACCTCGATGTGTACCAGACCATTTATGGAACCATGGAGGTTGTCGACTTTGTACAAGGACTCCCCGACCTTGACACCTTGGATCCCAAGAGAGAAACACTTGCTCATTTACTTTTGTTGCTTTTGTATGGATGATTTTAGTTACTTTATGTTCTTTGTTGTGTATGTCTGTTTTCCATGTCTGGTCTTTGTCCCTGGATTACATTCTTTTGATTACCCTATAACCTTGGTTCCCTTGATTACTCTTTTATTCTAGACGATATGATGAATTCGGTCACTGAATCTATCTCGCATCTTTTCACGAAATATTCTCACCATAAAAATATAAGCGTCATGTTGCTGGTTCAGAATCTGTTCAACAAAAACAAGTATCACAGGACCATCAGTCTGAATGCCCATTACTTGGTTCTGTTTAAAAATCCCAGAGACGTATCACAGGCAATGACCATGGTCCAACAAATGTTCCCCAAAAATACAAACTACTTTATGAAATCGTACGAGTATGCCACCGCCAAACTCCACGGATATTCATTGATCGACATGAAACAGGGCACTCCCGACAACTTGAGATTGAGAAGCAACATTTTCCCATGGGAAATTCAGGATGTGTTCTTGAATGAAAAAAAGTATAGAGATGAAAAAGGATGTATGGTCTCTTCTTGGCCGACTCGCGAAGAAGATGAACGCATCGGAGAAATAAAGATAGTTCCCTGTCGAGGGATTCATTTAAAGGAGGTCACCAGACGTGATGCCATACACGTGCAATGGACGACAGAACGTGCACAATGCAAACCAAATGATGAACTGTCAAAAGAAAAGGAGGTCCCAAAAAGACCTCGTGGTAGACCAGCTGGAGGAAAGAAAAAAGCCAACCAGAAAACAGATGTGACGCCTATAAATAGAACTGTATAGAGGGAAGTTCGGAACAAAGATCGTGTAGCTGTATTACGTAAAATGTACAACATCAGAATATCAAATACAAGTGGAAACCAGAGCGGAATATCGTGCATCCTTGTATAAGAAACAACGACCTTAAGAAACCAAGAAAGTTACAAAAGTTCAACAAGATGAATCATATTGATCTACGGTGCCAGAATGTTACATAGTGAGAGGATAGTTCATAAAAAAGAGGAGCTGTATGGGAAATACAACGAACACCACCAGAAGTCATGTTACCGAGAAACAAAAGGAAGAGGTTAAATGGAGTGGAAAAAAGCCTTGACGTCAACGATTCTCGGACGGCAAAAAGACTCACTGTAAAACGGAATCAAGAGAATATCGGATCGTGAAATTACTTAATCAGGAAGAAATAAAATATGGTTTATGGAACAGACCATTTAGCAGGACCCTGATTTGAAATACAGACGACACCCCGACGAATGGAACAATGAATATATATTGTAAATAAAATGTAAAAGAAAATAATCGAGTTATGTAATAAAACTAGACTAAAGAAAGACCTCCTTACAAGACAGGGTAGCTCAAAATCGATAACACCTACTACAACCGTTAGCGATAGCATAACAAACATATTTACTATCAGAGCCTCATAACACGGGTCAAAGTATAAGAAAACATACTACAGCAATAAAAAAACCCGTAATACAATACTTAAACAAACAAAAGAGGGGCGAAGGAAACAAAACACGAATGAAAATATTGAGAGAAAAAATATATTCCGTAGTTGAATGGTTTACCTCCATAACGGGTCAAATCTAGTACACGCGACATATAAACATTGAAAGTATGAAAAAGATATCGGTTTACCCGATAGAGCCTCATAACACGTTCAAAGGGTGTAGGCGATATGCAAATATGGAAAACACTATAGCAGCAAAAAGTTCAATCTCCTTATAATAATAAAAGACAAACATTAAACGATCATACAAGTCTCAAACTTAAACAGAAAAGGGCGTAAGAAACAAAGTCCGAATGATAATATGGAGAGAAAAAAATCAACAAATCAATGGTTTACCCAAAACAACCCCATAACGGGTCAAATCAAGTACATGCGACATGTAAACATTGACAATGGTTTACCCATAAAAAAGAAATCGGTTTACCCATAACACAGATAAAATCGATGAAAAGGTTGACTGGGTCTGTAATAGGTGATGAAATGGTCGACTATAAAAAATCTGAAATGAAATATTCAACAACTAATTAACGTTCCAAATGAAATTTAATTGTCAGGATAATCATTGGTGATTAATCAAAATTTCAAACTGAATACAAAAAATATAAACATAATTAAACAAAAAAACAATGATAAAAATTTATTTCTTAGTGGTAAACATTGCACAACATGTCCTTACACCTGTAATGTATTCATAAAGCAGAAAAGGAACAGTTAAAAATCAATACACGGGCTATTGAAATCACCAGTAAAAATGGAAGTTTTAAACATCTGTATAAACCGTGAGACATCTATTCAAATTACACAATCCATTGAACACAATAAAAATCAAAATTTAAAATCAATTCAAAGTGCCCAATCAATTTTACATTATTACACAAAGACAATGAAACTATGATTAATTTACAAAAATAATTAAAAAACAATTAATGTTAATGAAAATATAAACATAAAAAAGATATAAAAAAAAGATAGGTAAATCTAGTCATAATACCCCCTTTTTATACTTACCAGTTAACACCATACTATATAATGACACTAATAAGGACACCTAATTAGCATATCTATGGAGGTCGTTTCATCCTTCCTAACCTTCATGACCCTTCCTGCATCAATAGGTCCCAATGTTCCCTTTATTGGTCATGGGTCCCCTCATCTAAGTCCACTCCCCGTCACCCAAGGTCCACTTCCGGTCATACCAAGGGCCACTTCCGGTCCCCTCAACCGGTCACTTCCGGTCCACGGCCACCGGATGTTATGTCATGTGCATGCGCAAATCCATCCTAATCCACCCGGAAAAATGCTAATGCTGGATAAAAGGGGAAAATAAACATAATAAATTAATCATAACATAGTGATGAAAATGGGGTTTTTGATTGTTTGTACGTTGCTGTTGTACTGTGATTGCTGAATAATAAAAGTACCAGTCGTGCGTCTGCTTATTGATCATGGCCATGGAAGATAGCAGTAACAGATTATCACACTGTTATAATTGTTAGATATTAAAAAAATTATTTCTGAATGTGTTTTTTTTAATATTTACTTTCATATTTCGATACCTCAAAGGTCAAAATTGGTCTTTCATTTCGGACATATACCAAAAAACTGCTGCGGACGGCACTATTTGTTAGTTATTCTTAAATGTAGCGATTGGTTCTTGTATGAAATGAAATGAAATTTGAGCTGATCAGAAGTAAACAGTATGGAGTTTTTTATTATTATTATTTTTTTTTTTTTGTTGTTGTTGCTTTTGTTTTGTTTTGTTTTTTTTCTACGACTCACCGCAATATTGATTTATCATTAATAGCCTGTCACGAGTGTTGTTTAAGTTCAAATCTGCAGGAAGTATTCGGGAATTTTGAAATATTGGTTTCTATCGTGTTTCAATGAAAGATAAGCTAATGGGAAGCACTGACATGTTGTTAATAATAAATTAGTAACTATTGTCCCGAATGAAGTAAAGAAGACGGGAACAGCAATGCTCACAAAAGAACTTGAGATAAAGGATACTACAGACACTGTGAAGTCAGCCTCATATCTTGACCTACACTTAAAAATCGATGGTAAAGGAAAACTATTGACCAAACTTTACGACACACGTGATGACTTTTCATTCAGAATTGTCAACTTTCCGTTCATCTGTGGCAACATCCCTTCGGCTCCTGCATATGGAGTATTCATATCACAACTCATACGTTATGCCAGAGCTTGCCGAAACTACGCAGACTTTTTGTATTGCGCTAGAACTCTAACAAATATGCTTCTGGAACAGGGATATGTTGCTACAAGATTAAAGTCATCACTACAGAGGTTTTACGGTCGTCATCATGACCTCGTGGATCGTTATGGTGTATCCAGCAGCACCATGAAAACTGATTTATTCAACGGGTCATAGTTTTCCTTTCCTCGTTTGTCTACCCCGGACTTGTTTTTTTATGAGCAACTCGGCGGGTGTTTCTAGAAAACCAGAGGACGCTTACCCTACCGGTGCACCTGGTCCATGCTCCTAGTTTTTAGTGGAGTCCGAGTTGCTCATTTACTTTTGTTATTTTGTATGTATGATTTTAGTTGCTTTATGTTCTTTGTTGTGTATGTCTGTTTTCCATGTCTGGTCTTTGTCCCTGGATTGCATTCTTTTGATTACCTCTATAACATTGGTTCCCTTGATTACTCTTTCACATAATTCAATGGTGAGATAATGCAATTTCTGAGCATTTCATTGTAAAAAAATATGCACAGAAATGGAAAGGAATACGATTATTATGTAATACATTTATATATAATACTTTATGAATTTTATTTGTTTACTTATTTAGAAATAACTGCCGGTCCATATAACAAACACGTAAAAGACGTCTTGGTTTCATGTCATGTTTTTGAATAAAGTTGCAGACTGTTTGTGTATTTCTGAATTTTAAGGACTGAACTATTCTATGATGAAGTGTGGATCAGATCTAATGAATTTCTTTGCATTAAAGTTTCTTCACTTTTACTATTTTCTATGATAGACGTCGACATTTTGTATGTTTAGCAGTCGTTACTGTTATGATGGAACAAGTAATGGCCTATTAATGATATACGCTGGTATTGTTTATTAAATCTATTTTTATTTTTACAACAACTATAATTCTTTCGCCGTGAAACCCTTTTTACCTTTATTGTGACTATTTTGCACAATGATTAACAACTTTAATACTTTATATCGTATGATTTGATATATGATACTTTTCGATTGTAAAGTCATTAAAAACTTCACTATAAAGTTTAGTATTTAAATCATGTGTTGGCTGATCAGATTTTTATCAGCGACTTTTAAAGGAAGTTTTATTTCATTTGTCTATCATATCAAAATAACTCTATTTATTTTTAAATTAACGGACTACAATAAACTCTTTATATTGTAGAGAAGTTATTTCAGTTTCAATTTCTTTCGTTTCATCTGTTAACTATTTGGGATTACTATTACGATATTGGCTTTGAAAGGAATCGTGAACATACTAACTAATGTATAAACTAAATTAAACTTGTCAATCTGAATACCAAGTATATCCCTCCATTGAGGTTACTTACAACAAATTCAACCAATTGGCATTTTAAATGTACACAAAATTACTATTTTCTTCGACATAGCGCTGCGAAAAAGTACTTAATTTATTTCAAAAATTAAAACTGCTTCTGAAAGAACAATCATTCTTGTACATTTTGTTAGTACAGGTATCTTCTTGTGGTGTTAAGCTTTATCTTTATTATATCTAAATATACCCTCTATCTTGACAAAATATTCGGATTCCCCCCAATGGCCATGCTGAAGATCATTCAATGCTTCACACCAAGTCTTCTAACACCTATACTGCTTTGAGGACTGTAAGCCAACATATGTACAATCATGCTTTATGGTCTTCTTTAGATTAAAATTAAATTAAGGTATAATTCAGGTAAACCCATTGAAATTTGTGAAAAGTGTAAAGTGTAAAATGGATTTGATAGTTTCTAACCTTTACAATACAAGTTCATTTCATTAACTAGTAATATATTACTAACACTTCTATTAGATATGTCCCTCAATTATTTCGACCAACATTATAATACAATTCTTAAAGTCGTCTCTCTGTTACTTTCTGCGCCAACATTATAATACAACAATTCTTTAGGTCGTCTCTTTGTTACTTCCTGGACCAGCATTATAATACAACAATTTTTTAGGTCTAAATTTTACTGTAAAGTGTTCCGTTCTAAAATACAATACTTGTACATGTACATGTATATACTACAGTAAGATTTCCTCTCTAATACTCATTACACGTACACGTATAAACAATGTTATGTCCCAGTTATATACAATACTGGAACAATCATGTTGTACAGTGAAATGTATTGCTCTTAAATACTTGACATGTATATACAATGTGCTACAGGACGTATGCCCCTTTAATACACATTACAAGTACACGTATATACAAAAGTATGCCCCAGTTATATACAATACTGATACATGTATATTCTACATTAAAGTATGTCTAATATTTAATACTAGTACATGTATATACTATAGTTTAGTATGCCCTTCTAGTACATGTATATATTACTGTAAAGTATGTCATTCCAAGATACAATATTATTATACTTCATCTCAAATTTCAGAATTTTGATTGTACCAATACGAGGGTAATATTCTGATATATTATATTTAGATTTAAATATATTTTTTAATATATACATTATAAGTGTTTCTGTAAACTCTATATTGTCTACTCTATATAGTCTACCCTACATTGCATACCCTATATCACACTCGTAGACCTATATCGCATACCCTATATCACACTCGCAGACCTATATCGCATACCCTATATCACACTCGTAGACCTATATCGCATACCCTATACCACACCCCTAGACCTATATCGCATATCCTAAATCACACCTCTAGCCCTATATCGCATACCCGATATCACACCTCTAGACCTATATCGCATACCCTATACCACACCCCTAGACCTATATCGCATATCTTATATTGCATCCCTTCACATGGCCTTTGGAATGATATAGGAGTGTCGGGTTGATACAGCATGGGATACATATTTTGGCATGTAATATTCAGTGTATCA
Source organism: Perna viridis (assembly GCA_037379345.1). Classification (NCBI taxonomy): domain Eukaryota; kingdom Metazoa; phylum Mollusca; class Bivalvia; order Mytilida; family Mytilidae; genus Perna; species Perna viridis. Next base: position 19,922,874 of record CM074523.1, read on the forward strand.
CATGTGTCAGAGGATGATATTTTTCCTCTCGTGAAAAGCTAAACTGGTTCCGGTAAAAATCAGGTACAAATGCAATCTTAGTCACTTTTGGGTTTGAAGGAAATCAATATCAAAAACTGAAATAACATAGACGATTTTTTTTAATTATGGTGTCCAATCTTCTACGAATCTCTACCCAAACATTTCTAATTGTATTGTCAAATTAAAAAGTGACTGAGGTTGGAACAGGAAAACTTAAAACAGAAAAAGAGCATGCTATACCAGTATATATATACTAGTACATGTATATACCAAAATAATTCTGATCATGAGATTCTTCATGCTTATAGCCGTTTTTTACTGGTCGAGAACGTCGTTGCCAGAAAGTTCACACATGCATGACCTTCGCCAGATCGTTCATACATGCATGAACGCCAGTCAACTTGAAACCAATATGGCGGCCATGTATTACGAAAGAGTGTGGCAACGAACTGAACGACATAATATAGCCGTAAAAATAGTTTATTACGTGCACATTGATTTTACCGGTCAAGGAGTAATTTTCAGCTCGGGGAAAGGAACTTATAATTGACTGAACCCTTGAAAACAACGTCTTGTAATTTTCCATCTTTCTTCTTGTATTTCCTTAATAATTATATTCCTGTTGAATTGTTTACATCTCGTATTTTCCAATGCCAATTATCACTTCGTCCGTGCCGCCTTCACCGTCGTTGTGCAGCTGATTATGTATAAATATTTCTCCGCGCTTCCATACGTGTGAAAAGAAATGTGTGTGTATTGAAGTGTGAATACAGGGTATCAATATAACCGACTGAGGCTCTCAGAAGGTAAGTTTGATATCTCCACTCCCAAAAATTACATGAACGTGCTTCGGCCGTTCATTGAGTTTGGGAGCTCCGAGATCAGTTCAAACATGAATAAACGACCGAAAATAGCTGTTCAATCTCGTTCTAGTTTCATTTTCTTTAACGAAATTTCCGATGTAGAACGTATTGAAAACCGAAGACAGACCTGGATTTTAGTGTTTAGTTCCAGGTACTCAAAACGATGTATAACAATGCAAAATATTTAACTTTATGTTTTTTTTCTTACTACATTTATCACGTAGAAATAGTTATTTGTCATCTTTATCGGTATTTTTTACACAGGAAGATTTTTACCCTTAACACTTGACTGAACGCTCTTTAAATGACAAATTTCTATGCTTTTGAATAGTAGATAAGGACCCATTCTGAGTCGTGAAATCACGGGGTCACATGACGGGATTTACATACCCTATACTAGTGCATGTATACACAACAATAAAGTATATTCCACTAATATGCAATTAGACTATATGTATACATTACAATGAATTATGTCCCTTTAATATCCAAAACACGTACATGTATAATAAAGTATGTCCCACTTACATACCAAACTAGTATATTTTATTATATTTTACACATGAGGTTGACTGTCCTGTTACTATGGTAATATATTGTAGTCTATACCAAATTTAACTCCATTGTTTCTGTAAATTTGATATGAATTGCCATAGATATAATTTGTATCTAACACTTTGACTTTCATCCTACTACCAGTAAGCTTGACCAGTAAGATTGATTTTTTTATCTTTTACTTGTACTAGGCTATATTAGTTAATCTTTTTAATGTACTTTCAGGGCCGGATCTGGACACTTTGAAAAGGAGGAGTGCCAGCCGACGTTCCTCGGATAAAAGAAGGTACTAGGATATATTTGCCATTTTTTAAATAAATTTTACACATGAAAATCACACAATTTCCCAAAAAAGGGGGCCAACCCCCTGCACTCCTTTTTGACGGGCCACTGCACCTTCCATTTCAGCTGACAACTATGATATGTGCAATTTCGTTAAGTATGTGTTTTTCTACGCTTCATCGTATTACTTCTTCATCATTAATAGCATTGCATGAGACTCTTTTACAAATGTAGTAGTTTGAGAATTCAAAGTAGTTCAAATCAACAGAAAGAATTAGTTTCCAATTATTGTACATTTCAGTTATGTAAACAAACATTAAGTTAATCTTAGTTTGCAAGACATCAATGTGAAGCTTTATTTTATATAATCAAGAAAAATGAAGTAATACCTATTAACACTGAAGCTTGAATTTTACGAACGCGTTATGCATTCAAAATTGACAGATATTTTCTAATATAGAAAAGAAGGCAGTATTCCCAAACGAACTTTTTTTCTAATCAAAATTTGAACCTTCAAACTTATAGAGAGGTCCATTCTTTCATGCTTAAACCCTAGCCAAATTTTGAATGTTCACAAACATATTAAGTTGTCATATTTCGCTCAATTACTACTTGAAATTTAAACCATGACAATGATACCGTATCAAGCGGTCTGACACGAAGGTCCTTCTTTTAAACAATAATGAAGCACTTTGAAATTATAAAACATGAAAGACTTTTGTCCAGTTTTCATAATCTGATCAGAACTGCTTTGTATGAAAACTTAGCTGCCATTGTATGAAATTCGTCATGCTGTATGTCTGAACTGTACTATAGATGAAATATAAGTACTAGATATCTTCGTCAATCCTACGGGGTAGCGTGCTCGGTATGGGAGGTCATGGGTTCGATTTCCAGCCAACAGCCAAATAACACCAAAGACCTATCTACTTGAAATCTGATCAGAACTGCTTTGTATGAAAACTTAGCTGCCATTGTATGAAATTCGTCATGCTGTATGTCTGAACTGTACTATAGATGAAATATAAGTACTAGATATCTTCGTCAATCCTACGGGGTAGCGTGCTCGGTATGGGAGGTCATGGGTTCGATTTCCAGCCAACAGCCAAATAACACCAAAGACCTATCTACTTGAAATTTGATATATATGCAAGCACGCGGTATTTGAATGGTTAAAGTGACAATTGTTGTCTCGGAGTGATGTGAATGTGTAGGCGGACGAATGGGCGGTCAGTAGGATAGATGGACAGATATATGCAGACCATTGGAGACAACGAACGCTTCATTCGAAGAAGCGCATATCACGTATAAAAACTACTGGTCAAAATGACAAGGACCCCCTCCCCCCCCCCCACAAAATAATAAACAATATTGTATTCTCTGACATATTGGATTGAGGGATCTTCATGACAATGGAATAAAACGAATAGTCCATCCACCGTGCAATCCCCCCCCCAATAAGACATCATATTAATGTACCGTATTACACAAAATCTTCTTTAAACTAGGGTAATTAAAAATATCAGTGATATAGAAGAAAATTCTGAAAATTCAAAATAGATGAGCAATAACTTGTAGAGTCGAATTTATTCGACTTTTGACCGAAAAATCGAAAATTACATTTTTTTGCATTTTTTTATGAAATCGGACTACGAAATTCGCCAAAATTCATCAAAAGAACCCCAGAAGTATAAATTGTGATAATACCAAACAGAAAATGCCAAAATAAGACATTTTTTACTAAAGCATTAATACTCTAGAAGTTTTGACATTTAAAAATATGTCAATTTAAGCGATTTTTCGGCGGGTAGGGGTACATTTTTTCATTATACCGCAACAACCGAAGTGTTACTGCAACTTTCCTGGTACCATTGTAAAGCTGAGATTATAGGCTATATGATGATAAATACATAAGTAGTTCGTAGAATCATAAAACTTTAAAAGTTGATTTTTGCCTCAACGAGGTATAAAAAGTAACCAAATAATACAAAAATGCTTCAGTTTATTTTGTGGCGACAAAAAGATGCGTAAATGGGAGGTATAAAGGTACCTGACAATCATATTTTGGTTGATGAGTGTTGGGTGCACGGGGGTTATCTCAGCCCACGTACTAGAAGAATATTTTTTTATATAAAAGAAAATTACATGATTAATTGCATGAGTAATCAGGCTTTAATACCTTGATGAAGTACATGACCATGTGAAATCTTTAGAATCTGTTCAAGGGTTTGATGTGCTTGTATTTGTAACAATGTTCCGAATTTTAACGAAAGAAATCTTTTCATAATGAGAAAATAATACATCAAAGTTTTCTACATCACAAGCTTGTAAAAACACTCACAAAGTTTTTTCAAACTATAATTGGAACTCATTCTCAAATAAAGATGTAAACAATTAATACATGCTGGTATTCCCATCCTATATTTTATTGTAATACTCTTCACAAACCACAGAAAGCTCAATAGTCACCAGATAAATTAACTAAACTGTAAAATAGACTAATTCATAAATAATGGATATAGTTATGATATTGTTGCAAAATCGTTACAGATATCATTTGTGGTATTAACATTCAATTTGATTCCATCATAAGGTTTTTACATAGAAACCAACACACAATATCTAAAAGCAGTTTTCGGCATCACACGGGTTGTGTCCTTATATTGTATGACTTATGATGTACCACGGTTCTTAACCCCTCATGGCAAGAATTGGGATTGATTTTACATACGGTGAAGGGTATAACTTTTTTTCAAGTTGTATGGCAGTTTACTGCTAGAAGTCATTTGTTTGTGCATTTGTTTAATATATATTCAGTTTCTTTACTTCTGTTTTAACAAGGTACTGAGATCTTTTTGAACTGATTTTTAGGTGTGTTTAGTTGTATATTTGGCGAGATTTAAATGGAGAGGATTGTGGTTGTAGTGCCTCCAAAGGGCGGACAAATAAAAAATGTACTAGAGCTAACCTTTATTTTACGCTTCCAATAATACAAGTAGCATGAAGACATAGAAGTATGCTGATGTTCAAAGGAGTTACACGTAAAACAACAAGAAAACGGTAAAAAGCTGAAATCAAAGAAAAAATGACAATATAGAACCTATCATAACACATGTGATCATAATAAGTCAAAAATGCAACATGTAAAAATGAACCTAAATTCACACCATACATATGCAACAACATGAAACATACTTTCTGATGAGAAATATCGTGAAATTACTTCAATTAACTCAAAATCATAAAATATATGACAAAATACATGTATGTTCTAGCCTAAATTCAAGTCTTAAAAAATGACAGTGATTTAAAGTGACAAACTGGCGTTCCACACTTTTTGAAAATACATAGAAAAGGGGAGGTGTATGAAACGTCAAAAATTACACAAAAAAATGAATGAATAAGGTCAAAGGATCATTAAAAGGGTGCCTTAAATTATCTGTGCAAAATATAAACAAAACCACAATGAAATTGTTGACTCATGCTCTAGGTCATACTACCGGAAAAAAATCATGTTTAAACTATGAAAAATGTGTAAATACACATTGAACTTCTCGTATGTCATAAATATGAATAAGCATAAAAACATACACTGTACTAGAATCAGGAGTACACATCAAAAATTATAAAAGACATGAATGTACATTTTGTCATCAAAACAAATATAGAATGAATGAATATACGGCGAAAGAAACGAATATTGAACTACAGGTATCAATAATAAGAGGCAAGAAGTCACTGTCTGCACGTGAGGGGAAAGCAGCACAGTGGTCATACATTAGTACTTAAACACCGCTGCTTTTTTTTGCGCCTGTCCCAAGTCAGAAAATTCCAGCCTTTGTATGTATTGTCTATTATTCACTTCCAATTTTATTTTTATGTTGCTGGATTATATGAGGGCATCTATTTCGCTGTACTTGTGTATAATGCTGTTATGATGGCCAACTGCAGCCTGCCCTGTGATTTGAAGTTTTTCCCGTCATTCACTGAAAACCCATGGGTGGCCTGTAGTTGACACACCCCAACTCTAGTATCGATTCGAGGTTACAAAGTTGCGATGTATATTTTGTAGCTTCCCTCTGCGGGAAGCTAACCCCTTCTCTGACATCTATGGCAACACCGTCTGCACTAAGTCCTTAACTATTAACAGGCATGCATTGCAATTGAGACCAGACGGTATATATAATCATGACTGAATACAAGCGGAAAGTGAGGACACTGAAGAAGATGTTCAAACAAACGAGGGCGACTTCTGATGCCGACAAGCCATCTGAGAATGAAGCTTTTCAGTCTGAAAAATAGTTTGAAGTTAATACTAAGAGTACAGCTGTTACATCATTTTCATTTTGAGGTCATCTATAATTGATTGGGCATGGAAATATCAAAACAGATGCATCTTACCATGTCACAAATATTCCCAATAGATATACGAGAATTAAGTAAGGAAAAGAGACGAAAAGTAAAGACTAACTTGAAGTGTTAAAACCACAGCTGATATTCTGGTCCTCTGTCCAATGCTTATAATAACATATATTGAGCGCTTCGTCAACTAGACACATGAAGTTTCCTGTTAACCACTGATGAAATGGAACTAAACAGTAGTTTTGGGGACCGACTATTAATCTTTCCGGGATAAATGCTTTGGTTTTTTTTTAAACAGTTTTGATAAAAACAATTGTGAAAAAGCAGGTAATATACACTGAATCCTGATTTTCGTCAAAAGAAAATGGTTAAATTAGAAAAAATACACACAAACCAACAAATAAACAAACAAAAAACAAAAACATTCGGGTGATTGCTCTTAAAAATTCACTCTTCTAAAACATGACCCTTTCCGCAAGATAATAGATAGACATATCTCTTTAAGATTGTTCAATCGGAACTATGATTGCCGGGTTTCCTTTTATACCGATTATCGCAATTACGCCTCCCATAGAATCCTGGATCCGCCCCTGAGATGATACAGTCGATTCAAAGTCGATCTTGGCGAGAAGTGAACATTTCTAGATAATGTCGCCAAATGGAAAGAAAAAAGGATTATTATTATTACTTTTATTTATTTATTTATTTATTTATTTATTTATTTATTTGCATAAATAAGCAGCCAAAGCAATTAATGGAAACTCTAAATGCAACTAACAAATATCTCTACCCTAATGGGCATGAATTTTTATCATGTTGTTGACAATGGCTGTATTCTCCGCTAAAAGAGAACTTTCGTTCCGCGCAATGCGCCGGATCAAGAGCTATTTGCATGGATACAAGGGTCCCTTTTCTGACATCTAGTAATTGATTCATGGATCCCCTCATCTGAGAGAGTAATCAAGGGAACCAAGGTTATAGCGGTAATCAAAAGAATATAATCCAGGGACAAAGACCAGACATGGAAAACAGACATACACAACAAAGAACATCGGGATTTTAAGTGAGTATGGGGAATAGAAGTATACAGTGTTGAAATATCATAGGTTTTAATGCTATTATATTCAGAAAAAAGTCTTGAACTGATTGTCTCCAAAAGATCTTTCGAATTTGTCAGGATCCATATTGAATAAATACCACTACGGGAGTAACAAGTGTTGTGGTAGGACTGCAGACCCTCTTTGACAGTTGTGAGTATAGAAGTGAAAATTTTGAAAGAGGTTTGGTGGTACATTTTGCAGATCCAGCTATGAAACGCTGTTTGTATGGATTCTTGTGAAGTTTAGGAATCCAGTAGATAGATGGTAAATGACAATCATCGTCCTTGGTAGAGAGACCAAAAGAGGATAGCACAGATTTATAGTTTTCCACAATCTCTTCTTTGGAGAGAGTGGTAGCAGTATAGGTCTTATCACTGGTATTATTTTCTACGTCTACCTCTGATAATAAACATTGGATATAAAACGTTTTGCAGACAAAAACAATGTTGTTTTGGGCTTTGTCTGCTGGTACGACAACATATTTGTCATGTATAGTAGACAATGTTTTGCTACATCGGGGTCTTTGAAAAATGATGTTGCCTTGGCATTCATTGACCTACTTAAAACTTTCATTCGTTTCAACATTAAAGACCTCACGGTCTTTAACCACTCTGACAGAGAATCAATGTCTTCTTGTTCTCGTTTTATCCATTTTCTTGCATAGTCCTCGACGGCATCCATAAGAACTTTAAAGTTATAATTCCAATTTATGGAGCGTGGTTCACGGTACTTGGGACCTTTAGAAAGGATATTACGTAGAGAGCATGACATGGATACAGGGTTCACCTTATCAGATACCAAGATATGGGTACAGGGTTCACCTTATCAGACACCTAGGCATGGATGCAGGGTTCCCATTAGAGAACAAGACACGGATATGGGGTTCGCCTCATCAGACACCTGGGCATGGATGCGGGGTTCCCTCATCGGAGAACAAGACATGGATACAGGGATCCCTTCATCAAAGAGCAAAGCATGGAAACATGGTTCACCTTATGAGACAGATAGTCATAAATAGGGAAAAAAGTAAAACAATTGCAAATAAGGGTAACAACAAAATAACCGAACACTTATAATCCATAATCAAGTCAAGTCCAAAATAAATCTGAAAAAAATAGATATTACATAGGAGAATTAGCTGGTATCCCAATGGTCCTGACTTAATACAGGCATTTGCAAGAAAATGATGGGTTAAATCAAGGTTTTACAGTGTACCAAACCGTCCTCTTTCAAACCTTTCAAAAAAGTCGTTTCAGAATCAGACCAGATTCACGGCTTCACTACTTTTGACTTTTGATATTTTACAGAAGCTTAATATAGGTATGCCATATTGTTGGATTCAATTTCAGACTAAATTTCCTGTCTGAGGACATTGTTTATATTTCTTCTATATGAGTTGACTATATGGGAAGGGAGTAGGGAACTTCTCGTAATAGACATGGTCTTAAATAACACATATTTTCTATCTGCAAAAACCATATACTGTATAAATTAATAAATCACAATCCAAATAAGGAGACAGCTCATTACCAATATTTTTCTGCACGTGTCCTTCGTAGCTACATAATCAGTATTACTTCATTGATTACATCTCTTGGTATGTGGGTTCCCACCGAGAGCTTTATTACTTCATTGATTACATCCCTTGGTATGTGGGTTCCCACCAAGAGCTTTATTACTTCATTGATTACATCTCTTGGTATGTGGGTTCCCACCAAGAGCTTTATTACTTCTTGTGTACAAGGTTTAAGTTTGCATGAAGTTTAATGAATGTTTTTTTTTAAGTTCTTTTGTGTTCTCATTAGGTTTTTAATTTCAAACTACATTTAAGGACAAATATATTGAATTAAAATTATAATATGGTATTAACATGTTAATAATAACTTTTATACACAAAACATCAACTGGTGCCAATGGAGGAAACTGCTCTTTTCCTCCACCCAGTTGAAGCAATTTTTGGTCATAGAATTTCATATTTTGATGGTCACTAGTGAATTACCTTGAGAATTGATAATTTAAACATGGTGAAATCAGATGTTTTGAATTAAATATTGAAAACAAATTATGCACAAAAATGCATCGATTCATGAAATACTGGTATTTCTTTAAATATCTTCCAAGCATACATGGTTCCACCTCTATCATATACATGACACAAACAGTCGTCACTTTCATATTTTATGACACATCATGGCAAATATTTGTGTTTTCTTTGATGTTCAGACATACTCCAAGTTTTGGACAAAATTGCCACTGAAAGCAATTCATCTAAAGTTAGGATGAGATACTGAAAAGTATTGTAACCAGCTATCATATTCTTATGTTTGGTAGGTGCAATTAATTCAGCATTTCAATGCATGACAACTTTGTTAGCTGTTAAAGACAATACCAGTGATGAGGTTGGTACCATATTATTCTCTACTCATTTTATTGAACTAGACTGGTGAAATCAATGTGAATACACACAATAAGATTTACTACGAACAAGCTGACTATAAATGAAAATTTCAAACTAAGAAAAGCAATTATTCTCTCATAATCTTTCCGTTGCAGCCCTTTACTTATATATGTACCAGAATAAGTCGCTTGCACTTGAGAATATGGCATTGTAGGCTTTACGTGGATGCTTTTTTGGTTTAACAGGAAATCGGTATTTCATATGTAAAATAGTGTACTACGGGACATAAAGTCAAACTACCATAGACTTGTTTGCTAGTATTTATAAGAGAGTGTCCATGTAAAAATTAGGCAATGGGAGGTACATGATATATTCTGTTCTCCAATAATATTCATCCATTCCATATCACAAATGTTTGCTGTCTCAAAGTTTATATTGGTTTTTTGATTAATTGCAACGATTTATTAAATTGGAAGCATTAAAATTCATTTTAATTGGGAGCTAACTCTCTATTTTATGCAAAATTTGGTTGCTTTATTAGTGAAACATAAAATCATTTTGTAAGCCATCCATTGTTAATAAAAAAATCTTTATATACTATTTGACCCCTTATGTCATAAACAGCACATTGGAACAAGTAAATAGAATAAAATCGTGTCACCCAATGTGGCATAACGTAGGATCTGCCTGATTTTTAAATGGCCTCTTAAATACAAAATGATTAAAAGGTACATGGAAACAGGCAAGCTACAAAATGATTAGCAGGTACATGGAAACAAGCTAGTTACAAAATGATTAGCAGATACATAGAAACAACTAGAAAATGATTTTTGCAGGTACATGGAAGCAGCTGCAAAATTATAAGCAGGTACATGGAAACACCTACAAAATGATAAGCAGGTACATGGAAAGAGGCTCACTACAAACCTATTAGCAGGTACATGGAAACAGGCCGGCTACAAAACGATTACCAGGCACATAGAAACAGGCTAGCTACAAAATGATCACCAGGTACACGGAAACAGGCTAGTTGCAAAATTATTAGCAGGTATATGGAAACAGCTACAAAATGATTAGCAGGTACATGGAAACAGCTACAAAATGATTAGCAGTTACATGGAAAGAGGCTCGCTACAAAATGATTAGCAGATACATGGAAACAGCTGGAAAATTATAAGCAGGTACATGGAAACAGCTACAAAATGATAAGCAGGTACATGGAAAGAGGCTCGCTACAAACCTATTAGCAGGTACATGGAAACAGGCCGGCCACAAAATGATTACCAGGCACATAGAAACAGGCTAGCTACAAAATGATCACCAGGTACACGGAAACAGGCTAGTTGCAAAATTATTAGCAGGTATATGGAAACAGCTACAAAATGATTAGCAGGTACATGGAAACAGCTACAAAATGATTAGCAGTTACATTGAAAGAGGCTCGCTACAAAATGATTAGCAGATACATGGAAACAGCTGGAAAATGATTGGCAGGTACATGGAAGCAGCTACAAAATGATAAGCAGGATCAAGGAAACAGCTATAAAATGATAAGCAGGTACATTGAAACAGCTGCAGAATGATTAGTAGGTGCATGGAAACATCCTAGCTGCAAAATGATTAGCAGGTACAAGGAAACAGCTACCAAATGATTAGCAGGTACATGGAAACAGCTGCAGAATGATTAGTAGGTGCATGGAACCATCCTAGCTGCAAAATTATTAGCAGGTACGTGGAAACAGGCTAGCTGAATGATAAGCAGGTACATGGAAACAGCTACAAAATGATTAGCAGGTACATGGAAAGAGGCTCGCTAAAAAATGATTAGCAGGTACATGGAAACAGGCTAGCTGCCAAATTTTTAGCAGGTACATGAAAACAAGCTAGCTACAAAATGATTAAAAGGTACATGGAAACAGGCCAGCTACAAAATGATTAGCAGGTACATGGAAACAAGCTAGCTACAAAATGATTAGCAGATACATGGAAACAGCTGAAAAATGATTTGCAGGTACATGGAAGCAGCTGCAAAATGATAAGCAGGTACATGGAAACAGCTACAAAATGATAAGCAGGTACATGGAAAGAGGCTCGCTACAAACCTATTAGCAGGTACATGGAAACAGGCCAGCTACAAAATGATTAGCAGTTACATGGAAAGAGGCTCGCTACAAAATGATTAGCAGGTACATTGAAACAGGCTAGCTGCAAAATTATTAGCAGGTATATGGAAACAGCTACAAATTGATTTGCAGGTACATGGAAGCAGCTGCAAAATGATTAGCAGTTACATGGAAAGAGGCTCGCTACAAAATGATTAGCAGGTACATGGAAACAGCTACAAAATGATAAGCAGGAACAAGGAAACAGCTATAAAATGATTAGCAGGTACATGGAAACAGCTGCAGAATGATTTGCAGGTACATGGAAGCAGCTGCAACATGATGAGCAGGTACATGGAAACAGCTACAAAATGATAAGCAGGTACATAGAAAGAGGCTCGTTACAAACCTCTTAGCAGGTACATGGAAACAGGTCAGCTACAAAATGATTACCAGGTACATAGAAACAGGCTAGATACAAAATGATCACCAGGTACATGGAAACAGGCTAGTTGCAAAATTATTAGCAGGTATATGGAAACATCCTAGCTGCAAAATTATTAGCAGGTAAATGGAAACAGGCTAGCTGAATGATAAGCAGGTACATGGAAACAGCTACAAAATGATTAGCAGTTACACGGAAAGAGGCTCGTTGCAAAATTATTAGCAGTTATATGGAAACAGCTACAAAATGATTAGCAGGTACATGGAAACAGCTACAAAATGATTAGAAGTTACATGGAAAGAGGCTGGCTACGAATTGATTAGCAGATACATGGAAACAGCTGGAAAATGATTGGCAGGTACATGGTAGCAGCTACAAAATGATAAGCAGGAACAAGGAAACAGCTATAAAATGATAAGCAGGTACATTGAAACAGCTGCAGAATGATTAGTAGGTGCATGGAAACATCTACCAAATGATTAGCAGGTACAAGGAAACAGCTACCAAATGATTAGCAGGTACATGGAAACAGCTGCAGAATGATTAGTAGGTGCATGGAAACATCCTAGCTGCAAAATTATTAGCAGGTACGTGGAAACAGGCTAGCTGAATGATAAGCAGGTACATGGAAACAGCTACAAAATGATTAGCAGGTACATGGAAAGAGGCTCGCCAAAAATGATTAGCAGGTACATGGAAACAGGCTAGCTGCCAAATTTTTAGCAGGTACATGAAAACAAGCTAGCTACAAAATGATTAAAAGGTACATGGAAACAGGCCAGCTACAAAATGATTAGCAGGTACATGGAAACAAGCTAGCTACAAAATGATTAGCAGATACATGGAAACAGCTGGAAAATGATTTGCAGGTACATGGAAGCAGCTGCAAAATGATGAACAGGTACATGGAAACAGCTACAAAATGATAAGCAGGTACATGGAAAGAGGCTTGCTACAAACCTATTAGCAGGTACTTGGAAACAGGTCAGCTACAAAATTATTAGCAGGTACATGGAAACAGGCTAGCTGCCAAATTTTTAGCAGGTACATGAAAACAAGCTAGCTACAAAATGATTAAAAGGTACATGGAAACAGGCCAGCTACAAAATGATTAGCAGATACATGGAAACAGCTGGAAAATGATATTCAGGTACATGGAAACAGCTACAAAATGATAAGCAGGTACATGGAAAGAGGCTCGCTACAAACCTATTAGCAGGTACATGGAAACAGGCCAGCTACAAAATGATTACCAGGTGCATGGAAACAGGCTAGTTGCAAAATTATTAGCAGGTATATGGAAACAGCTACAAAATGATTAGCAGTTACATTGAAAGAGGCTCGCTAAAAAATGATTCGCAGGTACATGGAAAGAGGCTCCCTAAAAAATGATTAGCAGGTACATGGAAACAGGCTAGCTGCCAAATTTTTAGCAGGTACATGAAAACAAGCTAGCTACAAAATGATTAAAAGGTACATGGAAACAGGCCAGCTACAAAATGATCACCAGGTGCATGGAAACAGGCTAGTTGCAAAATTATTAGCAGGTATATGGAAACAGCTACAAAATGATTAGCAGGTACATGGAAAGAGGCTCGCTAAAAAATGATTAGCAGGTACATGGAAACAGGCTAGCTGCCAAATTTTCAGCAGGTACATGGAAACAAGCTAGCTACAAAATGATTAGCAGATACATGGAAACAACTGGAAAATGATTTGCAGGTACATGGAAGCAGCTGCAAAATGATAAGCAGGTACATGGAAACAGCTACAAAATGATAAGCAGGTACATGGAAAGAGGCTCGCTACAAACCTATTAGCAGGTACATGGAAACAGGCCAGCTACAAAATGATTAGCAGTTACATGGAAAGAGGCTCGCTATAAAATAATTAGCAGGTACATGGAAACAGGCTAGCTGCAAAATTATTAGCAGGTATATGGAAACAGCTACAAATTGATTTGCAGGTACATGGAAGCAGCTGCAAAATGATTAGCAGGTACAAGGAAACAGCTGCAAAATGATTAGCAGGTACATGGAAACAGCTGGAAAATGATTAGCAAATACATGGAAGCAGTTGCAGAATGATTAGCAGGTACATGGAAACAGCTGCAAGATGATTAGCAAATACATGGAAACAGCTGGAAAATGATTTGCAGGTACATGGAAACAGCTACAAAATGATTAGCAAATACATGGAAGCAGCTGCTGAATGATTAGCAGGTACATGGAAACAGCTGCAAGATGATTAGCAAATACATGGAAACAGCTGGAAAATGATTTTCAGGTACATGGAAACAGCTACAAAATGATAAGCAGGTACATGGAAAGAGGCTCGCTACAAACCTATTAGCAGGTACATAGAAACAGGCTAGCTACAAAATGATAAGCAGGTACATGGAAAGAGGCTCGCTACAAACCTATTAGCAGGTACATAGAAACAGGCTAGCTACAAAATGATCACCAGGTGCATGGAAACAGGCTAGTTGCAAAATTATTAGCAGGTATATGGAAACAGCTACAAAATGATTAGCAGGTACATGGAAAGAGGCTCGCTAAAAAATGATTAGCAGGTATATGGAAACAGGCTAGCTGCCAAATTTTTAGCAGGTACATGAAAACAAGCTAGCTACAAAATGATTAAAAGGTACATGGAAACAGGCCAGCTACAAAATGATTAGCAGGTACATGGAAACAAGCTAGCTACAAAATGATTAGCAGATACATGGAAACAGCTGCAAAATTATTAGCAGGTACGTGGAAACAGGCTAGCTGAATGATAAGCAGGTACATGGAAACAGCTACAAAATGATTAGCAGGTACATGGAAAGAGGCTCGCCAAAAATGATTAGCAGGTACATGGAAACAGGCTAGCTGCCAAATTTTTAGCAGGTACATGAAAACAAGCTAGCTACAAAATGATTAAAAGGTACATGGAAACAGGCCAGCTACAAAATGATTAGCAGGTACATGGAAACAAGCTAGCTACAAAATGATTAGCAGATACATGGAAACAGCTGGAAAATGATTTGCAGGTACATGGAAGCAGCTGCAAAATGATGAACAGGTACATGGAAACAGCTACAAAATGATAAGCAGGTACATGGAAAGAGGCTCGCTACAAACCTATTAGCAGGTACTTGGAAACAGGTCAGCTACAAAATTATTAGCAGGTACATGGAAACAGGCTAGCTGCCAAATTTTTAGCAGGTACATGAAAACAAGCTAGCTACAAAATGATTAAAAGGTACATGGAAACAGGCCAGCTACAAAATGATTAGCAGATACATGGAAACAGCTGGAAAATGATATTCAGGTACATGGAAACAGCTACAAAATGATAAGCAGGTACATGGAAAGAGGCTCGCTACAAACCTATTAGCAGGTACATGGAAACAGGCCAGCTACAAAATGATTACCAGGTGCATGGAAACAGGCTAGTTGCAAAATTATTAGCAGGTATATGGAAACAGCTACAAAATGATTAGCAGTTACATTGAAAGAGGCTCGCTAAAAAATGATTAGCAGGTACATGGAAAGAGGCTCGCTAAAAAATGATTAGCAGGTACATGGAAACAGGCTAGCTGCCAAATTTTTAGCAGGTACATGAAAACAAGCTAGCTACAAAATGATTAAAAGGTACATGGAAACAGGCCAGCTACAAAATGATCACCAGGTGCATGGAAACAGGCTAGTTGCAAAATTATTAGCAGGTATATGGAAACAGCTACAAAATGATTAGCAGGTACATGGAAAGAGGCTCGCTAAAAAATGATTAGCAGGTACATGGAAACAGGCTAGCTGCCAAATTTTCAGCAGGTACATGGAAACAAGCTAGCTACAAAATGATTAGCAGATACATGGAAACAACTGGAAAATGATTTGCAGGTACATGGAAGCAGCTGCAAAATGATAAGCAGGTACATGGAAACAGCTACAAAATGATAAGCAGGTACATGGAAAGAGGCCCGCTACAAACCTATTAGCAGGTACATGGAAACAGGCCAGCTACAAAATGATTAGCAGTTACATGGAAAGAGGCTCGCTATAAAATAATTAGCAGGTACATGGAAACAGGCTAGCTGCAAAATTATTAGCAGGTATATGGAAACAGCTACAAATTGATTTGCAGGTACATGGAAGCAGCTGCAAAATGATTAGCAGGTACAAGGAAACAGCTGCAAAATAATTAGCAGGTACATGGAAACAGCTGGAAAATGATTAGCAAATACATGGAAGCAGTTGCAGAATGATTAGCAGGTACATGGAAACAGCTGCAAGATGATTAGCAAATACATGGAAACAGCTGCAAAATGATTTGCAGGTACATGGAAACAGCTACAAAATGATTAGCAAATACATGGAAGCAGCTGCTGAATGATTAGCAGGTACATGGAAACAGCTGCAAGATGATTAGCAAATACATGGAAACAGCTGCAAAATGATTTGCAGATACATGGAAACAGCTGGAAAATGATTTTCAGGTACATGGAAACAGCTACAAAATGATAAGCAGGTACATGGAAAGAGGCTCGCTACAAACCTATTAGCAGGTACATAGAAACAGGCTAGCTACAAAATGATAAGCAGGTACATGGAAAGAGGCTCGCTACAAACCTATTAGCAGGTACATAGAAACAGGCTAGCTACAAAATGATCACCAGGTGCATGGAAACAGGCTAGTTGCAAAATTATTAGCAGGTATATGGAAACAGCTACAAAATGATTAGCAGGTACATGGAAAGAGGCTCGCTAAAAAATGATTAGCAGGTATATGGAAACAGGCTAGCTGCCAAATTTTTAGCAGGTACATGAAAACAAGCTAGCTACAAAATGATTAAAAGGTACATGGAAACAGGCCAGCTACAAAATGATTAGCAGGTACATGGAAACAAGCTAGCTACAAAATGATTAGCAGATACATGGAAACAACTGGAAAATGATTTGCAGGTACATGGAAGCAGCTGCAAAATGATAAGCAGGTACATGGAAACAGCTACAAAATGATAAGCAGGTACATGGAAAGAGGCTCGCTACAAACCTATTAGCAGGTACATGGAAACAGGCCAGCTACAAAATGATTAGCAGTTACATGGAAAGAGGCTCGCTATAAAATAATTAGCAGGTACATGGAAACAGGCTAGCTGCAAAATTATTAGCAGGTATATGGAAACAGCTACAAATTGATTTGCAGGTACATGGAAGCAGCTGCAAAATGATTAGCAGGTACAAGGAAACAGCTGCAAAATAATTAGCAGGTACATGGAAACAGCTGGAAAATGATTAGCAAATACATGGAAGCAGTTGCAGAATGATTAGCAGGTACATGGAAACAGCTGCAAGATGATTAGCAAATACATGGAAACAGCTGCAAAATGATTTGCAGGTACATGGAAACAGCTACAAAATGATTAGCAAATACATGGAAGCAGCTGCTGAATGATTAGCAGGTACATGGAAACAGCTGCAAGATGATTAGCAAATACATGGAAACAGCTGCAAAATGATTTGCAGATACATGGAAACAGCTGGAAAATGATTTTCAGGTACATGGAAACAGCTACAAAATGATAAGCAGGTACATGGAAAGAGGCTCGCTACAAACCTATTAGCAGGTACATAGAAACAGGCTAGCTACAAAATGATAAGCAGGTACATGGAAAGAGGCTCGCTACAAACCTATTAGCAGGTACATAGAAACAGGCTAGCTACAAAATGATCACCAGGTGCATGGAAACAGGCTAGTTGCAAAATTATTAGCAGGTATATGGAAACAGCTACAAAATGATTAGCAGGTACATGGAAAGAGGCTCGCTAAAAAATGATTAGCAGGTATATGGAAACAGGCTAGCTGCCAAATTTTTAGCAGGTACATGAAAACAAGCTAGCTACAAAATGATTAAAAGGTACATGGAAACAGGCCAGCTACAAAATGATTAGCAGGTACATGGAAACAAGCTAGCTACAAAATGATTAGCAGATACATGGAAACAGCTGGAAAATGATTTGCAGGTACATGGAAGCAGCTGCAAAATGATAAGCAGGTACATGGAAACAGCTACAAAATGATAAGCAGGTACATGGAAAGAGGCTCGCTACAAACCTATTAGCAGGTACATGGAAACAGGCCAGCTACAAAATGATTACCAGGCACATAGAAACAGGCTAGCTACAAAATGATCACCAGGTGCATGGAAACAGGCTAGTTGCAAAATTATTAGCAGGTATATGGAAACAGCTACAAAATGATTAGCAGGTATATGGAAAGAGGCTCGCTACAAAATGATTAGCAGGTACATGGAAACAGGCTAGCTGCAAAATTATTAGCAGGTATATGGAAACAGGCTAGCTGCAAAATTATTAGCAGGTACATGGAAACAGCTACAAAATGATTAGCAGGTACATGGAAAGAGGCTCGCTACAAAATGATTAGCAGGTACATGGAAACAGGCTAGCTGCAAAATTATTAGCAGGTATATGGAAACAGCTACAAATTGATTTGCAGGTACATGGAAGCAGCTGCAAAATGATTAGCAGGTACAAGGAAACAGCTGCAAAATGATTAGCAGGTACATTGAAACAGCTACAAAATGATTTGCAGGTACATGGAAGCAGCTGCAGAATGATTAGCAGGTACATGGAAACAGCTGCAAGATGATTAGCAAATACATGGAAACAGCTGCAAAATGATTTGCAGGTACATGGAAACAGCTACAAAATGATTTGCAGGTACAAGGAAACAGCTGCAAAATGATTTGCAGGTACATGGGAACAGCTGCAAAATGATTAGCAGGTACATGAAAACATGCTAGCTGAATGATTAGCAGATACAAGGAAACAGCTAAAAAATGATTAGCAGGTACATGGAAACGTGCTAGCTGAATGATTAGCAGATACAAGGAAACAGCTACGAAATGATTTGCAGGTACATGGGAACAGCTGCAAAATGATTAGCAGGTACATGGAAACATGCTAGCTGAATGATTAGCAGATACAAGGAAACAGCTAAAAGATGATTAGCAGGTACATGGAAACCTGCTAGCTGAATGATTAGCAGATACAAGGAAAATGCTACAAAATGATTTGCAGGGACATGGGAACAGCTGCAAAATGATTAGCAGGTACATGGAAACATGCTAGCTGAATGATTAGCAGATACAAGGAAACAGCTACAAAATGATTTGCAGGTACATGGAAACAGCTGCAAAATGATTAGCAGGTACATGGAAATATGCTAGCTGAATGATTAGCAGGTACATGGAAACATGCTAGCTGAATGATTAGCAGATACAAGGAAACAGCTGCAAAATGATTAGCAGGTACATGGAAACATGCTAGCTGAATGATTAGCAGATACAAGGAAACAGCTACAAAATGATTTGCAGGTACATGGAAACAGCTGCAAAATGATTAGCAGGTGCATGGAAATATGCTAGCTGAATGATTAGCAGGTACATGGAAACATACTAGCTGAATGATTAGCAGATACAAGGAAACAGCTAAAAAATGATTTGCAGGTACATGGAAACAGCTGCAAAATGATTAGCAGGTACATGGAAATATGCTAGCTGAATGATTTGCAGGTACAAGGAAACAGCTAAACAATGATTAGCAGTTACATGGAAACAGCTGCAAAATGATTAGCAGGTACATGGAAACAGCTACAAAATGATTTATTTACCAATAAGCTTTCAACTCATGTGAAAAATAGTTACAATCTAATGTTGAACATTACATTTAAAAGCATTTTAGTTTGATTTTTGTGAGGAAAAATTGGTATTCGTTTGCGTTTTACATTATAGTTTTGTTATTGTTTGATTGTATGTATTAGTTATTTTACTAGTAAAGTGCACATTCAAATTCCATAGTGGCTTCAAAGAGAACTACAACTAACTGACAGTGTCAGTAAATCTTTCATAGACGGTTCCCAGATGTAATTGTGAGTGTTGACGTCAGAGGGCACCTGTCTTAAAATATGGTTAAATTGTGTGCATGGTGAGCGTACCTGCCAACTTTTGAAAATGTCAATGCGGGCTTAAGATTGAAATGCTCCTCAGCAACTTGGAAAACCATATCAGGGGCCTTCAAATTCATGAAACTGTCGTTTTCTGGCTTCTTTATGACAAAACAAATACAAAATACAAAACACTCATTTGAATCTATAATTATAAATTTTGCAGCCTCAAGAGGAGAAACACTCACAAATAGTGACATTTGACAAGTATGATGGTGGGATCAAATAAAAAGTGCCTTCCGACTCCCTATACAATCATTTCTGGATCAGCCCTTATTGATGATTTAAACCTAGATTACATGTAAATAATTTACATTTTGTTCAAAGATAACTCAATAACTGAAAAAAGAAAAAAAAATTTCTTTTATTTACAAACAAAAAATTACTGAATAATGAAACTTAACAATCTGAGTCCGTACAAGTCAAATAATATTGCTGGGGGTCGGGGACATGTTCATACTACAAAACAATAGGAAAATCTGGACGATTAGGCTAAAAGGTAAGAAAAACATTTTCGCTATTAGTATATATACAAGTACCACCTGCTTTCATTTGACATGACTTTTTATGAGCAACTCGGCGGGTGTTTCTAGATAACCAGAAGACGCTTACCCTACCGGTGCACCTGGTCCATGCTCCCAGTTTTTAGTGGAGTCCGAGTTGCTCATTTGCTTTTGTTACTTTGAATGTATGATTTTAGTTACTTTATGTTCTTTGTGGTGTTTGTCTATTTTCCATATCTGGTCTTTGTCCCTGGATTACATTCTTTTGATTACCATGATAACCTTGGTTCCCTTGATTATTCTATCAAAAGTGATCTGTATAATAAAAAACACCAACAATTAAATCACTAATTTCAACTTATACATGTAATAATTGTAACGTACATATGATGATGCCATATATGTCACTCTCTAACGACTGGTTTCCTTCTAATGTAGAAAAAGGGCACCAAGATGTAAAAATATTAAATCAGCTGCCATTATTTCACTTCTTGAAGAATCAACCTGAAGATCTTGGATATTTTGGTCCAAGTCTATGCCTGTTACATGTACTACTCTCCACTCGTCAAATCAACAAAGGCCAAAAAATGTGTTTTTATTGTAAACTATATGGTCAGTAGATTAGACTTTTTATTATTGCCCCATTTAGTGTACTTGTGTTTGATCACTGTTATGTGTCTACTTAATTTAACATTTTAGATACACTGCATCTTCCACAGCCATTAGTGCCACACATACTTGTAAGGGGTTTTCATCTTCCACAGCCATTAGTGCCACACATACTTGTAAGGGGTTTTCATTGTATATCTCCAGATAAAAAGGACGCCTTCTTTATATGTAAATGATAAACTACTCATTGTTTTCACTGACTTCCTACGGGAGAAATTTTTCAGAAGCTGAATTACAGTAAGTTTGGCTTTAGTCTAATTCCAATTATAATTACCAAATGGGGGACAAAAATAAAGGTTGGTCTAGTTACAGCGAACACATAATTTGTTAGCCTATTAAATCATCATATCATATAATTATATAGTCAAAATAGTTATGCCATCTTTGAAGCCTCCCCATTTCTACTTCTTTGCATTCCTATTAACATTTGTTTCCCCATTCTTGAACGTCTTGTGCCTATGGTCAGAGTAAAAAAATACTATTATCGTGTATTCATGATCTGGATATGCAGAAATGTATTATTAGGGGGTCCAGACACTTTAAAAAAGGGTGCCAGCCGCGGTTCCATAGAAAAGGT
The DNA here is from genome assembly GCA_037379345.1 of Perna viridis. NCBI lineage: Eukaryota > Metazoa > Mollusca > Bivalvia > Mytilida > Mytilidae > Perna > Perna viridis. The sequence continues at coordinate 19,944,764 of CM074523.1, forward strand.
GGCGTGTTAAGACCTTATATACCATTTTTGGGTCAAATTTACACATGAAAATGACAATTTTTTCAATAAAAAGAATCGGTGCTAACCTTCTGACCCCCCCCCCCCCCCCGATCCGCCACTACACGCATTCAAGACACGAGGACATTTGCTTGATTTAAAACTCATGTTCTGCTGCTCATTAATGTGTGATTTCAGTGATGCAAACTTTGTACTTAGTATACATGTCTTGAGATCGGACATGTCAAGTTATTGGTCTTGACTGGCCGACAGAGGACTGAACACTAATACTGTCCCATTCAGTATGTATTGCAAAAGTTGATAAGTCAAGCTTATTCCAAAATTCCAAGGGTTTCTTTATAACGGCTAACATTATGAAAAACTTCTTGCAGAGGCTTCAGACATTTTATGTCTCTTCCCAGCTTGAAGAGATGTTGCGCCATGTTGACACCTGTCCACACATAAATAATACAGTGCTACATGTTTTTTTTCATATAGAAAAATACTTCTTTACTTTAGTAAGTTAAATCAATCACTTTAAAATAAGATTTTTCAAGACAAAAACCCAAATAAATCAGTTAAACACTTTTATTCTATAAGGATCACACAATAATGCCTTATAATTTCCTATATGAAAATTATGGAATCATAGGCAAAAGGAGATGGAGCTTATCCAGCATGCGTGGGAGAGGTGATTGTTTGACATAGGAGATACAAGGACCTCTGTTTCGGAGATTGGTTCTGCTTCGCCATCGGCACCCTTCACATTGCAAGTGAGTTGAATACAGCGTCACAATTGGTGGTAAGTCAATTCGGTGAGGCACAAATTCAAGCTTAAGATCTGTGATGGATATTAAATTAAAATTATTGCAAATTGTAAAAATGGTATATATATATATATATATATATACAACGTCCTCAGAATGGGTCTAGGGCGCTGGACTTTGTGCAGGCGGTGTTGCCATAGATGTCACAGCAGTACGAGTTCGAATCCCGCGGAGGGAACGACAAAAATTTTGCATCGCAAATTTGACAGTTCTAACATCGTTGGGAATTTTTCAGACCTTTATATATATATATATATATATATATATATATATATATATATATATATATATATATATATATATATATATATATATTGCATTTTTACAATTAACAATAATTTTAATTTAATGGCCATGAAAACGTACAAAGCCATTTTATCACAAAGTTTTACTTCCGAAAACTTAATTTTGCAGGTTTTGCTGATATAATGTGTTTGCATAAGGCAAAGCGTTTGGACCGAACAAGGCGGTTTTTAAATTGGGTTAGGGTATAAATACATCATTTTTTAAAACAAAACCGTCTTTTATTTGTAATTACATATTCCTTTTCTTTATCTCCATATCTGATGTAAGATTCGCAATTCACACCCGATAACTTTTGATTAAAAAAAAACATGACCTATCATACCGCATTTATCGAGTTCAACGATTCAACAATTTTCAGTTACTCCTGCTTTATCAAATACACATTTACGGTCTGCAGACTTCTAGATCAATCATTTTCAGTTCCTTACTCCTGGTATATTTTTCAAACCATTTTTCTTTTTGATATAGCCAATCATACACGTTTCTTTATTTTCTCCTGCCTGTAATATTAGTAAAAACATTTGTCTGAATTAACATCGACATAATTGCCCGATAGAGATGAACGATGGTAAAACGGTTCTTGCAAAACAACCCACTGTCAAGTGTGAAGTATTTTGTTTGATTTACTGGAAACGGGCACATCGTAACAGACACACCGTACGTAAAACCTTATTGGTATCTGTTGATAATATATCCTTTTCCCAGTAGTTATACACAAGCAGGTATGTGGCTCAATGTAATGGTTGCAATTGGTAAAAATCAAAGTACTCATATTCTAAATCAATTTACATCGATCGTCTGAATTTGTACGCCTCAAATAATCGTTAAATTGTAAAAAAAAAATGTGATAAAAGGAAAATATGGGGATCGAATTAAAACGCATCTAACATAATCTTATTGTTGTAAATACATGTAGTTAATGTTGAACTCGATCTATGATTTATTTTTAAATTCACCATTTTGATTATGAAGGACATTACAAAAACACATATACCAATTTCATAATGCAGTTTGCAGGTTCGATGTCGGTTTACACGAAACATCTACATAAATGAACACAAAGCTTTTCAAGTTGAAATTTAATTTACCGACCTCCAGGTCGAAACTGTCTGTCAAATCATTTCAACTTAAGCCGCCACAGTCATTGAAATAATTCAATGACCTTAGATACATGTTCCTCTCAACTAGCTACGTTTCTCTGTTGATAAATGCTTCATGTTATCGCATAAACACCTATGTGTCATTTAAAGTGCTTAGTTTCTTAGGCATCTAGTTCCATACGCACGTACATTAACATAAAAAGAATACAATTTCAACAATTATGTATGGTGCAGACAACACTAGCCATACACGTTTAAGGCCCTGGAACAGCTGCTGCTCTATTGTTTTTCCATATGGCCAAAATAGACCAACAATCGAACGATTATCACAAAAAAGCAATATCATCCGACCACAGACTGACACCATTCCCGATGAAATGCATTATCGAAATTCCTATGCCATCGTCTAAGCAGAATTTTATTTTTATTTTTCATCTCTGGATCTCTGATTTCACGAGTTTGTAACCGTAATAAAAGACACGATACAGTGAGCGATACATCGGGATGCTTTAAAAACATTTGGCAAAAAAGAAAAACAGATGAGTGGCAAATGATAGTTTCTTGATCGGGAAATCTCCCCCCCCCCCCCTGTAAATATTCGGATCCTGCTTGAAATATCATATTATGCGTCTGAAAATAAATAGACAAATTGAATATATCGACCGTGCAACATTGATTGCATAGAAATAAAAGAACAGCTTTCCAATGTCCCCGCGTAAAACAAGTGCGGAGAACTTTAAATTCACTGCAATTTTCGAAGTCCATGGGCCGCAACTTCTGTAAAAATCATTCAACCGTAACCAAAGTCAAACTTATTATGTAACTCTTCATAATTTTGGTGTATACCAAAAACAAACTTATTTGGTAGAAGCATTACAAAAAAAATGTGGAAAACGCGGACCGATGGACGGACGAACGTCTGGCATTTCCATGTCCCCTTGCAAAGTGTCGCGGGGTACAATACGTAAGTACTTATAAAAGATTAGAGGTCAACTATTTCTAATTGTATCATTGTTTATACTGATGTACAATCCTAATTAATCAGCATATTCAAATCGCAGTAAAAGTTGTTTATTGGGTTTGTTTATTGGAGTAAATAACATAGAATTGAATTTGATGTATTAGAAGTACCTATAAAATGGACCTAGCTATCTGCATCTGAACCTGAATGGGGTATGCCAACGGAACTATTTCATTGTGGTAATGTAAGATAATTTCAGATGCTGTCAGGCTTTACAAATCTTAAGGCTCTGACGGCTGCTATATCTTCGATCTTTATTGATAAAAACATACAAGTGTAAAGACGCATGCGGAATTAATTAGAATGTTACTAAATAGAAAATAATACATTATATTGGAGACATTAGTACTCACGATTTTCTTTGAAATTATAACTAGATAAAAGATTTTCTACTTTTCCCGGTTATTTGTTTTTGTTTTGTTTTATTTTGTTTAGTTTTTTGTTTTTTGTTTTTGTTTTTGTTTTTTTTGTTTTTTTTGTTTTTTATTTTTTTTTTGGGGGGGGGTAGGGAAGGGGGGATCATATTGCTAATGCAATATTTTCTTGTGATATTTTGTTTTCAGTTTTTACATGCAATTTTATATTTTGATTCCATTCTCTTCATTGTGTATGTAGATTGTCTCTGTTTCTTGTTTATACGTGAAGACCATGAACTTGTATTTTGATGAACCTGAATTGTCCCATCTTTGTCACATTGGTTATTTCTGCCGATATTCAAAGGTTATTTTATAGCATTTTCAGTAACACAAATTTCATCAGACATCAACAGAAACTTAAAAAGGTATTAGGCAAGGCATTAATAGGCCTTATGAACTTTATTGATAATGAGCGTCAGAAAGCCAAGGAGCATGAAATAAAATGATTTGCAGGATGCAGCTTGATACAACCACAATGGCCAACCCTGAAGAGTTGAGGCAACTACTGACAACATACAAGCTTGATGCAGTTCCGTTTGGATTGGGATTAAAGGTTAATCATTCTTCAAGTTTTGACATAAAATATATAACACTAAAAATATTTCAATTTCATAAAAGGCAGTTAAATGCCATATCCCCTTTCCCTGGATCCAACTATGAAAATATACCTAGTAATAAAAAGAGAATAATAAATGAAAGTCCTCAAAAACTACGGTATTACACTGAACCTTTCTTATTTATACAAATTTGTTAGTTACTCGGATGGTTGTAGAAAGTTTTAAAAATCATTAAATTTCTCATCACATAGTATACAATAATTATAATAGTATATACATACATTCAAATTAATTAGTCCTATTAACAACAGATAAACTGTTAAAATCAATAAACAGTTAATGTGCAACTATATTGAGTAACACCTAAAAATAGTGGGTTGTGCAATTCCATCCAAGTATTTGACCTTATCTGATGTACAAATCTTATAGTATAATGAAACACACTATTGGTACAGATTTAAACACATATAAATTTAACAAGTATGGATCTAAATAAGGATTAAGATAAACTGTTTGATACAGGACATGTATTAGCTCAGAAATGATGTGGCCCTTTTTTGGCACCTAATTCCTAGTCAATACAAGTAACATAACCCAAAACTAATCCTTGTCTTCCTCTTACTGTAAGACACCTTACCATATAATTTCAAGGAGGTCTTAAATTATAGTCATGACATAAAAAAGACTTGTTTCTGGCCCCTTTTGGGCCCTTCATTCTGAAATTAAGTCACAACCCCCTACCCCACAAATTAATTCTGGCCTTCCTTTGGTGGTGTGGAACCTTATGTTACAATTAAAAAGAGATCCAATACATTTTACTAAAGCCATTATCTAAACTTGATAAAGTTTTGTTTCTGGTCCCTTTCAGGTTCTCATTCTTGAAAAGTTCATGCAACAACCCAAGAATTAAATTCTAATTCTCTTTATGTGGATTGACACATTGTGGTAAAATTAAGAAAAAAAAACCATTCAAATTTACTCAAGTTACTGTCAAAACATAAAAAAATTGACTTTTCGCCCCTCATTCCAAAATACTTCATGTCACAACTCAAAAAATCTATCTAAGCCTTCCTTTGGTAGTATGACACCTTGCTCTCCAACATCAAAAAGATCAATTCACTTTAGATCAAGTTATTGTCCAGATAATGTCAGCAAAATGATTGCTCTTGGTCCCTTCAAGTCACAACCTCCAAAAATCAATCCCAGGCTTCCTTTTGTGGTATGAGACTGTGATGTAATTTCATATAGATCTATACACTATACTCAAGTCATTGACTGCACATCAAAAACATGCCTGTTTCTGGCCCTTTTTGTTCCCTAATTCTAAAACAGTTTAAGTCACAATCCCAAAAATCTGAGATTTCCTGTTATTGTATGGCTTGTTTGTTTGTTGGGGTTTAATGCCCGAGCAGCAATATTTCAGCAATATTCAGGCGATGAACATGAAATGGATGATAAAATGAACATTTAATGATGATAAAATGAAAAATGGGATGGGACACAAGGATAATGGGGTCGAGAAATTTTGATTGCCACTGGAAAGAGGGAGGTGGGTAGGGTCGGGCAATTTAGCCTCCTGTGGCGGAGCCCTATGGTTCCTACTCCGGGAGAATACCACAGTAGGGTTCTGTAACGTGCGAGGAACATGGCATCTTTCCCAACACGGTGCACCACTACGGTTTGTGGTCAGGTTTTCCGTATTATAACCTGACAACCCCAGCATGTAACATGCCAGGGGTACCCCATTCCACCACCTAGGGCACACAACCCAGTTGCTCTGTGGGCAGAGCGCCCTAGCCCCCGGCTAGGGTTCTGAGCACTATTTATTGTATGGCACCTTGTGGTATAATTTCATAAAAATCTAAACAGTTACACCCAGTTATTGGGTAAATGGAAAAGTATCTATGGACAACAATACGATACCATTATATACTCAGTTATTGGGTAGATGGGAAAGTGTCTATGGACAACATGATACCATTATATAACCACAAAAGTTTTGGGTTTGTAAAAAAAAATTTTTGTAAATGGTTGAATACAATATCTGATTAACTTAACGATGCTTAAAATATACAAATAGAAGTAACGACAAAATAAGAAAACTGAAATAAATAGATAAACTATTACAAAACAATATCACAAGAGCACGAATAATGACTACCTCACAACCAAGTTAGAACAAATAATATCAGCATCCTATAATGGATCCCATTCAAAATGTTCCTCATACAAAATTGGTGGGGGTTACAATACTCAAAATGATAACCAATAAAATCTTGTAATCATAAAATTTTTGCTTTGAAAACTGGAAGATTTTCTTTGTTCATAAATCATTTAGTCATCATGAAAGAGTAATCAAGGGAACCAAGGTTATAGCGGTAATCAAAAGAATGTAATCCAGGGACAAAGACCAGACATGGAAAACAGACATACACAACAAAGAACATAAAGTAACTAAAATCATACATACAAAGTAATGAAAGTAAATGAGCAACTCGGACTGCACTAAAAACTGGGAGCATGGACCAGGTGCACCAGTAGGGATGTTTTCTTTTCATAAAATAACTCACTAAAAGAATCAACTAAACAAAAACCCGGTAAGGAGCCTCATTCATTAAACAAAACCCCCATGATGAGCCGCATTCATTAAACAAAAAAACCCATGAGGATCCTCATTCATTAAACAAAAAACCCATGAGGAGCCTCATTCATTAAACAAAAACCCAAAGAGGAGCCTCATTCATTAAACAAAAACCCAATGAGGAGCCTCATTCATTAAACAAAAAAAAAACCATGAGGAGCCTCATTTGTTTAACAAAAACCCAAAGAGAAGCCTCATTCATAGAATTTGTGTTAAGGATCAACATGAACAGTAATTAAAGTAGCCATCAGAAACAACCAGAATAAATCACAAATTTATAATGAAAAGTATCTAATATTAAGTTACCTCACAATAAATATAAATATATGCCTTTGGCCTTGGGCCATATATTATATAATTCAGTATTTTTCGATTAGTAATAAAATATTCTTTCATGAAAGAATTCAGAATGTGTTTCTGCATTTTAATACTTAAAAAAGTTTGTATGCAAACTGATGTCAAGAACTAGAATGATGAAAAACCAATAGGATTATTATCCTTCCATCTATTGCTCCCCTTCATTGTTTCTAGACATTTTGTTAATAAGATCCAACACAATATAAGTGAATCCTATGACATCTTTGTGTATTCTATGCTGTGGACCTCATACAATTATGAAATGTTTTCAAACTGCTCAGGTAACTGTAAAAAAATAAGTCATTTGTTCAATATATACATGTACTTACCAACAATTAAACGTTCTTAAACTGTGAAAGAAAATTACAGTAAGTGGAAGCTATAAAAACATAATTCTGCTCTTGAGTTTTACAGCTAGTCGAGTCATTATAAAATCTACTGATGAACTTCCTTAGGCAAATTTTCATCATGTAAAATTCATGTGAAAATCATATGAAGTTGATGTTAAATCAACATGAACTTAATCTGCAATAATTTCACGTGAAGTTCACAAGGTTCCATGTGGAAATCATGTCAACTATCTTAATGCCAATTTCATGTGAAGTTCACAAGGTTCCATGTGGAAATCATGTCAACTATCTTAATGCCAATTTCATGTGAGATTCACAAGGTTCCATGTGGAAATCATGTCAACTATCTTAATGCCAATTTCATGTGAAGTTCACAAGGTTCCATGTGGAAATCATGTCAACTATCTTAATGCCAATTTCATGTGAGATTCACAAGGTTCCATGTGGAAATCATGTCAACTATCTTAATGCCAATTTCATGTGAAGTTCACAAGGTTCCATGTGGAAATCATGTCAACTATCTTAATGCCAATTTCATGTGAAATATTTGTGAAATTCATGTGAAGAATTTGATTGTGTAGTTTTACTGGATAATTGAAAATATATTTAAACCTTAAATCAAACTTATATTAAAATACCTATGAAATGATAGAAAGTTTATATCTCCTTGTAAATTGTGCGGTTAACTACATAAGACATGTTTCTGACCAACACTATGAAGTCAACCATCTTATTAACTATATAAAATTCAATACAATTCCTCTGGAAAAAGATTTGTCATATAATATGATTAGTTAGAATGGATGAATTACAAAAATCTGGAGTATTGAAGGACCAACTTCCAGCTTAAATAAATGTGAAGAGTATGTTTAAGGTCAGTTACAGTACAGTTTTTGTAATGACAGGCATCATAGCTACTCTATTTTCCACAGCAATTAATGAAGTACATTATAAATGCAATTTAATCAAATCATATCTAACAAAACATCACTAACAGAAATGTGCAGATCTCAAAAACAATAAAAACTTCAAATGGTTTAAAGGTATATGCCTGCACTACGATTAATTCAATAAGTTCTTTTTACTGAACAATTAGAGGCTCTTTAGATTCTTAAATCTTAAAACCTAGGAATTAAAAGTGCATGTTCCTTGATCTAATAAAACAAAAAATAAAATAAATTAGAGAGCCCTTATTAGACATGTATCATGGTTAAGTATTAACGAAAAAACAAACCATAACGACTTTGCAATAATATGTAGAGGTCTTCAATGGTTACTTAACCCTGGACAAGTCAAATACAGACCATCTGTAGAGGTCTTCAAAGGCAATTTAACCATGGACAAATCAAATACATATCATCTGTAGAGAGCTTCAGTGGTACCTTAACCCTGGACAAGTCAAATACAGATCATCTGTAGAGGTCTTCAATGGTAACTTAACCATGGACAATTCAAATACAGACCATCTGTAGAGGCCACTTAGATCATCTTTGTATCAAATTTTTAAGAGAATAATTAGATTCTGTAGAGATTCTCCCTTTCATATTCCAATTAAGTTTGGTTAAAATCAGTCAATGGTTTTCATGTAAATGAGCAAAAGTTTATCATGTTCATATGTAACAAAAAGAGACAATGGATGCAAAAAAAAAAAATATTGCAACGTCTCGCTTTGATCTTCGCAAATGCTGTGGACAAAGAGACCTAAAAAGCTATGACATGTTTGAGTATCCCTCAACATAAGTCCTGTTTAACACAGACTAACAATTAACATACCCCAAACTCTAAAAATATAGATCAAAGTAATACCAGGAAGCTGCACCTGATGTTGTAATAGGTTGCTACTACTTATCCCCCATCTATATATAGACACAAATGTATACCAAATTTGAAATAAATCCTTCATATTGGGAGTTTGGATATTACATAGTACCAATTCTACAGTATCGTTAGAATCTAAATCATGTATTATTACATAGTACCAATCATACAGTATCATTAGAATCTAAATCATGTAATCGATAAAAGTCATTAAGTATCTTAATAACAACATCCATAGCTGTAATATACTGCTCAATGTCTGACATGAGTGATTGGGTAAATAGTGTCCCACTTCTCTCCTCTCCTGGTACGGATAAATGGGTCAAGAACACATTTCTGTATGGCAAAGCTTTAGAAGCTACCTGAAAATATATATAAGTTATTATGATATTTACTACACATTGAAAACTAAAATGTCATAATTAAAGAAAAGTCTTAAACTTTTAAATTGGCCACCATAAAACAAACCTGTCCCTTTGATGGGCCCTACAAGGTAAAAGATGCCTACCAAAAGCAAATGGGGAGAAGGAAAATTGAAAATGAGTTAAAAGAGTTAAAATTAACATGGGGTAAAGCAGAAGTTCTGGTCAAGAGTTGAAAATGTCATGGAGTGAAGCAAAAGTTGTGGCAAAGAGTTAAAGTCTAGTAGTCTTCTAAAACCTACTGCCATAGAACAAGAAGCACCTCTAAAACCAGCAGCCAAAGAACAAGATGTCCATCTAAAACCTGCAGCCATAGAACAAGATGCCCCTCTAAAACCTGCAGCCACAGAATACGATGCCCTTCTAAAACCAGCAGCCATAGAACAAGATGCCCCTCTAAAACCTGCAGCCACAGAATACAATGCCTGCCCTTCTAAATCAGCAGCCATAGAACAAGATGTTCCTCTAAAACCAGCCGCCACAGAACAATATGTTCCTCTAAAACCAGCAGCCATAGAACAAGATGTCCATCTAAAACCTGCAGCCACAGAATACGATGCCCCTCTAAAACCAGCAGCCATAGAACAAGATGTCCATCTAAAACCAGCAGCCATAGAACAAGATGTCCCTCTAAAACCTGCAGTCACAGAATATGATGCCCCTCTAAAACCACAGCCATAGAACAAGATGTCCATCTAAAACCAGCAGCCATAGAACAAGATGTCCCTCTAAAACCTGCAGTCACAGAATATGATGCCCCTCTAAAACCAGCAGCCATAGAACAAGATGTCCATCTAAAACCAGCAGCCATAGAACAAGATGCCCCTCTAAAACCTGCAGCCACAGAATACGATGCCACTCTTAAACCAGCAGCCATAGAACAAGATGCCCCTCTAAAACCTGCAGCCACAGAATACGATGCCCCTCTAAAACCATCAGCCATAGAACAAGATGTCCCTCTAAAACCTGCAGCCATAGAACAAGATGTCCCTCTAAAACCTGCAGCCACAGAATACGATGCCCCTCTTAAACCTGCAGCCACAGAATACGATGCCCCTCTAAAACCAGCAGCCATAGAACAAGATGTTCCTCTAAAACCAGCAGCTATTTACCATATGGAAGTTATATTGATGGGTGTAAAACATTGAGGCAAATAGGTATAAACATTGGCACTTTTAATTTTTATGGAAGCTTAAATGTGCAGTTAGTACTTAAGCACAGACTATAATATTTGGCATAATTTATTTTGGGGTTTATAGACAGACAATAAAGTATGTCAAAAATAGAACCTGAACATAATTACCCACTATGTGGTATGTCAAATCACTTGAAATTTCAATGAGTTCTAGTTTGTCAGTATAGGGTTCATAATTTTTTCTGTAAACTAACATCTATATTAATTTCTTTAAACATTTTAAAACATTCTGTATAAAGCTTCCACATAGTAGATTCCTACTTGACGTACAGTTTTGTTGATATTTCCTTTTCATCAACCTGACAACCCTACATGAAAATGGTACAGCTTGTGATATTTCCTTTTCATCAACCTGACAACCCTACAAGGAAGTGGTACAGCTTCTATCCAATTTATTCATTCGATAATTAATAATTACAAAACTACGAATGATTTGCAGTTTCGGCATCACATGTTTTTGTTACCACTGAAAGATTGACATGACAATGATGGATTTTTAATTTTATTTCTTAATTTAACAAGCATTCTGACAGTATTGCTGATGCAATACAGTGTCCCCTTCCAACCTTTGAACTCATTGCCTTTATGAGATTTTTTTTATATATGTGAACTAACAATGGATGGTGTTATTTTTTAACAATCAAGAGAAAATAACTCTTGAACAGCAAAAGCACATTCCATCAAAATCAAACCTGAGCTTCATTTTACAGTAGATAATAACATTTTTGCATTACAGAAAGCTGCATAAAGACATTCTCTTTCTATCACCTGGAAAGTTGAAACAAACTTCGTTATTATGAATTAAAAGGCAAATAACTCTAGAATGACAGCAGCAATTTGCATCAAAATGATGAAACATAAAATTTTATGTAACTTTCTATGTCAAAGGGCCATCAGTTCCATATACACCATTTTGCCGCAATATTTAAATTTCATTTTTAACTTATGATAAGACTAGCTAAGAAGTATGAAATCAATTAGATGAGGCATTATAAAGAAGTCTGGAAAACATAAAATTTTATGAAATTTTCTATGTCCAAGGGACACAACTTCTGTAAAAATCATTCAACCGTAAGGTTATTCGAACTTGTAACTTGTCATGATAAGACTATATCCCAAATATGAAATCAATTGGTTGAAGCATTACAAAAAAAAGTCCGAAAAACATAAAATTGCATGAGATTTTCTATGTCCAAGGGCCATAACTTCTGTAAAAATCGTTCAACCGTTACGTCATTCAAACTTAACTTGTAACTTGTCATGATAAGACTATATACCAAATGAATGAGGCATTACAAAAAAAAGTCCGGAAAACCAAGTGTGACTGAAGGACTGACAGACTGACGGACAGAGCGCAAACCTAAGCCCCCTTCGGCATTGGCCGAAAGGGGACAATAAATCAGGTAATGTATGAAAATTCTCCCAGTCACTTCAATTCATTCGTGTACGCAATGGTGCTGCAAATGTACTGTTTAATCATAAAATCAACTAATCAGATAAATCATAATCACAGGTGACTTGGCCAATATACTGACACACACCTGTCAATAAATTTCCAATAAACAATTAGGGATAGGAAACACAGCTGAATGTACAAACCTTTAGCTGGATTAACATCCAACAATATTCACATCTATATATGATGCCCAATACTTCTTAAAAACTTAATCATAATCCCTTCAAGTGATTTTGGAGGAATTGGGATTACAGTGCATTAACATGTAAAACACAAGTTGATATCTCCCTTTGGAATTCTTGAAAGTAATCATAATTCCTTATATATATCTAAATTTGAAACTAATATAACAAGAATAAGTACAGTGTATAAGTCAAAGAGAAAACAACCCCACTGGGATGAAAAAAGCAGCTCAAGGCCATCCATTGGTCTTCAATGAACAATGATGTTTTTGCAGCTGGCCCCAAAAACATCATAAAACCTTCTTATAAAACGACATCCAACCCTTTGAGTGGTTTAGGATGACTTGTTTATTTCTAAGAAATTTAAACAGATATACGGGCAGGATGAATCATATATAACCTAACTTTGTTTGCAGGAGGTATAACCACTATTTTTCAGTTCTCAGCTATGAATAAATGTTTAAAAGTTTTTTTTAAATATCATTTGTGAACCAAAAGAAAGAGGCTATAAGGACTACACACTTACTGCAAATACACCTCTCACAACCCAGCCATGGTAGTTCCTAAGAGTTTTTCCATAAGCTGTTCCAACAGCAAGAGACAAATCTACTTCCCCTCTCAAAATCTCATGCAGAAACTCTCTGATAAATTCCAGTCCCCTGAAAAGAAATACATATATAAGTTATAAGTGTTCACAGTTTTAATAAATAAAACATAATCTACAAGCCAATATGAGATTCATTCATGTGATTAAGAAAACTAGCACAGACCTGTTTATTCCTGTGTATGACAATCAGTATTTTTATGGGCATATTTTAATACAGTTATAAAATTCTGAGTTTTGTGACTTAACATAGATACTATGGACAGATACACAATCCATAATTCACAGAAACACTAGCAGATCTGTAAAGGTGAACACCACTGATTGTTTATCAACTCTAGCACATGTATATCATGTTCTAAGCTTTAGATAAGGGCTTTCATAAGGTACTTTTTAAAAGATATGTAGAATTTCTCCATTTCTAAAATTTGTATAGATAGTATCACCAGTATGGCAGTGATACCCTATAAGTTGAGATCTGTTACTGGAGACAGGGCAGGGATACCTATAGCTAAAGGGGGAGATGTATTACTAGAGACAGGGCAGTGATACCCTATAGCTATAGGGGGAGACTGGGCAGTGACACCCTATATCTATAGGGGCAGTTCTGTTCTTGGAGACAGGGCAGTGATACCCTATAGCAATAGGGGCAGATGTGTAACTGGAGACAGGGCAGTGATACCCTATAACTATAGGGGCAGATTTGTTACTGGAGACAGGGCAGTGATACCCTATAGCTATAGGTAGAATGGTACTATTTCTCATTGTTTTAGGTTGGCCTTTTGTGTACCCTACTTAAGTAAATACTCCCGGACACTGTGATTGGACAAATTGTGCTGATACCTAAAATGTTTAATTAATTCCAGGCACTAACATTATTATACATAAAAAAAAAATTGCATTAATTTATTTTTCAAACCATTTTATATAAATATTATGATTTTTTAAAATTTATGTGCTATTCACAGAAAAAGGGGAAAACTTTGACCCCAAACATTATTTACTTAAAATACCAAAGAATCGAGACAGTTTTGCTATGACTTTGATTGCAATTTTAGTTAGGGAAATGAAGATATGACTGTAAAAAAGTCAGTTTATAGTTCTTTCATTGTTTTAAAGGTGTGAATTTTTCAAAAGTTTCACTATGGTCAATATGGGAAATAAATAGTACCGTTCTACCTATACTGATTTTTGGCAAAACTGAGAAATTTAACGTTCCCGGTTTTTTTCTAATTCTTCTTGTACCTGAAATTAAAGAAATCAGCCCAGATAGCTGAAAAACACAAATATTAAAATCATTTGTTGAGCAGGTTCATGAAATTTTGCTGAGTCAACATTTCCAGATTGCTCCCATTATTCAACATGGGAAGATATAAAAATGCTCTGAAATAAAGTTTTGTCTATTTTTTGCTCCATTTCTTATATTTTCATGTTGATTGGGCACTTTTCTTATATTTAAGAACTTAAAACAATGATCATGTAATTATGCTTCTTTTACCACCCAACAATGCATAATTTTGGCCGGTATATGGTCCATAATGCAAATTCAAATTAAAATTGCATCTTTCGAGGCAGTACCAAATTTCAGGGATGAGAAATTCTATAATATAACAACCTGTGAGGATAAGTAGAATATTTTTAATTTGCTGTCTGTTTATTGTGAAATATAAGGTAAAAAAGAGGCTCCAGGTGGCCAACTTTAAAGGAAAGTTGTGGAACTAAGCATATTAAAAAACCTTATATCAGCCTTTCATGGTGATCCTTCTTAACATTTTGGAAATTTTGCATAAAATAGACCTAAATTGAAATAATTCAATATTTTGCTTCCATTTAAACCACTTTTATGCAAACCAGAAGTAATTTTTATATTACCTACATGACTGAGCAATCTAGGAAATATGTTTAAGTTCTATGAGAGTATGTTTATCACTATATTTAATAGTTTTTAGGAGATATACTTTATTTTTCCTCTTTTAGTCATGTTTTATTAGTTTACAATGTAAATTCAGACATCAATAATAATTTCTGATATTTTCTTGGTTATACTAAAGTGTGGAATGGAGTTGGTGATGTGGTTTTAGAAAATGGTACTACTATGAATAAAAGCTGTTTTAGCCTCATTTAGATGAAAATATGCATATTTATGCAGTAATCTAAGTAAATCTAGATTCAAAAAAGGTTCTGACAACAACTTTCGATGATTCCAAAGCATAAACCTAAAATATCATATATTGATACAGTCATGTCAAAAATCATACTCTATGTAAGTGGGGTTAAGTATAGAAAAATGCTTATGATGATAAGACAAATGAAAGAAAGTAACTGATTTCATTATAGAAAATCTCAATAATAACTTGCGACTCATAATGTGACTTTTGTTTATGATGTTAAGTTTCAAGTTGTCGGTATAGGGGCTGATGTGTGACTGGAGACAGGGCAGTGATACCCTATGGCTATAGGGACAGATGTATTACTGGAGACAGGGCAGTGATGCCCTATAGCTATAGGGGAATATGTATTACTTTTTAGACAGGGCAGTGATACCCTATGGCTATAGGGACAGATGTATTACTGGAGACAGGGCAATAATGCCCTATAGCTATAGGGACAGATGTGTTACTGGAGACAGGGCAGTGACACCCTATAGATATAGGGGAAGATGTGTTACTGTAGACAGGGCAGTGATACCTTCTAGCTATAGGGGAAAATGTGTTACTGGTGACAGGGAAGTGAATCCCTATAGCTATAGGGGTAGATTTGTTACTGGAGACAGGGCAGTGATACCCTATAGCTAAAGGGGCAGATGTGTCACTAGAGACAGGGTAGTGATACCCTATAGCTATAGGGGAAGATGTGTTACTGGTAACAGGGCAGTGATACCCTATAGGTATAGGGAAAGATGTGTTACTGGAGATGAGGCATTGAGACCCTATAGCTATATGGGCAGATGTGTTACTGGTGACAAGGCAGGGATCCAGAAAAAGGGATATTTGTAACTGGTAATGTGTGCAGTGATCAAGATAGGGGGAAAATTTATCAGTGACATGACAGATATCCAGATAGGGTCAGATTGTTACTAGTGACATGTCAGTGATCCAGATAGGAGAAGATTCATTTTTGGTGACATGGCAGTAATCCAAATGATGTTATTTTTGTCTGGCAGTCAGGGTGATTCCCATGTAACCCCTCCCCCCCCCAGAGGTAATCATACTAATCTACCCAAACCTTTTCATCCAGAGCAGTGCCATTGTAGCTGAGTTAGACAGTAGATGTTGTTTCTGACTCAGTTCTGCTAAAATCATCTTTTGTAATGTTGTGAAATGTGCTGTATTGGTTGAATACTTCTGGTGGATTTTCTGTAAAATAATAATCACGCAATCATTTAAGTATTAACATACTCCCACACCAGTCTTTTTTTGGGCCTGTCCCAAGTCATGTATTTATGGCCACTGTACAGATATGTCTTGTTTTCACCTTTAGTTTATTTTTATGTTACTTGGTATATAGGGGAAAATCACTGTACCTGTGTATAATGACGTTTTGAAACCAGTTGCAGCCAGCCCTGTGGTATGAGAGGTTTCCTTGTTGTTCATTGAAGACCAAAGGGTGGCCTTTGGCTGACAATTTCATTAACCTGGGGTTTTTGTCTCTTTGACATATACACCATACCTATTCTCATTACTTTGTTTCCTTACAGCAGCCCTTTCACAAAAAATCCTAAGAGCAAAATTAGTTATAAGTTATGATGTCACAATACCTTGATCTATTATGACATCATCAGTTATGACTAACTTCACACTTACAATCTTTTGTGAAAAGAACTGCAGAGCTGTATTGAACATATATGAGTATTTATCTTCGTGAATGGAGATTATAAAACATATCTCTTTGGTATCCAGTGAAAAACTTTGATTTATAACATACAATCTTACTCATGTTACTAGTTATTACTGTTACATGTAAATAACAAATAATGACTCAAGTCAATCACAGTCTAACTTTTGCAATATAGAACATTGTGATTTTCTACATGAGTTACATACTTTTGAAATGCTTTCATTTTGGCTCTTAGTTCCAAAACAAGTATGACATCCACATCAAGTTTCCTTTTGTAGTTTGGAAAACAGAAATCAATAACTCTGGTTTGTTTCCATGGTAATCAAAGCTTTTTCAATCGTAGTCTTACAATGCATTGAATTTAAAACACTTATATAAAATATGAACCAATTACAGCCTGTAATCTATGATTATATTACAGCATGCTGCCTTGCTCTATAACCTTTGACCTGATTATACCCTGTGATCACACATACCCTAATATTGCCTTGGAAATCCATTTTCACTGGAGCAAAAGCCGTGGCATTAAACTTGTCTACAAACAAAGAAGCATGTTATCAAAACACTGGTTTCAATAATTAAAATATTCTGCAGATTAATTTCATAAGATCAATTTCTAAGACTTAACAAACTTTTAATGGCATGTTTAGCTTGATTAAGTGTGTAGACCTTGAGTAATCTTCACAAGTATGGACATTTAATTCATATGCTTAAAAGGGAAGACAAACTGACAAACAGACACATAATTATACAGAAGTAAGTTGTCCTGCAAGTCCCTGTTGATAATTACTAACCAAACAAGGGTAATATGGCCTTCGCTGCTCTAAGGAAATCTTCTACAGGAATGCTTCCATCGTTATCTAGGTGGATATCCATAAAACTGCAACAAAAATAGAGATTATTAAAGGAATGGAATATGAATAAAAAACTGTAACATGTTATATCTCTAAGTTGGATAATCTCTTTTTAGAGTCTTTCAATACCAATTTTATTCTTTCATCTACATACCATGTATAACCTTTCTATAAAATTTCATCATAATCCCTTCAGTTATTTAGGATGACTACATAAGTACATTTCGAGGGGGAGTTGTCTTCAAGAGGTTTTGACAAGTAAAATCATTGTTAGATTATCTTCCTAAGGAGTCATCCGACAAACTATAAATTATCCTAAGGAGTCATCCGACAAACTATAAGTCTTCCATCTATATATATGATGCCAAACCTTCTAGTAAGATTTCATCACTTGAACAATTTAGGAGTAGTCCCACTTACAATAAATGTGGCCACAAACAGACTGTGATTCGTATATATTCCTCCTAAACTTTGTGGGGTACAATAAACATTTCGTTAAAGTTTCATATACATTTCTGCAGGATATTTAGTATCATAGCCCAAAAACAGAATACCATCCCATTTTATTAAAGTCTAAAGACTAAAAATAGAAAAAAAAATCAGAATTTCATTAAAAAAAAATTGAAAGGCAGCTGACATCAAGAGTTATAAAACTTATTTATATTCTAGATTGATTGATCATGTAGGTATTAAGACTTCTTTCTTTGGAATTTACAGTTTCGATTTTCGTGCCATATTTCTCAACTAATGCCATCATACATATACTTACGTCAATAAAGTTAATCTAAATATACTGGAGATATACACAAGTACATAAAACACATGACAAAAGTAAAATAACCACATCTATGGTAATAACAGATTAGAGTAGGATTAAATTGAAAATATGTTTCACATTTTGCTAGAAAATGAATGTTCCCAGTCAACATTAGGCATAAATTCCTCTGTTTAAAGTTAACCTTATGCTAGTGCTTAAGTTGCATGGATATATGACCTGAGTATATGTGAAGACATGTTCTCTAAGCCAATTGAATTATTAGAAGTTAACTAGTATGGAGATAAAATAATACCTGGTATCCATTGTCGAGAAAAATGTAGGAATTTTAGCATCAATGGCGTCCTTAAATTCCTCTTCACTATTCACACTTGTTGTTGACATTGATTCAACACTGATCAAGTTAGTCTCTTGTTTTATCCTATCTAATGATGGAATGTGTGCAGAATCATGGTCCATATTATTTGAAGGCAATGCATTGTGGGATATATTCTGAAAATTGTTCCCACTTTGTGGCAATGCATTATGGGAAAAATTTTGTGATTGACTGCCTGGTGAAGTAAGAACACCTGTGATGTCCATTTCAGAAATAGAGTGACTTGAAATTGATGACTCAGAAGTAGTTCTATTCCTGGTAGAGTTAGTTGTGATTGGTGACTCACTGCCTGATCTACTCCTTGGTGAGTGTCTGCAAAACATAATATTTTTTATAACTGATAAACAATGTTACTTTAAAAGCTTTGTTCTATAGAAAGCCTAATACCATATTACTAGAAATTTGCTATTGTGATGATCTAATGTAATGTAACTTGTAGGTGATAGCCAGCTTTACAGAGCAGGTTTGCTGCACTCACTTCACAGAAACTGAAAAGTCTGTACCTCATGGTGATATCTTTTTTGTATATATTGGTTCACAAAAAGATAAAATTTATATGTCAGATCTTAATAGCTTTCATCTTAGTTTAATCAGACTTGATTTTATCTTGGTAATCTTTACAAAATGTCGGAATAGAATATTCTGTATAACACAAATACCAGACTATGAATTGTTACATTTCATAATTTATAATTTTTTTTTTAACAATGTCTTTCTGACACACCCATATTTTGTGATACTCACCTCTTGGCATCTCAATTACAATTGATATTGCACAGCTGATGTTGGCAGTTTACATTCATGAATAAATTACTTTCTGAGGCAAAATTAATTGAGTCAATAGTAATTGGTAAAAACCTAAACAAGTATTTACCAAAAATCTGTTTGTTTTAAAAACAAACCATCCAAAACAAATACACATCAAAAACTGGTTAAACCTGACTCAAACAAATTAAATGTATGCCAAAATATTTCTTTTAAAAATGGAGATGAAGATACTCAGTATCAAAGTTTTGAAAATTACCCAAAAATTACAGTTAATTTTGCTTTTGAGGTAAATGTTATATAATCCACTGATAATCAATTAACATTTGTCCCGTAACTGATGGAAATGATCTTACGCTTCGTGAGACATTGTCCTATGCAAGCCATGTTTTGTCTGAAATAAAAAAAATTGATTACAAGAAACATGCAATAAAATATGGATCCTGCCTCAGGTTAATATGATCCAGGAGGTCAAAAGTATTTACTCAGAATAACACATTAAAACTTATTACATTTGTGAGTTGCAATGATGATAACTTGTTTCAAACATCAAAGGTTTGGAACTAGAACTTCCAGTTGACCTTACTGAAATAGTGACTTCATCAAAATTCTATTTTAAACTCAACAAAGCAATAACAAACCACTCCAGCATGATACAGCTGAATAGTCAAGTATGAACACACCACTCACGACCGATACAGCTGAATAGTCGAGCATGAACACATCATTCAAGCTTGATACAACTGAATAGTCGCGGATGAACAAAATCCAAAATGAACTCATTGTTACATCCTACATCTATTATATGTACTCCAAGGAAGAAAAACATCAAAATGAACAGGTAACCAGTTTATTTTCCCAATTCTTAAACATTCTAAGAAATAAACAAAACATGTAATTAATAAAAAAAAATCATTTACATTGCACTGACTCAGCTTTACACATCTTTAAATTTGGATGCAAACTTTTATATAACATTAACACAAAACCAATCAATATACCCTCAAACAATTTATGTTGTGTTGAAATAAATTAAGTAAACTACTACAGGAAAAACACTTTTGCACTTCCTTTTTTTCCCTTATTTTTAGATGCCTAAGCAAACAACCTTTTAAAATAAGTCAGAAACTTTCAGATGCTATAAAGTACCTTGTACATACACTTCACCCTTATCCATTAACTGTCAATAAAATGTACTGCTGGGTGCAGCCTGATACAGCTGAATAGCTGAATATGAACACACCACTCAAGCCTGACAAAGTTGATAAGCCGAATATGAACAAACCACTCAAGACTGATACAGCTGAATAGTCGAGTATGAACACATCATTAAAGCCTGATACAGCTGAAAAGCTGAATATGAACACACCACTCCAGACTGATACAACTGAATAGTCCTGGATGAACACACCACTCCAGCATGATACAGCTGAATAGTCCAGTATGAACACACCACTCACGACTGATACAGCTGAATAGTCGAGTATCAACACACCACTTAAGTTTGATACAGCTGAATAGTCGTGTATGAACACACCACTCACGACTGATACAGCTGAATAGTCGAGTATAAACACACCACTTAAGCTTGATACAGCTGAGTAGTGAGTATGAACACACAACTCAATCTTGATACAGCTTAACAGTCGAAGATGAACACACCACTCAAGCTTGATACAGCTGAACAGCTGAGTATTAACACAACACTCAAACATGATACAGCTGAATACTCAAGTATGAACACATCATTCAAGCTTGATACAGCTGAATAGCTGAGTATGATCACATCATTCACATGATTCAAACATGACACAGCTGAATAGTTGAGTATGATCACATCATTCAAACTTGATACAGCTGAATAGTTGGGTATGAACACATCATTCACATGATTCAAACTTGATACAGCTGAATAGTTGAGTATGAATGCATCATTCAAGCTTGATACAGCTCTGAATTTTGATTTCAACTAAATGTTTAACACAGGATAAGAAATTGACCAGAATCAAAGTGTCCCCTTTTTGGCCATTTATTCATAAATAGTTCTAGTCACAACCCCAAAAATCAATTTCAGTTCTTTTAAAGGTATGGCACCCTCTTGAAAAAATGTCACTTTTCAGTCAAGTAATTTTCAGGACATCATGACAATGTTGGCTTTTTTGGCCCTTAATTCCTCAGCAATTCAAGTCACAATACAAAAGTTAATGGCAGTCTTCATTTGTGGTATATTTTCTATAATGAAACTGATCATTTCCTCCCCTTTTGGCACCAATTTACAAGTGACCACCCCAAAATCAATCCCAGCCTTCCTTCTCAGGTATGGCTCCTTGTGGTGTAATTCCATAAAGATGCATTCACTTTTACATGTTTTAGTCAAGTTATCGTCCAGATATCATGAAAACGCTTGTTTCTTGCCCCTTTTCCCCCAAATTCCTAAATAGTTTGTGACAACCCTCTAAATCCATTCAAGCATTCCTTTTGTGTTATGGCACCAAGTGGTATAACTTAAACATTGTTAAAAATAAAGATCCATTCACTTATAGTCAAGTATTGGCCATAAATCATGGAAATGCTTGTTTATCGTCCCTAATTCCTAAACGATTCTTGTGACAACCCAAAAAATGAATCCTAGTCTCTTTTTTTTTGGTATTGCAACTTTTGGTACATGTATAACTTCATAAAAATCCATATAATTATACTCAAGTCTGGAAACTTAATTGTCTATAGAATGGTGATCACAGCAAAAATGTAGGCTCTAGATAAGACACTTAAGTTTCAGAAAAAGCCAGAATTATACTATCGGTACTTTTGAACAAACCCTGGTAACAAATGAATCAAAAAATAGGATTTCAAACACAATCATTGTCCCTGGTTATTAACGGTAGTGCCTATAACCAAACTTCCCAATCTTTCTTCCTTTAGTTACTTTAGTTGACTTTTACTCAAATATGTAAGTTATTAGGTCTTCAGATGACAACATGGTAAACAACTTCACTTAACTATCATTAACCTTTTTGTTTTTAAGTATAATTATCAGACAAGAGGTGATTCATGCATGTCAAAACTAACAAAGTTCACTTTTATTTCTTATTAAGAAACTGCAACCACATGGCCAGTCTTTATTAAGAAAATATGACCACATGGCCAGTCTTTATTAGGAAACTGTGACCACATGGCCAGTCTTTATAAGGAAACTATGACCACATGACCAGTCTTTATTAGGAAACTGTGACCACATGGCCAGTCTTTATTATTAAACTGTGACCACATGGCCAGTCTTTATTAGGAAACTGTGACCACATGACCAGTCTTTATTAGGAAACTGTGACCACATGGCCAGTCTTTATTAGGAAGCTGTGACCACATGGCCAGTCTTTATTAGGAAACTGCAACCACATGGCCAGTCTTTATTAGCAAACTATGACCACATGACCAGTCTTTATTAGGAAACTATGACCACATGACCAGTCTTTATTAGGAAACTGTGACCACATGGCCAGTCTTTATTATTAAACTATGACCACATGGCCAGTCTTTATTAGGAAACTATGACCACATGGCCAGTCTTTATTATTAAACTATGACCACATGGCCAGTCTTTATTAGGAAACTGTGACCACATGGCCAGTCTTTATTATTAAACTATGACCACATGGCCAGTCTTTATTAGGAAACTGTGACCACATGGCCAGTCTTTATTAGGAAACTGTGACCACATGGCCAGTCTTTATTAGGAAACTGTGACCACATGGCCAGTCTTTATTATTAAACTATGACCACATGACCAGTCTTTATTAGGAAACTATAACCACATGGCCAGTCCTTATTAGGAAACTGTGACCACATGGCCAGTCTTTATTAGGAAACTGTGACCACATGGCCAGTCTTTATTATTAAACTGAGACCACATGGCCAGTCTTTATTAGGAAAGTATGACCACATGACCAGTCTTTATTAGGAAACTATGACCACATGGCCAGTCTTTATTAGGAAACTGTGACCACATGGCCAGTCTTTATTATTAAACTATGACCACATGGCCAGTCTTTATTAGGAAACTGTGACCACATGGCCAGTCTTTATTAGGAAACTGTGACCACATGGCCAGTCTTTATTAGGAAACTGTGACCACATGGCCAGTCTTTATTATTAAACTATGACCACATGACCAGTCTTTATTAGGAAACTATAACCACATGGCCAGTCCTTATTAGGAAACTGTGACCACATGGCCAGTCTTTATTAGGAAACTGTGACCACATGGCCAGTCTTTATTATTAAACTGAGACCACATGGCCAGTCTTTATTAGGAAAGTATGACCACATGACCAGTCTTTATTAGGAAACTATGACCACATGACCAGTCTTTATTATTAAACTATGACCACATGACCAGTCTTTATTAGGAAACTGTGACCACATGGCCAGTCTTTATTAGGAAACTGTGACCACATGACCAGTCTTTATTAGGAAACTGTGACCACATGGCCAGTCTTTATTAGGAAACTGTGACCACATGGCCAGTCCTTATTTGTCATTCAGACTATATAATCACATAGAAACGATGTATGTAGATTTTAAAATTTTAAAGCATTGTTTTATTGGTGGGTTTCTTTCTGCACCACAAACTACCCTACAATTGGCAGTGTCTGAATTTTATGTGGATTGGTACTTCATTGTTGTTCTAATCTCTGACAAAAAAACCAACCTTTTTAGGGGGAATATGTAATGGAAGGGTTGGCTTTGAGGAATGTATAGGAGATGTCTGTTTTCCAGTCTCCATACCAACACCAGCTTTAGCTAAAGCCATACACTCTTCTAATGTCTGTATAAATGTGTCACAAGTTGGTCCCAGCAAAGATGTTGCTTCTTCCAGCTTCTATATTCAGAAACAAGAAAAATAAAATATTGTAACTTGCTTAACATATTTTACAATAAAATGAAATTCATCTGCTTTAAAAGTTACATCTGCATCATAACAAAGGTTTTATATTGATATATTCTGTACTTCATCAAACATGTTAATAATGGACCTATACTCCTAAACCTTCAATAATTGAAAAACAGACTACAAAGCTACTTTACCTTACCATTGTTAACCCTGTACTGAAATTTTGACCTCCAATCTTGACTTCAATCTGAACACAATGATGGCCCTGTGTTGAAATTCAGACCTCTCAGCTGAACATTCTGCTAGTCCTGAATTAAACTTTTGTCCCTATACTTTCACCTGAATATCTGCTGACCTTGTTTTGAACTCTGACCTCTCACCTGAACATCCTATTAGTCCTGTATAGAACTTTCAACCCTACCAACTCTCCTGAAGATCTTGCTAGTTCCGTATTGAACTATTGCCCTGTATGCAACTTTTGACCTCTCACCTGAGCATCCTTCTGGTCCTGTACTGAACTTTTAACAGAATGAACCTGCTGCATCAGTAAATCACAGTAAAGACGAAGTTCAGACTTCTTTGTTCGTAAAAGGTCAGGTGACATATCTCCTACAAAATAAATGTTATTGATACATGTCATAGTGAAAAAATAGATTTCCTGATTTTAACACTTCTAGCAATATTTTATCTTTTCATTGCAATCCAGGGTAGACTGTTGATTAAACAATTATTATACACAAAGGCTTAATAAAAATTAGTTGTGAACATTATATAGAATTCTGCTAAACTTAACAGCTTTGGAGATATATGCAAAAAACATTTGTCTGACGCCTATGTTCTATTTTTAGTAATGGTGGTCATGTTTTTCAACTAATAAAAAAAAAACACAACAGTTCTTTGCAGAACACACTAAGGAAAAATCATACCAAATTTTGTTCTGATTGGTTTTGCAGTTTCAGAGAAAAAGTTTTTTTTTTAAAAAAACATATGAAATATGGGGATTGGTCTATTACTAGTTAGTTTATTAGAAAGGATAATGGTTGTAGTAAATACATCTCAGCCAATTTTGGCAACATCATGAATGTTTCTGACCTAATAGCGGCCAAACTTAGCACAATATTAGAGAAATCTTCAATTTTGTTGCATTTATGCACATATTTTTCTGTGGTTTTTGCCTAAAAGTGAAGAGGCCGCATCCCCATATATGTTGTATGTTTGTTTGTTGGGGTTTAACGTCCGAGCAGCAATATTTCAGCTATGTTCAGACGATGAACATGAAACTGATGATAAAATGAACATGAAATGATGATGAAATGAAAAAGGGATGGGACACAAGGACAATGGGGTCGACAAATTTTGATTGCCACTTGAAATAGGGAGAGATGGGTAGGGTCGGGCAATTTAGCCTCCTGTGGTGGAGCCCTATGGTTCCTACTCCGGGAGAATATCACGGTAGGGTTCTTTAGCGTGCTAGGAACGTGGCATCTTTCCCAACACGGTGCACCACTATGGTTTGCGGTCAGGTTTTCTGTATTATAGCCTGACAACCCCAGCATGTAACACGCCAGGGGTACCCCATTCAACCACCTGGAGCACACATCCCAGTTGCTCTGTGGGCAGAGTGCCCTAGCCCTCGGCTAGGGTTCTGAGCACTATTTAGTCGCCTTTTACGACAAGCTTAGCGCTGCTGCAGGCCTATTCTTTTAACACCCGGACCTGCACGGGGCCATATATATTGACTGTTGTGTCTTACAAAGATATACAAAGATCAAGAATGAACACACATGAGCAATATATATTTTTCACAAAAATCATCAAAAATATGCTGAAATATTGAGATTTTATGGATTTTTCAAAATTTATGCAATTTTGTTGGTGCTACAATGACGAGATGCTTTTTCTGTTTTGGCCTAAATCTTATTGAACTAGCTTTAGTAAACATTTATGTCCACAAAAACAATAAAAATCTTCATTTTGAACAATTTCAAAATTCAACATTGGCCATAACTGAACATTCTCCTTTGCAATCAATCCATCCCTTGAGAGAAAAAACAATTGTGATGAAAAAGATTTGATCGACGGACGACATTCAGTTACAATGCAAACCAAAGACTCATTGAATGGGCCAAGTATGAAAAACCTTGTACAGCTTTTACTAATCTTTCACCAGACTTAGCTGATATACCAGGTTATTGTGAGACTATTACCTGTACTAATCACAACATCTTCTGGTTTTCTACCATTCATCTTTGATGCCTTAGCTGATCCTAATGCTACCAGCCATTGCTGTCGTTCTTGAGGAGTGGCAGCTCTGACATAAAAATGTTGCTCCCCAGGTATAATAAGATCGAGTCTACAAGTATCTGTCTGGTGAACTATAACAACAATGTAATTAACTTTCAACAAAATAGAACAAAAGTACATTAAAGGAATAAAATGTCTGCAAAATGAGGTTTTATTACCACTGAGGCTAATAGATCAACATTTTTTTTAAAGCTCGACACATTCTTAAATCATTAAATATTTGATACTGTATAGGTTTTTGAAAGAAAGTGAATGAAAGTGTAATCAAGGGAACCAAAGGTTCTAGCAGTAATCAAAAGAATGTAATCCAGGGACAAAGACCAGACATGGAAAACACATACACAACAAAGAACATAAAGTAACTAAAATAATACATTCAAAGTAACAAAAGCAAATGAGCAACTCAGGACTCCACTAAAAACTGGTAGCATGGACCAAGAGGCTCTCAAAGAGCCTGAATCGTTCACCTCGCAAACAATGCCTTGTTAACTAAGTAAGTAAATGTATAATGCTTTGTTACCATGTTTGACCACAAAAACAGCATAAATTAATGAATACAGAGGGGCATTGGCCTGCTATACATTTGCTGAGAAAGAACATAAAATGAGGTTCCATGTAATTCATGGGCTGTACAACTTTTTCATTATTACCATTCAACTCGTGAGACCATACAATATAAACCAAATATCTTTGAAATCAAAACAAGTATAAAAATCTAGTTATTTATCTAGTTTCTAATAAAATGACAGCCATTTTGAAAATGGCTGTCCAAAACAAATTTTCATCACCACAATTTAAGGCACGAGACCGCAATTAATTTTCAAGTGCATTTCAATATACACATTTGAGCAGATTAAAAAAATTCCACCGGCGCAAACTGAATGAAACTTCTCTGGCCTAAAGATATGTACAAACAGGATTTTATATATAAATTGTAGAAAATTTTACCATCATTTTCTGAAATTAATACATATAATTGGGAGATGGGGTAAACATGACAAATGAACTGAGTTAAAAGTCCTAAATTTTAACCTTCTTCCACTGAACCAAATCACAACTTTTAGTCAGAATTGATTAATGAAAAAAAATCCCATGTAATTTTAACCTATTTTCTACCAATTAGAGGCAAAACTTCAGCAAATAAGTTTCCAGTAAAAATATGAAAAAATGTGGAAGGTACCTACTACCAAAGTTGGAACTATATTCGTATACAATGAAAACCAAGGGGAATTAATTGTGTTCTCGTACCTATTAGATCAATAAATGTGCCCAATTTGAATAAAAACTGCACTCATGTCAAGATGAACCTTTTTTGACTTCAAGTACAAAGTTTAATCATGATTAGTTGAAAAATATATAAGATATAGCAAATTTAGTATCAGTGGTACATTGCATGACTCGCATGTCCAATGGTCGAAGGAAATAAGGCCCCTCTAAAATGTACATTTTTTTTTAAATGCAATATTTTTGTGATTTTTTACATTGGTTGCATCATATTATGTGTATTTGGAACTATATTCGTATACAATGAAAACCAAGGGAAATTAATTGTGTTCTCGTACCTTAACTTAGAATACATTTGTACCATGTCTCCTAGAGAAACCAAACAATCGTTTGAATCTGAGCAACTGATGAAAATGACTGAAAAATGGCAGCCATTTTGAAAATAGCCACCTAAAAAAATTTTCAATACTACCAGTCAACTCAGAATATCATGTTTATCTGATGAGTATCTTCCATCTTCTTTATTCTCTAGTTGAGGAAAAATAGCAAAAAAGGCATTCTGACCCCTATTTTCCTCTTTTAGCAACAATGGCCATGTTTTCCAATTGATGAAAAATTTTAAATGATTGGTCAGTGCAGGATACACTAAGGAACAATTATGCCAACTTTCATTGAATTTTGCCACATGGTTTCAGGGAAGATGATTTTCAAATTGTACATGTGAAAAAAAAACAAACAAATCTGCTTCAAGGACTATAACTCCTAGTTAAGGAGACAAACCGTTATGAAAATTTTGGCATAGGTCCGTTTTCTGGTGGTGAGCAATATAATAGAAAATGTCAGAATTTTGCTTAATTCAACAGTTTTTGAGTCAATTGCAAACAAAAATGAATTTTGACTCCTATGTTCTATTTTTAATAACATATGCTATGTTTTTCAATATTTCAAAAATTTTATATCAGTTTGTGCAGATACCCCAAGGAACAACCATGCCAAGTTTCATTCCAATTTGTCAAGCAGTTTCAGAGAAAAAGATGTTTAAAAAAAACTAACAATGATACACGACAATGAACGACGCAAAGTCATGACAATTGCTCACACAGCCTTTAAGCTGGGTGAGTTAATAATTTATTAATAAATATTTGCAATTAATAGAAACAAGTAAATTGATTTAAAAAGGCACCTCCTTAGTTCTATATCAGACTAGGTACCACACTGAAGATAGGTCACATACAGAAATCACCATCACTGACTGAAGGTACAGTAGGTCACATACTGAAATCAACATAACTTACAATGTACCACATTGAAGGTAGGTCACACACAGAAATCACCATCACTGACTGAAGGTACAGTAGGTCACAAACTGAAATCAACATAACTTACAATGTACCACATTAGAGGTAGGTCACACACAGAAATCACCATCACTGACTGAAGGTACAGTAGGTCACATACTGAAATCAACATAACTTACAATGTACCACATTGAAAATAGGTCACACACAGAAATCACCATAATAGACAGGGTACCACACTGAAGGTAGGTTGCACACTGAAATCACCATAACAGACATGGTACCACACTGAAGGTAGGGATATACACTGAAATCACCATAGCAAACAGGGTACCACACTGAAGGTAGGTCACTTACTGAAATCACCATTATAGAGAGTACCACACTGAAGGTAGATCCCACACTGAAATCACCATAACAGACAGGGCAACACACTGAAGGTAGGTCATACACTGAAATTACCATAATAGACAGGGTACCATACTGAAGGCAGGTCAAACACTAATAACCATAACAGACAGGGTACCACATTGAAGGTAGGGTTACACACAGAAATAACCATAATAGACAGGGTACCACACTGAAGGTAGGTCATACACTGAAATCACCATAATAGACAGGGTACCACACTGAAGGTAGGTCATACACTGAAATTACCATAATAGACAGGGTACCATACTGAAGGCAGGTCAAACACTAATAACCATAACAGACAGGGTACCACATTGAAGGTAGGGTTACACACAGAAATCACCATAATAGACAGGGTACCACACTGAAGGTAAGGGATACACACTAAAATCATCATAACAGACAGGGTACTACAGTGAATGTAGATCACACACTGAATCACCATAACAGACTGAGTATCACACTGAAATCACCATAACAGACATGGTACCACACTGAAGGTAGGGATATACACTGAAATCACCATAGCAAACAGGGTACCACACTGAAGGTAGGTCACTTACTGAAATCACCATTATAGACAGGGTACCACACTGAAGGTAGGTTGCACACTGAAATCACCATGAGTGGCTACCACACTGAAGGTGGGGATACACACTGAAATCACCAGAATAGACAGGGTACCACACTGAAGGTAGGGATACACACTGAAATCACCATAACATATATAGGTATAACACTGAAGGTACAATGGTGCAACTTGAAGATAGATCACACACTAAAATCACCTTAAAAGGTGGGGGTCACACACTAATATCAGTGCATACATTAACAGATCTAAAAAGGCCTACCATTTTTCAATATACCCAACCGTGTGTTTAAAAAATTCTATATACAAACCCATGCATTAATTCTCATGTTATGGAGATGCATACATGTACAAAAGCCTCAATTCAAAGATGATTCAGAAAATTAAAGGCAATAACTGTATTTTGTGTACCTGTCCATTGTATCTTACTTGTAACAATGATGATAGAACCTCAACGTGTACCTCTAACAGAACAACTAATTACCTCTTATATCACAAACAGCCATTCTGATTGATCCTTTACAGCCATTGACAACTTCTTCCTGGGACTTGTAGTATGATAATATATCATTAGACAGTACAAACCATCGAGACTGCCAACCTTAAAAAAATAATGCAAAATGATCTACTAGATATTGTATCCTATTACAATAACAAGTTTTGAAATAGTTTGCATTTTCATTAAGGAACTTAAAAATAGCATCAAGAAATTCATGTTTGTATATTTTCAGGGAACAAGTCTTGGGAAGCACTTGCTAACTTCATTGATAAAAAATAATAAAAACATAGCTTTTTTCCTAAGAAAGGGATGGCCAAACATTCAACAGAATGATGGAATGCTTCTTTTAGCATGCTTAAATGATGGCACTAAAGCATACACATGTGTGATATACTAAAATGACATCGTAAGTCTTACCTTCAATTTATTATGAATGCACAGCAATTCTGCCCTGACATTTCAAACTATGATAACATGGACAGTGTATCAGGACAATGCAAACTATTTATTTAGTACTGAAAGTATTATTTAGTCCCTGATCAGACAATGCACCTACATGTACATGTAAAAAAGAGGTACTGGTACATTTTGGGTCCATCTGAAAATTGAAAATATTTCACTTTTCAGGGAATTTATACGGTAACAAAGATAAATAGGTAAGGCAGGTGATATTGTGAAAATATTGTAAAGATATTCTGCTTGGAAATGTACATGTATGCTAGGCAGTGTATATGTACATGTATATAAAGTCATGGACTATGATAGGAAACAAATTCAAAATGCTCATTCTATTCAATTTACACTTTACTCAAGAACTCTCTTTTGTGGACATTTGAAAGTATTTCCAATTGAGGCTTCTCATCTAGCATTTATTTGATTCCAGGGGATGTAATCACAAAATCAATACATGAATATACTGGGTTAATTCCATTCCAGTGGTCAAAATGCTAGTCTTTGATAAAAATTCAAAAACAACAAGTGATGGACATACGTGTATACAAAATGCATGTATTTTTGTTTCTATACATGTAGCATGAATATTCATCAAGATTGTAAATGCTGACCTACTTAAGGAATAAATGAATGACAAGGTTCATTAATGTTTTTGTTAAATCTTGTTCCAGTGCAAAGACAAAGTTCTTGGTCATGGGTGCATTCAATTATCATCAGACTTTGGTTAGGATCATCTTCTATCACAGCAGACCATTATTCAGAAAGAGATTAAACCAGTATACACCTGTATTATGTACTTGTATATTGGCAGTAATAGCCAGCGCAGAAAGCAAGAACCAGAGCATTACATGTAAAATAGCAAATGATCAGTTCATACCAATTCTAGAATTTTCATTGGAATGAATCCAATATAATACCATATTAAATTGATCTGAAATTTAAGATATTAAATTCACATATTAGTTTTTTTATAGAAATATTACAAATGTAAAATAATAGTAATTAGTTGATTTTAAAATACAATGTAGTAAGTATTGTAAACATTGACAAAAGAAACAATGAAATCTGTAGAATATATTTACTGCTCAGTGGTCATGTGATGTCATCATTGGTTTAATGAATCAGTTTGATGGATCAATGACTGATCAGAAACCAATTATAGTTGCCCGGATTGGTTCAGGTACTGTAAGTACTGCCAAAGAATGCATGTGCCTACAACTATTTGTCATTTACAGTGAAACTTAATACTTGTAAAAAAAGAATGCTGTGCTCACTCATAGGCAAATTATGCACACTCAATACACCATACATACTCAACCAAAATTCTGATTTCTCCACTCTTCACAGTGGAGTCACTTGTGTCCTCCACTGTGACTCCACCAAAGTAAAAACTAAGATAAAATTGCTCGATCTCTTTACTTTTCAGTATTTTTTTCTGCACATAACTGAGAAATATTATTAAACTGTTAGAACTATTAAATGTACCTTGGTATAGACAGGGTTAATAAACTACAAACAATTCTTGAAATGGTGACTCCACTGTGACTTCACTTATAATACATTATCAAACTGAGTCCGCCATACTGTTGGGCAGTTTGTGCATGTAAAATCAGAAGCTTATAAACAATATCAATAGCAGCTTCATTTTCGTGTACTTGGTAAATGCAATTAAGGACCACACCAGTCAAGTAACATTAGCTAGATTTGATGTTTTAATACATTGTACATATCGAATCTGCGCTTTTTCTCAGATAGGGATGGTCAAAACATGGCACCTTATGGCTTAATGTTTACGAAAATGACCTAATCAGCTTATCAATACCAGAAAATTCGACTCAAAGACATTTTCAACCATGACAACCCACAGTTCCTTACCAAAGCTGGACATTTTGGCCCATACATATATCAGACCATGACAATAGGAGATTGCATAAGGACAATAAAAAACTGTATATCATGACAAATTTTACTAATTTGGAAGTTAAAAAAAACAGGTGTGACAAAAATTATGACAGGATTAAGGTGTTTTAATTCACCTCTTTCTGGGAGTGTTTAAGGTGTCTCATATTATCTCCACTGTGGAGAGGGGAGAAATTAAAATTTATGTTGACAGTACGTCAGTAGTCTGCAATGCTACATTTGTGTCCACGAACGTACAATTGCTCTTTGTTACAAAATATAGGTATTTTCCCTTAATTACCAGAAAAATAATTTGTCCATTTCCATAGAACGCCTTCCATTGTGCGGGTCTGGGCCTGAGCCGCTGAGAACGACTTCCCTGTTTCAACTTCTCCGCCTGTTAGCGGCTCTTCTCTTCAGTGTCATGTCGTATTTCTGTAGGAAAACTAATCAAATCAATGTTCTAATCAATACTATTTTTCGTGTCTCTAGAAGATATAGTGTGTTCCATTAAAATAACGGTGAATTTTAAGCGGGCATAAACACTGACAGTGGCATAACATGCCAACTCATACCAAAACCAAATATAACCTTTACCTTTTAAATTGCAGAACATCCGGTTGTAAGTGCGATAAATCGTCACCTCTATCCGTCGTCACTTTTACCTTATTATTTTTTTTCATTTATATTCGGTTGACTATATTGTGTATGATGTAGTCCGAGGACTACATCAAGAAGTAAGACTGCGCCGAAATAGAACGGCGAAACGAAATAAAAAAGAAAGTAGGCCTACAAATGTAAGTCAGTAAGTAGTTTTGGTCGCGTGTTTCATATTAACAATAACCATAAGCTCCGGCCTATGAGCTTTCGTAACGAATTATACATTAAATAAACACAAGACATACAAATATTAAAACATATAAGCATGTAGACATATATATGGTAAGCCAAATGGACAAAAATTAGTGTTTTTTAATATTACTTATTCAATTTTAATATTACAAAGTTGATTTCTAATATTACAAAACCCTTTTTTGTTATTAAAAATTCGATTAAATTTCTAATAAGATAAGCCATGAGTTATTTCCAATACAAGATGACTATATTCACCTAGGTGTGCAAATGAACTATGGATTCCAATCCTTAGAAAGCACTACGAATGCCTACAGGAAAGGGCGTAATGTATTATTTGCGTTGAATAAACTTCATTCCAAGTTCACTAACCCGAATGTTCTTGTACGTTTGCATAAAATGTTGTGTTACCATCTACCCTATACGGATGTGAAGTATGGACTAACCTAAAAACTGCGGAAAAAACAGTGCTTGAACGTTTTCAACATTTTATTGCAAAACAAATACTCAACTTAAAAAACTAGAACTAGATCGGACATGTGCGAAAGTCTGTTAGGACTCTACCCGATAACTGCTGCTATTGAAAAAAGAAAAATTTTACCGAAACTTGTATCGTTAGATGACAACTGCCTAACAAAGAAGATATTCCTTATTCGTCTCTTTTCATTCCTCGTTGATACGGAACGCTCTTATTTTGGTTCCATTCCTGACATTTTGGAAATTATATTTTATTATCAGCTCCATGGGTACCTAAAAGAATTTTTTATTTACTGGCCATTTTCCTACTAAACGTGAATGGAAATCAGTCGTGAATAATTCAGTTTGGCATGTGCAAGAGACTAACTGGAAATCCCGCGCTAGTTTTGATGGAGACTTTCTTCGGTTTCGAAATGTCATCAACAACGTCGAATTAGCACCGTTTTGGAAACAAGCAGAAAAACTGTATGATAAAAAAAATATTATTTTTTTACAAACTCCAAATATAACCGCTGGTTTATGTATTCTGTGCAAGAGATTATTTACAGACATATAAATTCACGCCTGCTACGGATGCCCTGCGACCAAACCATTACCAAACTCTTTCTGGGACCTTATTATTGAACATTTTCCGTTGTGTTTGTTTATCAACCTGTACGTGCGTGATGAATCTGACTTATTTGAAATATTTCTGGGTAAATTAGTAAATACATCTGACGAAATAGATTTCTTCAATTTTATGAGACTGTGTCACGTTCATGTGGTGCAAAACCTCGGACAATATAATAGGCTCCTGAGATTTGCTAATGCAGAAAATATCAATTACACCATATTTTAATTTCACAAAAATTTCTTAACGCTCTTGCACATGTACATAACAGTGTGATGCATTGAAAAGGGTATTCAGTATATTACATATACTGCCAGCAGCAACCGAGTAACACACTCAGAAAATATATCACCATCGACTACGTCTCGATTCATATATACTATAGTAAATATGCATATAGTAAGATTTTCCATATTTACTTAGTTATTGGTCCGAGGCTAGGCATATTGGACAGAGGCGCAGCAATATGCAGTATATGTATAATGACGTATTCTGGTATCTTATTGACTTGATTGGTAGGTCAATCCGGGGAATCCCCTATACCTGTAACTTATTTAGTAGATTTTAAATATCACATGAAAAGCAAATTCACGTTTAAATGTCCAAAGTATTGTTGAATACACACTTCAACAAAAAGTGAAATATAGATTATTCACCGCCGAGCCACAAATTAACTGATACTATACATGTGTTTGGAAGTCTTAATACAAAAATGTGTGTACTTTTAATGGTTTATGAAAAGATCAAGGTAAGTTCCACATTTGGCAATTCGTTTTATGCTTCACGTGGATTTCCATACCATTGTACTCTGACATGACAACGAATTTGAATTATGTATTACCAATCTGTGGACAGTTTAGGGAACGTACATATGGCGCATTCGTTAGTCTTTTTGTGGATGTCCATACGCGTATCATGCCACACGTATTCAGAGATTCATTCTCATTTGCCAAAGTATTTTCAAATGATTTGCTATGTTTTACCATTACTATAAAATAAGTAAGTATGATTCCTGAAGTGTATTTGATACATTTGGTGCACTACTCGTGAATCAGTATGACTTCTGAGGTATTTGATACATTTGGTGCATTATACGTGAATCAGTAAGTGTGATTGCTGAGGTGTATTTGATACATTTGGTGCACTGCACGTGAATCAGTAAGCGTGATTCCTGAGGTGTATTTGATACATTTAGTGTACTACACGTGAATCAGTAAGTGTAATTCCTGAGGTGTATTTGATACATTTGGTGCATAATACGTGAATCAGTAAGTGATTCCTGCGGTGCATTTGATACATTTAGTGCACTACACGTGATTCAGTAAGTATGATTCCTGAGGTGTATTTGATGCATTTTGTACACTACACGTGAATCAGTAAGTATGATTCCCGAGGTGTATTTGATACATTTTGTGCACTACACGTGGATCAGTAAGTATAATTCCTAAGGTGCATTTGATACATTTTGGTGCATTATACGTGAATCAGTAAGTATGATTCCTGAGGTGTATTTGATACATTTGGTGCAATACACGTGAATCAGTAAGTATGACTTCTGAAATATATTTGATACATTTTGGTGCTTTATACATGAATCAGTAAGTATGATTTCTGAGGTGTAATTTAAACATTATGTGCATTATACGTGAATCAGTATGATTCTTGAGGTGTTATTTGATACATTTAGTGCACTATATGTGAATCGGTAAGTATGACTTCTGATGTGCATTTGATACGTTTAGTGCACTACTCGTGAATCAGTAAGTATGATTCCCCAAGTGTATTTGATACATTTAGTGCACTACACGTGAATCAGTAAGTATGACGTCTGAGGTGTATTTGATACATTTAGTGCACTACACGTGAATCAGTAAGATTCCTGTTGTGTATTTGATACATTTAGTGCACTACTCGTGAATCTGAAAGTGTGCTTCCTGAGGTTTATTTGATACATTTAGTGCAATACACATGAATCAGTAAGTATGACTTCTGAGGTGTAACTGATACATTCGGTGCATTATACGTGAATCAGTAAGTATGATTCCTGAGGTTTATTTGATACATTTAGTTCACTACACGTAAATCACGAATACATGAATCGATAAATATAGTTTTTTTGAGTGAATGGAAAACATTTGTACGAGTCAGCAAGTATGTTTTTTTAGTGAATGGAAAACATTTGCGTGAATCAGTAAGTATGGGTTTTTGAGTGAACAGAAACATTTGATGTAGTATACATGAATCAGTTGGTTTTTTTTTTGTTTTTTGTTTTTTGTTTTTTTTGTTTTGTTTGTTTGTTTGTTTTTTTTTTTTTGTGAATGGAATACATTTGC
The DNA here is from genome assembly GCA_037379345.1 of Perna viridis. Classification (NCBI taxonomy): domain Eukaryota; kingdom Metazoa; phylum Mollusca; class Bivalvia; order Mytilida; family Mytilidae; genus Perna; species Perna viridis. The sequence continues at coordinate 19,982,460 of CM074523.1, forward strand.
ATGAATCAGTAAGTGTGGTTTTTGAGTGAATGGAAACCACTTCATGTAGTATACACGAAACAGTAAGTTTATTTTTTGAGTGCATGGAAACCATTTCATGTAATACATTTGTATACATGAATCAGTATGTATGTTTTTTAAGTAAATGGAAAACATTTGATGTAGCATACATGAATCAGTATGTTTTTTCAGTGAATGGAATACATTTGCATGAATCAGTAAGTTTTTTTGAATGAATGGAAACCATTTTATGTAGTATACACTTATCAGTATATGTTTTTTTGAATAAATAAAACACATTTCATGTAGTGTACACGAATCAGTATGTTTTTTGTAGTAAATAAAATACATTTCATGTTGTATACACTTATCAGTAAGTATGGTTTTTGAGTGAATGGAATATATTTGATGTAGTATACACGAATCAGTAAGTATGGTTTCTGGGGTGAGTTGAACCCATTTGATGTATTTATGACCTGTATAAAAAATGTTCTTTGCATTTTCAGCCAATGTTCTTATGATTCTGATTATATTCATCAACCTAGAACTACATTTACCAAACACATGCGAGAATCAATAGATGAAAAAAGAATAATTACTCCTAATTAGCCAGTTCGTTATCTGATATCTGTTACATTTGATATGAGATTTGTAATTCTATCTTTTTATTTTGTTTTTAAGCAAATAAAATAATTGGTATATATAAATCAGTGCATACATGGAACAGCGGACAGGGTAAATGGAGACAGGGAGAGATGGGGCGGGAGATAGGAGAGAGCAGTCGGGAGAAAGTCGGAAGAAAGAGTTGAGGCGGGAGAACGAAGGGAAGGGGCAGGAGAAAGGAGGAAACGGGACAGAAAAGGGAGACTAAAATTTTAATAAAATAATCAAAGTGAGCCGGAAAGCAATTGCTTTGGGGAAATTATAGATATTTTAAAGCTTTAAGAAAATGGTAATAAATGTCATAGTAATGCAAACTCCGGGTGTTGTCACCATACTGAAGCACTTGTCTCGGTAACAAGAGAGATTTTTTTTTTTTGTAGCAGACATTATTTTATTTCACTGCATACCCCCCTTTTTTATAGTTCAAGATTACCCACTGAATGTGATGAATATGCCACATGACCTCCTTTCATCCTTACCGTTGAAACAGAGACTTTGTTTAAGTCTCTGCTTTGAAATCATAATAATTTATCAGTTCTGTGTATTTTCTACTTTAAACACCTCATTGTTTGCTACATGTATGTACATGTGTGTTTACCATTTTATTTTATTTATGTACATGTAGTAATTAACACATATGTACATAGTGCTTGCATTTTATGTATAGAAGTTAAATTCCTGGGATCAAACTAACCACACATGCAATTTTCCAGTAAAAAGGAGGGGTGCCAACCCTATGCCCCCTCCCCTAGATCCGCCCCTGTAATCTATACTTACTAACAAAAAGTGTACATTTCAGCTCCGAAAATCCGTCATTAGAAGCTCCCGATCTCTTCATTAACAGGGTCAGATCGAAAGAAATAAATTGGGAATTCTCGATTGAGCTTTCCTCCTTGCGAATGTTCGGGGCAATTTGACTAAATAGTCCAGCTCTCTGCGTCAAAATTTAAATAGTTAATCACTGATCATTAAAAATGCCTAGTTTTACAGAATTTTATAAGTGAAATAGCTAATTTTTATAATTTACATATTAAATTCGATGTTCCGAGTTAAATTCGGACTTGTGCCGTTAAAATCAGAGTAAAATAATTAAATTAGGGTATCGATTTAAAATTCGGATATTCCCGATAAAATTCGGTGTGTACGATAAAATTAGGATACACAGCGTATTTAAATTCGGGGTTGTTCCCATTTAAATTCGAACTTGTTCCTAATAGGATATGTAAGTCTCGTCACGTGACTCCGTGGTTTCGTAAGAATGGGCCCTACTCTACCATTCAAATGTATGGAGATTCGTCATTAACATGGCATTTTTGAGTTCTATATTAAAAGCGAGGTATCATTTTGTGGTAAAAAATACTGATTAAAAATGACAATTATCAAGTTCTAAGCGATAAAAATGTTTAGAATAGAAGATTTTGCATTGTGAAGCAGCGTTTGAATTTCCCGAGAGTACACACAAAATGCAAATCGGTCTTCGGATTTCAATACGTTCTACATCGGAAATTCCTTAAGGGAAACTGAATCTAGAACGAGACTTACAAACCCTATTAAATTCGACGTTGTTCTCGGTTAAATTCGGTGATGTTCCAGTTAAATTTTCACAAATTTTGTTTAAAATGTGTCATTAATTTCTTTTAAAACCTAAATTTTTTTCACGAGTGTAGGTGGCGCCCTTCGTACAGAGAAAATGTTAGTGCCCGGAGTAAATGCTTTCAAGACGCGGTAATCTGTAAAATTAAAACGTGAACATGCTAAAAGGTGTTGGATTCAATGTACAACAGCATGAATTTTTGTAGTGTAACAAGAAATATAAAATTGTGAACTATAGATACCACCACTGCAAAAAAGTACTTTTTATGCCGTTGTAAATTAAAACAATTTTATAGGAGCCGGGTAGTTAACGGGTATTTCTCAAGGAATAAATGTTGTAATTTGGAACTATATGCTTGAGAGCAGAGTATAGACGAATGTGGAATTCCATCCTCTTATATAATTATAATATCACTTGCTAGATTTTAAAATGCTAGTGTCATTGCTTAATTGTCTCGGGCCAGTAGATAGAAAGGTTGATGCTGTATTTTAGGGATGTGTATTGGTTTATTGTTTGTTTGGCTTTTTTTTTTTTTGTTTTGTTGGTTTTTTATTACAGCAAGACAACCATATGAAATTCTGATTTCCGGTATGTCATATTTTTAAGCAGATTCGAACAGATTCGGCTGTACACTAGTACTGTATGTGGCATTTTAGCTTATTTATCTATTACGGCGGTCGGGTCCATATATTCCTAACTGATGGGTGATCTCTCGAAGACAAAAATATATATTATACAAGATTGGCATAATTTTATGACTCTTATAAATTCTATAGATTTTTGCATGCACGCGTTGTTTCTAATGATATTATTTACTAGTATTCGGCATCTACCTACTGCATTACATGTCTCCACGGGTAGTGCCATAGACATATAGTTACAGGTCTATGGTTGTGCGGTACTAAAGAAAACTATAATATTCAACTAAACTGTAAAAAGGAAATCTGGATGACCTTATAATTACAATTTAACTTCTAAAATTAACTTTACAAAGTATATTCTCATACAAATATTTCAGTTTTACTTTTAAAAAAAAATAACTTTGTAAACACGTACTTCAGTAACCGCAATACCTTTTCATCTTATAGGACTGTATCAAGGACTGTATATAATATAGCTTTACTACTTGAGGTCACTATTCCATGGTCAATACGTACATTATACATGCATATATTCTCAATCGAATAGTATGTAATAACTTTTAAATTCTAGCTTTTCACAATGACAAATTTCATTTTAAGAATAAAAGGGGAAATTAGATGAGTGACACAACGTACATGTATGATGGTATACATCAAAATTGTCGATTTACGGAAATATGCTGGGCGGTAACTATTAATTTCTGAAGTATTTTGTTACGTATCGATTGCTTTCCACAAAAACTCACTAGCTCAGGAGCAAACATTATATATAAGAGTTAATAATTAATATAAGTTATTTCAAGTTTTATGAATATAAAATAAAAATAGAAGGAAAAAACATCCAAAATAAAAACAAAACAAACAAAACCCCAAAAAATAGTTAATTTGATTTAACAGAAGCCCATAATCCTCTCCACTGTGGTAGCAGTTTACAGCGTCCATCAGTTTCCTCCCTTGCACTGCAACCACACCATGATTGGTACCAGTATCGTATTGCATATCCCTGAGCGGGTGTACGTCAAAACATGGATGCTATAAAAATATAGTGCATTTTCATTTTGCCTCTCTACAAACTAATGTTTTGTCAAAAGATATGAACAATGACTTATAAAATAGAGCAAACATCACACTGTAAGATGAACTTTTTAAAAAGAAAATCTAACATAATATCATAAAAATGTTCCACTGAAAAGGTTGGTTTGGTTAGTGCAAAACGAAAGTGAAAGTAGGGAAAATGGCTATTTATAGTTCGAGACTACTTTTCTGTCCGACCTTCGTGGACTCACCCTATTTTCTTTGCGGGAAATTATTTTTTCACATGTCCTTAGAAATGCTACATAAGTGAAAGTTTTATTGAATCAATTTACATATCTTTTTTTAATCCTAAAAAAATGCACTTCACTATAGAAGTCTATGGGAAAATTAATACGATACTGAGACCGATTCCCGACTTGCGGACCAACATTTTGTCAACATTTATCTCCCTTTGTAGCAGGTATCTATTCGGAACACGTAAGGTTTTATGAATATAAAATAAAAATAGAATACAAATCCGATATCGACGATACTTTAGAAAATCTCGAAAGTCAAAAGGGAATTTCTCGTTGTACTGACCCTGCCATAAACTTTCTTTACCTGGGATACTAATGAAAATCATCCTTATGTAACCTACCAACAAAATGTTTGTTTGTTTGTTGGGGTTTAACGTCCGAGCAGTAATATTTCAGCTATATTCAAACGATGAACATGAAATTGATGATAAAATGAACATGAAATGATGATGAAATGGAAAAGGGACGGTACAAAAGGGCAATGGGGTCGACAAATTTTGATTGCCACTGGAAATAGGGAGAGGTGGGTAGGGTCGGGCAATTTAGCCTCCTGTGCGGCTGTGGCGGAGCCCTATGGTTCCTACTCCGGGAGAATACCACAGTAGGGTTCTTTAACGTGCGAGGAATGTGGCATCTTTCCCAACATGGTGCACCACTCTGGTTTGCGGTCAGGTTTTCCGTATTATAGCCTGACAACCCCAGCATGTAACACGCCAGGGGTACCCCATTCCACCACCTGGGCCTGGGGCACACATCCCAGTTGCTCTGTGGGCAGAGCGCCCTAGCCCCCGGCTAGGGTTCTGAGCACTATTTAGTCGCCTTTTACGACAAGCTTAGCACTGCTGCAGGCCTATTCTTTTAGCACCCGGACCTGCACGGGGCACCAACAAAATGAAACACCCTGTAAATTTTAGAAACGCCGTTGTGTTTGTCTGCAGGGGATTCCGCAGTAGGGTTCTTCAACGTGCGAGGAATGTGGCATCTTTCCCAACATGGTGCACCCCTATGGTTTGCGGTCAGGTTTTCCGTATTATAGCCTGACAACCCCAGCATGTAACACGCCAGGGGTACCCCATTCTTTAACGTGCGAGGAACGTGGCAACAATCGGAGTCTTCAACCTCGAGGTTTTCTTTGGGGGTGGTGGGGGGGGGTAACTTTCGATGTGATAGGGATGAGCAGCTGCGTTGTTCTACCCAACTGTCAACGATTTTGGAAAAAAAAATATTAAAAGGCAATTCAAATTATGCTTTGTATGTGTGATATGCACAAGCACGCCACAATTTTGGGGAACTACAGCTTCTTTACTAAAACAATGCATGTTTTTATTAGTATTTTCCGTTGCGCAACCAAACTTTTTTATGACAGTAAAAGAGTTTCTCATTCAGCAAAGGAACAACTCAGATATGTATATCGTTGATTTTATAATTATTTTAAAAATCGCTATAAAACATATAATATTATACAGTTATTAAATGGGTTGGATGCAATAGACCAGAATATTTGTCCTGAGGTACTGAGAACACTTGATCATTCTCAGTACCAAAGGACAAATGCTCTGGTCTATTGCATCCAACCCATTTAATAACTGTTTTATTACCTAATTTGTCTATGAGATATAATAAAGAATGGAAATGGGGAATATGTCAAAGAGACAACCATTCGACCAGGCATGGGAAATTGACCGCTCCATGTTTACGAATGGGCAGACGAGAGTCACATCTACGTTTTTACAGACGAATTTTTTGTGTGTAAATTCCAATTCAATGAAGAGCTTAAAAAAAGTTCAAACAATCAAAAGGCTTAAATAAAGGTCATTATGGGGTCAGTGCAATAGACTCCTCAAGGAGGCTATTGCACCGTGCAATAGTACATCGACAGTGCAATAGATCCCCCTGTCCTGAATAAATTTTGAAAATAGAGAAAAATTTGTGTATATTTAATAAACAAGATAAAACCTTATAATTAGGTAATAAAATAACATATACATGTATGTAATTTTTTTTCTATTTTCTGATGGACGGAATATGTAGTGATTTTGATAAAAAGCCACTTTACTTAAAGTGTGTAATTTAATTGATACTGGTATAAACTGTCGGTGCACGGATAAGATAAACCCTTTATAGATCCTGTCTTAGTAATATCTTAGAAAATTTTTCAATGATCACGTTATCAAGTTGATTTCGAACAATTCGTTTTCAGATAATCTTTTGTCATTTAAAGAAGTGCTATTAAATATAAACTTTAAGAATATCCAAGCGATGAACATAAAATGAATGATACAATAAACATGAAATTATGATGAAATGAATAAAATGGGGTGGGATACAAGGATAGTAGGGTAAATAAATTTTGATTGCCACTGGAAATAGGGAGTGGTTGGTAGGGTCGGGTAATTTAGCGGCATCTTGTGGCGGAGCGCAAAGCTTCCTACTCCGATTGAATACCATACAGGGTTCTGTAACGTGCGAGGAGCGTGGTATCTTTCCCAAATTGCACTTATATGATGTACAGTCGGGATTTCAGTATTTTTTTTATCAGTAACATGCCATGTACACCTGGGGCACACAACCCTACTGCTCTGTGGGCCGAGCGCCCCCCGGTCAAGGTTCTAAGCACTATTTAGTCGCCTTTTACGTCAAGCCTGAGGCTGTTGCCGTCTATTCTTTTGACACCCGGATCAGCACGGGGCTAGAATTTGTCTTTAAAGACAGACAAAACCCTTTTTAGCCTACTGTACAATGCTATTATCTTAGTAGTTTCCAAAAATGAACACTTGACTTACAGGCTTCATTGTAAAACGAGAGTAGAATGCATCGTTATATGTGCCATCCCGCCGAGGCGGATGGCAAGCGTTAAAATTTCTATTACTTAAATTGAAGATGAAGCTCAGTTTTGTATTAGTTGTTAACATAATAATTCGATAGAATATTTTAGATAATAACATTATTTCCCTATATGTATTTATATAACAATAACACAAAAAAGAACATCTTTTTAATAGGACTGCTTTTTCCTTTTTTTTTTTGTTGTTGAGTAGTTTGGCTTATTGACTTATTTTTAAGCCGTCAAAGGAACTGAGGACAATATTATTATCACAACATGTTAAATATTCAGTAATGTTCAAATTTTTGTCATAGTCCTTACTTACGTATATCATATGTTTAATTGCAATACAGTTTTTTTATTTGGTTTGATTGTTTGGTTTGGTAGAGTGTATCATTAATTAATGACTTTGCCCCTGGGCCAGGATTACCTGCTTACGGTGGGCTATGCAATACACACGTGTGTCAAGCGAATTCACAAGAGGTCTGCGGATACGGTTTTGTAAAATAAATGTACACACCCTGCACTGACAGTGTGATATACATGTAATTAACGGTCCAATGCACTTCATATTGTTTCTTATATTCTGCGTACGTGCATAAATCTGAGTGTATATCTCGAAAATTCAAACAGTCGTTATGCCTCTGTTTTCCGTGGTTCGTTTAACATACTTCAAGTAATCAAAGAACTATTTTTTTTGCTAAAACGGGTCAGATAAGTTTAATTCACATTAATGGTGTGGCTAGAAATGTTTGTCCATGGCCAGACTGAAATCGACACTAATCGTTTATATCAACTTTAAATAAATTAATAACTATTCTAGCTTTACATGTATCTAAACTTGGATTGTGATTAATATTTGACATAGAATAATATAATATCAAAATCACACTATCCCCTATTTTTTTCCCAATTCCTAAATGTTTCATTTACAGTTTTCAAAGTCAGTCCCTTAATTACTTTTTGATGAGTTTAATACTGTGGTACAAATTATTAGAGGAGATCTATCCACTTAAATATTATAACATTAACTGTCCGGATTGCAGGAAAAAAGCTTGTGTACCCCTCCCCAATTGCCGAAAAATTCTATCCAAGTCTTTTTGTTTGTTGTACATGTATGCTATTTTTATTTCACTTTTTAGTACTTCATACCATTATTCATACTTTTGATAATATATACATGAGATTAAAAAGAGGGACAAAGGTCATTAAGGCCTTAATTGATCTTAGTTTCATTTCGCGTTAACGTTTTTCAAATTATATTATTTTGGTACTTCTAGTTTGTTCAAACCAAATATCTTTAGGTAATATTTATGAAAAATAAAGATTTGATATACATACAAAAAAAAAACTTTTATTTTAGGTGGAGGGGCTTACACCCGGTACACCCGTCCTTGGATTCGTGCTTGCAGATTAAACCGTTCTATAGGTAGTGAATCAAGATTTTTTAAAATGTAGCGTAGAATAGATTATTCGGAAACCAAGGAGTTAAATATAAATCCTTGCCGAAACAAAAATAATTATATTTGAAGGAGCAAAAAAACAGTCTTTGGTTGTCATATATATTGTTACCTGGGGATACATTTTAGATACTTTTATTGTATTTCAGAGTCAGCAATATTTTGTAAGATTGTGAGTCTCAAAAATCGATGTACAATGTAATCAGTCTTTTCAAAATGCGAATTTGGACTTAAATAGCTAAACATGTTACAATCTTGTCAATGTGACATTTAAGGGTGATTGTTTTTTTTCTGACTTGTAAATATTAATATTATTTGCGTGTACACATTTGAATGATGGTGTATTTTAGGTTACAGACCACCAATTCAACCAATGAGCATTCGGAACATACGCAAAAATAGTCCTACGCAGAAATTACCCCTGTTCCTCATAGTGCTGTGAAAAAAGTTCTCATCTTATTTAAAAAATTTAAACAGTTTCTGAAAGGAAAAACATTTCTGTACATTTTATAGGTGCATTTTGCTTCTTATGATGTGAAGCCTAATCTCCATAATGATTTTTAAATATACCCCTATCTTGTGAAAACACTGGGATTTCCCATGCTATTTATAGACCCTTCACTTCCGGTGACCAGTACTGCACTGCAAGTCTGCTAACCCCACATGCCATTCTGAGGATTGTGAGCTGACATATGTAGAATCATGCTGATATATAGTCCTCTGCAGGTTAAAGTTAAGGTAAAGTCCAGAGAAGCCATTGAATATTGTGAAATTAGCATAGAAGCCTATGGAAAGTGGAATTAGTGGTTTTTAGCCTTAAGTTGAAGCCATGGCAAAATGAAAAGTTTCTTGAAATAGCTTTAAACTACTTGAAGATCTTGTTAACTTTGCCATGAGAGGAATACACTACAAAAATCCTTCAAAATATGCATTTTTTAAGTTATAGGTCCAAATTATGGAAAATTGGTCTTTTTGGCTGATTTTTATGTCCTATCTTGTAAAAAGTGTAGAAAATTTAGTAAAAATATCAAATATTAAACTTTGAGGGCTATATTTACCTAAATATGGTGGTAATAAGCACTTGAAATCAAGTTTTGTGTAGATTTGAGCAAAAATTAGGTTAGAAATGAGGAAAAACTCACTTTCATTACTGCGGTTAAGGCCATATCAACATTCCCCTATGGCAACATGGAAAATCCATTATTGAGTCCTTTTTTTGCTTTAGGTGCCCTTTACTGGTCATGTTTTAATGTGAAAACACTGTATTTACAAATTTAAAGCCAAATATATCACCTTTTGTGAAAATTTAAAGATTTAGGATTTTTGACATGTGATCAAGAAAAAGGGGGAGGCATGTCAGAAATAATTTTTTTAAAAATAGACCAATTTCGCAGAAAATGATTACTTTTAAAACTATTTCTTCATTAATATTGTTAAAAAACAAGTTGTGATTGATATTTTTTATTTGAAAAGTCAGAAAAAAATCTTTGCAAATATTTAATGCATTTAAGTATGGTAGAATATTGTCACTTTTTTGCTCGCACAACTTGGTTACCCTATATTTAAAAATCAAATATTTAAAAAAGTGCTTGTCACATTTCACTGAAACTTTGCAAATGCATTCAGTATGTGTGTAGGAAGATACCTGTATAGTTATTTATTTTTTCTAAGACAAAAAGTGACTCTTTAGGTTACAGACCACCAATTCAACCAATGAGCATTCGGAACGTACGCAAAAATAGTCCTACGCAGAAATTACCCCTGTTCCTCATAGTGCTGTGAAAAAAGTTCTCATCTTTTTTAAAAAATTTAAACAGTTTCTGAAAGGAAAAACATTTCTGTACATTTTATAGGTGCATTTTGCTTCTTATGATGTGAAGCCTAATCTCCATAATGATTTTTAAATATACCCCTATCTTGTGAAAACACTGGGATTTCCCATGCTATTTATAGACCCTTCACTTCCGGTGACCAGTACTGCACTGCAAGTCTGCTAACCCCACATGCCATTCTGAGGATTGTGAGCTGACATATGTAGAATCATGCTGATATATAGTCCTCTGCAGGTTAAAGTTAAGGTAAAGTCCAGAGAAGCCATTGAATATTGTGAAATTAGCATAGAAGCCTATGGAAAGTGGAATTAGTGGTTTTTAGCCTTTATACCTACATGTTTATACATAGAGGTGTGGCTTAGCACTCAAACCTCGATTGGTACAGCGAAAAGAGCATACACACGGCGTGCGGTTCAAACAAAAAATATTGGCCCGATAAACATGTAGGTATAAAATACACCATCATTCAAATGTGTACACGCAAATAATATTAATATTTACAGGTCAGAAAAAAAAACAATCAACCGTTCCTGCTGCTGCGTTCCTGCTTATTCCACTACAAATACTTGATGCTTCTTCAACCGCTAATCATTTGCATACCTACATGTACCTATATCTCAATTGCATGAAGATTTATCGGTGTCTTAGGGAATACGCACCAACTCTTCAAAAATGGAACTGAATTGATTGCATATTGAACTTACCCTGTATTGCATGGTACTTAAACATACTATGCATAGTTTCAAAGCAGTAACCTGATTCGCATAATACCTCGCTACTTCACGTCACGGGGTATACAAAACCCAAGATCAGAAAAAAAGACAATATTTTAAAAAATATTTATAAAACACTTGATATTTGAACACAAAAGAATAATCGGGAATGGCTCTTGTTATGGTTTTATTGATGATGTAAACAGCGCACAATCCGATTACATCTACATGTCTGTAAATACGGTATATGTTTACAGACAATTTCGTTCAGTTTTCACGCAGTACATATAAATTTGAAATATTGTATAGGATTCAAAATGTAATACCAATAAGCGGGGTCTAGGTTAATAATGACGTGGGGGATATATTTATTTTTTTCCTCATTTAAATAAATCTTCAAATTTAGACTATTAAAACCATGTCACATATGTTACATAATTTTTTTATTACATGTATACACATGTAGGTACTGTTAATGTTTATTTAAGTGTGTTTATCCCCTTTGCAATTGAGAATTTAATCCATTTAAAGCAAAATGATGGGCATTTGATAAGAATCGTCTTTTAAAATAAAACAAGCTGTTAATACCATACGTACCCTATGTGGGTCTGAGAGTATTAAACACGCTAAAGTAAGTAAACGTACCAAAGAGTGAAACAAATCTGGATCGGACCCCCCTTTTGATGTAATATGACCCTCCCCCTGATTCTGCAATGCTTTAAATAAATGAGGTCTTTCACATATGACTGGTTTATTCGGTATACAGTACATCATAACAATAAAAGTAGACACAAGACGCTAATAAGTATGTGATACTTCTATTTTTTTAGTGGTTTAAAATAAAAGTTTTTTTTTGTATGTATATCAAATCTTTATTTTTCATAAATATTACCGAAAGATATTTGGATTGAACAAACTAGAAGTACCAAAATAATATAATTTGAAAAACGTTAACGCGAAATGAAACTAAGATAAATTAAGGCTTTTTTTTATTTATTACTTTTTATTTATTTTTAATAATCAATTAATATCATCATATATGATAAAAAAAATACAAGTTGTCACATTCTGAGACGTTTGTATAATATTGATTTGTTGTGACATGCATTATTAATTTGATCCTCTATCCTACATATTAACATCTAAATGAACTGTCCCGTACTACCATACATCGTGTACTAAGTTACACCCCTAGATTAATCCTATGAGTAGGAATGACCCGGCCAGAGAAAGCTATATTTTTATATAGCCTAGCTGGCCTAGCTGGCCGAGTGGTCTAGGGCGCTGTATTTTGTGCAGGCGGTGTTGCCATAGATGTCACAGCGGTACGAGTTCGAGTCCCGCGGAGGGAACGACAAAAAATTTGCATCGCAAATTTGACAGTTCTAACATCGTTGGGAATTTTTCAGACCTTTCTATACGTTTACATATCTTTCCTGTATCAATTTGATCCGATGGAGCAGTGTAGTGAATAGAGTCGTCACATTCTGAGACGTTTATATATATATATATATATATATATATATGACGATATAAATGGGTGTGAACATAAATTCATGTCTTTTTGGTCTTTTTGATATACTTAATTTTGAATTTAGCCAAATTTAGCCATTACATGTTAGAAGAAAGGAGATATTTATATAAACAATTTTATTGATGAGAAGGTTTTTCTACATATCTTGTTATATTATATCTCTAACAGATTGCGTTAAACATAACATTAAGGTATAATTGTTTTTTTTTTTTACTTTATTCAACATATACTGATTGAATATGCATACAACTTTGTTTATTTCTTTTATAAACAGAAATATTTTTTTCTTATGATTTTATTAACAACAAAAATAAATTGTTTTAATTTTAAAAAATAAACCAATTTCGAGTTTAATAAAGGGAGATAATTTCGTTTCTTCTAGTAGGCCCTACAAAGCCTTATGTACCTTCATCCTTTGCATCGCAAATTTGCAACGTCACATCGATTCTAGAGTTGGATTGTAGTTTAGACTTGATTATAAAGATATATATATATATATATATATATATATATATATATATATATATATATATATATATATGCATCCTTGTATTAACATACTATGTTGATCATCACCGTGCATGCTATGCATTATGCATCGCAAATTTGCAACCTCACATCGATTCTAGATTTGGGGTGTAGTTTAAACTTGATATATATAACCCCACATTAATTGATGTGATAAACACTAATAGATGTAATCTAATCTGTTCATCATATACTGTTACAAGGGTCCTCTATTAAAGTTGAAGCATCATGGTGAAACGGCATTTGACTTCCATCATGATGCTTTTTACTTCATCATGGTGCTTTTGATTTCCATCGTGATACTTTTACGATCTTTGATTTTCATTGTGATGCTTTTAACGTCATCCTGATTTTTTCAGTAAGTCTTTCATCGCAATGCTTAATTCTCCATGGCGATGCTTTTGTCAGTTTTAATTGCAAGAAACATCGTTTTTATCTTGTGGAAGAACAAAATAGTAACTAGCTATATTAAAATAAACCAAGACATTGATCGCTTTTTCTGAAAATTAGTTTTTCAAGTAACAAAGAGTGGGAGACAAGAGAAGGGGGAAGGAGAAAGGGGTGAGAGAAATGAGAGAAGGGATGGGAGAAAGAATAAAGATATCTCTGTCCGCCCTTCATGCATACTGGACGATGTGTGTTATTAAATTGTACTTCTATTTCTTACTTTAATTTCAGAGACTTCCGGTAGAGACCCTCCATAGTTAAGATATAAGTGGTCATGTTTGTGAGTGATCTTCCTGAGGAAATTTTGCTCAAAATATTTTCCTATCTTCCACACTTGGAACTTTTCTCTACAGTTAGATATGTGTGTTCACGATGGAACTGTGTTTGTATGAGTCAGCCATTGTGGAAATCTTTAGATGTGGAGGAGGAAAGAAACAGCATCCAGTTAAAGGATGATAAAGACGCGATGTTATTTGATATGATATCTACTGTGTGTCATAACGTAAGAAAGTTAAGTTTTGATACCAAATCAGTACCATTACGATTGAGACCAATCACAGAAGAAACTACTGTGAGAAGTTTATATGAACTAATTTGCAACAACTTTCTGAGTTCCGACGATGGTAAGGTTGCTGAAATCCAGAATGGCGATCGTAGTGCTAATTCAGACGGAACACAAGCTATTGTTCGACCGAATGGTGAACACAATCTTTCCAGTAGCGATGTTAAAATCTGTTCCGATCAGAAAAATGAACAGAAAAGTAATTTTTCTGACCAGAGTAAGGAATCACGGAATGCTGACTGTGACCAGGGTTCTAATAAAACATCTCAATACGGTTTTGATTCAAGAAATGAAAATGATGATGCAATAAATTATCTTCCGCAAAGTAATAGTAGATTTGGAAATAATGGTACTGACAAACAAACTTGGAACCTACACTTGGATGGTATTGAAATCCGTGAAACAACACGCTCTTTTAATTTTGAACATCTCAACAGTTTTTTAAACTGTATTGGCAGCATCAGAGTTCTTCGAATAATTACAACGAAACCCTTGTTAGAAGTTTCAACAAACCACATTTCTAATCTTACGAAAGTTGACACACTCGAGATGTACTCAGTGTTCAAACATGAAGACGATAATAATCTAGTCGATTCTGACAAAGATAATGTAAACAAATGTTTTCAATTATTGTTAGGAGGTATGTTGAATATTACAGAGTTTAGCACAGATATTATGAGGAACGACGCATTACGATGTCTCCTTGCAAACAACAGGAAACTACGTCATCTTTCACTCAGAAATTGCGACGATTTAACGAAAGAAGGATTTGAAGATATGCCAGTACTCAATCAATTATCTTACTTAGATATAAGTAATACGTTCATAGGAGATAAATGTTTGGAGAGAATGTCTGAAAGTATTCCTAATATCCGGGAGTTCCTTATGGAACAATGTGTATACGTTACCGATATCGGACTATCATATATTGGGAAACACTGCGATAAGCTACAGAAACTGATTATCGATAAACACGAGACTTCTGAAAGTCGTAATATAACCAACGTCGGTTTAGAATATGTGGCAGTAGGGTGTAAAGGTTTAGAGACATTAGTTGCTAAATACTGCCAGGGTATCAATGATGTAGGTTTACTGGCTCTGGCATCAAACTGTTCAAAATTGTCTGTATTGAAAGTAGCTGGATGTTCCGGAATCACCGACTCCGGAGTTGAATCTATTGCTAATAACTGCAAAAATATGCGTCATATAAATCTAGCTAAGTGCGCTAAGGTAACTCACAAAAGTATCAATACAGTAATTGAAAAATGTTTATGGCTTAAGAAGTTGAAGGCAGACGGATGTACATTCATCAAGGATTTGATGATCAACTTCGAGTTACATGAATTTGACGGGTTTACTAAAGTTAAAAGACATTCACACATTCGGAAGCTAAGTCTTGGCTTCTGTTCAAATGTAAATGATAGTGCTATTAGGGAGATATCTAACTCCTGTCCTGATTTAAGGGAGCTCTACCTCACCGGAACATTCCAAGTCACAGACAATGCGATAGATTACCTACTTCAAAGATGCAAGTTTTTAAAAGTGCTAGATATTTCTTGTGTGTCAATTTTAGGTATATCTGAATTTACAAATAAAGTCCTAAATTCAGTCAGTGATAATGGACAAAATATTGAAAAGTTAATGCTTTTGCGAAACTTCAATATTGATAAAGATGGCGTAGGGAATCTCCTGAAAAAAAGCCGTACGATTAAGGAGCTTCATGTTACCGTGCGGACGATCGACATTCAGAAAGCCTCAGGATTATATATGCATGATTGTCAACAAATATGCGAGGAACTGAATGGGCGTGGTCTAACGACAAAGATACAATATCGTCATTCAAGAATGACCAATAAACGGTTTGCTGACATTGGAATAGTTACCAATGTCTAGTTTTATAGTTAATGTCATTGCAATAAAGTCTTGTTTTGCATCTGAAATAAAGGGCATAATGTGTAATTGCAGCGTGCAAAAGTAGTGGCCATATTAGCGAGCGCCGCGAAGCGGGGTGAGCTCTACCGTTATTACGTGTACTTCCTAAATTACCCTTAAGATTCCCCAATATACTAACGAAAAAAGTTATGTCCCGGAAGTAACAAAAAGTGACTGTCCTTACGGAGAAAAATCACCATTTCCTTCAATCAAACAAATAAAAAAATATGGGTTAAGATTACGTTTCAGTAAAAATAAATTCATCTTTTCTGATAGTTCTCAAGTCTTTTTCTAATGTGTTTTAGCTATTTAAAGAAGTGAATGATATGTTTATGTAACGGGAGTCTTCTGTATGTGCAAGTTTCTCAGTGAAAATGAGGAGTGAACACTTTGAAATCTGACTAAGATTGTTTGTTTGTTGGGGTTTAACGTCCGAGCAGCAATATTTCAGCTATATTCAGACAATGAACATGAAATGGATGATAAATTGAACATGAAATGAAAAAAAAGGATGGGTCACAAGGATAATAGGGTCGACAAATTTTGATTGCCACTGGAAAAAGGGGGGATGGGTAAGGTCGGGCAATTTAGCCTCCTGTGGCGGAGCGCAAAGGTTCCTACTCCTATCGATGCCACAGCAGGGTTCTTTAACGTGCGAGGAACGTGGCATCTTTCCCAACGCGGTGCACCACTATGGTTTGTGGTCAGGTTTTCCGTATTATAGCCTGACAACCCCAGCATGTAACACGCCAGGGGTACCCCATTCCACCACCTGGGGCACACATCCCAGTTGCTCTGTGGGCAGAGCGCCTAGCCTCCGGCTAGGTGTCTGAGCACTATTTAGTCGCCTTATACGACAAGCTTAGCGCTGCTGCAGGCCTATTCTTTTAACACCAGGATCTGCACGGGGCATCTGACTAAGAAAACAGCAATACCAATCTAACCATATAAGTAGTGTGTTATTCTTTTAATAAATTATGGAAAATATTCGAACATTCACTAATGTATTCACTTTTCTAGATTTTGTGTGTCTACATCAACTACATTTTTTCAGACTCAATAACCTTATTAAGACACCATGTTGTGTGGTACGTTCGTGCACTGGGCTCTGTAACTATAACACTGTCTTAATGAAAACACCATTAGAAACACATAGTTTATTCGACCAAGTACAAAACCTTTGCTATAAAACAATGGTGCATATCGCTTATAAATGCATAACGCTTAATAACTTAAAAATTAACCGGTATGACAACTGGAAGTGACTGACTAACACCCTAAACGTTTGTTCACTGCGCCATAATTAAAAAATGATTTTTTTTATATTACAAATTCATTTTCTAATATTACAAATCAGATTTCTAATATCACAAAACACTTTTTAATAAAAAAAAATTCAATTGAATTTCTAACATTGAAAAACGATTTTTTAATATAAGATATTGATTTTCTAATATTAGAAAATGGATTTGTCGTATTCTGTTACGATTTTTTAATATTAGAAAATCATTTTGTAATATTTAAAAATGTGACTGATTTTGCAATTTTGCAAAGGGATGTTTAATATTACAAATTCATTTTCTAATATTACAAATTCAATTTTTAATATTAGAAAATGTGTGATATTTTATAATATTACTAAATCAGGAATTTATAATATTAGAAAATGAATTTTTAATATAACAAAATGAATTTCTGATATTAAAAAATCTTTTCTAATATTAGAAAATGATTTTGTAATATTAAAAATTCATTTTCTAATATTACAAAATATTGATTTTTGTCCACTTTGGCTTGCCATACGCTTGAAAATTAATTGTGGTCTCGTGCTTAATGACGACAGCTCCTTACCAATATAGGACTAACGAATAATTCAGCCATTATATACCACTCATTATCGATCGCTACATTAACCCCTGAATTAACCCAACTAAGGGGGTTTTTAACGTCCTTGACTACCCTGTCGGGTCACGCACGGACGGCCCAATCTGGTGGACTTTTAATAATTTTGCTATTTATTAAAATTGTATTTTTAACTAAAAAAAAAAAAGAAGTAATATGTTAAAAAAGATAAGAAAAAGGTAATATAAATTATGAATAGCTGAAATGTTAGATATCAAATAGTAAATAATAAAAATGAAATTTGAAAATGGACCATGTAAAGGAGGAAAATGCAAAGTTGAATGGAGAAGAGCCAAGGACAACCAGTCAGATCCAGAAGGCGGAAGACCTGTGTGATTTAGTTTGCCAAATAGTGTATGCATTTTAGAGTCAACTGGGTGTGGTTTGGTGTATATCCAAAGGTGAAGTGCAGATTTAGTTATTGATGTTACAGTTTTAGTTACCAAAGGCGTATGCTTTTTTAGAATGCCGAAAAGTTTATGCCGAGCCAAAAAGTGTATGTAAATTTAGACTGCCTTGTCTAGCCGGGCGTATTTCCCAGATTTTACCGTGCTAGCACACGACGTTAGTCCGCAGTTTTACTAACGCCACACGACACCGTTCCAGCTCATGCTTCTGGTGAATGGGTTGACCAATTTTTTTTAAAGTTTGAAAACTGGATTGATTATCATTGGTTAGATTGGTCAACTTTTAGAATTTAACAAGTGTAAAATGTAAATCCAATATTTACACGTGGACTTTAGAACAGCCAAAAGTTTAGCCGAAGAAGTAAATAAAAAATGTATTTATAAGCCAAAGTTTAGGAGTTTAGCTTTATGACTAGGTATAAACCGGAGTTTTTTTAAGAACGCACGCGACATTATACTACACACGACTAGAGCTATCGTCGCGGTATATAAGTCATAAGCAAATGTGTACATGATTAACAAAAAAAAAATAATAATAGTAAAAATAAATAAATAAAATGAGAGACTGTGTATAAATAAATTGCATTGTGGAACCCCATATCAGGTGATTAATTTTATTTTATTCCAATTATACATTATTTTGTTTTTCTTCATTGAAAAATGAAAGATCATATTATTTAAGATGTATGGTACTGTATGAATATGTTGGTTATGGTTTTATTACGTTAGATATTGACCCTTCATATTTATAGGTGTGTCGCACGACCACCTGAAACTGCTCAGCTGAAATAGTGCAACTACACTTGATATATAGGGTGTGGATCATCTAACTTGAAATTAAAAGAAAAAAATGTATATAGGGCTTTAAGCTATTTAAAGGACAATTACCGTAATTTTGTAGAGATGTATATTTTCATGACAATTAGTTGTATGTCTAGATAAGCATAGTTTGATTTAGTCATTGTACCATTAGTCTTATATCCAGAAGTTTATCTTTATTATAATTTTAAGTGGTTTTCTATAGGAAAAGTGATGAAGCAAAGTGTCATGTTACCCATTTAGGATGTTGTTATAAGTATTTGTCAAAGTTTTTGATTGGAAATTGGTGCTAAGTTGGTGTTGAATTGGTGCTTAAATTAGGTCAGTTATGTAATTTATGATAATTGAAATAGTTGGTATAGTAGGAATATACCGTTGCAGACTGAATGTAAAATTGGATTTATTTTATGTGGTTAAGGGGTGTGTTTTTGGAGACAAGTGATGCCAGAAGAATATTGTTTTTGAGAGTTACAACTTGCCGTAACTGAAGTTCACTCAATCTTGATGATGTTTCTTTGACGTTCTGAAGTATACTTGCCTTAACAGGAAGTATTTGTATTCCGGACAATATGTTCCGAGGTTCCGGACAATGGTCCGAGGTTATTGTGAATTATTGACGTTAGTATAACTTGCCTTAACAGGAAGTTACCGTGTTCCGGACAATATGTTCCGAGGTGCCGGATGGTGGTCCAAGATCGTAGATTGCATGCGTTGACGATAGTGTGACTTGCCTTAACAGGAAGTTATTGCTGTATGGAGAATTCCTCGATTGTTGACGTCTGTTGTGTTGTTCCCCTGTGCCATATGGATCCCATCCATATTAAGGAATTTAAGAATTTCTAGACGATAACTTGATTCAGCGCACCGTATATGTGAGTGTTCGTAATTTTCTGATGTCAAAATAACTTTTCATCCTGTAACATGTATTTTATGGATAATCGTAATAAACTGTAGATTAGTGACAATTCTCTTTATTTTGAACCCACCTGGTATTGTGAGCAACTTGGCATCAGTGGTTAACACATACCAGCCAAGAGTTTTGCACATACTCGGCCTTCATGGCAATTCAAACAAAAGTATGCCATATTTCACTATGATAAACAATGACTGAAATAAATTGCGCTAATGCTTACCAGACTTGTTGCTGAACTGATTTTGGTGGGTTAAGAAGGGTTAGTTCCGAAAGAGTGTGAAGACCCAACTTGTGGATATTTTCTTTAAGTTCCAAACGTGCATGATGGTGTTCTAAACAATCTATAAGGACATGCTTAATGTCCTCTGAAACTCCAAACATTTTTGGCATGAAGGCGATATATCTTTAACATATTTTCCTATTTGACCCGGTACATGTAGCATGGTTTTGCCCAGTCTGAGTCTAGTAATCTGTCGCTTATTTCATTACCCGAAATCCATTCTATAATTACACTTATATTTTTCTGTTTTAGAAATTTTGCGTATATAGTTGAATAGAATTTAAGATTTATTATTTTGTTTACAGATTGAAGAGAGCTAAAGGAATCCGTGAGGATGACAATGTTTTTGTCTTGAGAATTTTGATCAATTGTCCATTCTAAGGCAAGCGATTTTGTAGTCATTTCTGTTGATGAAACGGAAATATTATCAGTCAACCGATATGATACTCTTTTACCAGGGATAAAGAATGCATTTGATGTTTTACCAGAAGCAGGATCCTTGGAGCCATCTGTATATATATTTTAAAAGTTTCTATATTTTTCATCTATAATTTGCATAACAGCTGATTTAATCAAATGCGGATTGACTTTTTTGTCCACCTGTTTTTAATACACTCGGATGTGTTAGCCGTACCAATTATACAGGGGGCATGTTTTGATTGTTTGTTTTGAACGATAATCATTATGAGAGAAATTGACGTACTCTGAAACCATATGAACAGTAATTTTTCCCACTTACGTGAATATCTTTTAGTATATTACGAGCATTGTTCGGTTAACTTATAGACCCTTTTGTGCTAACGTTGGGGTAGTCGATGTGCATGCGTAGAGCATGCTCAATTTACACTTCCGCGATGAAAATTCTTTTGTTCTACCCAAGCTCTACCTCGCGGAAGTGTATATTGAGCATGCTCGCCAACTTACCACAAAAGGGTCTATTGCTGGATTTGCATTAACCCGAATAATCCAGTCGTCATATTACGATCACTACGATCACTCCATTAACCTAGAGAAAAGTAGTGGATAGAGGGCGCTGAATTATTCGAGTAACGCCTGAAAGCATTTACCTAGATAATCCTTCCACCGGAAATTGGGTCGCGCTATGAATTGTGGGTATTGATTTGTTATTGATTTGTATTATTTGGCGCGTAAAAGGGGGTAGAGCCAACAAATGTGGATACATATAAAATGCGAAACGAAATCGAAACGGAACGAAACAATTCTAAACGAAACGAATTACTTCGAAACGAAATCTATAAATTGCGAAACGAAACTAAAGTGCGAAACGAATCTGTAAAATGTAAAACGAAACGAAACAGAACGGAGAAAATAAATGTACGTGAATTGTACCTATATACACATATATGTACTTGAAATAAATCTTTAGATGTATACAGCGATGCATATTCAAGAAGGATTAACCAAGATTAATGTATGTATATGTATCTATGCAAGTATGAAATACTCTTATTCATGTCCATAGCAGAGTGAATGTCTTCTTCCTCTTCTTCTTCTTCTCATTTAGAGTGTAAATACAATGAAGCACTCAATGAACCGTATCATTGAATAAACCTACCATTAAAACTTCAAAAGAACAACCTGTGTAAAAACCGAAATTGTAATTTCCAGCTGCTGACATTTTATGATATTATACGGTTCCCGCAATTTTATTCCCAAAAAATTGAAAATTGAACCAAATTATGCGACATGCAAAATTTTGGATCAGGTCATTATATCGTTCATTCCATTAGCGCACTACACCCGCTTATTTATACCCCCACTGGACATATATATCTTATCAAGCAGGCACGGATCCAAGGACTGGCGTACCGGGCGTACGCCCCCCGCCTAAATCGGTAGGAAAACCAATTTTACCACAAGTTTCACCCCATAATATTTTTGCTTTGCTTTGCACTGCATTTAATTCAATTAACGCCCCCCTAAAAACTGAATCCTGGATCCACCCCTGTCAAGGAACAGGTGCAGAAACTAAGAGCCATAAGATTTCTTCATATGAAATTTATGAAGGCATTACACAAAATGAATTGGATGGCGTATTTATTTGTCATAGAGTTAAAAATAATCTTGATTTTTTTCAGTGTAACTATGAACAAATGAATTAGGAATGGGAAAAAAAGTGAGGGTGTCTTGTCAAAAATGCAATATATCCATGTATTGGAAATGTTATGTGAAATCAATGAATGATTCAAGTCCATAAACAGTTTTGTTTAATTGTGTACATTTAGCATGATCACTAGAAATGACAACTCTTCAATTAACTGATTTTTGCTTCAGGTATCAAAGAATGTTGTGCTACCATTCTCCTGGCATCACCAGTATATGTGATTAAAAAATATTAGAGAGGCATCCTGTCAGAAACATTCTGAAAAAAAAATATGTTTAGTTGCATATGATGAGGCACATTGCATATCAGAATGGTATGTTGTATATAGTGACAAAAAGAAATGTATGCAGTACAGTTAGAAATCTACATGAATGTCTTGTAGATGTACATAAAATGGCAATTACAACATGTAACATTACTAGCAAATTAGTATATATTTTAATAAAAGCAAACCCATAGTGTACTGGTATCTGTCTCCCATTGTGTATTAACTTATGTTTTACATGAAAAGGGGCATTTTTGTAAGGGTTACTGTTTGAGTTGGCACACATTGTATATTAAGTTTTTTTTTACATTACACAATAAAAACCATATTTAATTTTACAGGTGATTAGATTTTAGAGAGGAACATAGAAAAGTTGGAATTATTCAAAGTATAATATATTCCACAATCCTCACTCCAACTGCAACTTCAACCAAAGACATAAAAAAGGATGTGTCAGTTTTATCAAACAATTAAGTTATAGATACATGTACATGTACATTTGTATATCTGCAAATTGAAACAGCACAGCTAATATTTGTGTTGGCTCTCAAATCCTAAAATCACAATGTTTTTGTATAGAATAATGTTTTTGGTATTGATGCACAAAAATGATTTGTAAAATGGACCATGTCTTATGTTTTATTATTCTGTCTGTTCAATGTATGAAGCATCATCCATTTTATTAGCAAGGGGAGAGTGATCTTTTAAAAATGTTCCAAATTCCTGAAAGGAATATTTTACTCCTCCAATGAAAAGTAGAATAATAATGATTCTATGTTTCTTCAATTACTAAACAAGGCATTTTTTCAAAATGAAATATTGATTTCAATTGCTTCTGAATTAAAACTAAATATTTGTGCTTGTGCAACATAAATTTCTTATCTGACATCAAATCCCTGCCTCCTAAATCCTACAAGAATGTTGTCACTGGAAGATGTAACTAAGTTTACTAGTATATAAACATGTTTTATTTATGATGCATGCACATAGTAATAGAGACAAGTGCAACATTTTGTCTAAATATGTAGGTACTCAGGTAAAGTCCAAATAAAATTTTAATTAACTAATGTGAATGTTATAACTTTCGCCATAACATACACAGGTGAAGAAAACTCCTCAGCAATTAAACAAATTGAAAGAAAATGTGAAACCCTACAATACAAGAATGTGTCCTAGTTTAAAAAAAAAGCTTTGCCAAATGCAGCATGATACAACCACAGACAATTAAACTCTGCAAGTGTGGACACAATATTAGTTATTGACACACTTAACATAGAGACTTACAGTTCATTATGGACACAACAAATCAGTTGGACACAATATTGCACATTTTGAAATTCAAGATAAGTATAAAGGTCTGCTTTAGAGTGCATTCATGGATCACTTTGTACTTCATTATCTCAAAAATAGGGTTAATTTAGTAGACATACTTCTGAAAGCTCTTGTATTTAGGCTTGGATTTCAAATGGCATCCATTGGAAAAAAGTTTCGAAATTGCACCTATTTACTCAAAAACGTTTGAAATATCTGAAATCTGATTGAAACATGTAAGGATGGACTTTCATAAGGAATGTTATAAAAAAAAAAAAACTTGAAAATGCACCAAATATAAAAAAAAATGATTTGTTAGGGCACGGCTTCCTTTATAATTTGTAAACTGTAAAAAATGTTTGAAATCTAATTCAAACATTCAGGCAAGGATTTTGATGTGACATCTACAATTTTTTTTCAAAATCAAAACAGAAATAAACAAGTATTTTTCCCCTTTATTTCTTGAAAAATACTTTTTTAGGGCCTCTTATTCTTACTTGTCTTAAGTCACATCTCCAACAATCAAAGCAAGTCTGTTTATTGTGGTATAGAATATTATGAAACAATATCATAGGCATTGCTATACTTTTATTAAAGTTGTATTGTTAAATTCAATGAACATCTTGTTTTAGGACCCATTTATGCCCCTAATTCTAACCCCCAATTCTATACCAACCTTCCTGTTGTAGTTTTCAACCTTGTTTTAAAATTTATAAAGAACAACCAACTAATACTAAAATTTTCAAAAAAAAAAAAAAAAAAAAGTCTCCAGATGACCACAACAAATCCAAACCAATATACGAGTGAAAAATGTTTGGGGTTGTATAAATATTTGAGATAATTTGGACTCAGACCTGTGAATACATGTAGATATCTTTTATTATGACCAAGGAGTATAATTTGGAATTTATGTTCTCATCTATTGTAACTTGTTAGGACTTGCATGTAGTCAACAGAACCACACTGGTATTCAGTTGTAAGAATCAACCATGCATTCATATGATGTAGTACATATATGTATTATTGATAGTTTTTATAAAATGCAGAGATATGGCTGGATTTTTTTCTGCAAATAATATTAACCTTTAACTTAGATCGAATTTCCTCTGAAACTGTGACCCTCTTTTTATTTGGATATCCCAACTCAACATATTCATAACTAATTAAAAAAAATTAGAGTTGCAGGATCAGAGGAAATTTGAATGGTCTTTAGGTAGTTGCAAGTACTACATTTTTGTGTAGAAAGTCAGACATGAACATAATGAAACAAAAATTTAAATATGCTATATATAAATCCATGCAGAGATGTTTGGTAGTGAAAGAAAAAAATATTTCACAAGCTTGATATAATTGGATTCCCTAAGCCCTCTCTTCCCCATAGAATCTAAACAAAAAAAAAAAACAAAAACAAAAACAAAAAACAACAAGAAACAGGTATACAGACATCCAGTTCACCACAAGTTACACTGCCAATTAAAATCTCACATTGAAATAACATGATGTTAAACTTCAATATATTAAGAATCTAAGCGATTGAAGATTAAAAATACGCGCTAAACATATTTATAAACTGCTATTTAAAAATACGGAGCAATTTAAAATCCAGCAGAAAATGTATATGATTGCCCTCTGCCCCCCCCCCCCCCCACACACACACCTCCCAATTCAATATTGACACTTGACATAATGAAAATAATTTCTGGGAATGTTAGGACTGACAAACAGATACCAAATTTTTTCCAGTATGGCAGTTATGCTGTTCAACAGAAATCAACAAATGAATACCATTCAATCCATAAATAGTGTACTAATGCTTAGAGGACATGCAAGAACAAGGGTAAATATAATTTGATAAATGTTTTATTGATATGTGTACAAATGTACAAACAATTACAGTCATCACAAAGTATTTAAAATTTAGATGTGGTCGATATAAGAAACTTTACCGATACATACTTTTTTATATATACTTTTGTACAACTATACAGTAGACTGACTTGCACAATTGACAGGCGAACACACCAGAAATGTAGTTACATGTACTTTCAAATATCCTATGTCATGGTTAATTGAGCAAGACTGGATTCTGAATTATAATATTATTGCTCCTGTTAAGGAAGGATTTAAAATATTATGCATATTTATAGTTAAGTGGAAATATTGGTTACATCATTAACCTGCTGAAATTGAAATACTGCAAATAACAAAAAATTCCAGGTTTATTTGATTAATGTATAAAATTGTACTTATCTATACCATACTCTCCTAAAGGAGGATTATGAATTTACGTGTATATCTGATATACAATGTACATTGTATTGATATTCTTCTTTAAAAGGTATTCAGCACATTTAACAGAGCTGGCTTCAGTAGCTCCTACAAAACACCTCTTGGTTTGATTTACCAGTGAAGAATTGGGCAAAGGCTGTTTCTTTTCAGAATAAAACTACCAGCAGGACAAGAATAAAACTACCAGCAGAACAAGAATAAAATCACCAGCAGGACAAGAATAAAATCACCAGCAGGACAAATATAAGTAGGCAGCAAAACATACATCAATAATAGAATAAATAATCATCAATTTTTGTGTTATTCTACAGTTATTTTTTCTATTATTCAAACTGTACCATGGAACTTTTTTTTATTTCATTCATATACACATTTATATTTAATACATATTACAGTTAGTCATTTTATTTGAGTCATGTCAATATATCTAACTTTTTGCATAATAATTTTTTTTTTTTTTTTTGGGGGGGGGGGGGGCAATTAATTATTGTTCTTTTTGTTTTAAAACAATTTCAGTATAAATTTTAAAATTAATTCACTAAAGAAAGGGAAAAACATAAAATAAATTTGAGAGGCTAAAAACATTCATAGCAAAACCTGCTGAAAGAGAAACGGAAAATCTACCAATCAGTAATCAGTAATCACCATGCAATATAGCACATGATCACCACGTCACATCACCAGATCCTCCCATATACATAGCCGAGGCCATTTCAGACGATTCCTTTCAAGTAGTAGAAGAAAGAGGTCAAGAGAGTCCATCAACATTTGTACCAGAAGCAACTTCCCCAGAAATACCACAAACACCAGTCAGCTGTATAGTGCACAACATGATTGCACTCAGTGCAGATACACTTATGGTGTACAACATAAGTGCACTTAGTGCAGGTATACTTATGCTGCTGTTTTTAATAAAATATTTTACATTTATCATGAAAAAGTCTGCAATGAAGTGCATGTATGAAGTTACATTCTAAAACATTTCCATGGATAACAAAAGGTTGATAATATAAAAAAAAATAAGTAAATGCTACCAGAGTTTACAGAATCAAAGGACAAGGTAAAATATTTTTGCCCCCTGTGTGGCTGGAAATTAGGCATTTGATAGTGCACTTAAAATGTATTACACTTTGTCCTTTTACTTATATTCGTAGATGAATCTAGAGGGGGCCCAGGGGTCTCCCCCCTCTTTTTGGAGTTTCTGGGTTTCTTTTCAGTAATTATTTTTATTTATCAATTTTTTTGTTTTTGCCTTTTAGATGTGTTCACATGTACATGTATATTGATTTTGCATTCATAGTAATAATACTATTTAATATACAGCAATCTTTTTAGGAATGGAATCCCCATTTACCACATCATCCACTGAAGCAAATGTTAATAGTAATACATCATTCAAACTAGTTATGGACAATCTGAATTGCCAGCAGAAAACACGACACAAAACAATGGAAACTGAGAACAAAACTCACAACCTTGTTCATTCCATAGCAGTGCAGCATCGTGTAACCAATACTGAAAATTCCATCCATCCACAAGGACACATACTCTCGATTCATAATGAATGATGCTTTCATTCCAAATCAGGCGGATTACCAGGCTAATTTTAAAACTTTGATCCATTCGTCGAGTACATTCCAGCATTACATGATTGTCAAGACTTGGTAGAGTTCCACATTGTTACTCAGAGCAATCAGCAAAAAACACCAATGTTGTAAGTATAAAAAAAAAATCAACCATACTAATGTATGTGTCCATGAATATAATATCTTTTTTACAGAATTAAAATTAAAAGAAAACAAATACTAGAAAACTTTAAATGATTTGCAATTGGGTTAAAATAATATTAGCTATGACGCATTGTTTTTGCAATCACAGTTAAGATCATCTTTTAAAAGAAACATGAGAAAATTAATGATACATGTATGAATCATCATAATTGTTTTTAAATGCAATGGATTCACAACTTCAAACTGCATTACTTTTAGATTCCCTTTGGTGGAAAAAGAACAAATGACAGAAGTTGTAGAGCATCTTCAGCAGTATGTCCCAAGAACAGAAGATAATAAAATGATACTTATTTTGTTGGGAGCTGATGCCGAGTGTTGAGAGAGGAGAAGCAGCTAGTCGAGCCAGGTTAGATGCTTTTAATCCCGAAGACAGATTAGATGGTGTAATTTGGAAAAGTGAGGATTGGCATGGGCATGTAATATCACTACAGGTGTGTTTATTTTCACAGAAAAATAATTTTTTTCAGGGGAGGAGAGCAATAAGAAAATGTTTAATTGAAGCAATTTTCATATAGGGTTTTTACATACCTGTGGAAGAACTATCTTCCTTAGTGATTTTAAAGCAGAGCTACTATGCACATGTATCTGTAAATATTTGCATTGAAATATATTCTTTCTCATGGGGTTTGTCTTACTTTAATATGCATACTTCAAATGTTTGTACAAAACTTTATGATTTTTTTTATTTCAGGAAGCATTTACCCTTTTGTACAAGGGATCATCATCTGGAGAAAAAGGAACACTGTTCCTACTGAGAAACAAGTTTGACAGACGTGGAGTAAAATCAGAGGTAAGATTTATTTAAGACATCACAGCAAAGTAAACAAATTAGCTTGTACTTGCATTTGATGTCTAACTTAATAAATATGTATTCATGTAATTCCTAACATTTACATCTTGAAATATAACTCAAGTTAATGACTGAAGTTAACAATATTACGTATATTCTCTTTTTTCATTGAAACATGTGTGATATTTTGTGTAAGGCTTGAATATGGTATGTTGATAGGTGTAGGGATATAAATTTAGCTGTAACAACAAGTTCATTTTTTTCTGTTCTTATTGATATAATTATTTCAGGCCTAAAATGGATAAAATAGGCATTTAGACTCTTAGATTTGCTGTTAGTATGATTTTTTTTCTTTTAATATGCCAGGACATTAAGACTTTAATGCTCCATTATGTTTTGTTCCACTCTATGTACTCAATTTATTATTATGCAGGTTAAGATTGCAGAAAATTCATAAGATTTGTAATCAAAGGGTACATTATATTAGCAGAATTACAGATATCAGGACTTTCATCAATCGAGAATTTTGAGACAGATGTTAGTTTAAAAGACGGAAGTGAACAAAAGTCATTCCTTGAAAAGCTTTCACAGCAAATAATACAATCTTTTGTTATGACAAAAGATCTCAAATTCCACCAAGCTGGCCAAAAGCAGTCACAAACTTATGGCCGTGTAGAATGTGGTCACCCTGGTTGTCCTAAGACATTTTCTGTAGGATGGATGGTGTAGACAGAAGCATCAAAGTAATTGCCAATATCGTAACTTTTCCATTTTAGATAAGAATTCAAATAACAATTTTTCTGCTTCAACAGATGCTATAAGCTGCTCCAGAAAAAGACTTTACCTCCAAAGAAGACTACATATTTAACTGTGTGTAATGTTTTGAGGGAACGACTCATGGATTGGTGCAGAGAAGATGCATCAAAGGAAAATGATGGGGATCGGTTAGTTAGACTATGGAGGTTTGATATGACTAATCACACAAAATACTGCAATTTGGCCTTTAAACTCCAGCCCAACTTATGGCTTTGCTACCACCAAAACTGGCATTTGAACTAAGACATAACCTTTCAGTGAACATACATGGTGGAAAGGGAGGAAATGTCCCTGGTGATTATGAACACGTGAGCCAAAGATGCTTAAGACACCTTACATGGAAATATGACAACTGCTTGAATACAACATGTTGGACGTAGTCTCTAAGGTTGTAACCATATTCTAGATGAATACACCAAGGGCCTTAACCAGTATTTTGGGAAACTGTCGAACTGGAAAACCATAATTGAAGAAGGACATTGAGACATTTGTTCCCAATTGAAAGGTGAAAGATTGTTCGAACAGAAGCCAGGTAGAAGTTTTAAATCTTTTACAAACATTGAGTTTGAACCACTAGATAAGTTGAATGGAGAAAAGCTGGACAAATGGTTGACTGGAAAGAAAGAACAATATGCTAAAATTCAGAAAACACTTTCATACATTGTATGATTTGTTATTATGGATACATGTATTTTGATGAATATTTGCTTTCCACATTTTTCTAATTTTAGCTTTTACCTTTATTGACTCCTAACTTCTTTGAAGCAAAAAGAATATAAAATGTCATCAGTTATATCAACTTGTAACACTTCTAGTTACATGTAAACAGTTTGGTCTTATTAAAGTTATAGAACTTATCAATTACGATGACTAATTGTTACCCTTTTTCATTGGCCATATGAGCTATTGCCATCACTTGGTGTCCGTCGTCGTTAACAGTTATACAAAACTCTTTTCCTTTGAAACGACTTGATTAATTAAAACCAAACTTGGTATGAATGTTCCTTTGGGTATCCTGCACAGAACTGATGTGGGGATTTTTGATCCGTCAAAAAACATAGCTGTCGTTACTAAAAATAGAACATAGGGGTCGGACAGTAGTATTTCACATATATCTCCAAAACCATTAGGTTAAGCTAAATCCTGACATCAGGTAAAAGTGTTCAGCATGATGACATCTATCTCTGGCCAAATTTTGGTTTTATTCCGTTAAGCCATAATTGAGTTACTGCCCTTTTTCGACAATTTTTGTTATTTTTTTGCTGTTTCTTTCTAAAATCTCCTCTGACACTACTTGACCAATTGAAAGCAAACTTGGTATGAATGTTCCTTGGGGTATCTTGCATAGAACTGTAGTGGGGATTTTTTGATTCGTTGAAAAACATGGCCGCTGTTACTAAAATTAGAACACAGGGGTCAGACAGTAGATTTTCACATATATTTCCAAACCATTATGTTTAGCTAAATTCTGACATAAATAAAAATGTTCAGAATGATGAGATCTATTTCTGGTCAAATTTTGGTTTTAATCCATTAAGCCACGTTGGATTTATTACTCTTTTTCAACGATTTTTGCTTTTTTTTAATGTTATTTCTTTCAAAAACCTTCTCCTCTGACATTATTTGATAAATTGGAACCAAACGTTATGAATGTTCTTTGGTGTATCTTGCATAGAACTGATGTGGGGATTTTTGATCCGTCAAAAAATTCGGCCCCATTGCTAAAAATAGAACATAGGGGTCAGACAGTATTTTTTCGCATATATTTCCGTAACCGTTAGGTTTAGCTAAATTCTTTCAATAGCTAAAATAATCCTTATTAATAGGACTACAAAAGTCTTCAAGGATAAAAGTTGTAAGATTTATTGCCCTTGAAAGGGGAAAAATGACTTTTTTTTAAACAGTTTTCAGTCAATATCTTGAAAACTATGATAGATTATAAGAAACTTTTAATAGTTGAAATGATCCTGATAATATGATACTTCTTGAGTCAAAATTGTTGGACAACTTCTTGTTAAATTTATTGCCTTTAAAAGGCAAAATTCAACCAGGTGAGCAATACATGCTCCTGGGAGCCTTTTGTTGAGGTTTATGGTAGTGCAATAATGAATCAGTGAATTTAGTCTTCCTCATAGATGTATTAGTGCAATATTTTTTTTGTATGTTGATGTATTTTCATGCGAGTCGGAGAGAATCGATGACGGTGAGGGCTTGAATTATTCAAGTTAATATAGGACCGCACCCCTCCCCCCAAAAAAAACATTGAAAAAGGGAAATAACTCAAACATGGCTTAACAGATTAACATGAACATTGGACCACATATTGATCTCATCATGCTGAACAGTTGTACCCAATGTTTTTTGA
Source organism: Perna viridis (assembly GCA_037379345.1). NCBI lineage: Eukaryota > Metazoa > Mollusca > Bivalvia > Mytilida > Mytilidae > Perna > Perna viridis. Next base: position 20,014,593 of record CM074523.1, read on the forward strand.
CAGATCAAAAATTTAAATGCAACCTTTCTACAAGATACCCTGAGGAACATCTGTGCAAAGTTGTTATAATACCACTCAGTAGTTTCAGAAGAGAAGAGTTTTGAAAAAAAATGTTAACAGATGATGACGATGGACACCAAGTGATGGTAGTTGCTCCAAGGCCCTTCAGGCCAGGTGAGCTAAAAATGAATCCACAGTGTCAGTTGTGGAGTTAGTATTTAACAGTGATAATTGAGAAAATGACACTATACCTTTTATCATTGGATGTTTTTTTGACTGGATTTAATTTTAAGAAAACAAGTATTAACAAGATTTCCATTTATTGAACAATAATGTATACTTTATTTTAAAAACATATTTCATTCTGTTCTGAAAAAAAAATGAAAAACAAACAACTGTTTACAAAGTAACATCAGGTAAATTTTTAACTTGATTGCTGTGGTAATCATTATAATTGTGAATAACTTCATAGTTACTATTATGTATTTTTTCGTGGTTAATAAGACTTTTCTTGTGCTTAAATTTTTTATCACACATTTTACACAAAAACTCTACTTGTATTTTATCATGTTGATGGGATTCAGTATGGGAGATAAAGTTTTCTTCCTTGTGAAATGTCCTATCACAAAGTTCACATCTGTAATGTATTGAATTCTTATATGTTTTAATGTGTCTTGTCAAAAGTCTCTGCTCAAAAAATCTTTTGTTGCAAAAAGAACAAACAAATAACTTCTCACCCTTGTGTTGTATAACATGATTTTTTAACGAGCGTTTGTCAATAAAACGACGGTCACAGAGTGAACATTCATAAGGCATTTCACCAGTATGAACACGGATATGGCGCTGTAAATCATGGTTATCTCTAAATCTCATGTCACAAACACCACAGATGTAGGGTTTAGGGAAGGAGGTATTGCCAGGAAGTTCACTGTCAGGATACTCATGCACCCTTTTATGTCGTATTAAGTTATATTCATCCCTATAAGACTTATTACACTTGTCACATCTATAAATAGGTCCGTCAGTAGTGTGTGTTCTCATATGTCTCTGAAGATGTGCATTACGTTTAAACTTTAATTCACAAAGTGTGCATTGGTATCGCCTCTTCACATCATCCTGGTCCTTTGGTAGTTTAGATGGCATTAGATACACAGACTCACTAATGGATTGCTGAGGAGGTATGAGGCCAAGGCCCTGTGACATACTAGATTGCTGAGGAGGTATGAGACCAAGGCCTTGTGACATCTTAGATTTAACAGATTCAATTATGGCAGCCTCAACAGATTTTCCTTCACTAAAATATGCTGAACTTGTATTTGCTTTATCGCTAGGATACATTGCAATGTTACATCTATTGCACATGTATGTTTTGCCTTGTGGATACTGTATGTTTCTCTGAGAAGCATGTGACCATGGAAGCACTTCTTTACAAAAAGAGCAAGAAAATAACTCTGAATGGTCACTACTCAAATCTTGTGGAATAGTTCTTTGATGTTCTTTGTCATTATAAAAGTTGTCTTGCACCTTTTTCTCATATAAACCCATTTCCACCTTTTTATCATCATATTCAATGTGTGATGATTCATCATGTGGCTCACTGTCAGAAAAATTAAGATGATGTGGCTCACTGTCAGTAAAACTATGATGATGTGGCTCACTGCCAGGAAATCTAGGATGTGGCTCAGTGTCAGTAAAGCAAAGATGATGTGTGTCACTGTCAGTAAAACAAGGAAGACGTTTCTCATTGTGAGTAATTTTAGGACAAAGTGGCTCATTGGCAGTATAACTAGGAAAATGTGGCTCACTGGTCATAAATCTAGGATGATGTGGCTCACTGTCAGTAAAACTAGGATATTGCAGTTTAGCACCAGTGTAGCAGCTTTCAGGATCAGCAAAACTGTCCACTTCAGTTTTAATGTTTGAAGGTAAAATATACATATCTGGCTGTTCACTAATATTATCCATTATCTCAGTACCTTAAAATGCCTTAAGGGAATCTGAAAATACAAAAGAAACAATGCAGTTAAGCAGAAACTAAGACTTACTAAGTTAGATCATCATCATCATACCATATCAAACTGTATGTTTGTAATATTATTATACATTATATATGCATACATGAACATGTGTATACAGGTGTATATAGATACACATGTACTGTCACATAAATATGTACATTCATTCACCTAATACAAGTAAATTGCCAATTGTGATTAATGTAAATAAATTATATAAATAATGTTATTAAAGACCCATTCAACTAATAAAGTGTTGCAATTCTAAGATACACAACCAGGCTAATAGTTACAGGCCCCAACCATTGCCTTGGCCACGCTTTATTTGTTGTACTATTGTTTGAAGCTGGTTATAAAGGATAGGGATAGTTCACTGACAAACTAAACAAAGCAGCTCTGATCCTAATTAAATTATTGATTAATCCCAAAAGGGATAAGATGTATACACATCTTTTCCTGATTATCAAATATTCTGTGGCGCTTGACCTGAAAGTAATAAATGTGCATTGTTTGTCAGTGCGTTTACTTCTCGGTCTTGCTAATAAAACAATTAGGTTAAAACAATATAATTTTTCTGGTTAAAACAATACCTACATGTATAATTTTACTAATATTCCTGTTGTCCAGGGCTAGGTAGGTCCCTCCGTGGTTGGGAAACCCTTCAAATTTGTATGACTAAATTGTTTACAAATAAGGTAGTAGTTTAGCTTTTTAAATTTTACACTATTCGTTCCAAAGTTCATGTAGATTGCCAAAAAAACTGAGGACATCTCACCTAGTCCGAATTTCCTCTGACCCTGCAACTCTCCTCTTTTTTATTTGGATATTGATATCCAAATAAAAAAGAGGAGGGTTGCAGGGTCAGAGGAAATTCGGACTACATCTCACCCTGACAAATTATGGTGATTTATCAGACACGGATGTGTCTAGCGAACATCGAACACCTACGAGAAGTTTGAAAAGTTCGTTCAATGCTATATGATAAAAATGCTAATGGTAAAAAAACAATACCCTTTGAAAAGTAAATATCTAATATTCTTTGTAATGGTGAAGCCGGAACGTTTAGAAATTCCGCGTCTGACCTAGAATTATTTTTATTGTTTACTTCCGGCAAATTTATTATCTCCCTTGAGGCAGAATGGAAACTGGCGGGGCAGAAAAACCGAGTCCTTCAGATTCTACACTGATAAGCTTTGACATAGAGGTTAATTATAAGTTGTATTGTATATTTTAATTTTGAATTAAAATAATTTCTGTTTTTAGGCTTGGCCTTAACGGCTAAAGCCGTAAAATGTGGTAGGATCTTAAATGTGCATGTGTTGCATGTATGTGTAACGTTATGTCTTTAATCCCTTATGGGATGCTTTTTGTTTTGCCTGGTGGTCAAAACAAAAAAAAATATCTCCAGCGCCGAATCCCAAAAGGAATTATTGTAACCTGTACATTCACCAGCTTTTCCCCATCAGCCAAAATTTTCATTCTTATGGTATGTTAAGAACATGGGTTACACATTTTAGACAATACCCTGAAATGTTCACATGCAGGTACATGGTAGCACTCTCCGATTTCTTTAGCTGTTAACCAAGGGATCAATTAGTATTAATATGAGTAAGGTGAAACCTAATGCTCCCCAAAAAAACATAAAGTAAAAACCCCTTTCATGTTTTTGTCAGCTCTGATTTTATTTTATATAATGTACTTATAACCTTCCAATATGGACAATTTTGTAATGATATACGGTTTTGATTGTCCTAAACCATATCCTAATTGTTATGGTCTGAAATGTCTGCTTTTTGTTTTGTTTTCATTTCACAATTTTAAAGTACCCAAGAATTATGGGTAAAGTTGATGACATATTTTCATAAACAACTGGATGCCATACTGCAGTATATTTTGGCCAACCCTATCTTGCAAAAGCTATGATTTGATTTGTATTTAATCATTGAATCTAGCGAATATTTTCCAGGACTGGTTTGGTTCTCAATTGCATTTACATTGTATATGCAAATGAAGTTGCCATGTTGCTGTTTTTTAGCCTCTGAAAATGAAGGTACAAACCGGATATTGATGCATTTTTTGGCCATAAGTATGCAGAACCAAGTTGATAATACAACCAATAACGTTCCCTTTCGGGAGCGTACATGTATTTCAACTAAAGTGGTGTGTTGTCACTGTAATATAAATGACTATGCTTACCATGAGGCATAGTGTTATTGAAAATGAAACAAATGATAAAGTTTTTAAAGATCTTCACTTCTGATTGTTTACACACATGGCCAACACAATTTAGACCTGTTAAATTGACAGTATTTATCCAAATGTGCAGTAGAAATAAATCTTTGTTAAATAATTGACTGGTCATCAGGATCCATTTTCTCCTTGTCAGTCATCATAGGTTAACACTGATCAACTGATTATTTTTGCATTTCCTGTTTAGACAGCAGTTTACAACTTTTGTCAGATTGACTCTTGTAATAGAAACATATTAAATCAGAAGGGCATTTTAGGTAAGGGCAGAAGGGCCTGGTGCCCTTTTGAATAGGGCTTGAATAGGAATTTGGTCAATTGAAACTGGCATTCAGGCAAAGTTGTAAATTTTGGTCAAACAGATCCAGGTTTGGCATAGAATACCGGGTTTTATCACAGAAGTACAAATGTAGTTTTCTTTAAAAATGTATTAGTAGGTCAGATCAAATACTTGTAACATTGACATTTTTAAACATTTTGTTTAGTTTTGTTTGTAAGCAGTTTTGACTAAAGCTTCATTAGATAATTTAGTTAGTGATAAAATGTTTTGCTTTGATCAAAGTTTGAGTGTCAGTATTATGAATTTCTATACATTCAAGAGTGAGCTTTGCTTGCTTATAAAAGAAATGAACTATAAGCTGATTTCAAAACAATGAAATGAATATACCGGTATTACATGTAAGTGAAAGTATTCAAAACTAAAGTTAAAACACAGAGCAAAAAGCCAAAGTAAACTGGATATCAACAGTTTTTTTTCTGGCCATGGTGATAGTACAGCTATTATTTTGTTATTTTTTTTATGAAACTGAATTTTTTGTAGCTGGATGATTCTGACTTTCAAGCTGATCTTCCTCAGGTAGAAAATCCGACTCTAGAGAGCATTTTAAATGAGGTGAGTAGATGGCTGACCAGTATGATGGTGGAAAATCCAACTTTAGAAAGTATTTTAAATGACATGAGTAGATTGAGTAATCAAGGGAACCAAGAACTGTGAGAAAACCAAAAGAATGTAATCCAAGGGTAAAGACTAGACAGGAAAAATAGACATACACAACAAAGAACATGAAATAAATACAATAATACACATGAAAAAACAAAAGTGAATAGGCAACCAAGACTTCACTTGAAACTGGAAGAATGGACTAGGTGCACTGGTAGGATAGACCTGTAAATGTGAAATACTGTACAAGTATTAATTTTTATCAATTGAACATATTCACTAGGTATTATTTTTTTAGGTTTCAAAAATGATAAAGGTCATATACATGTACATGTATAGTGTCATTGTTAGCAGTAGACAATTTTTTTTAGTAGCCAAAGTGGCCAGTGCCAGCTACTTTTCATTAGCCACATTGAAACTGAAATAGCCACATAAAAAAGGGAAGAATTGTTTTTGGAGTTTACTTGCTACAGTGTATGTACAAAAAATTGACAAATTATTTTTAAGTGTTCTTGTATGTACAAAAGAAGGTAAGAATTGTTTTGTTTACTTGCTATGTACAAAAAAAGGGAAGAATTGTTTTAAGTTTACTTTTGCATGTAAAAAAGTTTTGTTTTGGTTGCAATACCAAATTATTTCTTACAGAAAAAAGAAACAATGTCAGAAAAATGAAGATATTTATGTCAGTAGTAATAATATATTGTATTAATGACTTCTATAGCAAGAAGAAGAAGAATCTTTGTTAGAAGATGATGATGTATCTGTGCCATCATCTATACAGTTGTTTAAGGATGCTGGGGACACATCGTCATTGTCCAGTCAAGATAGTCTGCTTTCTGACAGACCTCGAAAGAGGGAACGGTAAATGGTTATCAGATTAAATGTGTACTGACAGATATCAGGGTTAGCCTTTATTAAGCCTGTCTTGCTAATAAACTCTAGGTCTGCAGTTAAATTAACCTGACGAGACATGATAGGAGTCTGGTTGCTGGGTATGACCTTTGATAGTTGAATGCTACAGAGTTACTTATACAGTTAAAAATCCAACAAATGATAATATGTTTATTTAATGCTCATGTATGGAGATTATTATACACCCACAGACAAAGTTTGGTAGGAATCAACCCGTCTGTCAGTCAGTCCATTTGACAACAATTTTTTGTAAGCACAACTTCTTAACAGCTGAAGGGATTTTTATGAAATTTAATATGATGGTTGTGTATCATATCTAGATGTGCATGAAAATATATTATTACTATCAGAGGACTTCAAAGGGAGTTTATCCAAATTAAGGGTTTTACACAAGTGCAACTCCTTGTTAACTGCTCAAGGGATTTTGATGAAATTTCATAGGAAGGTATGGTATCATAATGTACCATATATACATGTACACAAGTATAAGTCAATCCACCTATATGTCGGACCCCCCTTTTCAGTCTAAAATTTCTGTAACTTATCGTTGACCCAGTGTTCTCCCCATACTTTTAGCTCACCAAAATTGTTGGACAACTTCTTGTTTAATTTATTGTCCTTGAAAGGCAATATTCAACCGGGTGAGCGATTCCGGCTCCTGGAGCCTCTTGTTGAATAGCCAAGTGCTTATTGGCATAGCACAGCTCTTTTGGTCATTCTCCATAACTATAGCACAGAACCAATAGTGCATTCTAAATAAAATTAATTACTGATAGCACAGTGCTTATAAATCATAGTGCTGCAAAGTACAGCACTATAATAGCCTAGGGAGAACACTACTTGACGCACTTATAAGTCTGACTTGATTTCTGTCAGCTGCATCACAATAGTATAACATTCCTTTATTACAATGAGTATACTTGTTTGTTTTGATAACTTCAATAAATTTTGAAATAAATAATTACAAGCCAGACTGGAGTTGTTTTTAAAGTATTATATTTAAATTCTTGACAAGCCATGTAAATTGTTTAATACGGCCATTTTTTCATTCATTCTAATTTTGGTACAACCAATAACCCAAATTAAAATCATAAATATAGGGAACAAAAAAGATTAAAACAGAAAGTTCATGATATTCATGATACTCATTTATGAACAAATTTTTGTAAGTTAAAAGGTTTTATCCGAAGAAATTAGAAAAGCTGTTACAAAAATCTGACTTATACACAAGTATATATGGTAGATGTGCATGAAGGAATATAATAACTGTTGGAAGACTCCAAAGGGAGATAATTCAAATTAAGGGTATTACACGTTAAAACAGCACAAGTTCAACTCCTCTGAAACCACTCTAGGGATTTTGATTTAATTTTGTTGGAAGTTACGATATTATATGTAGATGTGCATGAAGGAATATAATTACTGTTGTAGGACTCCGAAGGGAGATAATCCAAATGAAGGGGGTTCACATGTTAAAACCTTGTAAGCACAACTCCTCCTTAACCCCTCAACAGATTTTGATTTAATTTTATAGGTAGATTGGGTATCATATCTAAATGTACATAAAGGAATATAATTACTGTTTGATAATGCCAAAAGGAGATAATTCAACAAAAATTTTACATTTAAGTCCATATGAAGCGGGTGGTATTCTCTCTTTGTGTGATGTAGTACATTTAAGTCCATATGAAGCAGGTGGTATTCTCTTTTTGTGTGATGTAGTACATTTAAGTCCATATGAAGCAGGTGGTATTTTCTCTTTGTGTGATGTAGTACATTTAAGTCCATATGAAGCGGGTGGTATTCTCTCTTTCTGTGATGTAGTACATTTAAGTCCATATGAAGCGGGTGGTATTCTCTCTTTGTGTGATGTAGTACATTTAAGTCCATATGAAGCGGGTGGTATTCTCTTTTTGTGTGATGCAGTATTTTAGTAGAAGCTTCTGTAAGAGTAATGAAACCACAGAAGAAATATTTTTATCAATGTTTTTATTTCAGGATGCGGAAAAGCATTCATTATAAAATCCATGGATCAGTGCTAAGACCCAGTAAACTAAAGAGCATATCTGCCCAGCTTCTGTCTGCTGCTGTAGGTATTAGCTATAGCTAACCAACCAAAACTGTCATTGTGTTTATTATACATAAACTTTTTGATGAAAACAGTCCTATCAGTTAATATCATTAACTTTGATAGTAACCTATTATAAGTTGTATTTAAAAATAAAGATTTCTGAGTGGCTTTATTATAAGTACATGGAGATCTGAATGGCATTAGGATAAGTACATGGAGATTTGAATGGCTTGAGTGTTAGTACATGGAGATCTGAATGGCTTGAGGGTTGGTACATGGAGATCTGAATGGCTTTAGTATTAGTACATAGAGATCTGAATGGCTTGAGTGTTAGTACATGGAGATTTAAATGGCTTGAGTATAAGTACATGGAGATCTGAATGGCTTGAGTATTAGTACATGGAGATCTGAATTGCTTGAGTATAAGTCAACAAGACTTTTTTTTAACTGTTGTGGAATTAAATTCTACTTTTTATCATTGAATATTGAGATTATTTAAAATTAGAATTCTTATGAAAGTGCTTGTTTATCTAGACTCCAATGTCATTTCAAAATTGAGAATAGCTTTGTAAAGAACTGATTACTGTTCAGAACTATAATTTTATTGTAGGATTGAGTTTATGCTAGAGCACTTACTGCTATAGTCAGTAAAATGTATTTATTTTATTATAGGATCGAGTTGATGCTGGGATGCCTACTGCAATAGTATGTATTCACCTAGTCTTTAGGATTTAAATACTCTTTAAAGACAATGCTAATTGTGGATAATGTTGGCTGAACATTGGAGTAAGAATGGTAAAATTAGCACAAATAATGTTATTTCAAATGATATAAGAAGAACGTATAAATCCAGCATCAATTAAATTGTATAAGTAGCAATGGAATTACAATACACGTAAGGACAATTGTTTCTCCAACACTCAAGTCAGAGTTTTAAATCTGAAACACAGTGTCAGTCCAATTTTTTTTGGTGAAATATACAGACAATCATTGACCTGGGTGAGAAATTTACCCAGCACGGTGAAGTTAATCTCATTGATCACTGCCAAAAATATGGACTTTGTACTATAGGTAACTGATCTCCTAAATTTACTGGGGATCCAAGGGAGTCCAGGGAACTTGTGAATTCTCAATCCAATACGAGTCAATAGTTGATTTGTCCAGCTGTTGGTATAATAAAACAGTGGATGTGGTATAAACAATTGACAAATATTACATGAAAATCGTGAAAAAGACATTTATCTTTGATAAATACTTCATAACTGTCCTGCATTGAGTTATAATTAATTGCAGTCCATTTTATGACCAGGCACACTTTGGAGACATTGTACAAATTTATACAATGTGTTCATTTGAATTTCTATAAATGGACAAATATGTGAGAGGTTTGTCAAGGGATTATTTTCATAGGGGAGTCAACATTAGTCGGCATCAAATAAAGTGAGAAATCATTTAAAATAACTAATCATTGAAACTAAGATATATGTAGGTTGTATTTGAAACATACTTTATGTCTCAGAGTTAACTTGATGCATTTTTAGTGATCAAAAGCAACCGGCTGAAGAAGACTTAACAAGGTCGCCTTCTCATCTTAGTTTGGACAATGTATTGTAACTTATTACTGACAATGTTCGCGGTCCTGTTTAAGGGTTCTGCTTTGCATTTCTTATATATACATTATCTAGGTGGTTTTGGACCTGTAAGTAGTTCCTTTTATTTCTGGAAAAGTGTAAAATTTAAAATATCAAAAGATTACTTAATAAAAATAGGATGTAATATTTCTACATGATATCTCCCACTATGGAGATAGCTGTACATAGAATATAACACATCAACAAATGATGAACATGTACAATATAAAAAAATAGAATGTTCCAAATTTTTAATGACATGACTAAATTTGTATCCTACCTGGAGTGCTCCAAATTACCTGATAAACAGAAACAGAATATACATCGTATCTTATATGCCTCATTGATTTTTACCACTATTACAATATGCAAATGGTCGTTGTTGGCTAGGTGGAATCTGGGTGTTAAACACTCACTATATTGGTGTAACACCTAGTTTCACTCAGGTCCGACTCAAGTGTTAGAGAACCATTCCACTCTTAGTGTAATGTACATACATGTATAACATGTAGTAGTCAAAATGGCAGTTAAATCTTAATGTTACATGACTGTTTTGTCATTTTATACATGTAAGTTTTTATGAAATGACTTCAAAATGATATATTTTTTTTAATTTTGAAAACTTCATTTCAGGTTGTGTCATCCCTGATAGTCAAAGGAATATCTCATGGTTTAGTTTTGAAAACTTTATTTCAGGTTGTGTCATCCCTGATAGCCATAGGAACATCTCATGGTTTAGTTTTGAAAACTTCCATTTCCGGTTGTGTCATCCCTGACAGCCATAGGAACATCTCATGGTTTAGTTTTGAAAACTTTATTTCAGGTTGTGTCATCCCTGACAGCCATAGGAACATCTCATGGTTTAGTTTTGAAAACTTTATTTCAGGTTGTGTCATTCCTGATAGCCATAGGAACATCTCATGGTTTAGTTTTGAAAACTTCATTTCAGGTTGTGTCATCCCTGACAGCCATGGTAACATCTCATGGTTTAGTTTTGAAAACTTTATTTCAGGTTGTGTCATCCCTGATAGCCATAGGAACATCTCTTGGTTTAGTTTTGAAAACTTTATTTCAGGTTGTGTCATCCCTGATAGCCATAGGAACATCTCTTTGTTTAGTTTTGAAAACTTTATTTCAGGTTGTGTCATCCCTGATAGCCATAGGAACATCTCATGGTTTAGTTTTGAAAACTTCATTTCAGGTTGTGTCATTCCTGATAGCCATAGGAACATCTCATGGTTTACTTTTGAAAACTTTATTTCAGGTTGTGTTGTCCCTGATAGCCATAAGAACATCTCATGGTTTAGATTTGAACACTTTATTTCAGGTTGTTTCATCCCTTATAGCCATAGGAATATCTCATGATTTAGTTTTGAAAACTTTATTTCAGGTTGTGTCATCCCTGATAGCCATAGGAACATCTCATGGTTTAGATTTGAAAACTTTATTTCAGGTTGTGTCATCCCTGATAGCCATAAGAACATCACATGGTTTACTTTTGATAACTTTATTTCAGGTTGTGTTGTCCTTGATAGCCATAGGAACATCTCATGGTTTAGTTTTGAAAACTTTATTTCAGGTTGTGTCATCCCTGATAGCCATAGGAACATCTCATGGTTTAGATTTGAAAACTTTATTTCAGGTTGTGTCATCCCTGATAGCCATAAGAACATCACATGGTTTACTTTTGATAACTTTATTTCAGGTTGTGTTGTCCTTGATAGCCATAGGAACATCTCATGGTTTAGTTTTGAAAACTTTATTTCAGGTTGTGTCATCCCTGATAGCCATAGGAACATCTCATGGTTTAGTTTTGGTCTTTGGTAAGTTTTCATTAAATCTAAAAAAATTTCAGTAGAAAACAACTCCTAAAGAATTGATCAGGCGATCTATGAGTTACGTGTATATATTATAACACTTACTGAGATATTTGTAGAGACAGAGAAGAAACATGTGACAAGGTACAGAAACAAATATAACACACTAAGTGAATGTGTCCACATAGATACAAAACAATTTATAACTACACTCTGATAGATGAATGAATATTTCCACCAAGTATGACGCTTTTTCAATTTGCATGTATTTTTTTTACAGAAATTATAAAACAAGTTTGGATTTACCATCTTGAAAGGAGATTTGATTATATTATAAATAGGGATTGTATATATTGAAATGCCCTTTTGTTGTCATGAATGTGCACTATACAGTGTATAACCAAATTTTATGACCAGATCCTAAACAAGTGTTAAAGTGGTGCCTTGGTAGTACTGCAGTAGGAACACAGTATGGTTCAGTGTCTGCTCTAAGTTTCAATAAAGACTGCACTAGACTGCTCTGTGGATTTGCTAAAGGACAGGTGAAAAGTTATTTATAATATGGATATTGTTTGGGGAACCAAAATTAATGTTATTTTGTTAAAGTCCAATTTTAAGAATAATGCTTTAATTTCTATCAATATTGGTCTATAAAGTAAGTTGAAATATAAGTACATTTAGGACCCTGTTTTTTTTAGAGAACTTATGTTGTTAAAACTCTCTGTACTATACATGTATCACTATCCTATACTTTTTGATAAAGGAGGAATACCTTTTAGCAGAGTATGTATTATATGAGTATATATCTGCATATACCATGTCTTTTTTGTATTCAAAGGGAGATAATCAGTAAATTTTTGTGACCTTTTTCATGGATGTCGTAATTTATATTTATTACAGATAACCATGTGGGATTTGACTTCAGGGAAGTTACTAAGGACAATAACAGATGCCCATCCACCTGGTACTGCTGTTCTACATATAAAGGTTTGAGACAACAATTCTGACATTGATACAAAACTACCATCCTCATTTTATCTAAACACTCATATATGTCATTGATAATTTAGTAGATTATATAAATAATGTGCTGACAGGGGTCCAAACATATTTAAATATTGATGAAAATGAAATTTATAACTTTAGAAATATGTTACTTAAATGATTTTGTCATCCCCTCTTGACATTTCTTTTCAAACTTTTACGTAGTATTTATATCTACTTTTTTACAATAAATTGTGATGTGTTTTCTCCTTTTTTGCATCTATTTTTATAGTTTACAGACAGTTTAGTTTTGGCTGTTTGCAGTGACAGTGGTGGGTCTGTTTTTGAACTGGAATTCAAGTATGTATATTATTTTGGACTTAACATTTTCAGTAAGTCCATTATCATACCTGTTAAATTTTTGAAGTCCCTATTTGGAAGATTGCTCATTTCCACCTCTGGTTTAACAAGTCTCTATGTTGGATATCTCCAACATTCCAAAACTGGTTTACAAAGCCAATATGTTGGAGATATAACACATTCCACCTTCGGTTTACAAAGCCAATATGTTGCAGATCTCCCACATTTCACATTTGGTTTACAAATCCTATATGTTGGAGATCTCCTACATTTTACATTTGGTTTACCAAGCCACTACATTAGAGATCTCCAACATTTCACCTCAGGTTTACCAAGCCACTATGTTGGAGATCTCTCACATTCCACATCTGGTTTACAAAGCCACTATGTTAAGAGATTTTCCACATTTTACATCTGGTTTACCAAGCCACTATGTCAGAGATATCCCACCTTCCACTTCAGGTTTACAAAGCCACTATGACGGAGATCGCCCACATTTCACATCTGGTTTACCAAGCCACTATATTGGAGATCTCCCACATTTCACATCTGGTTTACCAAGCCACTATATTGGAGATCTCCCACATTTCACATCTAGTTTACCAAGCCATTGTGTTGTAGATCTCGCACATTCCACCTCTGGTCCACCAAGCCTATACTGTTAAAGTACTTTAATTCATGGATGCCAATATTCGTGGATTAGGGAAGAAACACAAGTTCGTGGATTCATGATTTCGTGGCTTTGAGGTTTTAAGTATACACATCAATTGGTACCCCACAAACAATAGTACTCAAAACTCTTCTCCACTGACACTACTTGACCAATTGGAACCAAACTTGGTATGAATGTTCCTTCGGGTATCCTGCATAGAACTAACATGGAGATTTTTGATCTGTCGAAAAACATGGCCGCTGTTACTAAAAATAGAACATAGGGGTCAGAAAGTTTTTTGCATTCATCGCCAAAGCTGTTAGGTTCATCCTAATTCTGACTGAATAAATGCTTGATGATATTAATCTGTGATCAAATTTTCATTTTAATCTGTTAAACCATGTTGGAGTTGTTGCCCTTTTTGACATTTTTTTTTGCTATTTTTAATTTTATTTCTTTCAAAAATCTTCTCCTCTGACATTACTTGACCAGTTGGAACCAAACTTGGTATGAATGTTTGCATAGAATTGTTGGGGTTTTTGATCCGGCAAAAAACATAGCAGTCATTACTAAAAATAGAACATAGGGGTCAGACAGTAATTTTTCGCATATATATCCAAAACCTTTAGGTTTAGCCAAATTCTTTCAATCGCTGAAATAGTCCTTATTATAAGGCCTACAAAAATGTCCTATGATCAAAGTTGGCATATAACTCCTTGTGAGAGTTATCATCCTTTAAAGATGAAAGTTTTCAGCCAATATCTTGAAGACTATAATAGATAGAAAGAAACTTTCAGTTGCAGAAATGATCCTTATGATAAGTGCTACCAAAGTCTTTTTGAGTCAAACTTTTTGGACATCTCCTTGTTAAATTTGTTGCCCTTGAAGGGCAAAATTCAAACAGGTGAGCGATTCAGGCTCCTGGGAGCCTCTTGTTTCCATATAAGTCTTGTGAGTTCAATTACAGGGTTCTCCATGGATGATAATTTAACCATGGAACAAAATTTTACGGCACATTCAAGATGTATAAATTTTCCATTTTATAGTTTTTGGGTTTTTTAGAATATGATATTTATTTCATTAGTGCATTCTTTCCTTACCAAGAGAAAGAACTGATTTGTTTGTTACCTGTGTTATGAAAGCTCTTTCTTTTCTATTTCTAGGAGATTGATTGGTGTTAGAACATGTGAATCAAAGTGTTTGTTTTCTGGAAGGTATGCTATATAATTGTTTTATTTACTTTATTTTTTCCTGGGAGATGTGATATAAATTTTTTATTTACTTTATTTTTGTTCAACACATTTTTTGTTGACAAAGCCTCAAGATAAAAAACAAAAATAAAAAATTTGGGGGTCAATTTACATTTAATTTTAGTACAATGAAATTGGTCCTGTAATACAGTAAGTTGTCTTAAAAGACATACTGTAAATTCAGAAATGTTGGCAAAGTTTTATTAATGCAAAAAATGAATGTGAAAACTTCTTTGTTTACAGTACTTACTTGTACTTATATAAACATGTAATTAAAAGAGTGAAAGTTTCCTTCAGAATGTACCATGCAATAGATATGAGTTATCGTATTATGCGCTTTGTCAGTAGCTCCTTGATTTCATAATAACTGTCTATTTTTAGCCGTGGAGAAGTTTGTGTGGTAGAACCATTACATATGAATGTAACAATAAAAGATCATCCAATGCAGGATGTACAGTTAATAGCAATGGCTTCTCTGTCTAAGGTAAATACACAGTAGCAATGGCTTCTCTGTCTAAGGTAAACACACAGTAGCAATGGCTTCTCTGTCTAAGGTAAACACACAGTAGCAATGGCTTCTCTGTCTAAGGTAAACACACAGTAGCAATGGCTTCTCTGTCTAAGGTAAATACACAGTAGCAATGGCTTCTCTGTCTAAGGTAAACACACAGTTAATAGCTGTGGCTTCTCTGTCTAAGGTAAACACACAGTAGCAATGGCTTCTCTGTCTAAGGTAAATACACAGTAGCAATGGCTTCTCTGTCTAAGGTAAACACACAGTAGCAATGGCTTCTCTGTCTAAGGTAAACACACAGTAGCAATGGCTTCTCTGTCTAAGGTAAACACACAGTTAGTAGCAATGGCTTCTCTGTCTAAGGTAAACACACAGTAGCTGTGGCTTCTCTGTCTAAGGTAAACACACAGTAGCAATGGCTTCTCTGTCTAAGGTAAACACACAGTAGCAGTGGCTTCTCTGTCTAAGGTAAACACACAGTAGCTGTGGCTTCTCTGTCTAAGGTAAACACACAGTAGCAATGGCTTCTCTGTCTAAGGTAAACACACAGTTAATAGCAATGGCTTCTCTGTCTAAGGTAAACACACAGTTAGTAGCTGTGGCTTCTCTGTCTAAGGTAAACACACAGTTAGTAGCTGTGGCTTCTCTGGCTAAGGTAAACACACAGTTAGTAGCTGTGGCTTCTCTGTCTAAGGTAAACACACAGTTAATAGCAATGGCTTCTCTGTCTAAGGTAAATACACAGTAGCAATGGCTTCTCTGTCTAAGGTAAACACACAGTTAGTAGCCCTGGCTTCTCTGTCTAAGGTAAACACACAGTTAACAGCAATGGCTTCTCTGTCTAAGGTAAATACACAGTAGCAATGGCTTCTCTGTCTAAGGTAAACACACAGTTAATAGCAATGGCTTCTCTGTCTAAGGTAAACACACAGTTAGTAGCCCTGGCCTCTCTGTCTAAGGTAAACATACAGTTAATAGCAATGGCTTCTCTGTCTAAGGTAAACACACAGTTAGTAGCCGCGGCTTCTCTGTCTAAGATAAACACACAGTTAGTAGCCGTGGCTTCTCTGTCTAAGGTAAACACACAGTTAGTAGCTGTGGCTTCTCTGTCTAAGGTAAACACACAGTTAGTAGCTGTGGCTTCTCTGTCTAAGGTAAACACACAGTTAATAGCAATGGCTTCTCTGTCTAAGGTAAACACACAGTAGCAATGGCTTCTCTGTCTAAGGTAAACACACAGTAGCAATGGCTTCTCTGTCTAAGGTAAACACACAGTAGCAATGGCTTCTCTGTCTAAGGTAAATACACAGTAGCAATGGCTTCTCTGTCTAAGGTAAACACACAGTTAGTAGCCGCGACTTCTCTGTCTAAGATAAACACACAGTTAGTAGCCGTGGCTTCTATGTCTAAGTTAAATACAATGTTTGTAGCAATGGCTTCTCTGTCTAAGATAAACACACAGTTAGTAGCCGTGGCTTCTCTGTCTAAGTTAAATACAATGTTTGTAGCAATGGCTTCTCTGTCTAAGGTAAACACACAGTTAGTAGTTGTGGCTTCTCTGTCTAAGGTGAACACACAGTAGCTGTGGCTTCTCTGTCTAAGGTAAATACATTGTTAGTAGCTGTGGCTTCTCTGTTTAAGGTAAGTACAAAGTTAGTAGCTGTGGCTTCTCTGTCTAAGGTAAATACACAGTTTGTAGCTGTGGCTTCTCTGTCTAAGGTAAACACACAGTTAGTAGCCGTGGCTTCTCTGTCTAAGGTAAACACACTGTTAGTAGCCGTGGCTTCTCTGTCTAAGGTAAATACAATGTTAGTAGCCGTGGCTTCTCTGTCTAAGGGAAACACACAGTTAATAGCAATGGCTTCTCTGTCTAAGGGAAACACACAGTAGCAATGGCTTCTCTGTCTAAGGTAAATACACAGTAGCAGTGGCTTCTCTGTCTAAGGTAAATACACAGTAGCTGTGGCTTCTCTGTCTAAGGTAAATACACAGTAGCAGTGGCTTCTCTATCTAAGGGAAACACACAGTAGCAATGGCTTCTCTGTCTAAGGGAAACACACAGTAGCTGTGGCTTCTCTGTCTAAGGTAAATACACAGTAGCTGTGGCTTCTCTGTCTAAGGTAAATACACAGTAGCAGTGGCTTCTCTGTCTAAGGGAAACACACAGTAGCAGTGGCTTCTCTGTCTAAGGTAAACACACAGTAGCTGTGGCTTCTCTGTCTAAGGTAAACACACAGTAGCTGTGGCTTCTCTGTCTAAGGTAAACACGCAGTAGCAATGGCTTCTCTGTCTAAGGTAAACACGCAGTAGCAGTGGCTTCTCTGTCTAAGGTAAACACACAGTAGCTGTGGCTTCTCTGTCTAAGGTAAACACACAGTAGCAATGGCTTCTCTGTCTAAGGTAAACACACAGTAGCTGTGGCTTCTCTGTCTAAGGTAAACACACAGTAGCAATGGCTTCTCTGTCTAAGGTAAACACACAGTTAATAGCAATGGCTTCTCTGTCTAAGGTAAACACACAGTTAGTAGCTGTGGCTTCTCTGTCTAAGGTAAACACACAGTTAATAGCAATGGCTTCTCTGTCTAAGGTAAACACACAATTAGTAGCCCTGGCTTCTCTGTCTAAGGTAAACACACAGTTAATAGCAATGGCTTCTCTGTCTAAGGTAAATACATAGTAGCAATGGCTTCTCTGTCTAAGGTAAACACACAGTTAATAGCAATGGCTTCTCTGTCTAAGGTAAACACACAGTTAGTAGCCCTGGCTTCTCTGTCTAAGGTAAACATACAGTTAATAGCAATGGCTTCTCTGTCTAAGGTAAACACACAGTTAGTAGCCGCGGCTTCTCTGTCTAAGATAAACACACAGTTAGTAGCCGTGGCTTCTCTGTCTAAGTTAAATACAATGTTTGTAGCAATGGCTTCTCTGTCTAAGATAAACACACAGTTAGTAGCCGTGGCTTCTCTGTCTAAGTTAAATACAATGTTTGTAGCAATGGCTTCTCTGTCTAAGGTAAACACACAGTTAGTAGTTGTGGCTTCTCTGTCTAAGGTGAACACACAGTAGCCGTGGCTTCTCTGTCTAAGGTAAATACATTGTTAGTAGCTGTGGCTTCTCTGTTTAAGGTAAGTACACAGTTAGTAGCTGTGGCTTCTCTGTCTAAGGTAAATACACAGTTTGTAGCTGTGGCTTCTCTGTCTAAGGTAAACACACAGTTAGTAGCCATGGCTTCTCTGTCTAAGGTAAACACACTGTTAGTAGCCGTGGCTTCTCTGTCTAAGGTAAATACAATGTTAGTAGCCGTGGCTTCTCTGTCTAAGGTAAATACAATGTTAATAGCTTTGGCTTCTCTGTCTAAGGGAAACACACAGTAGCAATGGCTTCTCTGTCTAAGGGAAACACACAGTTAATAGCTGTGGCTTCTCTGTCTAAGGTAAACACACAGTTAGTAGTTGTGGCTTCTCTGTCTAAGGTGAACACACAGTTAGTAGCTGTGGCTTCTCTGTCTAAGGTAAATTCACAGTTAGTAGCGTGGCTTCTCTGTTTAAGGTAAACTCACAGTTAGTAGCCGTGGCTTCTCTGTCTAAGGTAAATAAACAGTTAATATCTGTAGCTTCTCTGTCTAAGGTAAATAAAAGGCAGCGATAGGAGTCATTTTAGCATTGATCGGAGGATCATCAACATCTTTTTTTAATAACTTTTACCAAAGAATTACTTTGATTTAAAAGCTTTATAGTAAACCATATGTCCATTTTTCGAGATTATGAAGTTCAAGAATTCTAGTTTTGAAGAAATTGATGTAGTAAATATTCTTTTATTTGTTGTTAAAAGATGACAAAATAACGGCCATTTTCTGTAAAAAAAATTATTGGGATTTTGACATTTGAATTACGATGCTTTAGTATTTTCCATTAATTATATAAGTATGTCATATGGTGGGATTTCATTTCAGCCAAATCAACTCTCTGTTTGATGACTTCTTTATATTTGATTCTCTTGCTATTTCAGGTGTTATTAGTGATTATACGTCCACAGCTTAAAGTTGTGTTTACTCATCCCCTTAAGGTAAGTTCAGAGTGATATAAATAACAATTTGTATTTGCATTTAAGAACACTTAATGTAAATATCATACTTTATACTTGTGAGACTTTTTAATTTTCTGAAGGTTCAATAACACCTTGTGTTACAATTTTTGCGGTGTATGGTTCACAAAGAACAAAGAGAAAAGAAAACCTTATTGATCTGTTGTTCTTATAAATAACAAAACCATACTCTTTAATTTGATTTATTTCTCTGAATTGCAACATGTCTCCACCTTAGAGCCTATCACCAAACCTTACCTGGCAGTTTATTATGATACATGTCAAATTCTATCTCTTCTATTTTTTTCAAACAGGGGAGTCCAGGTACATTACCTCTCTTAGCTTGGCAGTTTGTTGTGATACAAGTATCAGAGAAGGACAGAGTTATAGACCCTGTTTTAGCCTTTGCTAGGGAATCAACAGTTTTCTTTTATCAGGTATATAGTAGTTCCACAGTTATTGACAGAGTTATAGAACCTGTTTTAGCCTTTGGTTGAGAATTGACATTTACTTTTATCAGTTATATAGTAGTTTCACAGTTATTGACAGAATTATAGACCCCGTTTTAGCCTTTGGTTGAGAATCGACAGTTTACTTTTATCAGGTATATTGTAGTTCTATAGTTAAGGACAGAGTTATGGAACCTGATTTAGCCTTTGGTTGATAATCGACAGTTTACTTTTATCAGGTATATAGTAGTTTCACAGTTATTGACAGAATAATAGACCCTGTTTTAGCCTTTGGTTGAGAATCGACAGTTTACTTTTTATCAGGTATATTGTAGTTCTACAGTTAAGGACAGAGTTATAGACCCTGTTTTAAGCCTTTACTTGAGAATTGACAGTTTACTTTTATCAGGTATAGAGTAGATGATTTATGTTCTCTTTATCTGCTTCTGAGATTTATAAGACGTTTAAAAAGTATTTATGTGTTCTTCTATTTCAGATCATTTGCCAAAATGCACAAGAAATAAAATGCACTGGATTGCAGAAAATTCAGCTGGAATACAATCTTCTAAATATTACAGTTAGTATTTATTCAATACAAGTATACCAAGGCCAAGATTACGTCTGTATATTGTTCTCTACATTAGATCTCCTACTTATTAGTCCCCTATGGGCTTTAGATGAAGGGGACTTTAGATTTTTATGCGCTATACCAAAATTTCAGTTTTACAAGCTTTTTTCTAAAAATACCTGTTAACATTTTATAAATTTGATAATATGATAATATAACAAAGATCGGGTAATTATTCATTTAGATTGCTATAGAATTTGAAGCCTAATCTGTCCAATTGACCATGCATGAAACTTTGCCAATCTACATGCGTTAAATGGATTTGAACATCTTTCTTGACTTTATCCATATCCCTTCTTTTCTTCAAAATCAAGGTCATTTCCTCAGTTTTTCATTTATACTTGATAATCCAAGGTAGAATTTAGTCAGGGACTATGTATTGTTTTGCAATACTCTCAGAATGCTTATTGAATTTTCATGATGTGTTGTGAACAGAGATTAATTAATGTTAAGAAATTTTCCATTTTAAGTAACATTTTTGAATTTTTTACCCTAGGATGTCTTGCATTTTATATAAAAATCAGTAAAAAAATAAAAATCAATAAAAAATTAATAAAAAAATGTTTATAAAATTCAGACAGGAGGTGATTTATGTATGTCAAAAACCCACCAAATTCACTTTTATTTCATTCAGAATCAGTTACTGACTTAGTTAGTCTTAGTTATTCATTTTGGTGTTGGGCCTTTGAGATGAAATTTATATACCGTATTTTGGTGTGTATTATGCGCACATTTTTACATAGAAATTATTTCCAGAACGTGGGGGTGCGTATTATACATCAATACATAAGAATTGGCCACGAAATTAAAGATTTTGGTACATGAAAAGACATTGCATAATGTAAACAAACAAACCGGAAGTGAAATGTTACTGAAAGAAATTTTATCTGATCATCAAATACATCTTTAGGTATTGAATTTTTAGTGATATTTTCTTCAAATCATGTTCAAATGACTGAATAACATGTTTCAAACAAAGATTGTACAATATTTCCTTCTTATAAAGCATGATTAGAAATTAATATGAAACAACTAAAAACATAAAAGTAACTAATTCCTTTTTTTGTCAAACCCTCCTTATCAAATGTTTTGACAGCAGAAAATGATTATTCTGATACTTATTTTGATTGTTTCTAACTATTTTCTTTCTTTAAAGTATGTTTTTAAATGAAAAATTTGAGTTACCACCAAAACGTCCAATTTTCCCAACTTTCGATTTTGTTTTACAAGTCATTTCATACATCCTGTCAATTTTATCATGCTTCGGAATTAAAATTATCCAATTTATGTAACTACTGATGTTAACTTGATGTTTTAGTCTGCATTGGAGTTTCTTTCCTTCACATTTTCATAGGAAACACTGCATCAAAGTAAATAAATTGATTGAACAAGTGCAAAATATCAATTTTTTTGTCTTACAAAATTTTACTGCAACCTAAGTCTAAAAAACTTTTTTTTCACACATTAAAACCTTCAAAATTGCGCTGCACACAATACATAAATGCGCACTATACACACCAAAATACGGTAGGTAGTACATGAAATTAACATTTTGCAAGAGTTATTGTTCTTGATTTGGTATGATTTGGTTGGTTTTAGTGAGGGGTTTAAGTGTGATTTCCTCTAAAGTACAGATATAAATACAGAAAGGACTATTATGACATAAAAATATAACATATCATATGCTACATATTATGTAGACCAAAAAGCATCATTTGTTTCGTGGGTTTTTCTACACCTTACTATAAGCAGTGTCTGAATTTTATATGGACTTTTACTTAAGTTTTTATTTGAAAAAGTTTTAAAACTGATTTGATTGTCATTATGAATTTTTCTGTTATTTTTCTTTTAGTGGATGAATCCAAAGACTTTGGTTGCCATGGATACTAAAGAAAAAATACATGTGATAGATGTCAGATCTGAAGAGGAATTGGAGGTAAAACAATCAGTTATCTCCCCTGTTGGAACTTTTCTCTTTTCTGACATAGACAAAACTAAGATAGAACAAAGTAACTATAGTAAAAGTAAAAGTTGATTAAATGATAACATTGGCCAAACTCTTTTGTATAAATGATATGCTTTGAAGGCCTTTTTTATGTATCAGACACCAAGTATAAAAACTAGGGCAGTAAAACATATAAGTAATGGAGAAGGCACTTTTATTCTTTGTATATGGATGGGTGTTCACGTCTCTTGACAAAATATAAACTTAAACAAAGCACCAATAGAACTTCTGTAAATGGCTTCCCTGGTGAAAATGTGCCTTCCCCAGGTACCTCATATCTTAAAATTGAACAGCCTTAAATATTTATGGTGACTTGTCAGCAAATTTAGCATTCCCTTTATAATTATGCAGGTTATAGATATATCTGAAGTGATGTTAGTCTACAACACTAGTCACTTTAAGTCTCTAGCCACTGGTGGTAATGTAAGTCAGGCCCTAGCATTTGCTGGAGAGAAGGCCTGTTATCAAACCATTGTCAGCCATAATGGACAACTCTTTATACTGGGCACCAAGACTGTTCATCTGTACACATTGAGGTCATGGAGAGAGGTATGTTTATACTGGGCACCAGGACTGTTCATCTGTACACATTGAAGTCATGGAGAGAGGTATGTTTATACTGGGCACCAGGACTGTTCATCTGTACACTTTGAGGTCATGGAGAAAGGTGTGTTTATATTGGGCATCAGGACTTTTTATCTATACACATTGAGGTCATGGAGAGAGGTATGTTTATACTTGGCACCAGGAGTGTTCATCTGTACACATTGAGGTCATGGAGAGAGGTATTTTTATACTGGGCACCAGGACTGTTCACCTGTGCACACTGAGGTCATGGAGAGAGGTAGGTGAATAGGATTTAAATACTATGGATTTATACTGATTGATAATTAGAAGACAATGGCTATGCTAATTAAATGGCTTCAAAACATTTGTATACTATGTCCCCACTCAACAAGTGAATGGTACATTGGAATTACCTTTTCCATCCTTCGGTTCAAATTTCCTTCGCAATTGTCTCAGCTCCCAATGGGCTGATTGATTTCAAATTTGGTATGTGGCTTCATATAAATAGGGCATATGCATAAAGAAATTTTGTTTGCTCTCCTATATCAAATTTTTGTTTTGTAGGAATTTACTATTTTTCACTAATTGGTGGAATGATAGAGAAAAATTTTGCCAAAAAAATTTCAGCTCAAAATTGAATGAATTAATTTCAGATATAGTATGTGGCTTTATAGAGATGTTGTAAGCGATTTTGCTTGCTCTCCGATATTAACTTCCTATATGGATGGGGGGATGCCTAGCATGACAATGCATGCAAATTCATGTTGACACAGTCCTTGTACATTAAAGATATTTTTTTGTAGGGGTTTGACATGTTAAGTGCTGGAATGACGAATCAGAACACTGCCCTGACACTTCATATTGATATTTATATTTGACAGAGAATAGATGTACTGGTAAAACAAAATAAGTATCAGGATGGCCTAGCTCTGGCTCTGTCGTTCTATGAAGGGAATGGTAAAGCTGTTGTAGGACTGACAGGATCTACCAACAAGAGAAAACAGATTGTTGCTGATCTGGTATCATAAAATATTTAATTTAAAGCAATGTCTGCTACAACAATAAAAAAAAACAGAACTAAACTGAACCAATCCAGAAATCTGTATGAAAATTAAATACAGGAAACATTAAAAGCCAAAGACAGATTCACAAAGGAAACAGCAGTTAGGGAACAAGGCTGATTTACAAAGGAGACAGCAGCTAGGGGACAAGGCTGATTTACAAAGGAAACAGCAGCTAGGGGACAAGGCTGATTTGTTTGTTAACAAATTGTTAAATAATTCTTACATAGAAAGCTTGTTAATGCAGCTTATTTCAAAACAATTAAAATTCAGTAGATTTTGATGAAACTTTATATGAAGATTTTGCATCATACATGTATGAAGGGTTTTCACATACATGTTGTACTTTTATCTTATATATATTATCTTACTGTGGAGGTACTTTTATTACTGGGTACCAATTTAAATCTAGATTCATGGATTAGAAATCTCTTTTATACAAACGCATTGGGAATTTCCTTTTTAGTGAGAACCAAATTTCATGGTTTACCAAACCCATGAAAACCAGGAAAAAAAACTGGTTCCCCATGAAAAACAAAGCATATGATGATCATACCCTCATGAAAAAAAAACATGATGATTTATCATCATATCCTCATGAAAAAAAAAACACATAATGATCATATCCTCATGAAAAAAAAGCATTATTAACATATGATATCATGTGAACAAACATATGATTGTAATATGTTAATGTGAACTCAAACATATGATTATTGTATGATAACATGTGAACTGATATGATATCATGTGAACTAAACTATATATTATATCATGCTTGATTCATATGATAATCATGTGTTGCATACGATATGATTTTCATTTGTGGCAAATTTAGCTGTGTAGAAGTGCAATTTCTTCTAAACAGATTATTGGATTTGTTCAAAAGTATGCACATCAAAACAAATGTTCATGAAGGAATTCAGGTGCCGTCCAAAATGAAATTCTCAAATACCTTCAATCATTCATGAATACTTATGATATAAAATAACCCACAACCTGTCTGTCAGGCAAAAAAATGGTTTTGTCATCTGCTACTAGCAGGAAAAGGTTAGGTTGGTAGGGAAATTATTTTATTTTTCAAAAATATTTTATATTGAGTTAACAGTGAAACATTATAGACTTTGATAGTGCTTGAGCCAAAATGGCCATAAAATGTTTAGGTTGGGTAGCATAAAACACATATTATTTTGTTGTTGCTGATTTGTTTTC
This sequence comes from Perna viridis, assembly GCA_037379345.1. Taxonomy (NCBI): domain Eukaryota; kingdom Metazoa; phylum Mollusca; class Bivalvia; order Mytilida; family Mytilidae; genus Perna; species Perna viridis. The sequence goes on from CM074523.1 coordinate 20,039,991, forward strand.
CAGATGTTAGACTTATTGTTTGATTATGTTGACCTGTCAATGACCACACTCTGTCCAGAGAAAGGCAAGATGGAAGAGTTAGAGGAGTATTATATGGTATACATCTTTTACATAATAACATTAGTTAATATTTTATGGCATACATTACATTAGTTGAATTTTTATGTCATACAATAGCTGTATACGGGTGTCAAAAGAATATGCCGGCAGCAGCGCTAAGCTTGTAAAAGTCGACTAAATAGTGCTCAGAACCCTGGCCGGGGCTAGCGCACTCTGCCATAGAGCAACTGGGTTGTGTGGCCCAGGTGGTTGGAAGGGGTACAGTCCTTGAACCGATCTGCATAACGATTTGACGGATCGATGATTGTTGACTGATTGATCGCTGACTGATCGATGATCGGTAACTAATCTGATCACAGTTTTTTTATGTAAAATGACATAAGATCTGTTTTAAATTAAAGAAATGTGAAATAAAAGTATAAATTAATGTTTATATCTATTACGTTATGTGAATATATGTAAAATTAATTATTAAAGAAAACAACAAAAACAGTAAAATACATTGACCGTTATGTGGTCACGTGATGCAATTACCAGTTAAATGGATCAGTTTGATGGATCGATGACTGACCGGATACTGATCGGTGATTGATGACCGGTCACAATTTTTATTGCACGGATTGGTTCAGGTACTGTACCCCAGGCATGTTACATGCTGTGGTTGTCAGGCTATAATACGGAAAAACCTTACCGCAAACCATAGTGGTGCACCACGTTGGGAAAGATGCCACGTTCCTAGCATGTTAAAAACCATGCTGTTGTAGTCGATGGGAGTAGGAAACTTTGCACTCCGCCACAGGAGGCTAAATTGCCGACCCTACCCATCTCTCCCTTTTTAGCTCACCTTGCCGAAGGCCATGTGAGCTGCTGCCATCACTTGGCGTCGTCCTTTGTCGTCGTCCGTTGTCGTCGTCCGTACTCGTCATTAACAATTGTACAAAACTCTTCTCCTCTGAAACTACTTGACTATTTAGAACCAAACTTTTTTTTTTCATTTTTATTTTTTCTAAATTTTCCAACAGTCATATACAATCATCATTACATAAAACACAAAACTTATATTGTTCACAAATATCATAACATGATTTAGTATACAAAGAATACATATACTCATTAAGAAATGTATATGTTGTTGAAAAATTATTGTTGAAAAATATTTTTGTAAATAATAGGGGGTTTTCCAAAAAAATCAGAGAATTAAAAAAATGATAAAAAAATAAAGGAGAAATAAATCCAGAGAAAAAAAACAAACAAACACAAAAGAGGAGAAGTCCTGTTTTCTAATTTGAAATACATTAATAAATCATTCGTTTCACTTACAATTATTGTGAGTCCTAGACATTAAATATATTTTGGAATTTACTCCACTTATTATTGAACTTAGTAATATACTTATTTTTTACTGCAAACATTTTTTCTGTCTTATACATATCTTGCAACTTACATTGTAATGCTACTATAGATAAATTATTTTTAAAACACCTTGAATCATAAATATATTTCATGATATTAAAAAAATATAATGTTTTTGGGGTCATTTTTAGAAAGTTTTGAAACATCACCAAAAATAAAACTTAGTTTTGTAATTGGAATACTTAAACCATGTGAAAGAAACCAATATTCAACATTATGTAAAAAATCTTGAACTATGTTACAATTCCATAGCAAATTTTAAATTGTTTCATTTTCTGTGTGACAAAATGTACAAAAAGGATCATCAACAATTTTCATTTAAAAGAAGCTTATTTATAGTAAGTATATAATGGTTTATTCTATACTGAAGCCACTTGAGTTTAGTATTCTTAGTGACTACAAATGGAAGCTTAAAAATACAATTCCATTCTAAATTATGTTCACTTAGTAGTTCACTCCATTTTTTTGTCCATTTTTGGACAGGTTTCATTTTTCACAAATATATTGTACATATGTTTTGACCCTCTATTACTTCTAATAAGGTTTTGAAATACAGAAGGTATAAATGGTCTACATAGAATAGTGGTACCTTTTACAAAATATTTTGCTGCTGATTTTACAGCTGCTCTCAAACTATTGTATTTCATAACATCAATATTTATTCCATACTTTTGGTGTAACTGATACAAAGTATTCAGAATCGTACAAATCATTAATATAAGTAATACCATGTTCAAACCAATCTTTGAAGGATGGTGGCTCATTATCTATTTTAATAATATTGTTTAACCATATAGGATTTGAAAGAAAATATTCCCAATTCGTGTCTCTTTCTCTGTCAATTAATATTTCCCAAGATCTTAAAACAACTTTCCAAGAATAATTTTTTATCTTTTTTATGTAGACACCACCACAACTAAACAATTTGTTTTTGTCAATATAAGACATAAAAATATTTTGCCATTTACAATTTTTTTGACAAACCCTTCTGATCCTAGTTGATTTCAATGCATTTATAAATACATTTAAATTAATCATTTTCAGTCCACCATCTGAGTATTCTTTACATAAAATATCTTTTTTATCCTTATGGACTGGTGAGTTCCAAATAAATGTAAACATGAGGTCATTTATTTTTTTGATAGTTTCTTCATCAGAGTTTGGTAAAGAAATTATCCAGTGGTTTAGTATTGGCAGAATTAGAGACTTTATGACTGTAATTCTACCAATAACAGTAAGGTTTCTTTTTGACCACTGTTTTAGTAATGATTTGATCTGCAAAATTCTGTCAAAATAATTTATTTTAACAATTTTGTTCAGATCAACATCAAAATTCACACCAAGTAGTTTAAAAGATGTTTCACCCGAAGACAGATCTTTGTCTGAACACAATATATCACTACTATATTTTTTACTCCCAATCCAAATTACTTGGGTTTTAGAAAAATTAATATTCAAGCCAGATATTTTAGCATACCAATCAAGTTCAATAAGAGATTCACTAAGAGATTTTTCATCACCATCCAAAATTAAAGATGTGTTGTTAGCAAACTGTGACATTTTATGTTCCGTCTGCAAAACCTGAATACCACATATATCCTTATTACCATGAATCTTGATAGCAAGAATTTCTGCACATAAAATAAACAGGTAAGGTGACAGAGGATCTCCTTGCTTACATCGACGTCCAATATGAAAAAAAAATCTGAAAGATTTCCACCTTGAATAACAGCAGATTTTATATTTGAGTAAAACACTTTAACCCATTTAATAATAGATTCATCAAAATTAAACAACTTGAAAACACAATGTAAAAATTCCCATAAAATTGAATCGAAAGCTTTTTCAAAATCAATTAATAATAATAAACCTGGTATATCTTCTTCCTCTGTATACTGCATAATATCATAAATAAGTTGAATATTTTGCCTGATTTAACGCCTGCTAATGAAGCCTGTCTGATCAAAGTCAATCAGTTTGTGTAAAACTTTCTTAAATCCGTTAGCAATAACTGCAGAGCCAATCTTATATACTGTATTAAGCTATGAAATGGGACGTCAGTTTCTCAAAAAATGACGAGGTTTATTTGCTTTTGGTAGACAATTAATAATTCTTTGTTTCCGAGTAACAGAAAGTTCACCTATATCATAACCATAGTTTAAAGATTCCACTACAAAGTGTTGAAGATCTTTACAAATTCTGCTGAAAATCCATCTGATCCAGGTGTTTTATTGTTTTTCATTTTTTTCAACACAACAACTGCTTCATGGATGGTAATTTTTCCTTCTAGATTGTTTTGTTCATCTCCAGTTGAAATGCTATATTGTGTTTGATATAAATCTTTTTTTATAAATCATTCAAGTTACAACCAGTATAAGAATCTTTACATTGATATAAGTTTTCATAAAATAATTTTGCTTCTCTTAATATTTCAAACTGATCTGTTATAACTTGACCATCATCTTTTTCTACTTTTGGAACAATTTTACTTACAAAATTTTTTGATTCCAGTCCACAAAAATATCCTGAAGGCTTTTCACCGTCTTCCACCAATTGTACTCTTGACCTAATTAGTTTTCCTTTCATCTTTTCTTTATGTAGATTTTCAGGTTCATGCTTCTTATTTTCTAATTCATCTATAGAATGTTCATCTATTCCTGCTTCTAACTGCATAATTTTATTTTTCAAGTCATGCTCTTTTTTCTAAGATTCCCTGTTTACTTGTTACTCCCGTAGTGGTATCAGTTCAATGTGGAACCTGAAAAATTCGAAAGATCTTTTGGAGACAATCAGTTCAAGAAGATTATCTGAATATAATAGCATTAAAACCTATGATTTTTCAACATTGTATACTTCTATTCCACATACTCAGTTAAAATCCTGACTTAAAAATATTATACATCGTTGTTTTTCCAAAAAAGATGGTACACCTAGATACAAATATATAGTTCTTGGTAGAGATTCCTCAAACTTTGTAAGAAATAATTCCCAATCATCTTCCAAATATACAGAGGAAGATGTTTACAAAATGCTGGAATTTTTAATCAACAACATATTTGTCCAGTGTGGTGGATGTGTTTTTCAACAAACAGTCGGCATTCCAATGGGAACAAATTGTGCTCCTTTACTTGCTTACCTATTCCTTCACTCTTATGAGACTGACTTTATAGCTGATCTGATCAGAAAGAAAGAATATCATTTAGCTAGATCCTTCAATCTCAGTTTCTCTGCTATATAGATGACGTATTATCTTTAAACAATCCTAATTTCGGGGATTTGATACATCGCATCTTCCCAATAGAACTTGAGATAAAGGATACTACAGACACTGTGAAGTCAGCCTCATATCTTGACCTACACTTAGAAATCGATGGTATAGGAAAACTATTGACCAAACTTTACGACAAACGTGATGACTTTTCATTCAGAATTGTCAACTTTCCTTTCATCTGTGGCAACATCCCTTCGGCACCTGCATATGGAGTGTTCATATCACAACTCATACGTTATGCCAGAGCTTGCCGAAACTATGCAGACTTTTTGTATCGCGCTAGTACTCTAACAAATAGGCTTCTGAAACAGGGTTATGTTGCTACAAGATTGAAGTCATCACTACAGAAGTTTTATGGTTGTCATCATGAACTTGTGGATCATTATGGTGTATCCATCTGCACCATGAAAACTGATTTATTCAACGGGTCGTAGTTTTCCTTTCCTTGTTTGTCTACTCCGGACTTGACTTTTTATGAGCAACTCAACGAGTGTTTCTAGAAAAGCAGAGGATGCTTACCCTACCGGTGCACCTGGTCCATGCTCCCAGTTTTCAGTGGAGTCCGAGTTGCTCATTTGCTTTTGTTACTTTGTATGTATGATTTTAGTTACTTTATGTTCTTTGTTGTGTATGTCTGTTTTCCATGTCTGGTCTTTGTCCCTGGATTACATTCTTTCGATTACCGCTGTAACCTTGTTTCCCTTGATTACTCTTTAAAACTAGAATAGGATATGGTTTTGCCATGAATTTCCATCAGTAAAGTTTCAGGAAATAGCTGCATATTTATCCTAAAGTGAATATCCTCATTATTTGTAGTATCAATATTGTCAAAGTTGTAAACAAGAGCAGCATACTGTTTTTTTTTTTTATTATTTGAAATTTTGTTTTTGACACTTTTCATATATTCTGAATCATACAGTAAAGAATTATTGAATTTCCATAGCCCCTTGCCACAAACAAATGGATTGAACTCTAAATCTAGAACTATCGTAGAATGGTTAGGCCTGTAGCTAGGTTCAACAGAACAGTTTTTCAAATAAATTAATGTGTTCTCTGAGAGAAGAAAGAAGTCTAGTGTAGCCTGTTTGAAAGGTGTTGTTTTGCGCCAAGTGTACCTTCGTAGACTTGGAAAAAATTCCCTAAAAGGATCAAATAGTCCTCTTTCTTCTATTAACTCGAGAACCCTTTTTCTAGCATTAGGATTGTTAATATGTAAATAATTATAATAAACTAAATAAGGGTTGAGATCAAGATTAAAATCACCACAAATAACAAAATTGTCATTACCAAAGTTATCTATTACAGAAAAAATCATATAAAAATCAGTGGAGTCAGTATTTTGCCCATATATACATACCAGAGTCATTTTTTTCTGTTTGAACTACAATATCTAGGATTAAATAGTTTCCACTTACATCTCTCTTTTCCTTTAAAATACTTAATTCAAAATTATTGTTGAAAAAAATTGCTACTCCTCTGGAGTCCGAATTCAGTGAGGAAAAGTAGCATTCATAGCCCCACATAGACCAAACATCACTTGATTTCAGATGAAAAGTGTGTGTCTTGAAGACAATAAATATTACAGTGTATTAATTTCAACATGTTGAAAACGTCTTTTCTCTTTGCAGTGTCTCTCAATCCCTAACAATTAACAGACATAATTTTTAAAGAACCCATATTAGATATTTCATTCTAACAAAAACATGCAATATGATTAATTTTGTCATAAAGTGAAAGAAACATTGATTCAAATAATTCATATAAGAGTAATAAATTCCTAGTCAGTACACATTGCAAACATATGTACATATATAAAACAGGACAATATTTTCTCACTCATATATATATAAAAAGGGGGGACAAGACTTTAAAACTATTTTGAATTAGAACCAAACTCGGTATGACTAAAGTACGCCATTACTAAAATAGAACATGGGGGTCAGACAGTAGTTTTTCACATATATCTCCCAAACTGTTTGGTTAAGCGAAATTCTGACATGGGCAAAATTGTTCAGCTTGATGATATCTTTCTCTGGTTAAATTTTGGTTTTAATCCATTAACCCATGTTGGAGTAATTGCCCTTTTTCGACAATCTTTGCTATTTTTAATGTTATTTCTTTCAAAAATCATCTCCTCTGACACTACTTGACCAATTGAAACCAAACTTGGTATGAATGTTCCTTTGGGTATCCTGCATAGAACTGAAATGGGGATTTTAGATCTGTCAAAAAACATGGCAGCCATTACTAAAATAGAACATAGGGGTCAGACAGTAGTTATTCACATATATCTGCCAAACTGCTTGGTTAAGCGAAATTCAGACACGGGTAAAATTGTTCAGCTTGATGAAATCTATCTCTGGTTAAATTTTGGTTTTAATCTGTTAAGCCATGTTGGAGTTATTGCCCTTTTTCAACGATCTTTGCTATTTTTAATGTAATTTCTTTCAAAAATCATCTCCTCTGACACTACTTGACCAATTGAAACCAAACTTGGTATGAATGTTCCTTTGGGTATCCTGCAGAGAACTGATATTGGGATTTTTGATCTGTCGAAAAACTTGGCCGCCTTTACTAAAAATAGAACATGGGTGTCAGACAGCAGTTTTTCGCATATATCTCCTAAACTGTTAGGTTTAGCAAAATTCTGACATGGATAAAATTGTTCAGCATGATGAGGTCTATTTCTGATATAATTTTGGTTTTAGTCCATTTAGCCATTTTGGAATTATTGCCCTTTTTCAACAATTATTGCCATTTTTAATGTTATTTCTTTCAAAAATCTTTTCCTCTGACACTTCTCTGCCAATTGAAACCAAACTTGGTATAAATATTTCTTGGGGTATCCTGCATTAAACTGAGGTGGGGGTTTTTGATCTGTCAAAAAAACATGGCTGCTGTTGCTAAAAATAGAACATAGGGGTCAGACAGTAGTTTTTCACATATATTTCTAAAACAGTTAGGCTTAGCCAAATTCTTTCAATTGCTGAAATGATCCTTATTATTAGGACTACAGAAGTTTTTAGGGATAAAATTTGTCAGACAACTCCTTGTAAGAGTTATTGCCTTTGAAAGGGGAAAAATGACTTTTTTTTTTAGAGTTTTCAGTCAATACCTTGAAAATTGTGATAGATTAAAAGAAACTTTTAATTGTTGAAATGATCAAATTTACCAAAGACTTCTTGAGACAGAATTGTTGGACGACTTCTTGTTTAATTTATTGCCTTTGAAAGGCAACATTCAACCAGGTGAGTGATTCAGGCTCCTGGGAGCCTCTTGTTTCTGGTGGCAATCAAAATTGTTGACCCTATTATCCTTGTGTCCCATCCCTTTTTTCCATTTCATCATCATTTCATGTTCATTTATCATCCATTTCATGTTCATCGCCTGAATATAGCTGAAATATTGTTGCTTGGGCATTAAACCCCAACAATCAATCAATCAATCAATATGTCATACATTACATTAGTTACCTTTTACATCATGCATTATATTAGTTAAATCTTTTACATTATACATTTCGTTAGTTAATATTTAACATAATACATTTATATGATTTTTATGTATCAAGACTTGTATATAAAAATGAAATCAAATGAAGATGTTAAATAGAAGAAGTTTCATTCATATCTATGACTAGGTGAGCAATTCAGGTTTCTTGGAGCCTCTTGTTTCTGAAACAGTTTTCTCTGCAATGACTAATCACAGACACTTGATATTTTGACAGAAGTTTTATACAATAATGTCATATATTCTGTATTGTGTTTCATTTTTAGACCATTGTACCAGTGTGTGTTGACCATTGTCTCAATCTTAACAGAACGTAAGTAGATTTCAGCTTATTTGTATTGGGTACAAATTTGAAATATTTAAAAATTATTTATTGGTACATGTATATACATATTGAGTATGTTCATGCCTTCCGATAAATATGCTTGATTTTTGTTTAAAAAAAAAGGAACTATTTGCTTATATTTATATTATTTTTTAACTCACCTAGCCAAAGGCCATGTAAGCTATTGCCATCACTCTGTGTCCGTCTTTGTAGTCGTCATCCGTCGACATCTGTTAACAATTTGTCAAAAATCTTCTCCTCTGAAACTATTGAGCAAAATGATATGAAACTTTGCACAGATGTTCCTGAAGGTATCTTGCACAAAAGTAAACATGGCCACCATTACTAAAAATAGAACATTGGGGTCAGACATTAGTTTTGCACATATATCTCCAGAACCGTTAAGTTTAGCCAAATTCTGACTGGGTGAAAGTGTTCAGCATGATAAGATCTGTGGTCAAATTTTCATTTTAATCTGTTCAGCCATGTTGGAGTTATTGCCCTTTTTTATGCTTTTTTGGTATTTTTAATGTTATTTCTTTCAAAAATCTCCTCCGACTTTACTTGACCAATTCATGCAATTAGAACCAAACTTGGTATGAATGTTCCTTGGGGTACCTTGCACAAAAGTTGTTTTTAGATTCTTGATTCGTCAAAAACATGGCTGGCGTTACTAAAAATAGAACATTTTTTACATATATCTCCAAAACTGTCTTGTTTAGCCAAATTCTTTCAATTGCTGAAATGATCCTCATTATAAGGCTACACAAGTCTCTAGGGATCAAAGTTGTTAGAGGTCTCACTAACCACTTCTAACGTTTCCATTACTTTACATGTTAAAAAAGTAATATTCAAAGTCTCACTGTGAATTCCCAGGACAAATGACATCTTAAAGTTACATACCATTGCGAAGCTTGGAAAATAAGGCTTCCAAAATCATTATGCTAATGGTACGATGATTGTAGAAATTCTTCACAAAATTTACTTGAATAAATAATACTGAAAATCCACATTTTTACCTGTTCTGCTAACTGACAGCATGGAGGAAAAATTACTCACATATGTAAACAATGTTCATACACTTTTGTAGTTAATTACATGTATGATTTTAAAGTACACATTCTCAGCTTTATTTTGACTACTTTTAATCATAATACACACAAATAATGCACTTACAATGCATATGTCTAGGTTCAGTGTGTTTTTGGTACTACATAATGGGGTGGTCATTTGACCTGGAAGTGGTTAGTGAGACCTTAAAAACATTTTATGAGATTTTATGTTTTTCTTTTTTTTTACATTTTATGAAAGCTTGTGGTATTGTTAGTCTAATAAGACTAAAACTATCAAAATCAGACATAGGACTACAAAGAAATGGTCATTTTTATATCATGCCCCTCAGTGATATTTTCCCTAAATTACTAAAATATTACAATTTTAACTAACTTATCACACCAAATTCATACCTATGATAATTCAAGAAGTTGTAATAGTTAATATCATTTATCATTATGAAAAAAGAACAGATTTCAGCAATTTATATCATACCTATTTCATTACTGCGTGATTCTAAGTCTGTGCTGTGTGACTATTTGAGTATTTTGAATATCCCAAGCAGTGACGTTGTGTATTTCATGGATGACGTCAAGTTGTGAGTCACTGTTACTGATAAAAATCTTGTCGCTATGTTGTTTTTTTAAAATACCTTACACAATGCACCTCTTAAAATACAGCCAGATTACCAACATCACTATACTGATTTTATGGGAAAGTGGAAATAACGACCAGGAAAGGCAGTTTTCCTCAAATTATGCATTTCTCTGAAATATGCCATAATTTAATTTATGGTCGCACTAACCACTTCTAATGTTTCCATTACTTTACATGTTAAAAAAGTAATTTTCAAAGTCTCACTGTGAATTCCCAGGACAAATGACATTTTAAAGTTGGAAGCTTGGAAGATAAGGCTTCCAAAATCATTATGCTAATGGTACGATGATTGTAGAAATTCTTCACAAAAATTTTTGCCTGTTCTGCTAACTGACAGCATGGAGGAAAAATTACTCACACATGTAAACAATGTTCATACACTTTTGTAGTTAATTACATATATGATTTTAAAGTACACATTCTCAGCTTTATTTTGACTACTTTTAATCATAGTACACACAAATAATGCACTTACAATGCATATGTCTAGGTTCAGTGTGTTTTTGGTACTACATAATGGGGTGGCCATTTGACCCGGAAGTGGTTAGTGAGACCAGATGACTGCTTGTAAGAGTCTTGAAACTTTCAATTGCTGAAATGATCGTTATGATAAGTCCTACCAAAGTCTTCTTGAGACAAAATTGTTAGACAACTTCTTGTTAAATTTATTGCCATTGAAAATCAAAATTTAACCAGGTTAGTGATTCAGGCTCCTGAGAGCCTCTTGTTATCATTTCACAGACTTTCGTCAAACTTACACAGTTGAAAGTTATGAGATTAGGAAGACAATTATTGTATTTTGGGTCAGTTGGTCTAAGGTCAATGTCACACTTTAAATGAAATGGAATTTTTGGCCGAAAATTGGTTTTCGTAGCATAACTTTTGAACACAATTATAGACTTTAATCAAGTTTTCACAGTTGAAAGCTTATGAAATAAGGAAGACACTTATTGCTCTTTGGGTCAGTATGCCAAAGGTCAAGGTTACACATACTCAATGAAATAAAATTTTGGGCCTAAAAATAGTTTTCGTAGCGTAACTTTTGAACCCTTTCAATGACTTTTATCAGATTCACTCAGTTTAAGGTGTATGAAGTAAGAAATATCCCTAATGATTTTGGGGTCAGTAGGTCAAAGATCAAGGACTTCTGTGGCATAACTTTTGCATAGACTTTCATCATACTTACACAGTTTAAGGCTAATTAGGTAAGGAGACACATATTGATTTGGATTCAGTGGGTCAAAGGTTAAGCTCAAACCTACTTAGTGAAATAGAATTTTAGAGCCAAAAATATTCTAATACTAATATTCCATGAAATATCCTTTAGTTGTGTGGTGGGTGACTTGGAGTACTGCACTTGTTTATTATAGAGATATTTTGTTTGGGAGGATCTATGAGAGATTCAGTGTTTGTTATATATTTTATTATAGAGATATTTTGTTTGGGAGAATCTATGAGAGATTTAGTGCTGACGTGATCGCCATGGGAACATTCCTGGAATGTTTAGAACCTTATATCCTTGGTGATAAGTTGACATCTATACCTCCTTCAGTGATGAAGGATTTTGTGGATCATTACCAGAGTAGAGGGATGCTGGAGAGTGTAGAGGCTTGTATTGTACATCTGGAAGTTACAAGCCTGGATATCCATCAGGTTGGTTCTAATCTGTAATATGAGTTAAAAGAAAATATTTATACCCCCACAAAGAGAAATCAAACTATTACAGAAGGAAATGTTCAAACTTTAAAGAGAAGCTCCTCCTAATCTGCTTTATAGATTTTGATGAAATTTTATAGGTAGGTTAGGTATTATATGTAAAATCACATTATGGAAAGTAACTATTGTATAATGACTCCTTAGTGAAATAATCCAAACAATGGATTTAACATGTTAAAACCTAGCAATTTCTACTCCTAAACTGAGCTGGGGATTTTTATGAAATTCATAGAAAGGTTGAGTAACATAAGTAAATGTAAATCAAAGGTTGGGTATCATAAGTAAAAGTAAATCAAAGGTTGGGTATCATAAGTAAAAGTAAATCAAAGGTTGAGTATCATAAGTAAATGTAAATCAAAGGTTGGGTATCATAAGTAAAAGTAAATCAAAGGTTGGGTATCATAAGTAAAAGTAAATCAAAGGTTGAGTATCATAAGTAAATGTAAATCAAAGGTTGGGTATCATAAGTAAAAGTAAATCAATGAATTTAATTATATTGTCTTTGTTTGTTTGTTTGTTGGGGTTTAACGTCCGAGCAGCAATGTTTCAGCTATATTCATACGAATATTGTTTTAGAGGAAGTTAATCCTACTAAAAAATGTTTTCTAATAAGAGAAATTTTCTTTGGTTGAGTACTGCTTATTTCCTGGAATTTATTTATGGAGAATTGTACATTTGTTGTTTCAGTTCATTTTTTACCTTACATTAATGGGGTTAAAGCCTTATAAAACTAGTTTAGCCCCACTGCAAATTTCATGCATCTGTCAACAGTCTGGAGATTTTGGTTGTTAATATATCTTTGAGTCCTTATATTATTATAGCCCCACTCTTATATACTGCAATCACCTTGTCCGTCCATCTGTCCACTATACTTTTTTTGTAACAGATTTCCCAGCTTCTACTGCTTTTACCTTGTCTCCCTTTTTTTAATTCTTCACTTATTTACTTCCTGTTTCTTAGGTGCTGCTTAATGGAAATTTTCGTCAGATCTCTCAGCTACTACTAATGGATCTCAACAGTGTGTCCATCAGCACCATGAGAACTGATTTGTTCAACGTGTCAGTTTTCCTTTCCTCTTTCATCTACCTCGAACTTGACATCTTATGAACAGCTCAGCGGGTGTTTCTAGAAAAACAGAGGACATTTACCCCATCAGTGCACCTGGTCTATGCTCCAAGTTTTTAGTGGAGTCCGAGTTGCTCATTTACTTTTGTTGTTTTAAACATATTATCTTAGTTTTTATGTTCCTTGTTATGTGTCTCTGTTTTCATGTCTGGTCTATATTACATTCTTTTGATTTCTGATAGAATCTTGGTTCCCTTGATTACTCTTTTTGCTGAAGGGAATGCTTAGATATTTGAAAGAGTAATCAAGGGAACCAAGGTTATAGCGGTAATCAGAAGAATGTAATCCAGGGACAAAGACCAGACATGGAAAACAGACATACACAACAAAGAACATAAAGTAACTAAAATCATACATACAAAGTAAAAAAAGTAAATGAGCAACTCGGACTCCACTAAAAACTGGGAGCATGGACCAGGTGCACCGGTAGGGTAAGCGTCCTCTGCTTTTCTAGAAACACCCGCCGAGTAATATTGCTTTCCTGTTTACCTGTCGACTTTGTAGTTTTTTAGATGCAACATAATTTTGGTAACAGATTTCTCAGTTTTTTCTGAAGAGAATGCTTAGATACGTGGTATATTGCCTTTGCATGACGAATTGTACAGTGTCTCCCTTTCCCAGCTTTTACTGGGATGGTTGAATGGGGGTATTGCACAGTGTCTCCTTTTCCCAGCTTTGACTGAAATGGTTGAGTGGGGGTATTGTATGGTGCCTCCATTTCCCAGCTTAGACTGAAATGGTTGATTGTGGGTATTGCATGTTGTCTCCCTTTCCCAGCTTTGACTGAGATGGTTGAGTGGGGGTATTGTACGTTGTCTCCCTTTTCCAGTTTTGACTGAGATGGTTGAGTGGGTGTATTGTACGTTGTCTCCATTTCCCAGCTTTGACTGAGATGGTTGAGTGGGGTATTCTTAACATGATGCAGTGTGCAACATCTTGTAATTTTTAGTTTGATTTTGAGGAATTGTCATCAATCAGTTACCACTGAATTTTTTTCTTTTGTTGTCATGACCTTTCAGAGCTTACTTAAATTTGTGTTTACACTTATTGAAGACCTTTTAATGATCTATGAAGTAATTACTATGTGGTTTTTATGTGCATTTGTAATGTTTTACCATATATATTCTTTTTCTAATGTATGTATGGTTTAATACATAGATATGTAAAGACATTTCTCACTTCAATAATCTGTATTTATAGGTAGTCTCCCTTTGTTGGTCACATGGTCTCTATGATGCCATCATCTATGTTTATAATCAAGGAATGAAGGATTATACCACACCATTGGAGGACCTTCTAACAGTCCTCAGGTCTGCTGTGGAAACTGGAAAGCAGCTCACAGGTAAAAAATAGCAAATCTTGTATCTTAGGACATGTTGGAAGGTATTTGTGATAGTCTTTGTTTTGGTGATTAATAGATTGTAATGGTCTTCATTATTGGTGATTAATAGTCAATGCCAAAACTATCTGTTTAGCTTTCCCTACTATTTGTCCTGAAAGGTACATGTAGTTAAAGAATTTCACTATTTTTTGTCTTTTTAATGTATTAAGACTCTGTCTGAATTGGGCCGCAATACTTATGTTCATTACTTAAGTATTTATTTTCATTACCCAACAATAGATTTTTTCCCAAATGCTTGTAGGTATAAATATGATATTTTTTACTCACGCACACAATGTCTACCTGTTTCTCTGTCTCGTGTCAGCACAACATCTAAACCACTCAAGGGATTTTTAGGAAACTCTATACAGCACAACTCCTCCTAAATCACTCTAGGGATTTTTAGGAAACTCGATACAAATGTTGAAACTCAATGTGGATTTGCTTGATGGAATATTCTGACAGATCTGTAGGAGTAATCAAGGGAACCAAGGTTATAGCGGTAATCAAAAGAATGTAATCCAGGGACTAAGACCAGACATGGAAAACATACATACATAACAAAGAACATAAAGTAACTAAAATCATACATACAAAGTAACAAAACCAAATGAGAAACTTTGACTCCACTAAAAACTGGGAGCATGGACCAGGTGCACTGTTTTGAATTCTATATTATTAACATTTTACGATGTAACTCCATTTGAAGCAGAGGTATTCTCTTTTTGAGCTTGCTCTTGATATTTCTGGTTTAAAATGTTTTGTGGGTTTGACTAGTTCTTACATGAATAATTCATAGAAAATTTTATTTGTTACAGATGTCCAGATTAAACTAGGGAATAAGCTGCTTGTTTATATCAGGTATTTTGATGTCGCCTTCATTGTGTAGTTTTCATTGTAATTCATTGAAGAGTTAATTGCTGAGGATTTACTGGTCATCACTGATGTTACTTTAGTCATTATCAGGATGTATATTAGTCAGAACTTCTATCATATGATTATGACTATAAGACATTATGCCATGTTAATGTAATCAATAATAACTACCTGTTTTGATATAGAATTCTTTTTTAGTTTTGTGATTGTAGAACTACTTGATGCTGTGTGTTAAATGTCATGTGATTAATTGTACACAACTGTGTTGAAGTGACCAGTACACATAATGTGTGTGATGTGTATTTCTGACTGTACAAATCAATCTATCACTTATAGGTAAACTATATCACTATAAGATTGGTGCATGTTTTATCCATTTGTTTTCTTTTCAGTTGTTGTTTGGCTGGTAGAGCCTATCCTTTAGGTGATATACCTGATGATGAAGTCTTCCATGTAAAGGATAGTGTAAGTCATCAGAGTTTGATTTTTATCCATGATCTATGAATTTGCTTGATCATAGAATTGTAGTTCTAAACAGCAGGGGTGGGTCTAGATGAGAGCGTAATGGGCTTATTCCCTTACTTCTCAAAGAAAAAAAAATCTATTGTAATCTGCTAAATATTGTATTGAATATGGCAATTTATCATATTCATTCATTAAACATGTCATAACCTTGTTTCCTTTTATACTGATTCTCGTAATTATGCCTCCCCTTCATAAAATACTGGATCCGCTCCTAAACAGGGTTCAGTCAAATAATATGATACAGCTCAAAGTCTAATGAAGTTTTAAAAGTAAACTCAATAACTGAAATAGTTGTATATGTTATATGTCTTTGTTGTCGTTGAAAGCTGTCATCATGGAAGAGTAATCAAGAGAACCAAGATTTTAGTAGAAATCAAAAGAAAGTAATCTAGAAACAAAGACCAGACATGGACAGACACAAACAACATAGATAATAAGATAACCAAAATAATACAAAGTAACAAAACTAAGGGAGCAACTTGGACTGCACTAAAAACTGGGAGCATATTGATTTACTGCCTCTGATTTGTCAGAGTTATTGCCCTTTGACTGTGTCAAATCAAGATCCAGAATTTAGAAATTGCCCCTTTTGTTCAAGGATTTATGTATGCAGTCAAGCTTAGTCAATGGTGCATTTTGGAATAATCATAAACCACTTATAATTTATTTGTCAACTGGGACAAAACAGGTCAAATTAAGTTTATTTATCAACATTTTTTACTTTTTTGAAAAAATCATATTGGCCACATAAATAAGTATTTAGTTTCAATTTTTCATTTGTATATAGTCGACTCTACTTAATCACATATCGCTTTATTGCATATTGCGGTTATTAGCATAATTTTCTCCTGCACAAAACCATTTCCTATTATTCTATTAGGGAAAAAATCGCTTATTTGCATAGGCCTTGCAGGTGCATTTCGGTTTATTGCATAGAGAATTTTGCCTCATCCAGGTAAAGACAGGTTTTCCCAAATTCTATTTTAAGCTTTCGGGTCATAAATATGTCAACCATATTTATTGTTGTAAAAACTAGATTATCATCAATCAGGAGGTGTTAATAATGGATTAAAAACATAATGGACATAAAAGACAATTTAAATGATTTCTAATTACATTAAAATAAACAAGCACCTAGGTGAACGATGACTTCTGACAACATGCCAAACATCACCTTATGATGCGGCTTGGGGTTCAGCTTGGGGTATTTTTTGTCCCTATTTAAATTCTTCCCACTACAAATGATTATCAGTGTAAACTTAATTTTCTTTAATGAGCTGAACAGTTTTTACTGAGTTTGGGTTACTAGGCATAAATATCAACCGAAAATTAAAAGTCATCATTCATTCAGTACAATGTCTAATGAAATTCAACTACCCTAAGGTGCCCCATACTATCCACACTTCAAAGAAATATATCGAGGTCAATGACACGTATAATACACAACTATCAGTGTACAATGGTGATTGAATAGAGGAATAAAAACGCACAGACCATTTCAAAAGCCCAGAAACTGCAAACGTTGATGAATATTACACTGAATCCTGGCTGAAATATGGGATTTTCTTTCATAGAAAGGTCAGGAAATTACTTGACTATTTATAGATGAGAAACACCTGGTTTTACTTATAGATACACACAACGTAAAGAAGGTCAATAAACAAGACAAACACAATATATAATATTTTTTATTGATAAAAGAACAATACAATGAGAAGGTCTATAACAATTAAATACCAGATCAGAAATGTTGAACAGTGATATCCCTGGTTGATCCACAGTATCGTCGTCTTACCTGAACTCACACTTCCAGTAAAATCGTAATTTCGGTTATAAGAATAGCCCGGTTATTTGCATAATTTTACTGGAAAATAGGCTATGCAATTAAGTGGAATCCACTGTACAACTATATTTTGATTTAGTAGCCTGGTGTGTAGTATATAAATTGTCGAGTATTATCCAAAACTTTTTCAATAATTTTTGCTGTTAATGATTGGTTTGCTATAAAAACACCTACATATTCAAGTTAAAAAATTGAAAAATATAATTGTAAAAGAAAGTTTATGCTTTTTTTTACTGCATTTTCACGACACATAATTTTCCAGCTGAGTGATTGAAGAGTTTACTAATACAAAATTACAATAAAAAGTAGCATGGCATGTTCCATTGATCGTAGAACAGTATGTGTATTTTTATGCCCTGATTATAATTTTATTTTGTAGATGTTTGTTTGTATAATCAGTAAGCAATCTAAGAAACCAACCTCAGGTAATGTTAAAGTCTAATGTTTTACATTAGCATGTCTTTTATATAATTAAAACTTTTGTTTCTGTTTCATTAAAATTAATTGAATTGTTATAAAATCTTGCTTATCTTCTTTTTTTTAACAAGAAATTATTAATAATTCACATTTCTTATACTCATGTGATGTCACTTATCTTAATTGATAGGTATGTATCTGTCCATCTTCATCTCCCTTCATCTTCCCAGATTTCAAGATGAAAACTTTAAAACCAGAGCAATTTTTTTCCCAAGCTTTTAACACTAAGACAGGTTTAGTGTAGTTTTGAGCACAATCCTAAATTTAGTTCACAAGGTATGCATTTGTAATCTTTTTATTGTAAAGATTTTTATACCCACCCAAATGAAGTGTTGATGTGTCATGTGATACCCTTTGAAAAGTGATATGTCTCGAGACCAGTTACCACCAAATTTGATATATTTTTCTGTACGTGAATATCATTGTATATTTTTAGAAGAGTCTCCCTATCCTCACCTTAGAACTTTACTACAGTTTGATACCAGAGAATTCCTTAATGTGCTGGCTTTGGTAAGGACAATAAAACATCTATTATCAGGTTATTCCATATTCATGTTGTTTGTTTGTCAGTTAATACTTTGGTTAATTTATATTAATAAAAGTGAATACTTTGGTTGATTTGTTATTATAAATGTAAATACTTTGGTTGATTTGTTACTATAAATGTAAATACATTGGTTGATTCATTATAAATGTAAAAACTTTGGTTGATTTTTTTATAATAAATGTAAATACTTAGGTTGATTTTTTTTTTTAAATATATGAATACTTTGGTTGATTTGTTATAAAGGTAAATACTTTGGTTGGTTTGGTATAATAAATGTAAATTCTTTGGTTGGTTTAGTATAATGAATGTAAATACTTTGGTTGATTTGTTTGAGCAAATCTTGGTCATTCATCTCAGCTTCAGTAGACATTATCCTTTTTTTTTTATAAATATTCTCGTTTTAAACTGCAACATTGTGTATATTAATTGCATAATCTTTCTTTAATAGTTAGGCTTACTTAAATGTATATTTAATTTCATTACAGGCATTTGAAGAGGAGGAGTTTAATACAGATGAAGGGTAATCTTTTTATGATATTTTATTCTTTAGCTATATACTGTACACTGTCTACTGCCCACTAAGAGATCATTATACACTGTATACTGTCAATGTAGAGATCATTATACACTGTATAGTGCCAACTTAGAGATCATTGCACACTGTATAATGCCTATGTAGAGATCATTGTACACTGTATACTGCCAATGTAGAGATCATTATACACTGTATACTGCCAACATAGAGATCATTATACTCTGTATACTGCCAACATAAAGATCATTATGCACTGTATACTGCCAACATAGAGATCATTATACACTGTATACTGCCAACATAGAGATCATTATACTCTGTATACTGCCAACATAAAGATCATTATGCACTGTATACTGCCAATGTAGAGTTCATTATACACTGTATACTGCCAACATAAAGATCATTATGCACTGTATACTACCAACCTTGAGATCATTTTACGCTGTCTACTGGCAATGTAGAGGTCATTATACACTGTATAATGCCAACCTAGAGATCATTGTACACTGTATACTGCCAACCTTGAGATCATTTTACACTGTCTACTGGCAATGTAGAGGTCATTATACACTGTATAATGCCAACCTAGAGATCATTATACACTGTCTACTGCCAACCTAGAGATCCTTGTACACCGTATACTGCCTACCTAGAGATAATTGTACACAGTATACTGCTAACCTAGAGATCATTATACACTCTATATTGCCAACCTAGAGATCATTATACACTGTATACTGCCTACATAGAGATCATTATATACTGTATACTGCCAATGTAGAGATCATTGTACACTGTATACTGCCTACATAGAGATCATTATACACTCTATATTGCCAACCTAGAGATCATTATACACTGTATACTGCCTACATAGAGATCATTGTACACTGTATACTGCCAACATAGAGATCATTGTACACTGTCTACTGCGAATGTATAGACAATTGTATACTATATACTGCCTACATAAATATCATTGTACACTGTATACTGCCAACCTTGAGATCATTATACACTATATACTGCCTACGTAGAGATCATTATACACTGTATACTGCCTACGTAGAGATCATTATACACTGTATACTACCTACATATAAATCATTATACACTGTATACTGCCAACTTAGAGATCATTATACACTGTATACTGCCAATGTAGAGATCATTATACACTGTATACTGCCAACATAGAGATCATTGTATACTATATGCTGCTAACCTAGTGATCATTATACACTGTATACTGCCTACATAGAGATCATTATACACTGTATACTGCCAACCTAGAGATCATTATACACTATATACTGCCTATGTAGAGATCATTATACACTGTATACTGCCAACCTAGAGATCATTGTACATTGTATACTGCCAACCTAGATATCATTATACACTTTATACTGCCAATGTAGAGGGCATTATACACTGCATAATGCCAACGTAGTGGTGTGTTTAGAAGACATTATCACATTATTTGAAAAAAAATTATGTCTTCATTAAATAACAAGCCTGAGCTATTATTTTTTTGACAAACAATGATCTAGTTATGTGGTTTATTGTTTTTACAGAATCAAGAAAAGACAGCAAGTTGTTGATATTCTACTTCAAGTTATGGTGGAGAGTGTAGGATTTACTGTAAGTACATGTACACACACCTTCAAGTTATGGGGGAGAGTGTAGGATTTACTGTAAGTACATGTACACACACCTTCAAGTTATGGGGGAGAGTGTAGGATTTACTGTAAGTATATGTACACATACCTTCAAGTTATGGTGGAGAGTGTAGGATTGTCTGTAAGTACATATACACATATCTTCAAGTTATGGGGGAGAGTGTAGGATTTACTGTAAGTATATGTACATGAACCCTTTATTTTTTAAGCACAATCTGCTAGCTTTTCTTGGGTGGGAGATATAAATTATACACTCAGAGAAGGGAAAGGATTTTTTTTTAACAGTCCAGGATGCTGCTAGATAAGCATATGTCGTTAGTTGAAAGAAATGTGGTGGATTTGTATTGTTAGAGGATGTACCCCATCTGATTGAGTGTCTAATTGGAATCACCTTGTCTGTTGATCCATCATTCTGCCTTTCTGTTCTCGACTCCCAATGGATGGATTGATTTAAGATTTGGTATTTGGTTTGATATAAATTTTATATTGTGACAAATTTTGGTGAATGTCCAATATGTGGGACTTTGCCACTTTTCACTACATAAAATGGTCAAGGAAAGTTTTGTAACAGAAGTTTTAGCTTCCATTCAATGGATTGATTTCAATTTTGGTATATGACTTGTTATCATACATTATGATCGTTGTGGCTACCCAATATAAACTTTCTGTTTTGTGGGATATGAGTGGGGTGTACACAACATTGTGTGCAACTTCATAGTAGTATATTTCAATTACTTAATTGTTTGTGTGTCCAAATGTTTTACAATTTTCTCTGCTGTCAGTGGATGGAGTGATTTCAATTTGGTGTGTGGCTTTATATAGATGGGAGATACCATGTAAACCATTTTTCTGCCCTTTATCAACTTCCTGTTTTGTTAGACTTTGCCATTTTTCACTATATGGAATGATAGAGAAAATTTTTATCACAAAAATCTTGGCTTCCACTCGATTGATAAGCTCAAAATGCATACACGTACAAATGTACATTCAAACAAAAGTACTTACAAACAAATGTACATACAAACAAATGTATATACATGTTAAAATGTACATACAAGTAAAAATGTACATATAAACAAAAATACAAATATACATACATGTACAGGTACAAATTTACATACAAACAAATGTGCATACATGTTCAAGTGTAGATAACTACATGTATTATGTGCTCAATGATTTTTATTTTTCAACCTACACAAATGGGTATCCTTTACATTTCTGGCCAGACAGATGGCTCATCATGAGAATTATGTGCTCAATGATTTTATTTTTCAGCCTGAACAATTGGGTATCCTCTTTACATTCCTGGCCAGACAGATGGCTCGTCATGAGAATTATGTGCTCAATGATTTTTATTTTTCAGCCTGAACAATTGGGTATCCTCTTTACATACCTGGCCAGACAGATGGCTCGTCATGAGAATTATCTGCTCAATGATTTTTTTATTTTTCATCCTACACAGTTGGGTATCCTCTTTACATTCCTGGCCAGATAGATAGTTCGTCATGAGAATTATGTGCTCAATGATTTTTATTTTTCAGATTGAACAATTGGGTATCCTCTTTACATTCCTGGCCAGACAGATGGCTCATCATGAGAATTATGTGCTCAATGATTTTTATTTTTCAGCCTGAATAATTGGGTATCCTCTTTACATTCCTGGCCAGACAGATGGCTCGTCATGAGAATTATGTGCTCAATGATTTTTTATTTTTTATCCTACACAGTTGGGTATTCTCTTTACATTCCTGGCCAGATAGATAGTTCGTCATGAGAATTATGTGCTCAATGATTTTTATTTTTCAGCCTACACAAGTGGGTATCCTCTTCACATTCCTGGCCAGACAGATGGCTCGTCATGAAAATACCATACAAGTCAACAAAGTATTGTTTGAACAGGTTTATATTTTATTTGACTTTCTTTTGTACAAAAAAGGACACTACTAACAACAATGCTATTCAATCCACATTATCTCTGTTAATGTTCCCAGGTCCTTGAGTTCCTATCCAACCCACATAATCTCTGTTAATTTTCCAAGGTAATTGAGTTCCTATCCAACTCACATTTGTCATTTCTTGCAGGTCCTTGAGTTCCTATCTAATCCACAATATCTCTGTTGATTTTTACCAGGTCCTTGAGTTCCTATACAAACTACAAAATCTCTGTTAACTTTTCCCAGGTTTTGAGTTCCTATCCAACCCACAAAATCTCTGTTAAATTTTCCCAGGTCCTTGAGTTCCTATCATACCCACAAAATCTCTGTTAAATTTTCCCAGGTCCTTGAGTTCCTATCATACCCACAAAATTTGTTTATTTTTCCAGGGTCCTTGAGTTCCTATCCTACTCACATAATATGTTTATTTTTCCCAGGTCCTTGAGTTCCTTTCCAACCCAGATGATGAATCTAGACACGAAGAAAGACAACAAGCATTGATGGAGTTACTGAGAGCTGGTGGTCTGGTACAGATTGATGAAGAAAGACTTCTTTATCTTGTAGAGAATGCTAAATTGTAAATATATAAATCTTTCTGACTATAATGTTGTTAAGTTTAATTGTAAGTATATCGTATCAATCTTTCTGACTATAATGTTGTAAAGTTTAATTGTAAGTATATCGTATCAATCTTTCTGACTATAATGTTGTATAGTTTGGGTTCATTTTCTTTAACTATTCTAAAGTCTGAGGGCAAATGTATGAGATCAACTACTACATGTGTATTTTGACTGGTTGACAAATGTGATAAGTGTTGTATTGCAGAATCCTAAATATTTATATGTCAACTAAAAGAAATAATTTGACGATTTTTATGATATTGAGGTGAAATTTTTTGTACCTATCTTTTTACTGACATATTATGGTTCATATGTCTATACAAAATCTAATCACTCCAAAATGATTTAAGTAAATTTAATTTCAATTTATTTTAGGTAGATCCTTCTTGTTTTTCACTATTTCCTAATTTTAAGCTCATCTGGCAGCCATAGGCTATGTGAGCTATTTCCATCACTTGGCTTATGTTGTCAACATTTCCTCAAACATATTCTCCACTAGACAGACTTCAGAAAAAAAAACTTTTGATTTTTTTTTATGGGAGCCAGGTGAGCTAGTGACTTTAGAGCCTTTAGTTGTTTCAGAGTTATGAGACTTATGAGTTATGGTAGCCAGGTGAACAGGTGACTTTAGATTCACATAAATAAGATACTGTTTAAATTTGAATAAAAATATTTTCTATGACTTTATTCACACCTATCATCCTTTAAATTGTCTTAAATGACTTGATCATTCGTTTAGTTAAACAGGTACTCCCTAAACATTGAATTTTAAAATTCCAGTGAGATTTTAATTCTTGGTCCCAATATTTACATTGTCAAAAGTCGGCCATGTTTACAGTGATCGGGTTGCTAAGAGATGTTGTTTATGTTTAAATGGTTTGTCCAAAAACTGATGAACCCAGAATGCATTTTGGCGTTAGTTCGGATGTCTCAGATTTATTTTTTTTCGACTGAATATAGCTGAGATATTGCTGCTCGGGTGTTAAATCCCAACAAACAACAAACAAGCAACCAGATTTATTTTACACGAACAACGTACAATACCAAGAAGTTGATCAAGCAGATGATTGTCACCGGAATTCGATGGGAACTTACGAACTTCATTTGTAAACAAATCATCCCGTAAGAACCAACATGGTGGATATTAGTAGTGGATTTTCCCATAAGGATTTGTTACACACGATTTAAGCCAATAAGCGACTCGTTGGTACTAACACCTCATGCATATATGCGAACTAGTTTCAGATTAAATAAAAGAGAGACGACTCTAGCGGTAAGTCCTGACGGTTTAAAAAGTAGAGCTTCAATTCGAAAATGTGCTGTATGTGACGTCAAGTATAGTTGTTTCCGAGTTATGAGACTTTGCTTACGATGGCCAGGTGAGCAGGGGACTTTAGAGCCTTTAGTTGTTTCAGAGTTATGAGACTTTGAACACTAAGATATAAGGGTACAAGGTTGTATTGAGCCTCAGTTGTTTATTGTGTATGTTGAAGTTGTGGTTTCTTTTTACAGTTATCGAGTGTGTGAGATGTTGTATGAAAAGAGGAGACAATACGATAAGATTTTATCCTGCTACCTGAGAGATTATGCCAGAAAGGTAACAATAAAATATACATGCATTAATGCATATGGTTGATGTTATCTATTGAGGGAAGTCAAATGGATGAATAATGTACTTATTTAGTTTTGGTATGAAAATAATGGCTGATCTTTTAAATGAAATATTATGTTTTTCACAAGTTTATCAGATTGAAGTTAATACAGTATTGATGGAAAAATTTATACATGTAGTTTGAAAATTTAAATCAGGTTCTACTATTATTCCAAATGATTTACCTGTAGTTGGGACATTTATAACATGCATTATTCTAAATGAATTACCTTTATTCCTAAAGATTTACCTGTAGTTGGGACATTTGTAACCGGTATCAATGTTATTCCAAATGATTTACCTGTAGTTGGGACATTTGTAACCGGTATTAATGTTATTCCAAACGATTTACCTGTAGTTGGGACATTTGTAATAGGTATTACCTTTATTCTAAATGATTTACCTGTAGTTGGGACATTTGTAACAGGTATAACCTTTATTCCAAATGATTTACCTGTAGTTGGGACATTTGTAACATGCATTACTCTTATTCCAAATGAATTACCTTTATTCCAAAAGATTTACCTGTAGTTGGGACATTTGTAACCGGTATTAATGTTATTCCAAACGATTTACCTGTAGTTGGGACATTTGTAATACGTATTACCTTTATTCCAAATGATTTACCTGTAGTTTGGACATTTGTAACAGGTATTACCTTTATTCTAAATGATTTATCTGTAGTTGGGACATTTGTAACGGGTATTATCTTTATTCCAAATGATTTACCTGTAGTTGGGACATTTGTAATAGGTATTAAATGTAGAAGATTTATATGTTTTGACTTGACTTTAGAGTCATTTCTTACTCAATGTTAAGATCTGTATATATCGAAGTGAAGAGGTGGGGGAACATCCATTGAACAACCATCGAAATAAAATGTACAATTAACTTTAGCATGGATTCCACCTTACATGTATCAGCCCTATTTTACTTTTTGTAAGAAAGATTATAGGTCAATACAACTGATACCTGATATGTTGTTGTCTTTTATAGTATCACTCCTTTAGCTATATCACTAGTATACTGAATAGTGAAAGATATTCCATGGAGGAAAAACAGGCACTGAAGAAGGAAGCTCTCAGTAATTTACAGGTTTGTTAAATAATAGTAAATCAATGAAAATAAATGTTTGGTGTGCCTTAGTACACGATATGTATATATGGTAAAGTGTGCTGGGTGTATACTGTATGTGCTTTTCCATGCTGGATGTATAGGTGTATTGGTATGCTGGATATACATGTACATGTATATATGCTTAGGAATGCTGGGTGTATATATGCTTTGGTAAGCTGGATGTATATGTGCTTTGGTACGCTGGATGTATATTTGGGAAACATGGTATTCTAAGTTGATGATGAAAGTTTCTTCTGGGCGACCATTTTCAAAATGGCTAACATTTTCTTACAAATTTTCATACTAGCTTTGATGTCAACGATATTTGGTTATATTGTAAACATGGTTTCAGTAGAATAATGATGATGAAAATTTTGTATAGCTATGATTTAACTTTATTTTATATTCTTTTTCAGCAAATGTATACTGGGCTAATGTCCCCTCGGATCCAGTGGAATAATAAGGCATAGGGGGACTAAATGCCCAAAAGGTTCTAAAACACTTAGAAGGCATTTCCAACATTTTGCAGTGCCTTAGGTACTCCGTCGAAAGGACAAAATTCGTCAATATGTGTTCTTTTTCATAAATTTTTTGTCATACATGGTAACAAAGCATGATACCCTTACTTAGTTAATAAGGCATGGTTTGCCAGGTGAGTGATTCAGACTCTTCAACACACTGTCTGTTCTTTTTTCCATTTGTCTATACACACATCATAGAAATGAATTTCGAAATAGTTTTTGGTATTTTATTTATAGTAACTGCTAATGAGAGGATACATTGCAAATAATTAGCTGTTTATGAGTGAAATACTATTGAACTATCAAACAGAAGGTCACATTTCTCAAAAGAAAGTAATTACTTTGGTTACAGGAACTGGTTTCCATAGATTGTAAACAAGCAGCTCAGATGGTGATTGGTTGTTTTGCTAGTAATCTTGGTGATATATGTAAACAGTTGCAAGATAGTCCTTCAGTTTTGTTTGAATTCCTACAAGGTGTTATGTCATGCAAGTAAGTAATATTCTTACAATAATATGAACAGGTGATTTGTGCTGTCTTGACAACCAAACACATATTTGTTTGAAAAGAAACCACAGTTAGATCTTTATTCCACAGCTATATTATTAACATGAACCTAGGAAAATATACATTTAACATGTCAAATAATGTATCATACATGTTAGAGAAAGACTGAAACAAATGTATCACACCTACTGGACACTGACTGTAGCAAATATATCGTACATACTGGATAATAGACTAGAATAAATGTATCGTACATATTGGAGAATGACTGGAGCAAATGTATCGTACATATTGGAGAATGACTGGAGCAAATGTATCGTATATATTGGAGACTGGAACAAATGTATCATACATATTGGAGAATGACTGGAGCAATTGTATTGTACATATTGGAGAATGACTGGAGCAATTGTATTGTACATATTGGAAATGTAATCAAGGGAACCAATGTTATAGCGGTAATCAAAAGAATGCAATCCAGGGACAAAGACCAGACATGGAAAACCAACATACACAACAAAGAACATAAAGTAATAAAATCTTATTTACAAAGTAACAAAAGCAAATGAGCTACTCAGACTCCACTAAAAGCTGGAAGCATGGACCAGGTGCACTGGTAGGGTAAGTGTCCTCTGCTTTTCTAGAAACACCCGCTGAGTTGCTCATAAAAAGTCAAGTCCGGGGTAGACAAACAAGGAAAGGAAAACTATGAGCCGTTGAGACTGGAACAAATGTATTGTACATATTGGAGACTGGAACAAATGTATCAGCCAGGAAAAGTAAACTCATTTTTAACAAAGAGTTGAAGAGGCATATATGTAAGGAAGAAGTAAAAGCTCTGTTAAAATGTTTCTGTTGACCGTAACTAATAATTTACTACTGGAAATATTCAAATTTCTTAAGTTGTTTTTAACTTTATTAAATGGTACAAATTTTGCAGAGATGCTGGCTCTAGTGCCATCCACCAGGACCGAGGTATTAACATACAGCCCCAGGTGTTTGAGTTATTCATAGACCTGATGTGTCAGTTTAGACCCAATGAAGTTCTTAACTACATCAAGATGAATGAAGGCTACAGACTGGAACAATCTTTGCAGGTCTGAACTCCTCTTTGTAGTTTTGGGAAGAATTTAATTTGAGATATATTTGCATTTTGTAAAGAATTTTTTGCAATGTGAAAGCTTTTAACATTTTGGAAAAAAGATAATGAAAGACCATGTTAAACTTTACGAAGTCAATTCTTAAACATAGCAAATGTACTTTAAAAATGAGTCTTTGGTACAAAGATATAGAGAGAAATAATCTTCACAGTTAATTTAAAAAAATTAAATTTAAACATAGTGTATAATATTCTGAAATTTTTGTGTTTAGTTTTTTGTTATGAGTTAGTCACTATGAAAAAATTTCTTTAATGCAATGTGTTTTTACCACAATATTTCGTGAGTTTTCAGATACTAAATATTTTAATGTCTGTTTTAAGCAAAAAAAAATTGAAGTGACTTTTCCTCTTTGTATTACCAATTAATTTGTCTTTGTATTTATCTGTTATAGATCTGTAGAAAACACAAACTGTCAGAAGCAACTGCCTTTTTATTAGAGAAGGCGGGAGATATACAGGGAGCATTTGGTATTATCTTAGAGGTAAGAAAATAGAGAAACTCTCGCCAGTATCCTACAGGGAGCATTTGGTATTATCTTAGAGATAAGAAAATAGAGAAACTCTCGTCAGTATCCTACAGGGAGCATTTGGTATTATCTTAGCGGTAAGAAAATAGAGAAACTCTCGCTAGTATCCTACAGGGAGCATTTTGTATTATCTTAGAATAGAGGTTAGAGAATAGAGAAACTCTCCTCAAACCCTTGTCAATACTGTAAATTCAGAAATTTTTGCGAAAAATGTGACTGGTTGACGATCGCAATAATTAAACTTCACATTCCTTCATTACTTCGAATTACCAGACAATATATTTTGATTATCTCCCATGGCCTACAGGTAAATAGGCAGACGAGGCTCATTACAGGTAATGTTTATATAACAATTTCCGTTCGAGATGATGAAGCCATGTGACATTAATTAACACTCTTTATTGTTGATAAGTAAGAAACTAAAGGTGGATGATGAAATTAAATGATTTTATATTGTGTGTCCTAAAACTTGGACAGCTGATGACACTTTTATTATGTTGAATGTCAGCTTAAACTGGAACGTGTTTAACAACAGATACGAAGTTTCTCTCGTCACTTTATTCTTGTTCTTTTTTTCAAGCCTTTCTTTATTTTACTTGTTTGTTTGTTTCCAGTACCTTTAAAACGTTTCTATAATGTTTGCTTGTACAGGTGTTTGTGTTTTTCTTTTTTTTTGTTTTTTGTTTTATTTGTATGCTTTGTTTTATTTAGGTGTTGTACGTTGGCTTTGTTTTGTTTTGTCTTGTTTTTATAATAACATTTTACAAGCCTACATTTCTATTCAAGGAATTCTATAAATAGATTCCAGCTTGTGCACATGAAAGAAAGAGAGAAGCCAATTTAAATCTAATAACTAATTACGATTGTTAATATTTTAATTAATCTGGTCTATATTTTGTTTTGACTGAAGTGGTTATTCTGTATCACCCAAGCCGGACACCAAATACATTTCCGACCTTTTGAATCAAATAACACATGATGATTATTGAGTTTCTAGATCCCCAAAGTCGGCATGAAATCAAAGGATGTTTAAAGAGTGAGCAACGTTTCTAGGTCTCAGGTAATGTTTTGTCAACATGATGTGTATTTCGATCGTCAAGGACAATGCTAACGAATTGATGAAAACCACACAGGAAAATAGTAATTTTTATAGAAATGCACGCATTTAAAATTCACATTTATATTTACGGGTGTCACAAAAATTAAACCTTGCAATTATGTCAGGGTTACTGAAATTGCAAAAATAAATGCACGCAAAAATTTCTGAATTTACAGAATTTATTTTTTACAATACATACATGGTAAGCATAAAGTCACATGCAAATGCATAGCTGAAAATTACAAAAAATATTCTTGATTTTCAACAAGAAACACCAGTTTTTATAAATTAAAACATGTCGGTGATAATGAAGTGGTGAAAGAATGCAGATTCTAGAGCATCAAAGTTTCTGGCTACCCTAATCAAAGGGAGATAAGTTAAACTATTTTCTGTCTCAAATGGATTACCTATGCAATCAGTGTTATACATTGTATATGAGCATATATGTATTTATTTGTAAAATTATAACTATGTCTGATTTGCTTTGCTTTACATAACATACAGTATTTGTTATATTTATTGTATTTGGATCCATTATTGGCCAATATTTATTGCCATTTAAATTTTTAGAAATTACAATCCAAACTGAAAACTTTCGTGGATGTGATGCAATCAGGAAATAAAGAAAAAGGTATGGACATATTCACTATTGTATTCATAGATAATATGACCTGTATAAAAAGGTATGGACAAATTCACTATTGTATTCATAGATAATACAACATGTATACATGTTTGATACTGAATGAACAAAAATGAGTTCAAATTATTTGTGATTAGTTAATGTTAATCATAACTTTTTAGTACAATAAATATACTGTACTGTTACATTATCCTTTGAGCAGTTTAGGAAGAGTTGCTTGAGATATAGATAGATGACAGACAATGATTTCTATGAACCCCCTCTTTCTACAAATACATAGTAATTTTATGCAAAATTTTTAACAAATTAAAATGAATAAGAAGTGAACCAAAATGGCATTTATTCTTTCTAAGATACCTGGAAAGGGAGATAATCCAGCTTATGGGCTTATTATTTTTTACAGTCAAGATGGGAAGATGATGTCCTTTTAAAGCTTGCTCATAGTATTTCTATTTTGTTTTAGGGTCACACTCCTACTTTTTATTTTGAACCAAATATTTGATGATAAATTGAATAGCATTTGTTCCTTTTTAAGGTTAGGGTGAGGGAAGTGTTAGAGGTTTAGAGTTATGGGTTAAGGTTAGGGTTAGGGTTGCACAGGCAAATGTACCACACATGATAGTCGTATGGTTTGCATCATATGATTATCATATAAATTGAGCACCATATATTTCAGTTTACACATGATCATCAAGCATAATTATCATATGATAGTCACATGATTATCATACCATATTTTCGTGTGTATTATGCACACATTTTTACATAAAAATTATTTCCAAAACATGGGGGCATATATTATACATAAATACATAAAAATTGGCCATGAAATTAAAAGGTTTTTGTACATGAAAAGACATTGTGTATTGTAAACAAACAAACCGGAAGTGAAATGCTACTGAAAGTAATTTTATCTAATTATCAAATACATTTTTAAGTATTACATTTTCAGTGATATTTTTTTTCAGACTTTCAAACAAAGGTTGTACAATATTTTCTCCTTATAAAGCATGGTTAGAAATTAATATGAAACAATTAAAAACCTAAAAGTAACTAATTCCTTTTTTGTCAAACCCTCCTTATCAAATGCTTTTACAGCTGAAAATGATTATTCTGATACTTATTTTGATTGTTTTTTACTATTTTCTTTCTTAAAAGTATGTTTTTAAATGAAAAATTGTGGAATTTGAGTTACAACCAAAACCAAAAATGTCCGATTTTCCAGACTTTTGATTTTGTTTTATAAGCCATTTCATACATCATTACATGATGTTTTAGTCTGCATAGAAGTTTCTTTCCTTTACATGTTCGTAGGAAATACCGCATCAAAGTATGGTAAATAAATTGACCGATCAAATGCAAAATATTGATTTTTTGGTCTTACAAAATTTTACTGTAACCTAAGTCTAAAAAAACTTCTTTTTTTCACACATTTAGACCTTCAAAATTGCATTGAGCACAATACATAAATGCACACTATACACACCAAAATACAGTTTGTTAAAGGTTAGGAAATGGTTAGGGTTAGAGGTTAGGGTTAGGGTTAGGATTAGGATTAGCATAGGGATAGGTTAGGGTTAGGATCAAGGGTCAGGAAATTTTGACAGCCCATGCCAGACATTTTATCAAACTTCAGCAGGTGTTTGTGTCAGTCTCTTACATGCTCAGATCGAAAATAAACTTTTTTATGTAGTTATTTTAAGATAAAATTGAAAATTGTGTTATTTCATCACATACTCTGTCTTTTACAAAATATTAGAGCGAGTGGACGAGTTTGGTTTCGACTACATGTGGATGCTTTAACATATAAACAAAAAATCGTATCTCTCGGACTTTTTCATAGCATAGGCAAACAGCAGAAAACTTCCGAGTGATGAAAAAAAATGTAGATTTTTGATAAAAGAAATTCGCTAGCACATTTTGTATATTTATTTAAATGGTCTGTTGACTTCTGAGTTAAAAAGATTCAATCGATGAATTACAACTGATTCATAGTTTCAGTTCCATGTGCTTTTGTGACCTCTGAAAGATCGGCGGGAAAATGGTGGATTTTTTTCATAATTATCAACTGATAAATGTATGAAAATTCTCCGAATTACTTCAAATGATTCGTATACGCAATGGGGCAGCACGTGTACCGTTAATTCAATTATGCAATCAATTAATCAGTTACAGGTAAATCACAGTCACAGGTGACTGCACATCGACTAAAATTGACCCACACATCTGTCAATTCATTTCCAATAAACAATTAGGAGACTGGTAGACAGGATGTTTATACATTAATGAAACCATCCAGACTGTAATTTATAAGGGTTGACAATTTTTTTATGTCTGATATTGGAAAGTGGTTGTCGGTCATTTGCAGAATTTCTCAGTCAATGACCGGCATTTTTGACCGTTTCTGGATCCATGGTTAGGATAGGGATAGGATTAGGATTAGGATAGGGATAGGGCAGTGGTTAGGATTAGGGTTAGGGACAGGGATAGGATTAAGACAGAGATAGGGTTAGGATTAGGGTTAGGATAGGGATAAGGTTAGAGTTAGGATATTTTCCTTTTTTTGAAATAACCTTTTAAGATAACCATGCCATTGCGACATGAAAGTTTGGATTGCATACATCAAATATTTGTATAGAATATTTATGATTAACATACTTATAATGATTACTATTTGATAATATTGTTTTATTGTTAACATTGTATTTTCTTTAAAGGGTTGATGGATTGTTAGGAAGTTAATTTTTTGTCTACCCCACTTGGTAGGGAGATATATTGTTAAGTATAAATTCTGAGAAACAACAGAACCAAATTCTGTGAAACTTTGTAGATAATTAGGACATGATATTGAGTTGTTATGAGACAGATGAAACCTGAAATGCTCCCAAAGAAAGATAAACTAATACCAACTTACATTTGTTAAGGCTTGTCTTATTATTCTAATAGTATTCTTCCATAACTTGATATACGTTTGTATTGTCCAAATACTTCCCTATGATTCAATTTGTAGTTAATCTTCAAAGCTTGCAAGACTGGTCTGGTTCTCAATTGCATCTACAAAGTATGTAAAAATGAACCTGCCATGATGCTATTTTAGAGCTCCAGAAATTGGAAATAAATTGATGCTTTTTTTGGCCATAAGTATAGGGAAGCCAGTTGATAATACAACAATTTATGCTCCCTTCAGGAGTGTATTACCAGGAACAATTTGTGTAGGTATTATACCACTTTGAACTTTAGAATGGGGGATAAGTATGGTATTGTAGGTGACTTTTGTCCTACATAAACAAACGTTAATTATGTTAAAGTATTCTATTTTTCAGATGTGAAAATGCTGTTCTTTGAGATCCACACTTTGGTTTTAGTCATCATACAACTGTGTCAGAGAAACTCAGGGAAAATGGATGAAGCTAGTCGAGAGGTAGTCATTTCCAGTCTTTTCCTCATTTCATTAGAATTTAAAAGATCTGAACAGAATCTCCATAGTTTGTGCCAATTTTGACTGCAAGTAACACTGAATTAGGAGTGAGTCTCTTTGCAGTACCTTTGTTAATACGTATGTAATTGCGAAATTCTGAATTTTTCAAAAGTAGAGATTGTCATAAAGTAGCATAAACAGGTCCAGATCTGGTTGACCTATTATGTGAGACATTTAGTGAGTTTGTACAGATCCAGGTCTGGTTGACCTGCCACGTGAGATGTTTGTTCAGGTCCAGATACGGTTGACCTGCTATGTGAGATGTTTAGTGAGTTTGTACAGATCCAGGTCTGATTAACCTGCTGTGTGAGATGTTTGTACAGGTCCAGATATGGTTGACCTGCTGTGTGAGATGTTTAGTGAGTTTGCACAGGTCCAGATCCAGTTGACCTGCTGTGTGAAACATTTAGTGAGTTTGTTCAGGTCCAGATCTGGTTGATTTGCCATGTGAGGTGTTTGTACAGGTCCAGATCTGGTTGACCTGCCATGTGAGATGTTGGTACAGGTCCAGATCTGGTTGACCTGCTATGTAAGATGTTTAGTGAGTTTGTATAGGTCCAGATCCGGTTGACCTGCTATGTGAGATATTTAATGAGTTTGTACGGGTCCAGATCCGATTGACCTATTATGTGAGATGTTTAGTGAGTTTGTACAGGTCCAGATCTGGTTGATCTGCTTTGTGAGATGTTTATTGATTTTTGAACAGATCCAGATGTGGTTGACCTGCTATGTGAGATATTTAATGAGTTTGTACAGGTCCAGATCCGGTTACCCTGCCATGTGAGATGTTTAGTGAGTTTGTACAAGGGTAGATCCAGTTGACCTGCTATGTGAGACATTTAGTGAGTTTGTACAGGTCCAGATCTGGTTGACCTATTATGTGAGATGTTTACTGAGTTTGTACAGGTCCAGATCTGGTTGACCTGCTGTATAAGATGTTTAGTGAGTTTATACAGGTCCAGATCCGGTTGACCTGCTATGTAAGATGTTTAGTGAGTTTGTACAGGTCCAGATACAGTTGACCTGCTGTGTGAGACATTTAGTGAGTTTGTTCAGGTCCAGATCTGGTTGATTTGCCATGTGAGGTGTTTGTACAGGTCCAGATCTGGTTGACCTGCCATGTGAGATGTTGGTACAGGTCCAGATCTGGTTGACCTGCTGTGTGAGATGTGTAGTGAGTTTGTACAGGTCCAGATCCAGTTGACCTGCTATGTGAGATATTTAATGAGTTTGTACAGGTCCAGATCCGATTGACCTATTATGTGAGATGTTTAGTGAGTTTGTACAGGTCCAGATCTGGTTGATCTGCTTTGTGAGATGTTTATTGATTTTTGAACAGGTCCAGATGTGGTTGACCTGCTATGTGAGATATTTAATGAGTTTGTACAGGTCCAGATCCGATTGACCTATTATGTGAGATGTTTAGTGAGTTTATACAGGTCCAGATCTGGTTGATCTGCTTTGTGAGATGTTTATTGATTTTTGAACAGGTCTAGATGTGGTTAACCTGCTATGTGAGATATTTAATGAGTTTGTACAGGTCCAGATCCGATTGACCTATTATGTGAGATGTTTAGTGAGTTTGTACAAGGGTAGATCCAGTTGACCTGCTGTGTGAGACATTTAGTGAGTTTGTACAGGTCCAGATCTGGTTGACCTATTATGTGAGATGTTTACTGAGTTTGTACAGGTCCAGATCTGGTTGACCTGCTGTATAAGATGTTTAGTGAGTTTATACAGGTCCAGATCTGGTTGACTTGCTATGTAAGATGTTTAGTGAGTTTGTACAGGTCCAGATCCGGTTGACCTGCTATGTGAGATATTTAATGAGTTTGTACAGGTCCAGATCCGGTTGACCTATTATGTGAGATGTTTAGAGAGTTTGCACAGGTCCAGATCTGGTTGATCTGCTTTGTGATATGTTTATTGATTTTTGAACAGGTCCAGATGTGGTTGACCTGCTATGTGAGATGTTTGTTCAGGTCCAGATACGGTTGATTTGCTATGTGAGATGTTTAGTGAGTTTGTATAGATCCAGGTCTGGTTAACCTGCTGTGTGAGATGATTGTACAGGTCCAGATATGGTCGACCTGCTGTGTGAGATATTTAATGAGTTTGTACAGGTCCAGATCCGGTTACCCTGCCATGTGAGATGTTTAGTGAGTTTGTACATGTTCAGATCCAGTTGACTTGCTGTGTGAGACATTTAGTGAGTTTGTACAGGACCAGATCTGGTTGACCTATTATGTGAGATGTTTAGTGAGTTTGTACAGGTCCAGATCTGGTTGATCTGCTTTGTGAGATGTTTATTGATTTTTGAACAGGTCCAGATGTGGTTGACCTGCTATGTGAGATATTTAATGAGTTTGTACAGGTCCAGATCCGGTTACCTTGCCATGTGAGATATTTAATGAGTTTGTACAGGTCCAGATCCGGTTACCCTGCCATGCGAGATGTTTAGTGAGTTTGTACATGTTCAGATCCAGTTGACTTGCTGTGTGAGACATTTAGTGAGTTTGTACAGGACCAGATCTGGTTGACCTATTATGTGAGATGTTTAGTGAGTTTGTACAGGTCCAGATCTGGTTGATCTGCTTTGTGAGATGTTTATTGATTTTTGAACAGGTCCAGATGTGGTTGACCTGCTATGTGAGATATTTAATGAGTTTGTACAGGTCCAGATCCGGTTACCTTGCCATGTGAGATGTTTAGTGAGTTTGTACAAGGGTAGATCCAGTTGACCTGCTGTGTGAGACATTTAGTGAGTTTGTACAGGTCCAGATCTGGTTGACCTATTATGTGAGATGTTTACTGAGTTTGTACAGGTCCAGATCTGGTTGACCTGCTGTATAAGATGTTTAGTGAGTTTATACAGGTCCAGATCCGGTTGATCTGCTATGTAAGATGTTTAGTGAGTTTGTACAGGTCCAGATACAGTTGACCTGCTGTGTGAGACATTTAGTGAGTTTGTACAGGTCCAGATCCGATTTTTGCTGTATAAGATGTTTGGTGAGTTTATCATCAGGATGTTCTGTCATTATTTAGCTAATTTTCTATTGGTATTGAAATGTAACATTTTTGCAGGCTTTATGGTTCCCTCTGCTAGAGACAGTGATGACACCCCAAAGAAAGCTGAAGGATGTTGAAAATAAAAATTTAATGGACGGTATGTATTAGATCTAATGAGATAATTCATGTATCACAAACTGCCTTTAAATTTCAGATTTAAAGTCTTCTATTAGTTCATTTAAGTTTATATAAAAGATTTTGGGAAATTGTTTTGTTTTAAGTAGCAGTCAATTGGACAGAAGGTGATTCATGCATGTCAAAAACCCACCGAATTCAGTTTTATTTCTTGTTCAGAAGCAGTTCCTGACCACGTGACCAGACATAGTTTTTTTTTTATTTTGTGGTTGCTCTTTTGAGATGAAATTTATATAGATTTTACATGAAATTGGAACCTTGCAAGTTATCGTTCTTGATTTGGTTCCATTTGGTTAATTTTAGTGTGAGATGAAGGTATGATTTTCTCTTTAGTGTGAGATTTGAATACAGAAATGATTATTATTATGTATGAAATATATAGCACGTGTAGAATGAGAAAAAGTCGTTTGTTCTGTAGATTTTCTACACCATGAATTTACCATTAGCAGGCCCCATGCAGGTCCGGGTGTTAAAAGAATAAGCTTGCAGCAGTGCTAAGCTTGTCGTAAAAGGCGACTAAATATTGCTCAGAACCCTAGCCGGGGGCTAGGGCGCTCTGCCCACAGAGCAACTGGGATGTGTGCCCCAGGTGGTGGAATGGGGTATCCCTGGCGTGTTACATGCTGGGGTTGTCAGGCTATAATACGGAAAACCTGACCGCAAACCATAGTGGTGCCCCGTGTTGGGAAAGATGCCACGTTCCTCGCACGTTAAAGAACCCTACTGTGGTATTCCCCCGGAGTAGGAACCATAGGGCTCCGCCACAGGAGGCTAAATTGCCCGACCCTACCCACCTCTCCCTCTTTCCGGTGGCAATCAAAATTTGTCGGCCCCATTGTCCTTTTGTCCCATCCCTCTTTCATTTCATCATCATTTCATGTTCATTTATCAATTTCATGTTCATTGTCTGAATATAGCTGAAATATTGCTGCTCGGACGTTAAACCCCAACAAACAAACCATTAGCAGTGTCCGATTTTTATATGGACTGATACATGTGTGTTTTCAGTGACTAGTGAGATATGTATAAAGTTTTTGTCCTGTGTTAGCAGTGACCAGTGAGATATGTATAAAGTTTTTGTCCTGTGTTTTCAGTGACTAGTCTGATATGATGCCTTCATTAACCTATCTATTTAATTGTACTTGTTTTTACTCTTGTAGATTTTAACAAGTTGACACACCACATATTAAACAGTATGATGGGATATATAGCTCTACCAGCCATTCTACAGAAAATCATGCAGGTATATAGGTCATTCTGGAGGTGAAAAAAGGCTGAAATTATAATAGATAGAAATTGCCTTTAGTTCACACTGGACCTTCATTATTTTTAGACAGTATACATGTACTTATTATTATGATATCAGTGATTTACTAAATGTTCCCAGTGTAAAAAATTTCAATGATTCACACTGTGAAGTAAAAAAGGTAATTACACTTTCGCACTTCCTTCCGCCAAAACATCACAACATGGATATCAATCTGCTGTTTACAAAAATTAAAATTTATGTTCAAAATAGGAAGAAATAACAGAAGAAATCTGTATAATGAATAGGATAATCAATTGGTTATCGTGAATAAACAAAATGTGATCACTCGTGCTGAGACCACAGAAATCTAGGGATTCTTTGGCTCTTGTGATCATATTTTGGTTATTCACTCTCTCCAATTAATTATTCTATTATTGCATAAAATTGGTCTGAAGTAGATCTTGTTGAATATAATTATTCAGAAAATTTAACTTAAAGTTTTGACAGAAAACCTCCTGTGACAATCTTTTTAAATCCATAATTTGCATATGCTAGTAAAATAACCCAGATATAGTCTATCTCTTCATCTGTTAAGTTAAATAACTCAGATAAACTCTACCTGTACATCTGTTAAGTTAAATAACCCAGATAAAGTCTACCTGTACGTCTGTTAAGTTAAATAACCCAGATAACGTCTACCTGTACATCTGTTTATCTGAAAGTTGTATACTTTCATGTGAATATCCAAAGTTTGGTTTACATCTTACTGAACTTTTTTTGATAAAAAGGTAGTGTTTGTTCACATGTTTTGCTGTTTCTAATGAAATGCCTTATTTAAAGTACTTCAAACTTTATAGAGTTGTTATAATGTTCTCAAAATCTGTTTACTTTTTGATAAGAATTCATTTTTCTTATATATGAGTTATTTTAGTTGTTTCAATGAGGTCAGGCATATGATGTGCTCTAAGTACAGCTTTTTATTTATAGGTTTCATAATGATTGCAAAATATCAACTCAAATTTCTAACATCACAACAAACAGGCTTCAGGGCGTTTGTTATGAATTCAAAATTCAAAAACTTGAGTTGATATTTTGCTATATTAAACTTTCATGAGTTATTTAACCTTTTTCTCTGTGATTCTGTTGGAATAATTTGGCCACTTGACATATGGCATCTGTTATGGTGGAAATTCTCCTAATCATCCTTCTATGACATCACCATTGTTATGACATCACCATTGGTGAAATGAGAACAATGTCAGAAAAGTCACAATCTTGCTTTCAACCAATCAGGTGTTATAGAAAATATACTCAGTCACACAACAACCAGTACAAACACTGAACTTTACATATCAGTAGTTTGTATCACATGAAGTAGATTAACAAAAAAATCTCAGAGATAATAACAGAAAAGGGAAACACTGGTCTGATCTATAATCAGGTCACTGGTAAACACTGGTCTGATCCATAATCAAGTCACTGGTAAACACTGGTCTGATCCATAACCAAGTCACTGGTAAACACTGGTCTGATCCATAACCAAATCACTGGTAAACACTGGTCTGATCCATAACCAAGTCACTGGTAAACACTGGTCTGATCCATAATCAGGTCACTAGTAAACACTGGTGTGATCCATAATCAAGTCACTGACAAATAGATATTTCACCACCAAAACAGCTGGTACCACAATGGTCCTGACTTCGTACAGGCACTTCAAACAAAAAGGCGGGTTAAATCTAAGCTTAACAGAAATAATTCGTGGAGAGTGTAGATTTGTACTCATTTTAACATGGGTACGGCATTTATATTCAATTATTTAACACTGAGCGACAGCGAGGTGTTCATTGAGAAAATAAATGCCAAACCCATGTTAAAATGAGTACAAATTTAGCACAGGAAGGAATTATTTCTTTTCTGATATGACAAATACGGTATTTTTTGTGACAAAAATTTCCCTAGGCGTAGCCAAAATAACGGCTGTTCCATTTAACTTCCCCAGTATGGAAGTTTGATTAAATTTGTATATTTATGTCATCGTATGTGTTAAATGTGTATTTATATAACTGATTTCAATTAGATAACCTCTCAGCCGTTAAATCATCACATAAACGTTTTTAAATCAGTGTTTTGTCTCGTACCGACATACATTGTTTGACGATATGAAAACCTCATATTAGAATTGCTTTTAAGTGTAGTGTAATTTAATTAAAGGATCCTGCATACAACACAGGGAAGTTTGGGGAAGTACGCGAGCTGATCCTGGGAATGTTAGAGACCTATAATTATGAACAAACTCTGATGAAAACATGTAAAAACCTTCTGAATCATGACATCCATGTTCATCTAAAAAGCTTGACAAATGCTGCTGTCAGAGGATATATACCAAGAGGACAGAACTGTAGTCTGTGTAATAAACAGTTTATAAACCAGAATGAAACAGACACTGTGCTGGTCTTTAGGTAAGAATTATACAGAGGGGGAGACAACTGTAGTCTGTGTAATAAACAGTTTATAAACTACAACAATACAGACATAGGTAAGAATTATACAAAGGGGACAGAAATGTAGTCTGTGTAATAAACAGTTTATAAACCAGAATGATACAGACACTGTTCTGGTCTTTAGGTAAGAATTGTATTAATGGGAGATACCAGTAGTCTGGGTACCATTTTGTGTAAAAAAAACATTTGGAATACTCAGGTTTTTTTCCACTTTCTACTGTTTAAGAATGACTTTGGCATACTCCGGTTTTTACCACTTCATACTGTAAAGAAGCAGTGGTGCCTAAATATTTCATTCACAATATTTTGATAAACAGAAATATTTTATCAAATGGGCAAAATGGAAGCTGAAGTTTTGAACACATTATCAATGAATCATAAATATACTGGTATATGAAATTTAATCTAAATGAACACATTTTACAGTGCCGTGATTCATGAATTAACAAAAATAGGTAGGCAATATTAAATTCCTTTTTATTCCTTTGCTCTGAAGGTTTTGGGATAAGGTGGGGGGGGTTAAACTGCTTTACCCTTGTCTGTGTTTCTTTGTTTTCATAACACTTTTTCCTTCTCAGCAATTACTCATCACAGTCGCTTGAAATTTTAACTTATTCTTCTTGTAGGTATTTCATATGGTGTGATTCCTTTTTGGAAAAATTCAACTTCCTTTTTACCGAGGACTTCTTTTTTGTTTTTTTTATATATTTTGAAAGTTGAAAATTTTGTCGCATTTTTTTCAACACCTATTCAGCAGCTTGTTTTTTCAATGCATTCTTTCTATAGGTATGCCAAATGATGGGATTCATTTCAGAAAAATTAGTCCACGACTTCCTGTTTTCAGAGGACTTTGAATTTATTTTGGAAGTTGAAGTTTTCATTTTTCTTACCAACTACTCATTACAGATGTTTGTAATTTTAACACATTCTTCCTGTAGGTATGCCATATGGTTGGATCCATTTTTGAAGAAAATCAACAACCACTTCCTGTTTACTTAAGACTGTTTATTTTTTTACTTTAAGTTTTTGCTAGTTGAAGTTTTCCTCACACTTTTCTCAGCAACTACTCATCACAGCTTGAAATTTTAACACATTATTTTAAGGATGGGATCCATTTTCCTAAAAAATTCAACTGCGACTTCCTGCTTACCAATACTTTGTTTAATTTTTTACCTTATATTTTTGAAAGTGGAAATTCTCAACAACTACTCATCACAGGGGCTTGAAATTTTAACACATTCTTTCTGTAGTGGGATCTATTTTCAGAAAAATTTTGACAACAACTTCCTGTTTAATGAGGATTTTGTTTATGTTCCTGATATTGTGATTGAAACAAGGGTATCACTAGTGAGCCATAACTTACAGATTTCTTTTTTTGAATTAAAGTCTTGGTTATATTATTTTGTTGGTGAATACCAGATATGTGGAGAAATCCTTGACATTTGTACCCACAAACTGTACCCAGTAAAATGTTGTTTTCTCCCATCCACAAAAAATTGAAACTAAAAAAAAATTAAAAAAAGAAAACACTGCATATGAAAAAAAAATGTATTTTATGTATTGGCTATGAATATAATCATGACATGGTGTTGCTTCAGTAGTACAAGTATGATATTCTGTTTGTTTTTTTCTCCAGATGTGGACACACCTACCATCTCCCATGTCTGAGATCAGTTGGTTCTGTCCATTTGATTGATGATGAAGAATTGTGGGCGTGTTATCTCTGTAGTCACTCAAAAAGGGGGAGGATCCAAAGTACACGCTTCCATCGTTCATTGTCTAATCCGAGCCAAGCAGCTGTACCAACATCCAAGGAGAAAACTAAGGAGGTATGATGTTAACTCGCTGATTATCTCACCTTGAGTTAGGTAGGTCATTGGTTGGTTCCTCAGCCAAGTCATAACAGACTGCTTCTCATTCGTGTCAAAGTAATGTTTCTGAGTGGGACAGATGGCCTACTTGGGGGATGTTACCTCCAGCTCATTGATGATTGGTTCTAAGAGTAATCAAAGGAACCAAGGTTATAGCGGTAATCAAAAGAATGCAATCCAGGGACAAAGACCAGACATGGAAAACAGACATACACAACAAAGAACATAAAGTAACTAAAATCATACATACAAAGTAACAAAACCAAAAGAGCAACTCTGACTACACTAAAAATTGGGAGCATGGACCAGGTGCACAGGTAGGGTAAGGGTCCTCTGCTTTTATAGAAACTCCAGCTGAGTTGCTCATGAAAAGTCAAGTCTGTGGTAAAAGAAAGAAGAAAGTAAAACTATGACATGTTGAACAAATCAGTTTTCATGGCGCAGATGGATACTCTAAATCAAACTAATGTTTCCAAGTGGGATGGCTTGCCTACCTGGGAGATGTTACCTCCAGCTCAGTGATGATTGGTTCTAAGTCAGAGTATTGTATTTGAGTGGGATGGCTAACTTACCCTGGGGATTGTTACCTCCAGCTCTGTGATGATTGGTTTTAAGTCAGAGTAATGTTCTGAGTGGGATGGCTTGCCTACCTTGAGAATTGTTTCCTCCAGCTCAGTGATGATTGGTTCTAAGTCGGAGTAATGTATCTGAGTGGTATGGGTTTCCTACCTTGGGGGATGTTACCTCCAGTTCAATGAAGATTGGTTCTAAGTCAGAGTATTGTATTTGAGTGGGATGGCTTACTTAACTTGGGGATTGTTACCTCCAGCTCAGTGATGATTGGTTCTAAGTCAGAGTAATGTTTCTGAGTGGAACAGCTTGCCTACCTGAGGTATGTTCCTTCCAGCTCAGTGATGATTGGTTCCAAGTCAGAGTAATGTATCTGAGTGGTATGGCTTTCCTACCTTGGGGGATGTTATCTCCAGTTCAATGATGATTGGTTCTAAGTCAGAGTATTGTATTTGAGTGGGATGGCTTACTTACCTTGGGGATTGTTACCTCCAGCTCAGTGATAATTGGTTCTAAGTCAGAGTAATATTTCTGAGTGGGATGGCTTGCCTACCTGGGGTATGTTCCCTCCCGCTCAGTGATGATTGGTTCTAAGTCGGCGTAATGTATCTGAGTGAGATGGCTTGCCTACCATGGGGATGTAACCTCCAGCTCAGTGTGTGGGTCTATAGTACATAACAAGATCTGTTTAGTTATTCAAGCATTCCTATCTTGAAACAGGAAATATCTGTCTTGGGACATTAAACTGCAGTCAATCATTACTACTAAGCTAATTTGATCAGTCAATAAATTTTATCAAACATTAATGTTTGGTATCAGGTGCATAGCTGAGGT
Organism: Perna viridis; assembly: GCA_037379345.1. Taxonomy (NCBI): domain Eukaryota; kingdom Metazoa; phylum Mollusca; class Bivalvia; order Mytilida; family Mytilidae; genus Perna; species Perna viridis. The sequence goes on from CM074523.1 coordinate 20,084,480, forward strand.
ATTAATGTTATAACTCTCAGATGCTAATTATTGTACAATGGGAGATAATCCAATTTACATGTTCATATTTTAGGGTGAATATTTGGGGAGCTGTTTAGCTTTAAAAAATGATATTTAAATGGTTGTAATGATATATATACTATAAATGTATTAATTTTTCGCAGTAAACAGAAAAGCATGTAAAAAACACCTGCAAAAATGATTTTTACGCTATGTAAAGCTAATAATTTGTTTTAACCACAAAAATGGATACCAACGAATATGTTGACTTTACAGAATGTGCAAAAATTATCTACCACAAAAATTAATATATTTGCAGTAAAGGTTTTGATATATGTTAATGGAACTTACTATGCAATTTACTTTCCACCTCCATAAAACTGCTACAGAATTGATCGACATGCTCCCAGTGAAATGTTATAATAATGATACATAAACTGCTGAGAGAAGCCAACATAAAAAATTCAAGCATGCTCCAAGATTCCTCTTATGAAAAAATATAAAAATATATCATCCTTAGTTTTGGTTTATGTTAACATTTAAGTATGAAAAAAAATGTTACAATTTTTCTGTATGGTTTTGGTTGTTTGCTTCACTTCTTGCATTGCTAGATATTTTGCAATATCTTATCTATCATGTAACATGAAGTAGTGAAAACTTGGTCGTTGTGTGATTGTTAGACATAGTTTATGATTGGTAAAAAGCATTGTTGCGAGGTTTGTATCAGCCACTGATTTGAGAATGTTTAGGATTGGGGGTTTATGATTGGTAAAAAGCATTGTTGCGAGGTTTGTATCAGCCACTGATTTGAGAATGTTTAGGATTGGGGAATCACCAGCCAATGATTTTAGAATGTTTTAGGAGGGGTTTACCAGCCACTGATTTTAGAATGTTGTAGGGGGGATTACCAGCCACTGATTTGAGAATGTTTTAGAAAATTTGTTTATACTTTTTTTCTGAAATCAATGGAAAATAAAACACACTCAAGAACTTGACATATCTTGACATATTTTAAATATCTAAAGAACTTGTCATATTTTATATATCTTTTGGTTTTTTTTTTTCAGATGACATTAGATGCTCAACACCTACAAGCAATAGATGCTATGAGGAAAGCCATGAAAACTCCATCAAGGGTAAGCTATGTGAATCAACTGTTTGATAATCAGTGATGCTATATAAATCAGCTATTGATTAATAGAGCTTCAATTTTTAAACAGATAAACCTCAATTTATCAAACCTTTACTTTTTATATGACCTCAATTTATCAAACCTTTACTTTTTATATGACCTCAATTTATCAGACCTTTACTTTTTATATGACCTCAATTTATCAAACCTTATCAAACCTTTACTTTTTATACGACCTCAATTTTTATGGTCATTTAATGTTATGATGCTCTCGTCGTCGTTAACATTGTGGTTTATGTTCGTCATTAACATTGTGGTTTCTGTTCGATGTTAACATTGTGGTTTATGTTCGACGTTAACATTGTGGTTTCTGTTCGTCGTTAACATTGTGGTTTCTGTTTGATGTTAACATTGTGGTTTATGTTCGATAACTTTAGATGCAGTGAACCAAATGTCATGAAATATATTGTTATTTGCTGCTAGGTGAAACGTGCTATGGAGAATTTGGTCACTGGCCCCTACCATTCTACAAAAATGGGCCAAAAGGATGTAAAATAGATGTTAATTTAAAATTGATGTACATTATAGGTTTATTTCACATTCAATTTTGGACAATTCTTTTTTTATTTTGTTATTTACAATATACTGTACTCAGAAAAGGAACACGTTTAACATGTGATAAAAATTTGGTTCTGCTTAAATAAACAAGAAGGCCCCCAGAGGCAATTTAAGTTTTTGATTTTCCCAAGATCACCTCCTCTGAAAACACTGGTGCCAATGTTTTGAAACTAAATAGGGTTAATGACCTCAATGCCCTAGACAAACATTCACTTTAGTGTTGCTCGGGTGGCTCAAAGTTGCCATTGAAATCCTATGGGGAAACACATTTTGGCCTTTATCTTTGCTTTTACTGCACCAATGGTGACCAAACTTGGCAAAAATAATAAAAGGGACACCTTACACATGTGATAAAATTTTGGTTCTGCTTGATTTAACAATATGTGGGGACAGGAGCTATTTAAGCTTCTGATTGGCCAAATTTCAATGATCAACTCCTCTGAAACCACAGGTGTCCATGTTATGAAACTTGATAGGGTTAATCACCTCAATACACTTTACAACAATTTGTTGTTACATATATTCCTCCACTTCATGGAGGAATGATGATAAATATAGAAAACTTTCTGAAGGGGTGGCAGGAATGATGTAAGTGTAGAAAACTCTCTAAATGAGGTGGCAGGAATAATGTTAGTAGAAAAACTCTCTAAAGGGGTGGCAGGAATGATGTAAGTCGAGAAAACTCTCTAAAGGGATGGCAGGAATAATGCAAGTAAAGAAAAGTCTCTGAAGGTGTGGAAGGAATGATGTAAGTGTAGCAATTCTGGCTCTCTCTCTGGAGCCTCTTGTTTATTTTTTGAGTTATACAGTGCTAAAGGGGCTACACTCCAAAAAAATGACCTTTTTATTCTTGGTCCAATAAAGAAAAGCTTTTTTCATTAGATTCCCTCTGAAAGTCCATGCTTGCATTTTTCAACCAGTTTTTAAGTAACAAGAGGTAAAAGGGCCCAAAACCGTAATTTTTGCAAGACTGTTTTTGATATTTTTCGTCTGATTTTAATGACTGAAAGCAAATTTGTTTTACTTAAATTGAATTTCAAAATATTGTGCAATATTTAATCCAAAGCAGTTGTGCCTACAATGAACAGTAAATCTCTATGGAAAAGAGTAATCAAGGGAACCAAGGTTATAGTGGTAATCAAAAGAATGTAATCCAGGGACCAAGACAGATATATACAAAAAAGAACATAAAGTAACTCAAATCATACATACAAAGTAACAAAAGCAAATGAGCAACGAGGACTCCACTAAAAACTGGGAGCATGGATCAGGTGAACCGGTTGGGTAAGCGTTTTCTGCTTTTCTAGAAACACCCACTCATAAAAAGTCAAGTCCAGGGTAGACAAATGAGGAAAGGAAAACTATGACCTGTTTAATAAATCAGATTTCATTTTGCAGATTGATACACCATATCGATCCATGAGTTCATGATGACTACCATAAAACTTCTTTAGTGATGACTTCAATCTTGTAGCAACATAACCCTGTTTCAGAAGCTTATTTGTTTTAGGGCGATACAAAAAGTCTGTGTAGTTTCGGCAAGCTCTGGCATAACGTATGAGTTGTGATATGAACACTCCATACGCAGGTGCTGAAGGGATGTTGCCACAGATGAAAGGAAAGTTAACAATTCTGAATGAAAAGTCATCACGTTTGTCTTAAAGTTTGGTCAATAGTTTTCCTTTACCATCGATTTCTAAGTGTAGGTCAAGATATGAGGCTGACTTCACAGTGTCTGTAGTATCCTTTATCTCAAGTTCTTTGGGGTAGATGTGATGTATCAAATCCCCTAAATTAGGATTGTTTAAAGATAATAAGAGTGTGTAAATAACTAATATTATTTATTATACCTTACATAATAAAGGATTAATTCTATTGGATGAAATATAATCATGTGACATAGATTAATTTGGATATTTTTTGTTTTTAATCGCAAGAAAGGTTGAATAACCCCCAAAATTCATGCCATCATTGAATAACCCTATTATTCACCAGTGAATAACCCATTTGAAACCATACATTTTTTGTCAGTCCTTTATTTGTTCCGTATAATAAAACAATTACGGCACTCTAATTTGGTGAATATCCAAAATTGTCAACCTAACTAAAGCCCTCAAGGATATAACCCTAGTTTGGCTTGACAATTTTGGATATTCACCTCCTCAGAGGGCCGTTATTGTATATTGTGTCCGCATTTGCCCCAAGTGAACCAAGTTCAATTGGCTGTGGTCATATCATACTGCATTTGTTGAAGCTTTTTATTACTTCATACTGAACAAACTTTCCGTTTTAAATAAACTAGATCTGGAATGATTAAGATATCCTTACTTGATCTGTCTTATTTGGTTCGTTGTTTTTTTCTGATTGTGAGTCAGTGCAATTAAATGATGATTTGAGATTTGATAAATCAATGCAAAAAGTAATGATGTGTTCAATATGTAGACACTCGTTGTGATAAATTTCATATTTAATACTAGATGTTTGGCAAGTTTTTTATTTTGTAAAAGCCTTCGCTCTATTATTTTGACAGATGGCCATATTAACTGAGCTTTCAAGATCAGATACTCGATCAGTTAGAGGATCATCAGGAATTTTCCACCAGGACAATTTCCAGCTAAGATTAGCTCCACCCATTGCTCCAACTAAGTCATAGAAAACTTTTACTTACCGTTGATGTTATAATTAGAAAGATATTTATAGAAATGTTTGACAAAATACCTTATTCTGTTTGTTTACTGTGATAATCAAGGCATATAATGAGCTTCTGAACTACGACTCATCTACATGTATGTTACTGTCTGAATAATCTTACTGAACTATGACTCATCTACATGTATGTTACTGTCTGAATAATCTTACTGAACTACGACTCATCTACATTTATGTTACTATTTACATGTATCTTTATATGATTTCTAAATATTCACTGTTTATAGTTGAGACTTTAAGTTCACAAGAGGAATCAGTCACAAAATATATCAAAACATTATATCATTTTTTGGTTACTATTTTTTTTTTTTGGTGAAAAAATACTACTGTATGTACTTGCCTTTAAGCTAAGTGTTAACCTCTAGGAAGGGTTCCAACTTAAAGATGAGATCTAGTCATGTAATATGAGCTAAAATTTTTGGAAGACTGTACTTATCTTCTACCTTTTACTGCTAAAAAATTAATGCAGTAAAAGAGTGTTTATTTTGCCACAATACTGGCTTCTTATGATTTTAATTGTATTTCTCATTTTGTGTATTAATTTTTTATCAGTGTACATTCATATAGATAAAACCCAAAGATGAAACATGACACATTAACGTACCATAAATATGATAGGAACTCCTCAGCTTTTCTAGTTACACATAAGAAAAACCATGAAGGCACAAGAATCTGAATTTGACCGATTCGTCACCGATTCAGTTCTAAAATTATAGTTTTACTGGTTGAAATTTTTGCCATTACTATTTTTCATAACTGCTTGACAGAGTTATTGTTCTTTATTGCCAGTGATATCTAACAAAATTTTTAGCGCCACGTGGTGGATAGAATTACTTTACATTGCGTTTGTCTACAATTCCTGCATTTTTTAAAGAAAAAAATTCTTTATTCTGCATCAGAGGTTATTTTTAGTGTAGCGGAAATGGCTGAGTAGTTTCGATGGACCATAATTAGTGACAAAAGTAATCAATATTTTAGTTGGTTATGACAACCCTTTTTATGAAATTAGTTAGGTCCTTGTTTTTTTTAGAATGAGTTGGAAATGATTAGTCTATTGACCAATTGGCGTGTGTAATGATTAGTCTATTGACCAATGGGCGTGTAATGATTAGTCTATTGACCATGGGCATGTGTAATGATTAGTCTATTGACCAATGGGCGTGTAATGATTAGTCTATTGACCAATGGGCGTGTGTAATACGTTGATACAATGAAAACAAATTGGCTTCATTAGTTGTGTGTAATATTTAAATCATCTGTAAACAAAATCACCAGAACTATGATGTACAAATAAATGTCTGTCTCCAAAGAAAGTCTATTACATGTATTAAGAAATGGCCACAAGTTTTTATGGTTTTGTTTTAATTTCTATTTCATCTTTTTTCCCGATCTATTTTTGGTTTATATCAACTTCTTATTAATTGGTATTCGGACGCTGACCTTTTTGAAAAGAAATATTTTGATTTTAAGATGGAAAAAATGTTTCAATCCTTCCAAATCATACTTATCTGACATTATGCTTTTACAAATAGAAAAATGAATAATTTGTTTCAATATGTGTGAAAAATGAAATGTTTACTGTTGGCTTAAAATAAATTATATTGATCCAAAGATATTGTCCAATGTCTCCACCTCCTAAATATTAAATGGTTGCCCCCTTGTAGAAAACGTACAATAATGACATGTATCTGATTGACTTGATTGGTAGGTCAGTCATCACATGTTCAGGTATACAATGTCTTTATATAGTAGGACTCCCGACCTGTTCACAGAGGGATCCAGCACCCTGGACCATGTGCACCGGTAGGGTAAACATTGACTTGATTGGTAGGTCAGTCATCACATGTTCAGGTATACAATGTCTTTATATAGTAGGACTCCCGACCTGTTCACAGAGGGATCCAGCACCCTGGAGCATTTGCACCGGTAGGGTAAACATTGACTTGATTGATAGGTCAGTAATCAAGTGTATACAATAATCCTGTTGACACTATACATACTTAGATTTACCATACCTAAGTGTTGCCTCTAAGTTTTCTCCTTTAAACCTGGTATTTTTATTGTTTGAGTTTTCACTTTATGTTGGATATTAATCGATATTTATTTACCATTCGAAGCCCGTGATCAGAAATGCACGTGACTTTTTAACCACAGAGCAGTGGTTAAATTTCTGTGAGATTTTTGACATTTTGGAAGTTTTCTACATAATTCATAGATGAAACCAGTTCTCCTTCAGCCTTTACTTCCTTTCACTTTTGTTTTTGATAAATTAAAGATTTTAACCGCGAGAGCTTTAACGACACCATACAGTTTTTCCAAAAGAGAAATAAACCACTCACTACTGAAGAAGAATTGATATATAAAAGTCTAACATTTAATTCAAGAGCCATATTACTTAATTCAAAACAATAGAATTACAAAGCAAATTAAACAAGTAATAACTCCTATTAAAATGAGTATAGAGTTCGCACCTATTAAATTATCCCTTAAATAGTTATTTGACGAATTAGTGATTGTATAAACAAAAGCAGTACACGATGTTGAATTACAAACCAGAAGTGTATTATCTCTACACGCAATAGCCTTTGGTGAATGTAACCCATCTTGATCACAAAGTAAATTTTTTCTGCATTTACCGTCTGGTGATATTACTACAACCTTTAATGACGTCTCGTATATAACGTAACAATATCCATTATTATCTATTGTTAATTGATGAGGTCCTCTGAGTTTTTGGTCTTTTACAGTCCACTTCGAATGGCCATGTTGATCAACACAGTACACCATGTTTTCATCGCGATACACTGAAATATAAATGTTGTTTTTATAAAGACACGAATCGGTGATTCCGTGATTCGGAACATGAATTGTGTTTATTAAATTACCTTCAATGTCTAAAATATTGATTCCTTTTCCGTTACCTACAGTCACTATAAGTCTATTCTCAGCAACATGAATTCCAAAGCAGGGAAATCCAACGTCTATCCATTTCTCAGTAAGATCTGTCTGAAGGTTGAATAAAATTACTTCTGTCGCTTGTGTTATTGCAATTTTATTTTCAATGAAAAATGCGACACCGTATGGTTTGTACAATAAATTGATAGTTCGGTTATGAGATCCATCTTTATCATGAATTATTAAACAATCGTACTTATGATCTACAAACACCATTTGACCGCTAGGAAGTATTGTACAGCCAGTTATCTCCCCTGCATTCACTTTGAACATTGAGCTGCCCTCGAGTTTGATGTGCTTAAGATGTCCTTCCAAGCACTGATGTGTATTACAATTTTTATGAACAGTTTTCAAATACATTTTGCAGCACGGGTTTCCGTGGTTTGACGTAAGAAACTCTGCATTTGTATTGTGATGCAGACATCTGTTTATTTTCTGCAAAATAAAAGCCGGCATAAATTTTATAAAGACATTTGGAACTGGTCTGTGCTTATTATGTATAGTATGATAACAAGCACATTCGGAACACAGTGCTTCTACGCAGTCGGGACAATAACAAGCCATTTCTGTGTCAGGATGATTGAAACAATTCACATTTAGAAACCGCTCCATTCCCAAGTCGTTCCTCACACCGGCACTGAATTGTTCTGATTCTAAAATATAAAATGCTATTATATTACACAGAACATAAAATACCAAATATTATAAGTTTCGTAAATAAGAAAAAGTTTTATTGCAACGTCAAACATGCAATGTAAGGACACGTTCTAGACCATACTATTTTTTTAATACAAGTTAACAATTAAATTTGATTTGTAACAACCTTTCTGATTGGTTGATTCTCTTTGAGCAAACTAGATTATTCTATGTAACCTGGCCTGGTACTACAAAGTCATTAACGTCGATTGTTCCATAATACCACGTTATTCGAATAAATGTGATAGGACAGTACTTAGACATTATTGATTAAATTGTTATTGTTGAGAAAGGGAGGAATGTATAATGACTTTAAGAATTAATATTGTCTATGTACTGTCCTATCACATTTCCTCCCTTTCTCAACAATAACAATTTAATCAATAATGTCTAAGTACTGTCCTATCACATAATCCAAAACAAAATAATGTTTTACGATTATTAATATTTGGACTGTCACCTATTATAAATTAAATTAAAAGGAATTTTTATTTATTTTTTTTAATTTTTGAAAAGATTATGCTCAATAACCAGGTTTTGGCCAGTTGACACTTTTTAACCGCTTCGCGGTTTATAAGAGTAAACTGTCGCAAATCAGGTTATTTTGTATAACATGTTTGAAAATTAGAAATATTCCTTAAATAGAAATCATATCGATTATCAAAACCTGTCATTGCTATGACAGAATGAGGTTTATAGCGATAATGGTGTCCATCCATATGTCTATCATCTGTCCGTCCGTCTGCTCCTAATGTCTGCATAATTTCATATCAGAGCCAGTTTATATTTAACGGAAGCTTTAAACGACACACACTTGTTTTTTTTTAACATAAAATGCTTTAAATAATTTACATCTTGAGAGTATTTCCTTAAAAAAACATTTCTTAAGAGTATTTTCGGAAATCAATATCTACTTTATATTTTGATGTTCAATAAATGTACGTCATATCCTTAAACTGGTTTAAAAACTACATCAACGTCCTGCTTGACAACATTTAGGAATGTTGTCAGTCTAGTTTTTGGTGTTGTAGGGGAATGAGGTATCTTTCATTTTGGACTTGTATTATTATATCTCGTCGCCTCTTTGATTTTATTTGTATCTAATAAAACTAAAAATTACAGCTGTGATCCAGGAAAGATAACAAATGTTGGGATTTCTTTATTCATTTATTTGTATAATCGGAGTTATCGTTCTTAGATTATACACTATGATGGACTTCAATTTTTTTCTTTGTTCCATACTTTCTTAGTATTTATAAATAAATGAAATCGGAAAGAATTTTGATGACGACAAAATGAACGACTTTCCAGTGTGTTATGAACAGAAATATTACATTATGAGATGCAGGATTCGCCCGAAGCAATAACACAAAACATACATATTCCACTTGCTTAACATTATCTTAACATCTTATACTTTTTCTTATATTCAATATGACAATATTTCTGCCTTAAAGTTGTAGTATGTTAATAACAGTTACGACACAGGTGAGACTATATAACAGTTATGACACAGGTTTGACTGTAAAACAGTTACGACACAGGTTTGACTATATCAAGTTGTTCGAGTTGTGTAAAGACGGCACATGTTATTTTTTTTTTTTTTTTTTTTTTTTTTTTTTTTTTTTTTTTGACTAATTAATGGATTCGTCTACGATAATGTAAAACGAACATTTTTTTTAATTTGTAGACGAATTATTTAACGTGTAAAGAAAAATAAACGTATTAGATACATGTAAACAAATACCTTACCTTGTGTCAATTATTTAGATGCTAGTGTTCACAGGTAAAAATCAATAAATATAGTTGAGATACAGTCTAACGGATGGATGAACGTTAAAAGAAACTTTGATGTCAGTACACAATACATTTTTTTAAATCTACCATTTGTAAGGGTTAACTAAATGCTCACTTTCTAAATTTTAACTAAGCCACGTATCTGTTAATATGTGTATAGGGTTTGTTACTCACTTCACTAATATATTAAAAACAACTCACCTCGTTATATATACATGTTCAGCCACATCTTAGTCTATTTGATGTTTAAAAGTAGAACCGCACTTTTACAAGGCTCCATAATTATGTATTTTTAAGGAAAAGTACGTGTCGTTATTTTCAAAAATTCAGGATAGATCACTGTAGGATTCTTTCTTCAACAATTTACTCGTTACTTTTACTGTAATATACTAGAATTGGCACCATCATCCATACCCATGTGAAGATTTTGTTTAGATTATTGTCTAACACCTAGGCCTAGACTTCACACAAAAATGCAAAGTGTACCCCCTCCCCCAATTAAATATTATCATGCATCCGGACTTGATTTAATCTTTACGCGCCCCGAAGCTTTAAATTCGAAGACGAACATACACTTAATGATTTTCCGTTGGAAATAAAGAAATACAAATATCTCCAAGAAAAGCGGACACACAAGTCTGGTCTTACCAATACAACGAAAAGAACCTTTTGGATTACTATTCGGTAGTTAGTATGTAAAGCCGACATTATGTAGCTAAAGCATCAAGATGCACCACTGACGATAAATTTAAATATATAGGATCATCCATTTGTATTTACGTTGCACTTTAGATAATAATGTTATCAATTAAACACGTGAAATTAAAGATGTAAACGAGGGGAATTTCTTTTACAAGGACTCCAAAAAATTACTCATGAAAAACGAAATGTAAAACAAAATAGATCAAAGGATACATACAGAAGATTTCTAGACCAATGAAAGTTTGTGATGTAAATTAGAAATTTCCATTCTTCGTATTGCAAACTTCTGGTTATAATTGCCAATTTAGAAAATAACATAAAATGCATCATTACAGTTAACAGACATAAAACATCTTATCATAGGTACCAGATATTAACCACCTCATCACTGGCACCAGACATAAAACATCTCATCATAGGTACCAGACATTAACCACCTCATCACAGGTACCAGACATTAACCACCTTATCACAGGTACCAGACATAAAACAACTTGTTACACGCACCAGACATAAAACAACTTGTTACACGCACCAGACATGAAACATCTCATCACAGGTACCAGACATTAACCACCTCATCACATGTACCAGACATTTACCACCTTATCACAGGTACCAGACATAAAACACCTTATCACAGGTACCAGACATGAAACACCTTATCACAGGCACCAGACATAAAACACCTTATCACAAGTGCCAGACATAAAACACCTTATCACAGGTACCATATAACACAGTTTGAATTAAGTGCAGTTAAGTGTCTAGTATTCTGGAAGTATTATAGTCAACAATTAACCCTTTGCATCTTATTTAAAACATTTTATTTTCAATTTTATATTGGTATCAGATATTTTGAATATATAAGTCTAATTATGTATAAGCGCACTCGGTAGATAAGACATTTAAATTTCAAATTGAAATGTTGATTTTTTGTTGATAAATTCCAAATCAGAAAGCATCTATCTAACCTTGACATCTATGACAGACACTTATTAGGGTTACTTGTCTTCTGATAAATAACAATTTGTCAAAGTATTAGCAAATAATATTTATATGTTCACACTACAGAGAAATTCATTACCAGAACGCCAGAATCATAGAATGATAAATGCCTGTTTTATTTGTAATATAAGATAAAAGCTATAGAAGTATCAGGAATTCTTGACGAAGTGCAGAAAGAGAAATAAGCAAACATATTTCTTATAAATAAAACTGTTTAACAACTACCTTTCAATTTAAGTCTTGTTTGTTATTTTATTGTGTGTTATTAGTTTGCTATATATATTTATGTAATAATTGTAATGTTTCCATTATGTATTCTAATTTTAGCCGCTTACATCGTAGTTAACCACTGCCTTTTGGACATGGACAAAATAGGTGACGACGACGTAAGACGCATATTTTTGATTTGGACATTTCCGAGTAGCTCGGGTATTCCCTTCTCATGGTTGAGTTGGTCGCACTTTCTTGACTTTCTGATTGGTTGCTACTTTTTGGTGGTTTATTCTCCTCATGCAATTTAATTTTTGGTACTTGTTCTTATGTTGTCGAAGAGTTCACATCGAAACCTTTATTTACATTTTTCTGGACATCACCATTTTTAGAGTCTCGAGTCAGGTTCGTTACTTACTTTCATGTACATATCTTGCATAGTTTTGTTCATATTTGCCGCACTATACTATGTAATTTGTCAGTATGGAAGTCTGTTGTGAATACGTGCGTAAATGATGAACTGGTTTGTTTAATTAATTGCTGAACTTTTCATACATAGCTTATTTTTCATTATTCTTTAAATCTTATTGCGACAAACTTTCTCTTAAAATAGCAAACAAGTTCCGTGAGATTTGCATATAAGTAAATATTTAGAGTGTTTATAACTGGTTCATTTTCGCGACAATTTAAGCCGATACTTTTACTCTCCTCAAAGGTATAGAAATCAACGTTTTAAGACAAAGACTTTTAATAGAAAAGTCTGGTTATATAACAATTTAGATGGTTACAAGTATAATGACCTAATGGATTGGCACTTACTGTTAAATGGCCTTGATATTGATGAAATGTGTAAAATGTTTACAAACACTTTTCTTTCAATGATTAAAGAATGTGTTCCATCAAAAATAGTAAATACAAGAGGTAAAGAAAAACCTTGGTTCAATAGTGAAATAAGGAAGGCTATACGTGTTCGTGATAGAATCCGGGAAAAAGTTCAAACATATAAGCGACCCGGTGATAAAGAAAAATATAAGATACAAAGAAATAAGGTTAATAGCTTGAAAAGAATAGAGAAAGAAAAATTTGAGAAAAATCTAGATAACTTTATTCTTGAAAATATTTCTAATCCAAAATATTATTGGAAAATTATGAATATGCGTTTAAAATCTGAAAAAGGTTCTTACAATATTCCCCTGTTAACAAATGTCACATATATTAAGTCACTGGCGAGTACGGTGTACGAGGACGATGAAAAGTGTATCGTTTTAAATGAATATTTTTGTTCTATATCAAACATTAAAGAAGCAAAAAATCCTTTACCAAACATTGAGCGAAAATCAAATAATGAAATATTTACCATAAATATAGAACGTTCCGAAATAATAGATGTTATCAACATTTTAAACCCGAATAAAGCATCCGGTCCTGATATAATAAGCCATAAGATGCTAAAAATCAGTCCAGAAAATATCTCAATCCCTTTACAGATAATATTTAATAAATCCATTCAGTATTGCCAATTTCCCTCAAGCTGGAAGACGGCAAACGTGACTCCGACTTTTAAAAATGGGTTTACAGCTTTACCGTCGAACTACACACCTATTTCTTTGACTAGCTCTGTGGGCAAATTGGTGGAAAGAATAATTCATAAACATGTCTACAATTACTTATTTGAAAATAAACTTTTGTACGAATATCAAAGCGGGTTCCTCCCTGGATATTCAACAGTGCACCAATTATTATAGCTTTATAACTCTGTTCTTGATGGATTAGAAAAAAGCTAACAAGCTGTTTCGTTTTTTGTGACTTCTCGAAATCGTTTTATAGAGTGTGGCATAAAGGTTTACTGCATAAATTGAAATCTTACGGCATAACTGGTGATCTTTTAAAATGGTTTAAAAGCTATCTTGGAAACAGGGAACAAAGAGTTGTAATCAAAAATACAATGTCCTCCGTTTGCGGTGTCTCAGCTGGAGTTCCACAAGGGTTTGTGTTAGGTCCTCTATTATTTATCATTTTTGTCAACGACATTTCTGAAAAGCTAATTTCATTGACAAGACTTTTTGCAGATGATATATCATTTGAAGTTTCTGGAACCGATCTTGTACATATCAAATCTATCATAGATCATGATCTTGCTGAACTAGACGACTGGTCTAAAAAGTGCTTGATGGCGTTTAATCCTGATAAGACGGAAGTATTAATGATTTCGAATATGGGTATACCTGATATCAACATTAACTTCAATAATCAAGCAATTCCATTTGTTGACTCTCATAAACACTTAGGTGTAACATTTAGTCAAAATGGAAAATGCAATACCCACATTGACAACATTATAAAAAGTGCTATGAAACATATCAATGTGATGCGAAAGCTGAAATATGAAATTTGTAGGAATACTTTAGAAAAACTTTATCTAGTATACGTACGGCCTATTTTAGAATATGCATGTGAAGTGTGGGACAACTGTGGTGTAGTTTATTCGAATAAGTCAGAAAATGCTCAACTTGAAGCTGCTAGAATTGTAACTGGATTACCTATTTTTACCAAGATAGATCTAATTTACCGCGCAACTGGATGGGATACATTTAAATCTACACACGAGAGAAGAAAACTCCAAATGATGTATACATTTTACAACCAAATTGCACCTCAATGTCTGTGTAATTTACTTCCTCAAACAATTCAAAGTTAAAAAAAAACAATGTACTACTAACCTAAAAAATGGTTCAGATATAATGTTACTCTTCGGTAGACTTTCCATAACTGTTACAGCAGAATAATTTATTCCCTCTACGATAAGACATCGGAATAAACTAGATCAATTAAGAGATTTGGATTCGTTATCAAAATTCAAAAGCCAACTAAAACGTACAGAAAAAACCAATATCCCAAACACTATGATTTTGGACCCAGATGACTTAATATTGTTCTAACACAAATGAGAGGCAGAGCATCATTTCTTAACTATGATCTTCATAAAGTAAATATTGTTGATAATCCAACTTGCAGATGTGGATTCAAAGCAGAAACTCAACACCCCTATTTTGAATATAGTTTATACATTCTCTTAAGGCAGAAATTATTGAATTATCTTGCGAGGTTACCAGGAAAATTGCTAATTAATCTAGAACTATTTTTATATGGACATGATGATCTATCCAACGAACAAAACGTATTATTATTGAAGTCTCTTTTTGAATATATAAAAAACTCAGAGAGATTTCTTGTTGCTTAAGTTTCTACTACTTCCGTTGAACAGGCAAATCATGACACAAAAGCACACGTCTCATTTTGTTTATCTTTTCTCTTCCATATTTAACCATTTAAAGCTTTTCCTCCATTTCTTCATCTGTTTTATACAAGTAATTTAAAAAAAAAATATATTTCTGTATGTGCATGCTCATAAGATTATTGTATAGTTCTTTAACGGGAAAAGACTTCATAAGTAAGATGCACTTGTGTCTAATCCCTTTTGTGCGTTATTCGACAAATTAAATATGTTTAAACTAAACTAGAAATTGTACTATATCATGGGTCAATTCTTATTGACAGGTATTTAATAGTTAAGTGACCCCATTATCCAACTTTATGAGCAACTCGGCGGGTGTTTCTAGAAAAGCAGAGGACTCTTACCTTACCGGTGCATCTGGTCCATGCTCCCAGTTTTTAGTGGAGTCCGAGTTGATCATTTGCTTTTGTTACTTTGTACGTATGATCTTAATTACTTTATGTTCTTTGTTGTGTATGTCTGTTTTCCATGTCTGGTCTTAGTCCCTGGATTACATTATTTTGATTACCGCTATAACATTGGTTACTTTGATTACGCTTCCATAAGCTCCAATGCTAATTTCACTATGTTCAAAGTGTTATGGAGCTTTTACCTTAAGTTTAACTCGAAGACGACTATTCTTCACCTAAAACTGCATGTGTACACTAATAGCCCTGAAAATATTGTGGGGTTTACTACCTTGTAGTGCGACACTGGCTCCTAGAAGATTGATTGTTTGTTTGTTTGTTTGTTGGGGTTTAACAATGAGCTAAAAAAGAATGGGAATGCCCCTCCATTTCACAAAAAGGGGTCTTCATGCAGAAATCATATGAAAACATTTAATTCAGTAAGTTACAGTGACCATTTTATGTAGAAATGAAGAAAATATATAATCTCCTGCCAAATACAAGCTCCCCGTGTGTAGATTGATGTGCACTTTGTCACTTGTGTAGATTGGATGTGCACTTTGTCACTTGTGTAGATTTGATGTGCACTTTGTCACTTGTGTAAATTGATGTGCACTTTGTCACTTGTGTAGATTTGATGTGCACTTTGTCACTGGTGTAGATTGATGTGCACTTTGTCACTTGTGTAGATTGATGTGCGCTTTGTCTATTGTGTAGATTTGATGTGCACTTTGTTGTCCACAGCAAAATAACACAAGTGCACTAAAACTAATGTAGAACTATTTTTGCGTACGTTCTAAAAGCTTATTGGTTGAATCAGTGGTATGTAACTTATAGCTTCACGCATCTGTATGTTTTATTAAATTAGAAATCTGGTCAATTTACTTAAGATTTTTCCAGTATTAGCGATCGTCCGATAGACCGTATAAGCGATCGTCCGATAGACAGTATTAGCGATTGTCCGATAGACCGTATTAGCGATTGTCCGATAGACAGTATTAACGATCGTCCGATAGACAGTATAAGCGATCGTCCGATAGACCGTATTAGCGATTGTCCGATAGACACTATTAGCGATTGTCCGATAGACAGTATTAGCGATTGTCCGATAGACAGTATTAACGATCGTCCGATAGACAGTATAAGCGATCGTCCGATACACCGTATTAGCGACCATTCGATAGACTGTATTAGCGATCGTCCGATAGACCGTATTAGCGATCATCCGATAGACAGTATTAGCGATCGTCCGATAGACCGTATTAGCGATCGTCCGATAGACAGTATTAGCGATCGCCCGATAGACCGTATAAGCGATTGTCCGATAGACAGTATTAGCGATCGTCCGATAGACCGTATAAGCGATTGTCCGATAGACCGTATTAGCGATTGTCCGATAGACCGGATTAGCGATCGTCCGATAGACCGTATAAGCGATTGTCCGATAGACCGTATAAGCGTCCGTCTGATAGACCGTATAAGCGATTGTCCGATAGACTGTATTAGCGATCGTCCGATAGACCGTATTAGCTATCGTCCGATAGACAGTATTATCTATCGTCCGATAGACCGTATAAGCGATCGTCCGATAGACCGTATTAGCGATTGTCCGATAGACCGTATTAGCGATTGTCCGATAGACCGTATAAGGGACCGTCCGGTAGACCGTATTAGCGACCGTCCGATAGACCGTATTAGCGACCGTCCGATAGACCGTATTAGCGATCGTCCGATAAACCGTATTAGCTATCGTCCGATAGACAGTATTAGCGATCGTCCGATAGACCGTATAAGCGATCGTCCGATAGACCGTATTAGCGATTGTCCGATAGACTGTATTAGCGACCGTCCGATAGACCGTATTAGCGATCGTCCGATAGACCATATTAGCGATCGTCCGATAGACCGTATTAGCTATCGTCCGATAGACAGTATTAGCGATCGTCCGATAGACCGTATAAGCGATCGTCCGATAAACCGTATGAGCGACCGTCCGATAGACCGTATTAGCGACCGTCCGATAGACCGTATTAGCGACCGTCGGATAGACCGTATTAGCGATCGTCCGATAGACCGTATTAGCGACCGTCCGATAGACCGTATTAGCGATTGCCAAATGAAAAACCATAAGAAACAAAACCAATTACAACACAATAAATAAATAGACATGGAAAAAAAGACCTGCAGAAGAAAAAGCAACACAGACTTTTCCTCCACGAGATCTGACTTGTTTGTATTACTGTATACATTTTTTCTTCATTTGGATTTATCTGCTTTTGGGTTTTGTTTTTTTTAAACGGTTGAATATCAACATTCATATACATGTCATATAAAAATAAAGTAGAACACATGTAAATATATAAGTCCACGCGGGAGGTATATTGTAATCTTGCAGTCCGTTCGTTTGACCGTTCACCCCGAGATTCAAATATGCAAGTCCTCTTAAACCGCTGTAAGAAATTGGTAAAATTGTTATACTTATTTACATGATGCCATTGTGAACCTCATATTTGATTTTTAACTGAATATAACTAAGATATTCTACTATGCAAAAATGGACTCAGTCATTAGTAGACCATTGGGGATCATCTTCGAATTTGTTAATTCTCTAAAATCGGTAAATGGAATTTGATACAACTTTCACAATTTTTTTTTCATATGGTAAATAATGCAACGGCTATTTTTTCACTCTGAATGACATATGAGGTTTTCCTTATTGTTTCTGAGCAGAGGTGTCTCAAAGTGAGCTTAATTAGCATTTTTCCTGATTAAAACGTGTATTCAATTCAGATCAAAATACAGAGCATCAGAGCAATACGACAATTCAGGGACATCTAAGTCCAAAGACCTGGTCAAAACGTGAAAGGAGTAAATAGAGACAGAATCTGAAACGATCCGTGTAACTACAATTGTGATCGACAATATATCACCAATCAGATTCCGATCAGTCATCGATCCATTTTCCATAGTTGTTTTATTTCAAACAAAATACAATATGTGGATTTAGTATCTTTAATTTGTGGTACATTTAATATTGCAGCATATTGGATTCGTTCCAAGAAAAATTCTTAAATGAAACGATCATCTTCTGTCATTTTACATAACAAAAACATAACTGCGATCAGATCGGTCACCGGTCATCAGTTAACGATCTGTCAGTGATCAATCAGTCAGCGGTTATCGATCCGGCAAATAGTTTGGCGGATCGGAAGAGTAACTGTAACAACTAAAAACAGGGAGATACAAACTTTACATTTGTCGGTATAATGACGACAATAAATAAACTACTGTAGTGTTAATAGTACGTGGACTGAGATAACCCCCGTGTACCCCCACTCATCAAACAAAATATGATTTTCAGAAGAGTGTAACGGCTATTTTTTTTTACAATCGGAATGGCGCTTGAAGTTTTCCTTATTGTTTCTGGATAGGGAAGCAGAGGTGTCTCAAAGTGAGCTTAATTCGCAGTTTCCCTGATTAAAACATGTATTCAATTCAGTTTGAACAGTTGCCTTATCTGACCGTCTCCCAGATTAAGAAAAAAAAGAACAAGATAGATGCGAGTCTTATTTTGAGAAATAAACAATGCTTTGTTTGTATAATTATTGTTAAATAAAATTCCCATGTTACTTCAAGTTCCCTTAAAGTGATATATTATCACAAATAATTAAGTACCAGTCTTTGTAAAAATCAGGCAGGAGGTGATTCATGCATGTCAAATACACACCGAATTCAATTTTATGTCTTGTTTGGAAACCGTCATAGACCACATAACCAGTCTTAGTTTTCATTTGGGAGGGGATGCACTTTTGAGATAAAATTTATATAGATTGTGCATGAAATTATCACTTTGCAAGAGTTATCGTTCCTGATTTGGTTAATTTTAGTGGGGGAGGGGGGGGGGTCGGGTTAATGTGTAGTTTTCTCAAAAGTACAGATCCAAATACAAGAAATGACTATTGTCAGATAAAAATAATGACTATTGTCAAATAAAAATATAGCATATGCAGACCAAAAAAGCATCGTCTGATCCATGGTTTTTTTTTTCTACACAATGAATCGCCTTACCATAACCATAGGCAATGTCTGAATTTTATATGAACTGTTACCTAAGCATTCTATAATAAATAACAAAACAAAACAAAACTAAAAACTCGCAGACTCTTTATATGCAAAGTGTATTACGGAGACAAATGTAACCCATAGACTATAACTATATCTGGCTAAAATCTTATTTGGTCTTACTATTTTAAAGAAATTTCTTTCAACATTTCTCTGGATGACGGTTTTATATATCATTCGTGAGGAAGTATCATCCTTTGTAAAAATTGTTCGGCTAAACTGCAATTTTAAAGATAAAATTTCAACAGTTTAAAACAGACAAAAACACCTTCTTTTTTACTGAGCCTCACAAAAAAAAAGAAGAAAATATATGTGTGTATAAAAAAAACTTGGTTTTCAAAGCGAAATCGTTTGTTAAAAATGTTCGTTGATGGCATGAATACGTGCGTGTTTCTATAAACTTAAATTATACATAGAATATGTTTTGTTCAGTGTTTTATATGTATTTGAGATGAGATGCATTTTGAGATGTATTTACAAATGTGCAAACAGAAGTGAATAAAGGTTAAATCCGAGGAGTTGACACAGAAAAGAGTACTTTAATCTTACAAAGCTGTGAAATCTCCAAACTGCTACTTAAATTAAAAAAAAAAAATAAATGCAGATTGTATAGACTTAATGTTTACTGCTATTAATTTAGTATTATATTAAAAATGCGAGATTTTTAGTAGCGCCGAAATTTTTAAATTAAATATGAAAAACGCAACCAAACATTTTTTTTATAATATTGCTGTATATCTGTTTTAAATTGTACATTGTTTCATTACAATGTCGTTCAGTGGAGAAATTGAATTGTTACAGACAGCCGGTAATTTAAAAAGAAAATCTGTGCCATATTTGATTTGCCTGATGTTTTGTAAATCGAATATTGACATAGTTTTAGCACAAATATCGTGTAATCTATTTCAAAGGCTTTCCTGTTTTTTCCCCTATGATATCATTAGTTTCATATCCGTAGATATAATAGAAATGCTTTTTACACCGGAAGTACCAAAATACGCCCCGATCCCTCGACCTACCTTCTTTGAACCCTAGAGGTATATTAAATACCCGGTTTTTAGAGTCGTTTCTTTGGAATTTGGACTTTTGCTGTTAATGTTGTCACATGAAGTCGATAGGGTTTATTAGATTGGGGATGAGTATACATACAATTCTCGCACAATTACATATATATTACTGTAGAAGCAGATTCAGTAAAGGCCTGTGTCTTATATCAATGCTTTGTTGTCAAATGAAAATGATAGCTGAATAATTAAATGGTCTAGCTAGACCCTGTCCTTTGCATTATATTCAACCTTCGACATATGTAAAAAGTGAAACTTGCCTTACCACAAAAAAAATCTAAATCCGTGATTGTTTCTTTACCCAATTTGTATTTACACCATGGTTCACTGTGTGCGCAGGGGAGATAAATGATACATTAAACTTACAGATGAATTATATAACTATTCATAGTAACGGTGTCGTGGATACATCTTGACGTAAACAAGCACGTCAGTCACTGCTACATATGATACTTTTGTTACGTTACTCTGTATGTATTATTTTGGTTATTTTATGTTCTTTGTTGTGTTCGTCTGATTTCCTTGTCTGGACTTTGTCCCTGGATTACATTCTTTTGATTTCCACTGGAATCTTGTTTCCCTTGATTACTCATACTTGTACATTATGATAGACATATACCATTAAACAATGAAATGCAGAGATGTTTTGCAGGCTAATTGGATAAAACATGGGTTTTAGTTTCGAATGGTCAATGTTTGTATTACTTCTTGATTGAAACATACCTATAATGTTTCCTTATTTACAATGATATAGTATCAGTAGGTTGTCATTTATAGCGCTGGAATCTTACAAATAAAACAAATATCAGATAAGTCACATAAACATGTTAAGATTCTATAACAAAGATGCACATTTCAATGGTTATAGACGATTTGACGTAAATGCACTCGCTATAGCGGGGTTGATTTCCTTTTGTAATATACAAGGAGACATTTTCCTTCAATCAAATCGGAACAGAACTACTACATTTCATGACGTTTCAGAGGATTCAACTACATGTAGTCATAATTGTTATCCAATGACGACTATATGCATTGAACAGAAAAGCATTAAATTAACCAAAACTACTGTACAAACAACAACATAGTAGCATAAACCACACACACACAAACATAGAATGTGATGACAGTGTATAAGTATTCAAATACTCTTATTCATAACAATTAAACTTTTTAACGCGGAGAAAAACGTAGTAAGTCTGTAATAAGAAGTACTAGGTACAATCATTGCAAATACTAATCAAAGTACTCATGTACTGAATCAATTTATATCTACCGTTTGATTTTGTACGCCTCAAATAATCGTCAAATTGCGATTAAGAAAGACAATACAAAAGCACACACCAAATTTATGATGCATCGCAGCAGTGTGCTAGTTTGCTTGATACTAGTATTCATTTTCGATGTCAATTTACGTGAAACACCCAAAGGTATGAACACAAAACTCTCCGACATACAGCGTAATTGAACTACAAACTACCAGTTGACTTTTCTCAGTTTCTTAATTTTCAAGTCGAAAGTCAATTTATTGACCTCAAAGTCGAAACTGTCTGTCAAATCATTCAAACTTCAGCCAATCATTGTCATGAATCATGTCCTTAGATACAGATCCCTCTAAACTAGCTACATTCTTCGGTTGATAAGCTATACAGCTTAAGTGCTACAACTATCGCATATGTCATTTTAGGCGCTTAGTTACTGGGCACCTAGTTCCACATGTACATCAACATAAATGCCAAAGTCTAAGAATATAATTTCAACAATCCAGAGAAATGCATTATCGAAATTACTATTCATCGTCTATAAGCTACGGTTCATTTTAATTTGTCACCCCCGACCTTACAATGTCACGAGGCGGTTACAGTTATAAAAACACACGGTACAAAGGTTGATATATCAGGATGGTTTTGGAGGTTATGCTTCCCATCTGTTAATAGTTTGGCAAAAAATGAGCGGCAAAAAACAACTTGCAAAAGGGAGTGTAGTCCATGTCTGGAACCCCTTTCTTTATATCAGTTTCTTGATCGGAACAATTGCCCCCATTTTGTAAATATGTGTATTAAAAATACCTTAAAGTGGACCTAACTATCTGCATTTGAACCTTAATGGGTAATGCCAATGGGACTTTTTTCCTGTGCTAGTGTAAGATAATTGCAGATGCTAACAGGCTTTACAAATCTAATGGCTATGGCGACTGCTATATCAAGTCTGATCTTCGATCTAAATGAAAAGGTACGTCTATCCGGAAGTATAATTTGAGAATAATTGATGCAACATTGACCCTAATAGTACGCCTTTAATGGCGTTGTACTATTATTACATTATATAGCCTTGTCTGAGTCAGTTACTTGTCAGGTTCAAATTATTTATTGAAAAATAATTAAAATGTTTGGGTTGTTTCATTGATTAGATTCATCATAAAGTAAAACAAATTAACTGAAGCAAATATATGTATAAATGTACAATTTTGTACCAAAATGTAAAAGAGAAATATAAAGTAAAACACTTCGACATAAAAAAATTGTGGAATCTTAGTTCGTTACATTCAAATTAAAATATCAATTTTCATATGTCGGCAAAATACAGATCACCAGAGCAATACGACAATTCAGAGACATCTAAGTCCAAAGACCTGGTCAAAACATGAAAGGAGTAAATAGAGACGATCGAAATTCACATTAAGTTTACAAAATCTGAACCGATCCGTGCAACTGCAATTATGATCGATAATCGATCTCCAATCAGATTCCGATCAGTCATCGATCCGTCAAACTGTTCCATTAAACAAGTGATCGCATCAAGTGACTACAGAGCGGTCAATATATCTTAGGGATTCTTTGTTTCGTTTGTCAATTTTGACACATATATTTACATATTAAATAAATATAAGTATCAATGAATTACTTTTATTTCACAATTGTTTTATTTTAAACAAAATACAATATGTGGATTTAATATCTTGAATTTGTCATATATTTAATATTGCAGCATATTGGATTCGTTCCAAGAAAAAATTCTTAAATGAACCGATCATCTGTCATTTTACATAACAAAACTGCGATCAGATCGGTCACCGGTCATCGATTATCAATCCGTTAGTGATCAATCCGTCAGCTGTTATCGATCCGTCAGATATAAATTTTATATTTGTCGGTCTAATGACGACAACAATAAAACTACTGTAGTGTTAATAGTACGTGGACTGAGATAACCCCCGTGTACCCCCACTCATCAAACAAAATATGATTTTCAGCTTCTCTTATTCTACGAATCATTTGTCGTCAAAAAATAGACTGAAGCCTTTTTTTATTTTTTGGTCACTTTTTATTCCTCGTAGAGGCAAAAATCCATTTTTTACTTTTTTTTCTTCGAATTTCTTTCTACAAAAGTAAGTAAATTGACATATATGGATATCAACATGTAGCCAAATATCTCAGCTTTACAATGGTATCGAGAAAGCTGCAGTAACAAAAAAATACCACTACCCCATTGAAAAATCGCTGTACAAATTGACATATTTTTCAACGTCAAAACCCCTATAATATTTATGTTTCAGGAAAAGATGGCTTATTTGGTATTTTCTGTTTAGCATTATCACAATTAATGCTTCCTAGGTTTTTTTTTTTGATGACTTGTGGCAAATTTTGCAGTCAGATTTTATGTTTAAAAAAATGCAAAAAAAAATAGATTTTCGACTTTCCCATAAAAAGTCGGATAATTTCGACACTTCAAGTTATTGCTCAACTAAAACGTTTCAGATTGGGTATCATTTGATAGATGTTGTTATTTCTACACAAATAAACCAAAAAAAAACTAATTTTTAAGAATCATTTAAAAAAATGAAAATGTTGCCCCTACCCCTTGAAAACTGGTTTTAGTATCAAAAAGAAGTCTCACCGACAATGTAAAACATCATATTTTAGGCATTCATAATTACGATAATAATGTTCCAAACATATCTGATCAGTTTAGGCGCTTAGATTTTCTTTTTGGGGTTATAATTACTATTAAATCGTGAAAAGCGGAATTTTCAGAATTTCAGAGTTTCTTTTATATTAACCATTTTGTCATTTTTTTTTATAATACCATAGTTTAAACAAGTTTTTGTGTGATATAGTACATTTATATAGTGTTTTATCTTTCAAATGACCCCAAGTAATAAATATTTGAACTTTTCCAAGTCAATTTAGGTGAAAAATTACCAGCCCCACCCATGAAAAAATACCTCAGCATGAACCAAAATGTTGATTATTATCTTATAAAGGGTGTACAAGAAACATATTGAGTACTGTTGTTTTAATTATCGATGTATCAAACATATCTGCTTACTTCAGGTGCGTTTTTTTCAATTTTAACTTGACAAAAGTGATTTCTTCGAAAACAGGGGAATTTTCGGAATTTCCTATTTTCAAGACAGGAGGGCAATGCAAGAGTGTCAATATAGGAGTGTAAAATACAGGAGTGTCAATGCAGGAGTGTCAATACAGGAGTGTCAATACAGGATTTCAAAACAGGAGTGTTAATATAGGATTTCAAAACAGCAGTGTCAATATAGGATTTCAAAACAGGAGTGTCAATATAGAGTCTCAAATACAGGAGTGTCAATATAGGAGTGTCAAATACAAGAGTGTCAATGCAGAAGTGTTAATATAGCAGTTTTAATACAAGAATGTCAATATAAGATTTCAAAACAGGAGTGTCAATTCAGGAGTGTTAATATATGACTGTCAATACTGGAGTATCCATTCAGGAGTGTCAGTACAGAATTTCAAAACTGGAGTGTCGATTTAGGAATGTCAATATAGGATTTAAAACAGGAGTATCAATATAGGAGTATCAATGCTGGAGAGTCCATACAGGAATGTCAATACAGATTTATCAAATACAAGAGTGTCAAATATGGGAGTGTTAATACAGGAGTGTCATTACAGGAGTATGTTAATACAGGAGTCAGTACAAGAATGCCAAATACAAGAGTGTCAATACTTTAGCGCCAATACACGAGTGTCAAGTACAAGAGTGTCAATACAGGAGTGTCAATACAGGAGTGTCGATACAGAATTGTCAAATACAGGAGTGTCAAATATGGGAGTGTTAATACAGGAGTGTCAATACAGGAGTATGTTAATACAGGAGAGTCAGTACAAGAATGCCAAATACACGAGTGTCAAGTACAGGAGTGTCAATGCAGGAGTGTCAGTACAGGAGTGTCAATGCAGGAGTGTCAAATACAGTAATGTACAGTACAGGAGTGTCTAATACAGGAGTGTCAAACATAGAAGTGTTAAATACAGCAGTGTTAATTACAAGAGTGTCAGATACAGTGGTGTCAGATAAAACCTGCCAAGGGAAAACACAATCATATAAAAAAAACGGGAGAAAAGTCACATTTTCCCGAATGGTTTGTAATCTATAAGATACCCGCTGCCCGACCGAGTTCACGCCCGGTAACGAGAAGACAATCAATGATGGATATAATCAATTTGTCATTCTCATTCTGGATAGACCATAGCGACTAACTAGTTTATTGGCACGACCGTAGGAATTTCGAATTTATATCAACATATCAAAACTCCAGCAGTTTCTGTGCGGGCAATATAGTACGTGGGCTGAGATACCCCCAACCCCCTCGTGCACCCCCAACCCATCAACCAAAATATGATTTTCAGGTACCCTTATACCTCTCATTTAAGAATGTTTTGTTGCCAAAAAAAAAAACAAAAAAAAAAAAACTGATGCATTGTTGTATTTTTTATGTACTTTTGATACCTCGTTGAAGCAAAAAGTGTTTTTTTTTAAGTTATTTGATTCTTCGAACTTCTTTCTACAGATGGTATAAAGGTACCTAAAAATTACCATGAAGTTGATTAGTGGGGAGGGGGGGGGGTGCTGCACCATGGACCCTTCCAGACCATGGACTAATACGCTTAGCGACAATCTTTCGCAAAACGTATCAGCTGCTAAATGAAAACACCGTACGTCGGAATAACTGAATACCACACAGAGATTAATAGACAACGGCATATAAGTTGTCATGGTTGCCATATCAATTTTATTTAGTTATCAACAATCCTCTGTCTATCTTCAAATAAAAGCCAAGATATCAGGCAACCTTTAGGTGTTGTATAGTTTTTGTTTTAAAATCCTTTGAAATAATAGAGTTTAAGATATACATGTATATTGAATATTGGAGATCATATAAAACATAACACCATGGATTTATCCCGTACTTATTAATATTTAGATAAAGCTGTTTTTGAGCTTTTTATAAAGTCATTTTCTTTTTCTTTTTGTTTTCCGTTTTAATAATTGCCTCCTAGTTTCCATTTATTTTAGATATTGTTTAGATAGGCTAAATATAAATACTCACACTAGCATTTTATTCCTTTGCAGATCAAAATAACAAACTCGCTGATTTTCTATTACTCTGCTAATGTATTAGCTTTTCTTTCAGGATATCGAATCTCCTCAATATATGAATTTGAAATGTTAATAATCCACAGATCTTTTCAGCACAGGCTAATTAACAATTCAAGACGACTCTACTGATTATTACATGATGTGCTGTGTAATGTCAAATATATATACACATGTATATAGGAGAACATGCATGTTTGTTAAGCATGGAACATCAATATATGATTTCTGTATTCTCATGTGTTTACAGCAATAAATGTTATCTAATATAATGTGTTGGGACACAATTGAAAACAAGACTATTTATGACGTCGCTTAACGTAAAGTCTATTGAACAAAACTTGTTTTTTGTTAAAACAAAAACGACAAAAAAAAAACAAAAACAAAAACAAAAACTAAAAACGAACATAAACAAAAATAAACATGAACACAAAGTGCAGAATTGTCATTATTTGGAATTTTACAAGGTATTCCAGCATTTAACATGCCTTTCGTTTTAAAATACGACACTGTGTCTTTTTCAAATGTCAGGATACGTATCAGACGCGACGAATACGTAGAATTCTATATTACACATCAGAGAACAGTAATGTTGACTAATTATCACCACCAGTTTTTTCCAAACGATATTTTAATGAATATTTGATGTAAAGCTGATTATTTGCTTTTGCTCTAATCCAAAGTAATTCAACATCAAAAAACACAGCAGAACTATTCAATGTATCGATCAGGGAGACAGTAATCAAGGGAACCAGAATTCTATCTGAAATCAAAAGAATGTAATCCAAGGATAAAGACCAGACATGTAAAATAGAAAAATCACAACAAAGAACTTAAAGTAACTAAAATCATACATACAGAGTAATAAAAATAATGAGCAATTCGGACTCCACATATGGGAACATGGACCAGTGCGCCGGTAGGATAAGCGTCCTCCGCTTTTTTTTAGAAACACCAGTAAAGTTGCTAATAAAAGTCAAGTCCGGGGCAGACGAAACAGGAAAGGAAAACTATGAAAACTTGAACAAATCAGTTCTCATGGTCTGGATGGATACACCGTTACAATCCACGAGTTTATGATGATGACCTTAAAGTCTGTAGTGATTACTTCAATCTTGTAGCAACATAACCCTGTTCCAAAAGCCTAGTTATAAGATGCGTAGCCCGTAGTCACGGTAAGCTCTGGCATAACGCATATATGTATGAGTTATGATATAAAAACTCCATAGGTAGGTGTTGAAGGGATGTTGCCAAAGATGCAAGGAAAGTTGACAATTCTGTATGAAAAGTCATCACGTTTGTCGAAAAAATTGATCAATAGTTTTCCTTTAACATCGATCTCATAGTGTAGATCAAGATATGAAGCTTACTTCACAGTGTTTGTAGTTGCCTTTATCTCAAGTTCTTCGGTCTTTTGGGTAGACGTGATGTATCAAATCCCTGAAACCTGAAACCAGGATAGATTAAATATAATACGTCATCTATTTACCGAAAACTGAGATTAAAAGATCTAACTAAACGACATTTTTCGATCCATGAGTTCATGATGACGACCATACAACTTTAGATGGATGAGAATTATTCTAAGCAACGGCCAAATATAATGAATGTAATGAGGACATCTGTTTTGACAGTTCAATTAATAACGTATTATTGGTTTAAAACTTTGCTCTCAATAGTTTTTATTTCTATGACAAAATACATGTTAAAGACAAACTGTTATATAATCACCTATATCTACAATTTGTTTGCTTTATAATCCCTTTTTCTCCTATATAATCACATTTTTTTGCTTTATAATCACCTTTTTCTGCTATATAATCACCTATATATGATATATAATTACCTATATTTGCTTTATAATCACATTTTTCTGCTTTATAATCACCTATACCTGCTATATAATCACCTTTTTCTGCTTTATAATTACATTTTTCTGCTATAGTCACCTTTTTCTGCTATATAATCACATATATCTACTATATAATTACCTATATATGATATATAATCACCTTTTTCTGCTATATAATTATCTGTGTCTGCAAAATAAGCTACATTAGCTCGGTAATCGCTATATTAGACGGCTATAATGTGCTTATATTATGATTCAAACAAAATCCTAATAAATCTTTCGGAAAAGGATTTCTTAATCTTTTTTGTAAAACATATAACAAATCACCCGACTAGAACCCACTGCTAATTTGTCGATATTTTCCCACACTTACACAAAACGATGTTCCATGCTTAACAAATTTCGTTCAAAGAAGATTTTAGTACTATATACCGAGTTGTTTCATTCTGAATGAAATGCTAACCCATATAAAACTCAGAAACTCCCTTTGGTTAAGATAATTTATGGTGCAGAACAAACTACTAATTACATGTACATGATGTTTACTCAATCTACATATATATTACCGCAGCCCTTTTTGTAATCAAATCTGTATTTAAAATAAAAATCATACGTTCATCTTCCATATAAATCAACCAACTGAGGAACCTAACACAGTGATCAGTGGTTATACACAATTTATATACAGTGATCAGTGGATATACACGATCTATATACAGTGATCAGTGGATATACACAATCTATATACAGTGATCAGTGGATATATACGATCTATATACAGTGATCAGTGGTTATACACGATCTATATACAGTGATCAGTGGATATGCACGATCTATAAACAGTGATCAGTGGTTATACACGATCTATATACAGTGATCAGTGGATATATACGATCTATATACAGTGATCAGTGGTTATACACAATTTATATATAGTAATCAGTGGTTATACACGATCTATATACAGTGATCAGTGGTTATACACGATCTATATAGAGTGATCAGTGGTTATACACAATTTATATACAAAATAATGAAACTTACAACGCGCATGTGAGTTGTTTATTCATATATTTTTGGGTATTTAAAAAACTAACATTTGAGTACGTTACGCTTGACGGCAATTTCGACAATGGCAGCCTTGAATCAATACTACGACAAGTGGCACTATATGTGTGTTAATACTACGACAAGTGGCACTATATGTGTGTTAATACTACGAAAAGTGGCACTATATGTGTGTTAATACTACGACAAGTGGCACTATATGTGTGTTAATACTACGGAAAGTGGCACTATATGTGTGTTAATACTACGACAAGTGGCACTATATGTGTGTTCTACTAACTCATCAGAAGAAGTAAGGATACACTTGATTGTAGCATTTTAAAACAAAATAACTTCACTTGAATTGAATATCATCAACCTTAATCGTTGACATTGGACGCATTAGGACACATACATGTAGAAGTAAGGCACCTTGGAATGTAATGTTGATGATAATGTATTAAATACATTAAATGGATCTAAATTAAAATAAACTCCTAATAAAGGTAACAAAAGCAAATCAGCAACTCGCACTCTACTAAAAGTCTCTATCAATATAGAACAAATTTCTGATGTTATTCAAATACATTGTCTTTTAACTAGAAGCTAATGTTTGATATTTTATTTTGATAAACATCAATAATGTCCAGTTGTCAGAAGGGTTTATGTAAGTTGGTATGACATGTGAGTGACACACTGGATGTAGGGCATAATATTATCAGTACATTCTGCCTAGTATGACGGAAATAGAACAAAATGAGGTCTCTTCAGTTTTGAGTTTCATTTCTATTGCTTGCATACACTGCTTTCAAATCTAAATTGAAAGTTTGTCAAGATCTTTCTGCTATTAAGCGTTATCATAATATGCAAAATATATACAGGTCAGTTTGTCAAGCAATGTATCATTAATTAGATGTTATACCCATCGCTTTTAAAGATCAAGATCAACTATCATAACCGCAAATGTTTTGTCGTTTGTTAAGAATACGAATCTTTTAACCTTGACACTTATATATAATATATATGTCTTGTTCGTGTTCCGTTGTTATGTTCAACTTTCCGGGTTTTCACGTGCCATTTGCTATAAGGACTTTCCCTTTTGCCTTGAGTTCATCAGTTCGGTAATTTTGTTATTACTTTTCATCTTTATTTAGTAAGGAAATACTCGAGGATGTATTTGAAATCGCTGCTTTATTCCATGCAGCATTTACCATGTTACTATCAACTTTGATCATGATCGAACATTACATTACTTAAGTAAAGTTTACCGCATTCCATCTGTATGATGACGTAGAGGTTTTTTTCTATTGCAAACCGGAGATTAAGGAAGCTGATACCAAAGAGAGTGTATCAGTAGCTTCATTCAAAATTTATTAAGTTTGATGAAAGAGTACACCATACATTGGAGACTGTTCATTATTGCGTAGGAAAATGTCTGATAAAATAAATTATATTTACCAAAAAATTTTTGAACAGATGATCGTACGTTTACTTACTATTATTGAATGTTATTGAAATTGACAAATGATGAAATAACTTGGTCTTGTCATTTTATTTACTGTCAAAACTTTGAATTCTCTCCTAATGGATATATTGATTCAGCGTCGGAGACATTTATGACACGAACATTCCTTATAAACGCATATTAAGAACATTAAGTTATATTTTATTAACCCCCTTTACATCCCTATATGTACTTTATTTCAGTAGGTTTGGCATCGAGTCATGGACCTAGGAGAGTATATTCTGATAGAGTATAGTATAGTCACTTTATACTATGTATCACAATAAGGAGGTAAGACATTCTACGCTCCACTCGTGAAAAAGAATTGAATTTTTCAAAGCCGTGAAAGATAACCCAATCATCAATCTCCAATCTTATAAGAACATATTATTCTTCTATGCGGTTTACACGTAGCACCCCTTATGCAACTACTGTCATAACCGAAAAAAAGGTAATCATTATGCTTAAGGTCCTGACCGATATCATTTTTGTCTCATTTTCAACTCTCCTCGCCATATATTCATTAACTCTTACATATGGGAATTCCTTTGAGTCTTTTCAAAGATAAAAAATAGTGAATCTATATGTCTTTTAATTTCATATACAGATTAATTGACGATGTTTTATCCATCAATAATCAAATTTCTGCTGAATGAAACACAGACATGGCTTCCCCTGCCTCATCTTTAGACATTTTTCTCGAATTTGACACCAGCAGTCACTTCATACAAAAACTTTATGATAAAACAGATGACCAAGTTATTAACATTCCTCACATTTGAAAGCAATATACTAATTTCTCCTCCATATACAGGTTTACATCTCACTGTTGATATATTTTAAGGTAGGATGCAAGGAAATGCGCCTAATGATAAACTGCGATAAGATATTGCAATCAACCGGAAAACATATTAAAAGATCGCTAACAACGGAATGAATTATATCAGAGTGGTTTATTTTAACACTGAGTGGACTACAGTTATACCTTTTTCTTAAGTTTTTAGTACACAAGAGGAATCCACAATGGAACTCGTATGACCAATATGGAAGGTTTGGATAGAAATAAAACATAGTTTAACCCAAAATTTTCCTTCAATTAGCAATGTCATTTGTGTTGAAATTAGAGACGAGCACATATTCTTTTTGGATCATGTCTCTGCAATAAACTCCAACCTAATTTCTAAATACAACATCGAATGTTTGTTGGACTGCCTACGCTATAGTTCATTTACATTTACACGTATAACTTGTGTGTATAAATTTGAGTGATTTTTGCATGCCAAGTTTAGCCTTCTATATATAAACGTTTTGTCCTTTCTCTTCCATTTCACTTTGGTATATTATATTTTTATTTTTTAATAATATAAACTGAGTTCTAATGTTTCATTTGCTACAAAAAGGTGCTTTATAAAGTTGCTGTATTTACATATATGTATTAGAGGATCTGACAAACTATACATAAATAAGGTACGCAGAAGAAACATGTGATATAATAAGATATATCATAAGGTTTCATTAGAAATTATTTGGGTCATACTAAATTACGTCAACTGGTGGTTCATCGAAAAGTCAACTCAAATTTTATTCATAATTTAACTTTCATATCAGGCAAAGTCTCAAAAATAAAAAAAGGAACATTTGAGTACTTCAAGTTGCTTGATTTTCAATTACAAATCAAGTCGTAAGACCAGTTGACAGCATACTCGCCCATGTCAATATCCTCTGGCGAATCTCGTCGCACCGATTTTGATGGCGTTTGTTCAATAATTGAATAAAACATGCCCTGACGCAAGAGAGACATCCTCAATCAAATATCATTCAATTATCTTTTGACAGTTATAAGACACACTTTATTAGTTTGCGGACGCTGACCCGGAAATCTAACAAAACAAACTTTATAGTACAATACAACAGTTATATCACAACGATAACGGTTGAATTCGCAGAAAAATTTGAGACATCTGGTCCTTAAAATTACTTTACATGAATGTTAAATTAATTAAAATAATAGATATGTGTTTTATTTTTGCTGTTACCGAGAAGTCTTTGATTTAAGATATACGTTATTTGTTTAGATAGTCTGTCATGTACATGTCAAAATAAACACATTTAATACGAAGCAACGATGTAAAAATATATTTTCACCATTTTAGAAACACGAAGAATATATCATCCCTGGAATAAAAAAAATATAATAGTCACATTTATAATAAAAAGTGAAAACAAAATTGTCAACGATTTTGTTTTTATTTTCTAAAAGTCTCCGCTTGTAGCCCATTTGCTTACAGTTCTCTTTATTTATAAGTTTCATTGGTCTTATATCGCCTGGGGCCTGTTTTCATTGTTAACCTTGACTACGGTAATACACGCTTCGGACCGCATCAACTCAATACATATTTCACTTGTACATAAATACTTCAAGGAAAATCGTATTCCGTTCCCGGTCACATGATATTAAAAAAAACACAAATGTAAGTGCATCCTTTACATAATTGCAAAATCTTAGTCTCACAATTCCATAATTTTTTAAGAATTGAAATGAAAGTTTTTCTCAGTTTCCGCTATATAGATGACGTATTATTTTTAAACAATCCTAATTTCGGGGATTTGATACATCGTATCTATCCCAAAAAACTTGAGATAAGGGATACTACAGACACTATGAAGTCAGCCTCGTATCTTGACCTACTTGTATAAATCGATAGTAAATGAAAACTATTGACCAAACCTTACGACAAACGTGATGATTTTCCATTCAGACTGCCAGAGCTTGCCGAAACTACGCAGACTTTTTGTATCGCGCTAGAACTCTAACAAATAGGCTTCTGTAACAGGGTTATGTTGCTACAAGATTTAAGTCATTACTACATAAATTTTATGGTCGTCATCATGAACTCGTGGATCGTTATGGTGTATCCATTTGCACCATGATTTATTCAACGTGACATGGTTTTCCTTTCATCGTTTGTCTACCCTTAACTTGATTTTTTATGAGCAACTCGTTGGGTGTTTCTAGAAAAAGCAGAGGACGCTTACCCTACCGGTGCATCTGGTCCATGCTGCCAGTTTTTAGTAGAGTCCGAGTTGCTCATTTGCTTTTGTTACTTTGTATGTATGATTTTAGTTACTTTATGTTCTTTGTTGTGTATGTGTTTTCCATGTCTGGTCTTTGTCTGTCCCTGGATTACATTCTTTTGATTACCAATATAACATTGGTTCCCTTGATTATTCCTTTACAAAAGTAATATTACTACAATATCGCATCTACATTTTACCTTAGTGTATATTTTAATTCAGCTACAGTACTCAAGAGTTTATCTTCAGTCACAAATAGATTGACTGCGATGATTAAAACTATACTAAATATCAGTACTTTAGTGTAGCATGTCCAAACAAAAATAAACAACGTTTCAAGTATAGCACCGCACCATAACTCAAAATGGCGATATAAAACCCCAATGATCTGATCGGTAAGAAAGTCTCAATTAACAAATATTTTTTCCAAAAGAACCAAAATATATGATATTTGCATTTTTCGTTTAAAATATAACTTACATCTCGCTTGGGGACGAACATAAACTACAAAATGTTTTAGTCAGGTTAAAGGAGGAATTTGTTCGTTTGTTTATTATAACCTTGCACGTCGTTACCGGAGTTTTGAAAAAAAAAAACTTGTATAGAAGTAAAAATAAAGATTATTGAGATTCAGGTAAGAAGTTAGTTCAATCAGTATCCGGAGAAATAGTGTTAACTATGAAGCCCCACTCATTGGTAAAAATTACATTGTATTGACTACTAATTATTGCTTAGGTGGTCGCTATTTGTTTTAATACTGTTTATTTACTCGCCATAGATATGAAGAATGATCAGTTCAATAAAGCTTTGAATTTGTTTTATAAGGTTATTATTGTTGAGTTGATACTGTGAGCTTTGAGTGAATTGTAGCTTTGATATAATATAAATGATTAATGATAAAACAAATCTATTGTAACATATTACTCTTGTATGCACAATTATTTGAATGAAAGTCTTGAAACTAAACGGAGCCTTTCAAACATTCTACAGTACATAAATAATATTGTTGTCAGTCCGCCGAAGTGTCCCCGTTGAGATTTCTAATAATGATGGTCTATTGCTGGTTCAAGGAATTATTATAACACATTTAGTTAAAGTAATTACCAGCGAGGCTGTCAATAATTGTATAGCTGACTTACATGGGTATGTGTTTTTTTTTTTAAATAATTTTGTAATGAATCGTGTGCGTTTGATCTTTTCTTGACTTGACTCAATTTATTCTCATGACTTGTCAAGGAACTCGGTAATTCAAATTCTTTAATTAGTAAACTGACCCATGAAGATAATGTACAATTTCTCGTAATTAAGGATGACCACAATCTGACATCTACTGGAGAACACAATTCATTTAACATAGTTCAAGGCAATGCTAACCTACGTTCACTAGCTAAACATACCAATACATAATAAAACATAAGACTCCACCGTATCACAACTTGAAAAAAGGTACTTCAGAACTTAGAGAATATTCTAAATTCATACGAAAGCAAAATATCCTGGAAACGTCGATTTGAGTCATTTTGAGAATATTGTCAGACTTAATTAACTCAAGTAATCATGCTATGAATGCCTTGTACATACTTTAACAGAACAACAATATTCTGAAGGTTTGAATGAGTAGAGAATGCTAATACTTAAATAACCAGTTTGGAACAAAAATACACGCACGCGCGCAGAATACTTATAATGTAAGTCACAAGTTAAAAAAATAAGGGGAACAAATTAACATGTTCAGAGCTATTCTTGTCTAACAGATTTGATAATATGGAGGGCAGTTTTAGCCAGTGAAACAAATGCACGTTTTACTATAACATCCGGCGGTGATTTAATTCTTTTGCCATTGTTGATTTATGATTACCGTCAATATATCCACCAAAGCTTGAGATAAAGGAGACTACAGAAACAGCCTTTTCTACATCTTTTTGGGCCTACATCTCGAATTTGACAGCAGTGGTCGTCTCAGCACAATATTTATGATAAAAGAGACGACTTTAATTTTAATAACATAAATTTTCATTATCTGCACAGCAATATTTCTTTCATCTCCTACATATGGTGTTTATATTTCACAATTGATTCGCTACGCTAGATCAAATAATAACTAATCTGATTTCCATGAACGCCTTGAATATGTGCGTTACAGACCCCTGAATCAGAGGTATGCGTCTTACAAAATTCATAACAAACAATATACAAAAAAAATTAAGAAACATAGTCATATCACTCCGTCTCTGGTTTCCCTCCATTGTCTACCTATGCGTTACCCTTGCCAGCAAAATATTTTCATGCACGCTTTCAAATGTCTTTGTGGCAGTGCTCCATCCTATCTACGAGACTTGGTCCATGTCCATCAGCCGATATGGTCACTGCGATCAGAGGACTGTTCATTTCTCATTGAACATCGCATCCGCACAAAAACTTATGGCGAGAGACGTTTCGATAAAGCAGCTGCTATTCTGTGGAATAACCTATCTGGTACTCTCAAGAATGAACGGTCACTCTGTTGTCTTAAAAGAAGTCTGAAGACACACCTTTTTAGATTTGCATATCAAGATTTTTAACTGTCGTTTAATTATTGAGTCTCAGATTTTTATCAGCTGTCTTTTAATATTGAGAATGTATTAAATGTATTTTACTGTTGAGATATTTATTTACTGTCTATTTATATTGCTATGCACGTTTACAGTACGTTTTTATGCATTGTTCAATATTTCATTATTTTTCTCCAAATGTTTTCATCGCTACATGATTTTTTTCTTTTCATTAATTTTTAATTTCTTTTTGTTTCATTATTTTAAGTTTGATAACATAATTTTTAACATTCTATAAAACACCATTTAAGTTTTTGTAAATGTATTTTAATGTATGTTGTAAAGCGCTAAGAGTATTTTATTATGAATATTTAATGCGCTATAAAAGAACCTTGTAATAATAACAATGTTTTTTTAGATATCAGTTTCTAGTTGCAAAATACCCAGTTTCCTCTAAAGGCTAAAAACCACTAATTCCACTTTCCATAGGCTTCTATGCTAATTTCACAATATTCAATGGCTTCTCTGGACTTTACCTTAACTTTAACCTGCAGAGGACTATATATCAGCATGATTCTACATATGTCAGCTCACAATCCTCAGAATGTCATGTGGGGTTAGCAGACTTGCAGTGCAGTACTGGTCACCGGAAGTGAAGGGTCTATAAATAGCATGGGAAATCCCAGTGTTTTCACAAGATAGGGGTATATTTAAAAATCATTATGGAGATTAGGCTTCACATCACAAGAAGCAAAATGCACCTATAAAATGTACAGAAATGTTTTTCCTTTCAGAAACTGTTTAAATTTTTTAAATAAGATGAGAACTTTTTTCACAGCACTATGAGGAACAGGGGTAATTTCTGCGTAGGACTATTTTTGCGTACGTTCCAAATGCTCATTGGTTGAATTGGTGGTCTGTAACCTAAAGAGTCACTTTTTGTCTTAGAAAAAATAAATAACTATACAGGTATCTTTCTACACACATACTGAATGCATTTGCAAAGTTTCAGTGAAATGTGACAAGCACTTTTTTAAATATTTGATTTTTAAATATAGGGTAACCAAGTTGTGCGAGCAAAAAAGTGACAATATTCTACCATACTGAAATGCATTAAATATTTGCAAAGAACTTTTTCTGACTTTTCAAATAAAAAATATCAATCACAACTTGTTTTTTAACAATATTAATGAAGAAATAGTTTTAAAAGTAATCATTTTCTGAGAAATTGGTCTATTTTAAAAAAATTATTTCTGACATGCCTCCCCCTTTTTCTTGATCACATGTCAAAAATCCTAAATCTTTAAATTTTCACAAAAGGTGATATATTTGGCTTTAAATTTGTAAATACAGTGTTTTCACATTAAAACATGACCAGTAAAGGGCACCTAAAGCAAAAAAATGTACTCAATAATGGATTTTCCATGTTGCCATAGGGGAATGCTTATATGGCCTTAACCGCAGTAATGAAAGTGAGTTTTTCCTCATTTCTAACCTAATTTTTGCTCAAATCTACACAAAACTTGATTTCAAGTGCTTATTACCACCATATTTAAGTAAATATAGCCCTCAAAGTTTAATATTTGGTATTTTTACCAAATTTTCTACACTTTTTACAAGATAGGACATAAAAATCAGCCAAAAAGACCAATTTTCCATAATTTGGACCTATAACTTAAAAAAATGCATATTTTGAAGGATTTTTGTAGTGTATTCCTCTCATGGCAAAGTTAAGAAGATCTTCAAGTACTTTAAAGCTATTTCAAGAAACTTTTCATTTTGCCATGGCTTCATCTTAAGGCTAAAAACCACTAATTCCACTTTCCATAGGCTTCTATGCTAATTTCACAATATTCAATGGCTTCTCTGGACTTTACCTTAACTTTAACCTACAGAGGACTATATATCAGCATGATTCTACATATGTCAGCTCACAATCCTCAGAATGTCATGTGGGGTTAGCAGACTTGCAGTGCAGTACTGGTCACCGGAAGTGAAGGGTCTATAAATAGCATGGGAAATCCCAGTGTTTTCACAAGATAGGGGTATATTTAAAAATCATTATGGAGATTAGGCTTCACATCACAAGAAGCAAAATGCACCTATAAAATGTACAGAAATGTTTTTCCTTTCAGAAACTGTTTAAATTTTTTAAATAAGATGAGAACTTTTTTCACAGCACTATGAGGAACAGGGGTAATATCTGCGTAGGACTATTTTTGCGTACGTTCCAAATGCTCATTGGTTGAATTGGTGGTCTGTAACCTAAAACAATGAGTAATGATCGCTGATTTACGGAATATGACAGAAGCATGCAAATGCTTTTTAATCACCACTGGTATAGTCACGCCACAATGAAAGAGGGAGGTAAAGCGCGCAGTTAAACCTAGATTTAACCTACCATTCCGTCTGAAGTGCCTGAGCCAAGTCAGGACCATTGCGGTACCAGCTGCTCTGGTGGTGTAATACCTATTCTGCCATAATTACTTTAGACCTGACCTGATTATGAATCGGATTAGTGTTCGGTTATTTCATTGTTACCGTTATTTAAAAATTATTTTCCTTTTTCTAAGGGACATTCAAGATGTTAACGTATTCCTTAAAGCTTAAATATTAAGAAAACCAGCTCGAATTGAAACAAATAAAAACCACTAATTACTGAGGGAGAATTTTTATAATTCTTTGAATTACATATTCTAGTCTCTGTACAATTTAATGTTATGTGTTTTATTTTACTGCCTTGATCTCTCTGTTTAACCGACACTATTCATTAGTTCCACACTGTTTTTCTCCTTTAGATTGTTTCTGTTATTTTACTGTAATGATCTTGTCATTTTCAATGTTGGCATCATCTGTGTCGTTCTAAAGGTTTGAAGGTTGAACATTATGTACTTCGTTGAATACAAAAATACCAATCATATACATATTGTAAATTTTGATACACTGTACACGTGATTCAAAGTTAAAGTAATTCGTTGTTTATTCTCCATTTTGTTTCTCCTTTTGTCCATCGACATCTTGGGTGCATGAAAATATTTATTTATCCTTTGAATAAGTCTAAAAAATGACATATAACAAGAACAGAATTAGAACATTACCTAATTTGTATCATAAATCAAGATATACAGAGATATTTTAAATCTTAATCGTGTGAACATTTATATCCCCACAGGAATCACAGTTATATTGCGTGATTGTATTTCCGTGCGTTTTACGAGACTTCCGTGTTATTTCGTTAAACCTGAAGCAACTTAATCACGTGGGTTGTCTTTACATTAACCTACTGTCTGACCTTCCACATCCAAATTCAAAATATGTACCGTAAGGGAATATTAACATCATGTGTCAACTGTAGAGAGATTAAAAATCGGATTGATAAAAATCTAAAAGGATAATTTAGGAATGGTTGTTATTTTCAAGCCAAACATCCAATAGACAAAATAAGGAAGAACATTTTGTTTATAATTTGTATAAGGACTTAAATAATTATTTTGTTTGCTACTAGATTTAATTTAGCCTTAAAGCTTTTTGTTTTGGCGATTTTCTTGCCAAATAAAATATATAAAAAAAATCCACTTTAATCAGCATTTAAAACTTTTGGTTTGATTTGATAAAATACTTATTTGTAAGCATTTTTTACCTTTACTGACAAATTTATTGTTTACATCCCCAGAATCAAAGGCTGCTTGTCACGTACTTTACATTTTCTTTTCATTTAGTGTAACACTTTGTTTCATATGACCAAAAATGTACTAAAAGAGCCCCTTCCGATACTTAATAATATTAAATGCTCACTGATGTAGATCGTTGCCTTATTCTCACTTACAGTAATGATGAAACATATCATGGTTGCGTGTTAAAGAATAATTCGAAAGAACAAGAGAAATTTCATTTGAAAAATTAATGATACTATAGATTAATATGTCTTTCTCTAACACGAAGCATTATTGTTTACTCAGAACCTCAAAGATAAGATAGGTTTTAAAAATCCCATAATCATTATAGTACTTTAGAAGCTAAGTGAGGTTTTCATCTTTTAATACATGTGTAAACAACTCATTTGGTGGTGTAAGGTTCTCATCTATTAATACATGTGTAAACAATGCATTTTGTATTTTGTTTTTACTTTTACCGATACTTTATGATGTTTATGGTCTACTGAGTTAACGATCCTTTTTACTTGTATGCATACTACTATGATGTTTGGGATCTACACAGTTATAGACCCTTACATCTATTTTTAGACCCAGATATGTGGTGTGCATACGTCTAATGTAACAACAAAGGGTTAAAGATAGCAGTCAGTTTCTTATGGCCAAATATAACATGGGCATTCAAAACCCGTTCCATAATTAGTCAACTACGTACTTTAAACGGTAATGAATTGATGTGAAGTCACAACAAAATCACTTTTTATCAATAACATTGCACAAAACATGTAAACAAATATCACTTACATGTTTTCATAATATACTTCAAGATCCATGGATTGGTTTCCTTTCATATAGGAAAAAATCATATAAAATATCGTATTCCGATTTAATTTTTTTTAACAGATCCGTACAAGAAAACGGTGATTTGTTTTTCTTTAACGCACCGTATTCCTTAAATATATCATGATCATTAATACGCTCCATTGGTTTTTATATATAAAAAAACTGGCGAATTTTGTTATATTTCAAACAAAACTTAAAGACATAATGAAATTACGAAAAGAAGATCTGAGATGTTTATCAGAGAAATAACTTTTAATACGACTGTACCGTAATTAGCTTTTGGTCTAAAGAAACCTGAATAGTATATGGTTTGCTAATGGCATACTTCTATGTGCTATTTGTAATTCTGCCTTTTCTAGACTAAGTACAAAACACTATTATCTGCTGCAGCGCATTGAAAGTGAAAGGTTTCCCTTCTATGGAGATTAATGCATCTAAACATAGGTTAGTCATTACAAAGAATATTGGAATCAATTAGTACTAACTCAACTAGTACTGGCGTGGTAAGTTTATTCAGGAGGGTCTGCCTTGGAATCAGCTAGTACTGGCGAAGTAAGTTCATTCTATGGGGTCTGGTGTGGTAATTTGATTAAGCAGATTATGCATTGGAATGAACTAGTACTGTGGTGGTTGGTTATTTCAGAAGGGTCTGCATTGGAATCAGCTAGAACTGGCGTGGTTCGTTCATTCAAAAAGTCTGCGTAGTTACGGCAAGCTCTGGCAAAACGTATACATGTATGAGTTGTGATATGAAAACTCCATACGCAGGTGCTGAAGGGATGTTGACACAGATGAAAGGAAAGTTGACATTTCTGAATGAAATGTCATCACGTTTGTCGTAAAGTTTGGTCAACAGTTTTTCTTTACCATCGATTTCTAAGTGTATGTCAATATATTAGACTGACTTTACACTGTCTGTGATGTCCTTTACCTCAAGTTCTTTGGGGTAGATGCGATTTATCAAAACCCTGAAACTAGGATTGTTTAACGACGATACGTCATCTATATAGCGGAAACTGAGATAAAAGTATTTAGCTAAACGATGTTCTTTCTTTCAGATCGCAATGTATAAAATCATCGAAACTAGGATTGTGTAACGATCCACATTGAATTAATACCACTACGGGAGTAACAGGTGTTGTGGTAAGACTGGGGAACCTCTTTGACAGCTGAGAGTATAGGATTTAAAAGTTTTGAAAGAGGTGTGATAATACAAAATGAAAGAGGTCATTTTCTTTAAAAAAAAATTCTAGAACATGATTCCCTGACATCTGTATGTAAATAATTATCCTGTAAACATTTCTTAGGGTAAAAACATTTGATTGATATGTAAAGTCAGCAAATGTACACGAAACATACCCATATTAGTTATATATTCACGAATAAAACACTAATTATTAGCTATGCTTAAACTTTAAATTCCACTTGAATAGATTTGAGAATGACGTCCTCATAATAGCAGTTAATGCTAAATGAAATGATAGTTTGGAAGTACTGAGAGCCCGATTTCAGTCTGCCAGGAAATCAAGATGTCGTGAAAAAGCGACAAGAGGGGAAAATATCCACAAGAAGATTTAACAAAGTATATATTTATATCAACTTCGTCCCTTAACAGGTTACATCTACCTCATATAACTGCATATGACATGCACACATGTTAATAAGTAAGATAATCGGAACAAAAACTATGTAGATGCCTTAATTGATATCGATACAATAGACAAATTTTAAAATATTATGGTTATTCAATTAAATTTGATAAAGATCCACTCTATGTTCAAATATTTCTGCTTAGTATGGCTAAAACTCTACTAAAGTACTAATTTCAAAAAGATTGTTCTATCTGGAATAGAATAATCACGCTGAAGGCAACGTACGGTTAAATATCATTTGTTTTATTTTATACGTGATATAATAAGGGACCTCGTCAGGTTACCCTCTAGGCAATTACAATTATACCACATGAATTCAAACCATTAACAAAAAGAAAAACAAATAATAATCGTGAAATATCATTCAAGTTTTAATCTTGATGTTTCCATGGGTGTTTAGTTACTTTTATTCACAATGTTTAGATGATTTAGTATAAGTAGTAAGTTGTTTTTGTAACTATGGTCAGT
The DNA here is from genome assembly GCA_037379345.1 of Perna viridis. Classification (NCBI taxonomy): domain Eukaryota; kingdom Metazoa; phylum Mollusca; class Bivalvia; order Mytilida; family Mytilidae; genus Perna; species Perna viridis. The sequence continues at coordinate 20,128,216 of CM074523.1, forward strand.
AGGTACATGTAATTATACTGATATTCTTAGGACAGGAAATGCATATTGATAACTCTGAAAAAAAATTAACTGTAATATATTTGACACAATTAATCGCTGAATTTACCTTATCAGGTTAACCAGACACGCATCTTATAAATCGGATGTATAATCCAGAAAACCCTGTATTCAATATCTTATCGGATGTATGTCATCTATATATCTATACAAAAATGAAATTGTATTTTCATCAAATGAAAGTAGATCATTAGCTGGTTTGTAATTGGCTTGTAGTCTATATCATATTGTTATCTATTATAAGTAAAAAATCACAATTAGATGGCAATAGCTGAATGATGACATGATACCAATAGAAGACCAATAATCTTACACTTTCTTACATTACAACATAAAACACAATAAAAAACACTTTTTTTGCCAAAAGGGAGCATTTTAAGTTTTTGTGGAAACATCAGTCACTTTCACATGAAATTGAAATCCCACAATTTAATTTCGACAAGTCATTTTCATATTGAAATTCAGGCGAACAACATATCGTTTCCGATTTTTTGCATAATCTTGTTTTGCATGTCAAACTTTACCTCCGTAACAAATTGTCAATTCCTAGGCACCTAGGTTTCCAAGATATTACAATGTGCTATAGTTTAAACTTTTTTCCTATTCCTATTTAAAGTGGCTGCCTTTTTCGAAGTACTTTAGGTACAACTTCAGATGGTACCGGGTATGTATGCAACGTTTTGCAAGATTCAGCCTAAGGCTTATGGTTTCTGAGAGACTAATCATGGAAATCTAAATTCTAGTGGAAATAAAAAAACAGATGTAATTCAGGGACAAAGATAAGACACAGAAAACATACACAACAAAGAACAAAAATACCAAAATAATACATACTAAGTGACAAAAGTAAATGAGCAACTCGGGACTATGGCTGTTGAACAAATCGGTTTTCATAGTACAGATGGATACACCGTAATGATCAACGAGTTCATGATGACGACCACAAAATATCTGTGTTGAAGACTTCAATCTTGGAGCAACATAACACTGTTCCAGAAGCTTTATTTTAAGAGGTCTAGCTCGATACAAAAAGTCTGCGGCAAGCTCTGGCACAACGTTTGAGTTGTGATATGAAAGGAAGGTGGACAATACGGAATAAAAATTCATCGCCTTTGTTTGGTCAACAATTTTCCTTTACCATCGATTTTTAAGTGTATGTGGCTGACTTTACAATGTCTGAAGTATCCTTTATCTCAATTTCTTTGGGTAGATGCGATGTATAAAATCATCGAAACTAGGACTGTTTTACGATAATACGTGGTCTTCATACGTGGATATAATAAGGGAAACTGATATTAAAGGATCTAGCCAAACGATATTCTTTCTTTCGAATCAGATCAGATATAAAGTCAGCTTCATAAGAGTGAAGGAATAGGTCAGCAACTAGAGGACAAAAATTTGTTTCCATTGAAATACCGATTATTTGTTGAAAAAGGCGCCACCACACTGGACAAATATGTTATCGATAAAAAGAATCCAGCATTTTGAAAACATCCTCTTTGGTAAAATCATTGCTTTAAATGCTGTTGTATTCTGACAATAATCTTGAATAGAGGGTTTCGAGAAAATCTTGTCGTTCTCGTTTCATTCATTTTCTTGTGTAGTCCCCTACGGCATCCGTATGAACTTTAAAATTATCTTTCCAATTTATGAAGTATGGTTCACGGTATATGGAATCTTTAGAAAGGACCTTACGGAGAGATTCGTTTTCAATGTTTAAATCTTCTATAGTAGGATGACAGGAACGACCATGTTTGAATGAAGAAGATCCGAAGGAAAGAATATCGTTTCGTTAGATCCTTTAATCTCAGTTTCCGCTTTATAGATGACGTGTTATCTTTAAACAATCCTAATTTCGGGGATTTGATACATCGCATCTACCCACAAAAGAACTTCATATAAAGGATACTACAGACACTGTGAAGTCAGCCTCATAGCTTGACCTACGCTCAGAAATCGATGGTAAAGGAAAACTATTGGCCACACTTTACGACAAAAGTGATGACTTTTCATTTAGAATTGTTAACTTTCCTTTGATCTGTGGCAACATCCCTTCAGCACCGGTGTATAGAGTGTTCATATCACAACTCATACGTTATGCCAAAGCTTGCCGAAACTACTCAGACTTTTTGTATCGCGCTAGTACTCTAACAAATAGGCTTCTGGAACAGGGTTATGTTGCTACAAGATTGAAGTCATCACTACAGAAGTTTTATGGTCGTCATCATGAACTCGTGGATCGTTATGGTGTATCCATCTGCACCATGAAAACTGATTTATTCAACGTGACATAGTTTTCCTTTCCTCGTTTGTCTACCCCGGACTTGACTTTTTATGAGCAACTCGACGGGTGTTTCTAGAAAAGCAGAAGATGATTACCCTACCGGTGTACCTGGTCCATGCTCCCAGTTTTTAGTGTTAGTCCAAGTTGATCATTTGCTTTTGTTACTTTGTATGTATGTTTTTGTTACGTTATGTTCTTTGTTGCGTAAGTCTGTTTTCCATATCTGGTCTTTGTCCCTGGATTACATTCTTTTGATTACCACTATAACCTTGGTTCCCTTGATTGCTCTTTGCTAGAACAGTCAGGTGGTTTAGCCTTGAATTCCTCAATCTCGAGGTCCTGCAATAGCGTTTTATAATAGAAAATTTTGTATGCAAAAGGTGAAGGAAAAGAATTTGAAATAATCGGTATTGATTTGTCTTTGAAATACAGGGGAAATTTTCTTCGTGACGTTTTTTATGATGAAGGATGTTAGCTAAATTAATTGCATCTATACCATTGTTTACACACGGACTTTTTTTACGCAAATTGGTTTATAGAGTCTGTGGAAATCAATATCCAATATGATGGCAATAAGTCTGTTCAATGATGAGGTAGGTTCAGAAACAGGAGTGTGATGATTTGTTTTGTAAAGGGAATATAGTAGAGTGAGAGGTAAAGAGTTTTGTTCGGGTGTGATGAAGTCCAATCCGCAGATTATGTATGTCGATTTGCAACTTAAGCCATCACGACGTGGTGAAGAATGAGTCCTTTATTAGAATGTTGCATGTTTTACAATTTTTAATTCAATATTCTGGTTTAGCACAATGTGATTCGTTATCGTTGTAGTCTAGAATCTTTCCGGAAAAGTTCGAAGAAGACGAAATAATAATAATAATAATAATAATAATAGTAATAATAATAATGACAAAAAACCCAAAGTAAAACAATACGTCGCCGACAGAGATCGGTGACTTAATGGATTACTCTTTTATTTGTTAAAGAAGATGCCGCGGAGATATACCGGACTGAAAGTTTATGTAAACTGTTATAAGTTTAACGTCTCCTGATTATTTGGTTTCATTCACAACCATATACTCTATTCAAATTAAGACAATTCTGACACTTCCAAATATTTGACAGGCATTATCCAACTTTCAAAAGTTACATTTTAGAGACATTTAACTGTAATAAAATAACGAATTTGCGACTTTGTTTGCATTAAAAAGGAGAGATTTAAGGAATAATTTTAAAAAAATCTGTCTTAATATTCATCTTGTCGTTTAATGCTGGTTTCATGTGTTGCACAAATATTATTTCTGTTCATGAATATGATTACAAAGGAAATTGAGGAATTTCAATGCATCGACAAATACAAATAAATTTAACAAATAACGTCATTAAACAAATATTATGATTTTTGTAAAACTGTTTTTTTTTTACATTGGGTTGAAACAGATGTAAAACATTTCTAAAAGCATCTTCAATCAAATCATGACTATGATTACCATTTCATTCGTCTATATGGAACATAACGCTCATGCCAATATGTATTGTTTGGCTCAATAACATGTTTTCTAGGCGGCCATTATGTTTGTCTTAAATTGAACTTGATAGATACATGAAGACCAAGTTAGTAATGTCATCATAATGTTTTACATTTAATGTCTTATCGAAACAGGTGCAATTGATCAAACAATACTACTTATTGATATAAAATATATTACTTAATGTTTGATAATGTATGAAAACATAACTCATATAAATATAACATTACCTTTTCTTAAATGTGTGTATAAAACAGAGTGTTTTAATATCCATGGAAGCTTGTACATACCGAACGCATAATAAAAAATGTACAAGATAATCATTAAATGGTACTAACAAGCGAAATAAAGAACAGACCGGAACTATTAAACTCTTCTCTAACATAATTAAAACCTGTTATCCCTGTCCACGGGTGCTTCATCATATTTGATTTTTTGTATCATTCTTAATAAGGAAAAATTCGAGAGACATATGTTGCAAATTATTCTCATATCCCCTGATACAAATTATTTAATAATTGATATTCGTGTTGCAAAATTATTTATCAAAATTTTATATTTGAAAATCGACAAAATTCTACCACTTTATTCAATTACAAAAATATGCAGACTGTATTTAGTCATTTCACAAATGAGTTTTTAAGGTATAACACAGTAGGCGTGTAATTAATAGAGATATATTTAACTAGCATAGCATAACGTTCTCCGAAAATACTTTGCAGATTTATCAATTTTTTTAGGGAAACAACTATCATCTGACTCAAACTATTATCCTGCCTAACAATTGATGAACTATTTCGTATGTATATAAAAACGCGCAACCATATTTGAGCATGCAGCTGGAAAGAAATTAGATTTGATTAATCTGAAAACGTATCACAATCAATTACCTTCAAACCAATTTCTTATCAAAATGTGAATGATGGTTTAATTCATGAGATATAATCCGCGAATGTCCATTTTCTGTCATTAAAAGAAACTCCTTTTGTCATATTTTAGAAAGAAAATCAATTAAAACATATTTTGATAGAATTAAAAAAGATTTTTATTGATATTTTTGTGTTTGTGCAGCAAGGTTAAAGCATTAGCACCAAATTTTAGCTGGTATAAATTCTTAAACCCATTTCAGTAGGTACGAGGTAAAAAATAGCAATGTCGGAAAAAATTTAGTTATTCACCTCTTGTAATAATAGCGTATATTTCACTAAATTTGAATTAAAGAAATTTGAGTGATTATGGAGTTATATAACCTATATATTGTACTTTGTTTACATCTGATTTATGTTTCATCAGATACTATAGACCATGAGTAAACAGAATGATGGAAAACTGTTTGGGATAAAAAAAATCCTCATTAACTATTACAAGCAACTACCAATTTGTTTCTGTAATTCATATCACAGATTATTATACTTTTCGGATACAGATCGGATTTTACTTGAACAACTATAGCACACTTACCACAGAAGAACATAATAATCTATAGGAAGCCATCATGTTAGTAATAAACAATTTCATTCAAAGTGACTTAACTCTTGAGACAATTGAATTTAAAATGGGTGTAAGGATGAAATTGAAAAATAGTTCATTCAACTTCAATATATTTCACCGTTTTTATTCTTAATTGTGGAGTTGATATACTAACGTGAGTTAAAGCAGATATGATGTAGACACTGTCAAATTTACTCTATATACGGTGTGTCAATCCCTGACAAGTTAACGTGAGTAAAAGCAAATATTATGTAGAAACTTTATACAGATTTACTTTGTATACGGTTTGTCAATCCCTAACAAGTTAACCTTAGTGAAAGAAAATATTATATCGAAATTTTGACAGATTTACACTATATACGGTGTGTCAATCCCTCCCAAATTAACGTGAGTGAATGCAAATATTATGTAGAAACATATTAACGGTGAAATATTGTGTGACAACCCCTTCCAAGTAAATGTGAGAAAGTAATCAAGAGAACCAGGGTTATAGCGGTAATCAAAAGAATGTAATCCAGGGACAACGACCAGACATGGAAAACAGGCATACACAACAAAGAACATAAAGTAACTAAGATCATACATACGAAGTAACAAAAGCAAATGAGCAACTCGGACTCCACTAAAAACTGGGAGCTTGGACCAGGTACACCGGTAGGGTAAGCGTCCCCTGTTTTTCTAGAAACAGCCGTCGAGTTGCTTATAAAAAGTCAAGTCCGGGGTAGACAAACGAGGAAAACTATGACACGTTGAATAAATTAGTTTTCATGGTGCAGATGGATACACCATAACGATCCACGAGTTCATGATGACGACCATAAAACTTATGTAGTGATGACTTCAATCTTGTAGCAACATAACTTTGCCCCAAAAGCCTATTTGTTCTAGAGTTCTAGCGCGATACAAAAGTCTGCGTAGTTTGGCAAGCTCTGGCATAACGTATGAGTTGTGATATGAACACTCCATACACAGGTGCTGAAGGGATGTTGCCACAGATGAAAGGAAAGTTGACAATTTTGAATAAAAAGTCATCACGTTTGTCGTAAAGTTTTGTCGATAGTAATCACTGATTTCTAAGTGTAGGTCAAGATAGAAATAAAATATCATATACAAATTTTTACTGATTTTCATTGTATACGGTGATTCAATCCCAACCTGTTTGACGTGTATGAAAGCAGATATAATGGGAAAAAAATGACAGATTAACATTTTACACAGTGTGTCAATCCCTACCAAGGAAACTTGAGTGAAAGCAGAAACAAAGCATTATGTAGAAACTCTCACAGATTTATATGGTATACGCTGTGTCAATCCAATCAAGTTAACGTGCCATAAGTCATATCTAAATTTTCTTTTCTCCCAATTACTTTTGACTCAAACTAAGTGTTTTGATGAGTATTCTAAAAGATATTGCGAATACATGTTCTTCCTGCATACCTTTGTTGTTTTCGTTTATTGTTTTCCTCTTATATTTTTTTCTTTTTCCAGTTTCAGATCTTGTGTATCGATTTCTCTCTTTCATGTTACAATGTGTACTTACCAATTAGACGATATAGCGTATGTTTAATCAATTTACGTTATTCATGATAATAGATGAAACCTACGTGCTTAACACGTTTCAAAAAAAGATCGACTAAATCAGATACTTAAAGAAGTTTCAAAAAATATAATTGACATATATTCCTATTAGTTCACCAATCCCTGGCTCAATTGGTTATAAATGTTCGTTGCAATTCGCCTACATTCACGTTCGTCACCAAACAGTATTTTTGTATTGAAGAAAAAGTCTCATTGTAATAAAACTTTGAAACAGGAAACAGGGAATGGGTGATAGACAATGTTTCTTTCAAAGTCATGTATAATTGAATATAATTTTGTAAAACAATTCGACTTCGCTAGGTAGGGATTGTTATATTTTATTGCATCACAGATTGAATATAATATAATGTATTAAATGACTGAAATACAGTGTTAGTGAATTAAAGATGATGTTGGTGAAGATGTTAGTACTGTTCTTCTTTACTATTTGATTTATATTTGTTATAAAACATATATCAATGTTAGAACACACTTGAAGAAAACTGTCTCCCAGTATTTATTTGATTATTGACAAAACTTTGTCCGGCTGTCCATGGTAATGTGTTTATATTTGTTGTAATAGCCATGAACTGATTAAACACAACAATTACTCAGTCTATTTAGATAGAAAAGTAGTTGGATCACTCAGATATTTTGTTGTGTCATTATTTCATATAATAATGTTATTGTAAACAACAGGAGCAGTTGCATGCATCCTCTTTCATGACACATAAGTGAAATCTGATACTGAATAATTGATTACCCAAACACATGTGCAATAAAAACTGCCTTGTATTCATTTACTGTTTCATTCATATAAAAGTTTATGACTATCATGTGATAATGTTGTGTTGGTTGTAATCAAGGGGGGAACCAAGGTTATAGCGGTAATCAAAAGAATGTAATCCAGGGACAAAGACCAGATATGGAAAACAGACATACAAAACAAAGAACATAAAGTAACTAAAATCATACATACAAAGTAACAAAGGTAAATGAGCAACTCGGATCCACTAAAAACTGGGAGCATGGACCAGGTGCACCGGTAGGGTAAGCGTCCTCTGCTTTTCTAGAAACACCCGCCGAGTTGCTCATAAAAAAGCAAGTCCGGAGTAGACAAACAAGGGAAGGAAAACAATGACCCATTGAATAAATCAGTTTTAGTGGTGCTGATGGATACACCATAACGATCCACGAGTTCATGATAACGACCATAAAACTTCTGTAGTGATGATTTCAATCTTGTAGCAACATAACCCTGTTCGAGAAGCCTATTTGTTAGAGTACGAAGGAGCCGTAAGGATGTTGCCACAGATGAAAGGAAAGTTGACAATTCTGAAGGAAAAGTCATCACATTTGTGGTAAAGTTTGGTCAACAGTTTTCCTTTACCATCGATTTCTAAGTGTAAATCTTATTGCTATGACAAAGCCTCATCACTATGACCGTGACATATAAATTTTATTGCTATTACATAGTCTCATTATTATGACCGTGACATATAAAAGTAAAGGGCTCTTTTAAAAAAAAAAACATTATTACATTTTAGTTATGATATCTTATCGTTCTAAATCACCGATTCTGAGATTTTTGTCTGTCAAACATAGATACGTTTTAAGATTTAACTTTTCCCAGACAGAAATGAAAAACCAATTGTATACAACAAAGGTTCCCTACAGATAAATATTGAAAATACTGAAAATGGTATAAGTAATAAATACTGAGAGTGCAATCCTTCTTTGTAAAATCTTAAAAATGATAGCCGACGTTGTAAAACATTGTTCTGTTTTCTACCTTTATAAAAATGCACATTAGAAATTTAACTTCTTTCACCGAAGTTGCAAACAACGACATACTTACGGTAATATATAAATAATACGTACCAAATATTACATGACATGTTTTTGATTCAGACTTTTTTGTTGAGAAAACAATCTCAGGATGTCTACTTTTTATCCGGTGTTTGATTTTGCAAAATTAATACGACATCATACACATATATGTCTTAGTGTAATTTTAAGCAGTTTGTCAAATGAATGTCTAATATATTTTAAATGTTAGTTTAACCCATACATGTAGATTTCTTTAAATACTTCTCTGTCAAAAAATCAGGCAAAATGTGTATAAGGTGTGATACATGTAAAAGACAAAAAAAAAAAAAAAAAGACAAAAACAAAAATAAACAACCTAAAACAGTACAACAGTACAAACAGGAATGATCAAACAAATAAAATAATAAAAAATATGGATGCTTTGGCACTAATCGGGACAAATTAAATGTTATGCTTGAACTTACTGCTAAAGTTTTAATTTTTAATATGGCCTCAATCTTATTTCGTCCGTAACGGGAATAAAAACATAACTTGGCCTTCCGAAAAATCAATATTTGGTACTATAATATGTTTTTTTTCAGGTAGCTCAGTTTTACGCCGGGAAAAGACTTTCAGTAACAACTCTTTGAACTGACAAACTGTACTTGCATTTCTAAAGGTCATCAAATATAATCATCATCCAAGTCGACAATGAGGATGTCTGTGTATCAATCATAATTGCTTCAGTCAAATAAACCATGCTGTTTTTTAATTTAATTTCTGTAGAGTTGAGAATACATTTAATTCAGGAAGATCACAATACAATCACGTGGCTGGTTTGTTTACCCATAAACTCAGATACGACACACTGAACCAATTATACCTCGATACCATTTGACATTAAAACAATGAATGACAATGTCAGACACATAACAATAAATATATGTTCTTGATGAAGCAAACAAATTTCCCGAGAGAATACTCAACAAAAAATCAAAGAAATTAGGTTGCTTGGTACATGAAATATGAAGAATGATTTTTAGAGGACGTGGAGTAATAATGATACCGTGCAGAAATAGATCCAGAGAGAAATACAGTTTTATGTTATAATTGATAATGTTATTAAAGTAAAGCAAAAAAAAATTTTAACAGTTCCCCCAAAAGTATATATTATCTTATTATATACATATCAATCGCACGCATGAAAGATGAAAATGTTTTCACTTTTTGATTGTTATTAATTTGAGTATGTGTTAAAGGGCATTTGGATATTACCATATTGTTAGTATAAAGGCCTATGTTTGTATCATTCTGTAATTAATCTGTAGTTATTCTTTATTCTACAGTCTGTTCATCTGTAGTTATACTACAGTATATTACTCTAATGTTAATCAGTAGTAATTCTATATTTATATCAACCAGTAGATATTCTGTAGAGTGTTAATCTCCAGTTATTTTATATAGTGTTAGTCTGTATTTATTCTATAGTAATAATATGTTAAGTTGTATTCATTCTATAGTGTGTTAGGCTCTAGATATTCCATAATATCTTAATCTGTTGTTATTAGGTAGTATTCTAATCTTCAGTTATTCTATAGTTTTTTTATCTGTAGTTATCATAGAGTATGCTGATCTGTAGTTATTTTATAGTGTGTTAATCTGAAGTTATTCTATAGTGTGTTAATCTGAAGTTATTCTATAGTGTGTTAATATGTAGTTATCATAGAGTATGTTGATCTGAAGTTATTCTATAGTGTATTAACCTGAAGTTATTCTATAGTGTGTTAACCTGAAGTTATTCTATAGTGTATTAACCTGAAGTTATTCTATAGTATGTTAATATGTAGTTCTCATAGTGTATGATGATGTGTATTTATTCTATATTGTGTTCATCTATAGTTATTCTCTAATATGTTAATCTGTAGTTATTCTATAATGTGTTAATCTGTTGTAATTCGGTAGTGTGTTAATCTGTTGTTATTGGGTAATGTGTACGTCGTCAGTTATTCTATCGTACTTCAATCTATAGTTATCATAGAGTATGTTAATCTGTAGTTATTCAATATTGTGTTAATCTGAAGTTATTCTGTGGAGTGTTCATCTGCAGTTATTTCATAAAGTGTTAATCTGTAGTTATTCTATAGTATGTTAATCTTTAGTTACTCTATAATATGTCAATCTGTAGTTATTCTATGATGTGTTAATCTGTAGTTACTCTATAATATGTTAATCTGTAGTTTTTCTATAGTGTGTTAATCTGTAGTTATTCTATAACGTGTTAATCTGTAGTTATTCTATCATGTGTTAATCTGTAGTTACTCTATAATACGTTAATCTGTAGTTATTCTATCATGTGTTAATCTGTAGTTACTCTATAATATGTTAATCTGTATTATTCTATAATGTGTTGATCTGTAGTTATTATATAGTATATTAATCTGTAGTTATTCTGTACAGTGTTCATCTGTAGTTATTTTATAATGTATAGTGTATTATAGTGTGTTAATCTATAGTTATTCTATAGTGTGTTAATCTGTAGTTATTCTATATTATGTTAATCTGTTGTAATTCGGTAGTGTGTTAACCTGTATTTATTCTATAGTCTGTTTATCTGTTGTAATTAGAAGTGTGTTAATCTGTAGGTATTTAATAATTTGTTAATCTGTTGTGATTCGGTAGTGTGTTAATCTGTTGTAATTGTGTACTGTGTACATCTTCAGTTATTCTATATTTATCTGTAGTTATCATAGAGTATGTCAATCTGTAGTTATTCTATAGTGTGTTAATCTGTAGTTATTCTATAGTATGTAAATCTGTAATTATTCTATATTATGTTAATCTCTAGTGATTCTGTATGATTTCTTTTTACTTTAACATAACTTTGTCTTCCCTTGATTCATTGTATTTAATTCTTATCTTAGTTTGACTTTCATAGTGGACTTAACTAGACACCTCATCTGTTCGAAATTAATCTATCAAAAATTTCATGAATTTAATGCTTTTTAAAACGAGTTTTCCATTAAACACATTTTCATATAATCAGAACAAAGTAGTTACAAATCCCAGCTGATTAAGGAATGTCTCTGTTTCATTAAACTATTGATAAGGAGTTTTTGGAAGCATATTTGTCATGCTTACAATCCGAAACTGTGATAAATTCCAACCATTAAACTAATGTATTTCATATGTTTTAGAATCCGCCACCATTTGTTCTTGTAAACAACTATAAGTTGTTATATATGTCCTATATTTAGATTCAATGTACGCATGGTAAGTAATTGCTCAAACCCTATATCGTTTACCCAATATTAAACACTATATACCACACTGCATACCTATATGACGTACCCTATATATGACCCATAATAGGAACACACCTGAAGTAAAGTTTCTGCGCCATGAAAACTGATTTTTTCAACGTGTCATAGTTTTCCTTTCCTCTTTCGTCTACCCCAGACTTGATTTTTTATGAGGAACTCCCTCGGCGGGTGTTTCTAGAAAAGCAGAGGACGCTTACCCTACCGGTGCTCCTGGTCCATGCTCCCAGTTTTTAGTGGAGTCCGAGTTGCTCATTTGCTTTTGTTACTTTGTATGTATGATTTTATTTACTCTGTGTTATTTGTTGTGTATGTCTGTTTCCATGTCTGGTCTTTGTCTCTGGATTACATTCTTTTGATTATCGCAGTATCTTTGGTTCCCTTGGTTACTCTTTGATTACCGCTATAACCTTGGTTCCCTTGAGTACTCCTTGAATCCTTGATTTCAAACCAAAAACTGTTGGAGTTGTGCCTTTCAATTTTTATTTATACAACTTTTTTTATGATAACGAAGTATTTTGACAAATTATAAAGTTCAGTCGTTAAACCTCGCCCCATTTCAGTAATATTTCTTGATGTTTGACAATATCTTATCTACAAGATCTTGGAATAAAGATTTCAGCTTTTCATTCGCTGACATTTTATCAACGATTCAATGAGCGGATCCAAGGTCGCTGAATTATTTTGATCTTAATCTTGACAAGTTTCCTTAACGAAGTTGTGGATAAATGTAGAAATGTTCGACAAAAATGTAATACAATAACAACATTATTTGTGTTTGTTTGTTTGTTTGTTTCTGTTGTCTTTGTTTATTGGTTTAATTTGCAAAAATGGAAGAAATGTTATCTTTGTTTTTAAATAAAGCAGTATTCTATACATGGACGATCAACAATTTACTGAGAAGAGAATAACATTAACCGAATTCGTAAATGTAAACGTTCGACAACTTATCATAGATTTCTACATTTGATGAGTAATATCCTGTTTGTTAAGAGCACTCATAATGTAAGCTACTACGTGGTCTTACACGATGGTTAACATTTTTTTTCCCAAGGCATTCGTAAAATTAAAGAAGTCCTATTTATAAAATAAACATTTTAAAACGACATCAATATTCAACCCAATGCTACCATGACATATCAATATAAAATGTCCTTTGCGAATATACCAAGCACTTTCATAGATGTCTCTTCTCTTCTCTGAATTATACTATTAACGAAATAGACAACAAATAAATATCGAGAGTAACTGCTCATCATTTCGGAACACCATTGTTTGTTCCGAGTTCTAGTGATTTTTTCCGTATGTGTTGTTTTCTTTTCTTTAAGTTTCTTGTTTTCTTCGTGCGCTGTAAATTTGGTGTTTTCTACGGATCTTCCTTCGTTCCACTGTCAGTATTATTACTACAAGTACTTCTTAGGAATAAACTGAATGATCACTTTATGTTAAGTAAACCGTTACTGTTACATGTGTTATGTTTCGAACAATGTGTTCATGTTGCTTTAATAGTACAAATAACCGGAAACTTTTATAATAAAGTACACAATAGTGTTTAAATATCAATCAGTGGAATGTACTTAGAGCAACAGATAGTAATTACAGTGAATTTAACAACACAAAACTTTATGGATTCTATTGTTAATTATAATCAATGAATGCATATAGTACATTAACAAAGAGATAGAGATATCATTTTAAAATGATTGATTACTTAGCCTTTTAAATATTAAAAAAAACCACTAAATTAATAACCAATTAAAAAGTCCTTTGTACTATTATAATTCAAATAATCGTATAAATTATAGACTAAATACACAGGTCAAATTTAAGTTTAAAAAGGTGCTAATACAAAATTTGGCGATCATGTCGCATTGAGGATACAAATATACTGATGACGATAATTGTAGCTTTAAAATTCTCGTTATGATAACGTCACATAATTATTTGCGAGTGTAAATATGTAAAGAAAAAATTATCAGAATAGAAACCCTGCCAAAGAATTAAAAATATAATACTCAAATGAATAATGAATGTTTTAACCCGAGAAAAAAGTAACTTCACTATGTTCATTCCTTGATTTAAGATTGTTCTGGTTTTCATTGCTATCAACTTTGTGTATGCGTGAATACAAATACGTTAATGTCGATATTATGAACGCCTTTATTTTAAATAAAATGAAAGAAAGTTGGCGAATGTTGAAAATGCCTCAGATATGTGCTGCAATTTTTAAATGTCTGAATGAACCTACAATGTTTGCCTCAGAATAAAAGATAATATTCACTATTAATGATTTTGATTCAACGTGGTGATAAATGTTAACATTTTGAAATTTGCCTTCATATTCGATTGTCGTCAATGTTGTTGCAGTAATTTTCTTTTATTAGAATTTTAATCGATAATAGATAATAGTTTAATGATACAGACATCACTTGTGTATAATATTTTAACCCCTGAACAGCGATCTATTCAGAAGAGAAATCAGCTGGATTATTTGTATGCAAGTACATAGCCGTTAATAATAGTTCCTGAACTGAGAAAAAACGTGTACTGACCATAGTTGTATAAATATAAACCTGATAAAATGCAAAACCCTGACATGAAATACAGAAGCACAGATAAAGGTGAAGTACACGAATAAGCATATTGATATATTACATCCTTAAAGATTAAATACAATGAAATACTTAAGTTTTATTTTTGCAAACAAAAGAAAAAGCATTTCCTTAAATTCAATTAGTACCCTTGCTTACATTTTGAAAAGTTGAAGAAAATGAAAAACATTCGAGGATAGGAATCGATAGATTTTGTGAAACAAAGGATAACAAACATCAATAGTACAAGAAACGCTTAGTTTTGAAGAATATTTTAAAACTCCCGATTAGAAAAACTCTTTAATATTATGTAGATTTAGTTACATAGTTAACTATGGATTACCAACAGACACAGACCGTTGGCAAAATATCAGTAGAGAAAATCGTTTTTGTAATCTATGTTACTTAAAAATAGGGGACGAATACCATTTTATTATGAAATGTCCAACACGTGCAACGAAGAGAAAGCTATATATCAAGGAGCTGATAAAGCGCCCATGTATTTAGGTTTTAGGGCTATAGTGCCATCGGAAAATAAAAAAAAGTCTGATTAATTTGTGTAAATTTATTAAAATTATAAACAAAAGTGTGAGTCCTCCTGGCTAACTTCAATTACTGTAATGTATCTAACATGTCTGTAAATAGTTTTGTATAGCATGAACTGTATATATGTTATGTGTCTTTATACAAAATATGTGGTTTATGAGAAATAAAAAATAAATAAAAACAATAATAAAAGAATCACCATGAAAATTGAAACAAGTGGATTAATAACTTTTTATTAATAATAATCTGGTGTATATTTTGATGACTGTTGTAAATAATTTTAATAAAATTATAGTGCTTAAACATTAACAATTTTATTTTAAAGATGAATTCAAATAATTGCCTTAAAAAGATAGAAATATATTTTTTTAAAATATCTATCGTTTTAATATGCTACAGAAAAAAATAATAAATGAAAAAATATAACCTTATTATTATATTATTGTGTCTCTACATTTTTATTGGAAAAAGTAAAATACAAGTAAATTTAAACTATCAAACCCTTTTGAGGACCCCATAATCCCTTAATTTAGTTGATGTTGTTTTAGTCTAAAAAATAAATGTTGGAGAAACGTGAAAACACCTTTTATTTTCATCATCAAATATCCTTCAACGTGAAGTGTCAAAGAGTAACATTAGTGATAAATCTGAACATACTTCGACAGCCAAATATATATAATGAATCTTCGGCCGGCAATGGGACATTCTCAGTTGGATGACATGGATTATTACATATAAATATAATAGAAAGCAGCTAAGTAGTATATAAGAATGTTAAATACAAATATTTTGAAGGCTATTGACCATATGGTATTTTATGAAGTGTTTATCAAGTAAACAGCATAACAGCGGGTCCTCATTACTAACAAGACCACTCAATTCTTATTGAAATATATTAAGACCCATTTCAATTTTTATCTACAGTATAGTTGTTGTAAAGATTAAACATATATGGAATATTTAACATTTACACGTGTGATACTGATTTTACGCGTTTGTTATGGTTGTGCAGTGTTCATAAATGAGTCATGTTTGATTGGCTTGGAAGGTAATGCAAAGTTAAATTTTAGCAGTTAAAGCTTCGAATGGAATCATCAAATCAATTATGAAGGTCAGTTAATTTGCGGCAATATTCTCTGATAGAAATTTGAGGTCTTGTGTTATGCAAATAACCTTACAGAGATATCAGAGACATGTATAAGTGTATAATTCATCGTGTGTTTAACCTCCTAATATGTTATGCCTTGTTCTTTAAAATAATACTATCAAAGTGTAATCAAGGGAACCAAGATTCTAGCGGAAATCAAAAGAAGGTAATAAATGGATAAAAAAATATACATACGAAGTAACTTCACATCGGGCTTTTAAAAATGATATGAATATGAGATGGTAATATTCATTATATAGAAATTTGTGTCTATAACCTTTACCTTGTTTAAAATGTGAGAAACGATGACTACTGTATCTGAAATGAGAGCCGGCATTGGTAAGAGGAATGCCAGACAAATCTATCATAGAGCGAATCTTGCCGGTTGAAGGCTAGAACTATACAAGCTGGTTATGTTGTTCTTTCCTAAACACATTCTTGATTATTGCGCAACTTGAAAACATTTGTTTTCCTGAGCTGGTTCTACCCTAGGACAATACTTGCTGTCTCAACCCCAGAACAACTCTTTTTGGTTCTATTCTGGAGCAATTTATGTTGATTTAACCCTAGAACAATACTTTCTGGCTCAACCCTAGCATATTCCATGCTGGTTTAACTCTAGCACAAATTATGTCAGTTCAACCTTAGAACAATGCACTTTCGGTTCAACAATAGAGCAATTTATGCTGTTTTAATCCAAGAATAATTTGTGTTTGTGAAACCACAAAATAATTCATGTGATCCCTTGATTACTCTTCGACAAGAGAGCAATTCATGTTTGTTTAACCCTAGAGATGTTCATGCTGTTTCAGGTCTAGAACCAATCGTTCTGGCTCTACCCTAGAGCAATTTATTTTGGTTATACATAGCATAATTCATGTTGCTTCTTGGTTCAACCCAGAAACAATTTATGTTGGTTAAATCATAGCATAATTCATGTTGCTTCTTGGTTCAACCCAGAAACAATTCATGTTGGTTCAACACCAGAACAATTCGTGTTGGTTCAAAACAAGAACAATTCGTGTTGGTTCAAAACAAGAACAATTCGTGTTGGTTCAACACCAGAACAATTCATGCTAGTCTTACTAAAGATAAATTTATAATTGGAAAACTATCAACTTTCACCGGATACCTATTTCCTGAATGTCAATTCGACAGATAGTTTAATTAAAACTTAAAGAACGAAATGTATATCTAGGAAAACCTTATCAAATGGTAACAAGCATCAGTACTAGTTGTTAATTTGGTTAATGAATGCACAATTTCACTAGATAACGTTTTTGTCGATTTTTTGCAGTCACGATAAAAGAAATAAAAAAAAAAATTATTCCTTGTGTAAGTATTAGAATCGTCAAATCGTTGCTCAGTTCAAGGACTGCAGAATCTGCAACTATCTCATTGTAATTGAAACCAGTTCAGACGCGTTTAAATGTATAACATTCTATCTTAATACAATTTTAGACAATTTTACTCCATTTGCTGTCGATAGTTACAGTGCCTGTATGGGATACACTTACCACTTGCCCCATAACCCATTGCCGCATTCCCCATAAGCGCAAACACTTAAAGAATAATCAAAGGAGCCAAAGTTATAGCGGTAATCAAAAGAATGTAATCCAGGGACAAAGACCAGACATGGAAAACAGACATACACAACAAAGAACATAAAGTAATTAAAATCATACATACAAAGTAACAAAAGTAAATGAGCAACTCGGACTCCACTAAAAACTGGGAGCATGGACCAAGTGCACCGGTAGGGTAGGCGTCCTTTGCTTTTCTAGAAACGCCCGCCGAGTTGCTCATAAAAAGTCAAGTCCGGAGTAGACAAACGAGGAAAGGAAAACTATGACCCGTTGAAGAAATCAGTTTCCATGGTGCAGATGGATACACTATAACGATCCATGAATTCATGATGATCACCATAAAATGTCTGTAGTGATGACTTCAATCTTGTTGCAACATAACCCTGTTCCAGAAGCCTGTTAGAGTTCTAGCGCGATACAAAAAGTCTGCGTAGTTTCGGCAAGCTCTGGCATAACGTATGAGTTGTGATATAAACACTCCATACGTAGGAGCCGAAGAGATGTTGCCACAGATGAAAGGAAAGTTGACAATTCTGAATGAAAAGTCATCACGTTTGTCGTAATGTTTGGTCAATAGTTTTCCTTTACCATCGATTTCTAAGTGTAGGTCAAGATATGAGGCTGACTTCACAGTGTTTGTAGTATCCTTTATCTCAAGTTCTTTTGGTTAGATGCGATGTATCAAATCTCCGAAATTAGAATTGTTTAAAGATAATATGTCATCTATATAGCGGAAACTGAGATTGAAGGATCTAGGCAAACAATATTCTTTTTTTCTGATCAGATCAGCTATAAAGGCAGACTCATAAGAGTGAAGGAATAGGTTAAAATTACCTTATTGGTTTTCAAAAATTATTTAAAATGTTAGAATGGTTAAAATAATCATCATATGTATGGCTGTGACACATTAATTTCAATCAAATTTCCCAAATATGACATATTTCATCATATTGTAAGGGTGCGAACAATTTAAAATTTTTAATAATGGTCCAAAATTATTGTTACAAAATATTCAAAATGGCATATTTGTTCAGACCAAATTCTTGAAAATGAGACATCGAATGAGTGCGAACACTTGAAATTACCTTTATGGTCTAGTATTATTGTCGAAAACGTTAAAATTGTCAAAATAGGCATCATATGTTTTGCTGGGAGATATTGATTTCAGTTGAATTACTCAAAAATGAATATTTCCTCAGATTGTAAGGATGCTAACAGTTTTAAATTTAATATTGGTCAAAAATTCTTGTATAAAATATTAAAAAAACTGAGCAATATTATTATCCTTTTCGAGGTTGCGACGAATGACATACTTCTGCCAATTGAAAGGGAATCAACATTTTATTTTTTTTTAAATGGTCTTGTTAATATTGCTCAGTGCGTTTATTTTGTCAATATTGCAATCATATGAGTGTCTCCGACACACCATTATTTCAGTATTAATTTTCAAAAATGATTGGGTCGGTCTATTGACAGGACGAGAAAAACAGGATGGGCATTTCCGATACATTTTCGGCTATAACTTTAGTTTGACTCGATGGAATGAAAAAAATATCAATTGATTTTCAAAGAAGAATAAATGTGCTTTTACTTGAAAGTGTCAAAAAATAAAGCGAAAATCTTGACAGGACGAACCTTTTCTGACAAAAAATGGCGATCGAAGAGGGACATGTCGGTGAATAAACTTCATAATTTATAAAATGTGTCACGTCTGTCAAATAAGGTTTATTTATTCCCAAAGTTTACAGTCATAGGCACAATTTGATATAAAAAATTATTTTTTTTTGAGTCAGTTGAAGTGGAAAAAATCTTGACAGGACGGACTTATTGTCTTCCTTAAAATGTGTCGTTTTTTACGGGGGTACGTGAACAAAACACTAAATACTTGAAAATTACATCATGTTTGTCAAATATTTAACACATTCTTAAAGCTCAAACTTTTTTGCTATATTTCGATGTATATTTTGTTGAAATATGTTCAGAAATAAATTCAAAATCTTCACAGGACGAAATGTTTGCAACCGGAAGTTTTTTTAAATTTATATTTGAGGTGAGAACAAACAGTTATTGTTTTCTAAACTATGAATGTCTGTCAAAAATATTTACACATTCTTAAGGTCTTCAATAAATGCTATATTTTGATGTAAAAATATTTTATTTTTGAGTTAGTTAAAGGGGGAAAATCTTGATAGGACGGGATGACTGTGTTACGTGATTTGTGCAATTGTTTACCGTTTATCATTTTATATTTTTTTATATATAGTTCTTGGTAGAGATTCCTCATACTTTGTAAGAAATAATTCCAAATCATCTTCCAAATATACGGAGGAAGCTGTTTACAAAATGCTGGAATTTTTATTCGGCAACATATTTGTCCAGTGTGGTGGACGTATTTTTCAACAAACAGTCGGCATTTCAATGGGAACAAATTGTGCTCCTTTACTTGCTGACCTATTCCTTCACTCTTATGAGGCTGACTTTATAGCTGATCTGAACAGAAAGAAAGAATATCGTTTGGCTAGATCCTTCAATCCTTCAAGTTTTCGCTATATAGATGACGTATTATCTTTAAACAATTCTAATTTCGGGGATTTGATACATCGCACCCCAGATTTGACTTTTCATGAGCAACTCGGCGGGTGTTTCTAGAAAAGCAGAGGACGCATACCTTGCCGGTGCACCTGATTCATGCTCCCAGTTTTTAGTGGAGTCCGAGTTGTTCATTTTGCTTTTGTTCCTTTGTATGTATAATTTTAGTTATTTTATTTTCTTTGTTGTGTATGTCTGCTTTCCATGTCTGGTCTTTGTCCCTGGATTACATTCTTTTGATTACCGCTATAACTTTGGTTTCCTTGATTTCTCTTTTGAATTCCATTAAGGAAAACTAAATTTATAGCCAAAAATGTATCGGAAAATGCCTGTCCTGTTTTTCCCGTCCTAATTTAGACCAACCCAAATGATTTACGTTTAGAAATTGTATGAGCGCGAATATTTTCAATCAATAACAAATGTATTTCCGGTTAATATTTAAAAAAAATGTCAATGAATAATGAACTGCGACAACTGTAATAATTAAAATTTACAAAAACAATGCGCCATAACGCTCAAAGAGTAATCGAGGGAACCAAGGTAAAAGTGGAAAACAAAGGAATGTAATCAGAGACAAAGACCAGATATGGATAACAGACTCACACAACATAAAAAAGCGAAATAATACATACAAGTAACAAAAGTAAATGAGCTATTCGGACTCCACTAAAACTAGGAGCATGGAGCGTAATTGTAAAAAAAGTAGTTACGGTAAGGTCTGGCAACGTATGATTTTTAATATGAAAACTCCATATGCAGGTGCTGAATACATGTTGCCACAGTTGAAAGGAAAGTTGAGAATACAGAACGAAAAGTTATCATGTTTGTCATATAGTTTGGTCAGTTATTTTTATATCAAAACTATCCCTGAATATTCCGTAAACAACGGAGAGCATAATTATAGATGTGTTTTCTACTACTCCAGTTGTATTGTTTCAAGCTGTGTTGGGTACGATTTTATCTATTTTGACATGTGTACAAACAAATCTTCCACAGGAACTCTTACAGCCAAAATGGAAGTTGTGCTAGCCATAAAACTTCGTTTAACCGACCATTCCACTTGCCTGTATCAGAAATAAAGTGGCTATTTTTCAGTTTGCCTTTGTGTAACCAGTTTGCCTTTGATGTAACCGGTTTGTTCATAATGTAACCGGATTTGTCTTTGATGTAACAGGATTTCTCCTTTCCTGATCATTATAAGTTCGTTTTTTTTTGCTATTACCATTATTTGAGAATAAGACGCAATTGACAAAAAAAACCGATATAATCGTTCGCAAGTAACGTCGCCGATAAAATTAAAAATTAGAATTAAACAAAAATAAGAGTATTTGGTATGTGCTTCTATATTACTTCAGTGATAAATTGTTTGCCAACATCAATGGATGAAATTTAGTATCATGACTGAAAATTGTCCTAGTATAAGCAATGGTAAATATGTCACCATTTTGTTAAAAAAATGTAAATGATAGAATTCTGTGAATTAAAAATTGAAACAATCTATTTCAAAATATGTTTAATAAATCTGTCCTTATTATCTGTTGGATTGAACTAATTAACTTTCTCATAAAAGCAAGGACGAAACGAAAATTTAATGAGAACTTTACTTCAGTGATTAGCGTTGAAATAAAATCAATTACAAAGCTTTGCGAATGATAACCATTGCACAACTGAAGTTTTAAAGTAATCAAAGAAAATGGGAAACTACTAATCCAAAGTATGTCTCTTTAATATCAACACCAAGCTACATTATGATTCAAGGAATACTCATTGTTGTCAATAAGTTTATAATAGATGATGCATGGAATCCCGAAAAAAGAAACGCATTTGCAACAGACACATTTTTATTTAATTAGAAATTAGAAACTATAGTTTAATTAATTTGGCAAATACGCGTAAAGAAAAAAGAAGATTTTTTTTTATCGGACCTCTTAATTCTGAAAAAAACTCTGAATAGGAATGAAACATTGGTGCATATAAAACTCAATACTTAATGAAGGAAAATAAAGATTGTGAGGATTAACCTGTCGATGGTGTTTTAATTCCATAATGCAAATAAACATTCCGACAAAATCAAAAGAACTAAATCAGTTCGAAAACAAAATTGATATCAACACGAGGCTTCAAAGATAAAAAAAACGACATATTTTTGAATACGGCCTGATTGTATGAAAAACAGCTGTATACGTTTCTAAATAACATAAAATACAATTATTTTTAGAAGTTTAAAATTAGTAGGTTTTTAACTAGGTCACTAGGTCACCCAAAGTTGATAATTCTACTGAATGACGAACTGAAATGTTAGAAAACTGATTTTTTTTAACTATCTAAAGCCCGTCTATTCGTATTCTTGTGAAGCCTTAAAATAGGTTGCTTCATTAAAATTTAAATACTTTCCATTTATTTAAAAGTACATGATCGAAAATTAGAAAAGTACACTGTATTTTTATGTTATGTTCTCATTTCTACTGAAAATACCGAAGCCTAAGCAACGAGTTCAATTAAATACGTCAAAATCCCAAAACATGGCCCAAACGTGAACACAAGACGATCTACAATGTAACGAACCGAAAAAGGACAGGTTAGGGCTCTAAATAATTAAATCCAATGTTAAATGCGTTTATCGAACTCGTGGATCGTTACGGTGTATCCATCTGCGCCATGAAAACTGATTTGTTCAACGGGTCATAGTTTTCCTTTCCTCTTTCGTCTACCCCAGACTTGACGTTTTATGAGCAACTCGGCGGGTGTTTCTAGAATACCAGAGGACGCTTACTCTACCGGTGTACATGGTCCATGCTCCAAGTTTTTTTGTGGAGTCCGATTTGCTTATTTGCTTCTGTTGCTTTGTGAGTATAATTTTATTTACTTTGTGTTCTTCGTTGTGTATGTCTGTTTTCCATATCTGGTCTTTGTTCCTGGATGTCATTCTTTTGATTACCGCTATATCCTTTGTTCCCTTAATTACTCTTCCACATATTAGAATTGCATTCCAAGATTTATATTTTTTGTTTTATTTTTTTGTTTTTCTTTGTTTTGGTATTTGCGGTTGTATCGTTTAACTTTTGTTTTTATTTTTCCCTTCTATCCATTTTTTCTTTTTGGCTGTTTCAAACCAATCTTTCAAATCTTTCAACAACAAGTTGGCATTCCAATTCGCACTAACTGTGTTCCTCTCCTAGCCGATTTGTTTTTATATTCATACAAGAATGAATTTCTTCAGAAGCTTGTAAAGAATAAAAATTTAAAAGATACTAAATCCTTTAACTTTACTTACAGATATATTGATGATGTCTTGTCAATCAATAACCCTTCTTTTGGAAATGCGTCTTAAAAGGTCTCTTACACAATTCATTTTTAGATATCAGTCCTTTGTTGAAAAATACTCAGTTTCTTCTAAAATAATGAATGTGCATGAATTTGCAAGATAACAGAAAAGGATACGCCGTGTAATAGGTATGATTTACCTTAAATAATCAATCGGTCTCTTAATAGGTAAATGACCACCCTTTTACAAAATATTAACATCACTTTTGAAAACAAAAATTGTTCATTTACTTGTTTTATTTATAGAGTCAAAAAACAGATTTAAAAAAAAACATGAATTAGTGAATTTGATTTAAATTTTAAATTTTCGGTATAAGGTCAATTTAAAAAAAATGAGCTCTGTTTTATTTTAGTCAGATTAGCATATCATAAAATTAAAGTCTTTGTCTCTAGACAATTAGTCTCGGTAAGACATGAAGTTATTCGATGGTAAATACATTTCAAATGGATACCACGAATAGAGTCTGCTATTTAACAAGTAAAATAAATCTATATTCTTAACAAATTGTCATTTTCAAATCTCATTAGTGTCAATCTCCAAAAAACTATTTTAGTGTACACTTCTTTCTAATGATTTATGTGTGGTGTTTCTTTTATGAGATTGATGTTTAACGACTATAATATATATTGTTCCCTTAAATGACTAAAATATACATTGTACCTTTAAATGACTAAAATATACTTGTACCTTTAAATAACTAAAATATTTTTGTACCTTGAAATGAATGTTTTCATTTAAAATGTACGGTATCACTTTATATATAGCTTCACAATATGGTTGATTCGAATAGATCAACTGTAGAATGATACACTGAGGATTTCATCACATGCAAGCAAAAGATCGCTGTACGCCTACGGTGGTTTTGAGCACTTTGAAAACTGTTTAAGTAGACACACAATGCAGGCGCCTAAAAGGTAAAATTTTCTTCCGAAAAAAAAAAAATAAATAAATGTTACAAAACGTAAACCGCTCATAACGAATAATATAATCTAGACGATTCATAAAACCGTTGTAGTGCGAAAAAAAATATAAAGACATCTGTTCATACAGTAAGCATCCTAATTAAAATTATTTGGTTTTAAAGTATTCTTCTATGTCAGTTATCGTTTAACTTGAAACTAGTTTATACACTAATAAAAGCAAAATGATCCATTTTGTAACAAACTAGTTTTGAAGTAGGTAAGTAGGTTTATATGTTTCTCTTTTTTTTTTCACAAATTGAAATACGACAAAGGCCTCGTGTATTTTGTCTGGCCATGCAACTTAAATAAGACATTCTTTAAAGTACTCTTCATTTAATCAACACGTCCGGTACAAATCAACCAAAGATCAATTTTCATGTGTTTGTACGTCGACATAATATATCAATCTTATTTAGCACATCCATGTAGGGCAGTCGCAAATTATATAATTCTGACGCAATCACTGTATAGTTTTGCTACTATACGATAAATGTTATTTTATAGATAAATTTGACAGACAGTTACTAGGAATCATAAAAATATTGAATACAAAGGAAGAGTTTGTATGTGATTTTCAGGTTTGCCGAAAATTCGTGACACAATATTTATGCAAGAGGGTGCTTCGACATTTTATTGCCTATTGAACTGTATGTCAGCGGTTGCCCTAAGGAACTTGTTTACCATTAATCGGAAAAGAGAAAATCAGTGTTTTGAGGTAACAACAATAGAAGAAAATAAATAAATAATTATAATGGTGTGGATATTTTAGATTATGCTAATGATTTCAAATGATATACAAGAGTAATTAAAAAGCAGACGTCATGGTGTATGTTCAAAGAGACCGAATTCCTACTTTGATACTTTGTATGTATTATTTTAGTTATTTTATGTTCCATGTTGTGTATATCCGTTTTCAAGGTCAGGTTTTTTCCCTGGAGTACATTCATTTCATTGCCACTAGAATTGTTTTAAAGTCAAACTCACATTTAAATGATACTCTTTCGTGAAAAGACTACAAATTACGAATATGGAAGGTTGGTGTTTAATTAAATATGCCGACAAATGAAAATAATGAATGGGCAAAATTAACGGAAAACGTTTTGTCTTGGAATAAATATTTTCTTTCTTTGTCACAATTATTTGTAATTTTGCGTGCAAAACAAACATAAACGCATTTCATTAAACGACAAGGACTGAAGTACGTATGCAAATATTTTAATAATAAGATAAAACGGAACAGCTAAAACGGAAATTGATAGTCGAAAGTTTTAACAGAATAAAATAAATCATAATACACACCGAGGAAATGACCAAAATCGACCATATTTGGTTGTTTTGTTTTTACTTAAAACAAAACGACCATGATGAGACAAAAGATATCAATTACCAAGGGACAAAGACTTGTGAAAGACAACAGACGAAAAAAAAAAAAAAAAAAAAAAAAAAAAAAAAACGGTTCAACTGAAATATTACATACAGATACTTAATAACAAAAGGCAATCTGAACCAAAAACTGACAATTTTGACTTAATGTAGAAATAAGGAACTTTTAAAATATCAATACTGATAGTCACACAATTAAAGTACTTATTGAAGAAACGTGTAATGCTTTACTTTACTTTTGGATAAAAATAGTTTAAACTGTTAAATTTACCTTCGGAACTTATGTTACAGTTACAAAATGTGCTTTAGGTGGAGCACTTAAATGTCAAATCGCAAAACCAAATGTTTATCAATTATGGACTTTCAACGAAGTCAATACGTTTTACATGGACCTGTTGAGATTATATTGACGGGATACGAAGTCCGAGGCCAATATAATCTAACAGGTCCATATATAACGTATTGACTGAGTGAAAGTCCTTAATTTATATATTACATAATGTAGATAATGTATTTTCTTTTCGTCTGCTTCGTCTGCGGCGCTTTCCCCATGACCGACTTAGAGTAATTACGGAACGGCACGGTTAATATCCGGGTCTAAATTTACAGGAATAGCGTCAATATATTTGGAAATAGAAAAAAGCCATCATGTACGTGGTATATCTTTTGCATCACGTGATCATACTATCCAATGAACAAAGTTACATATTATGTTATGTCAAATGTTATCATCAAAAGTAGAAATGTTTGATATTACTGTATATTGCGATCCTAAAAAGGTTACCTAACCAATAGCATCACTAGATGATCAATTATGTATATCCATGGCCAATGTATAAACAAATAGGCGTCAAGAGAAAGAGATAATAGAGAGGACATTGGATTTAATACTCCAAACAGATCCCTCATTTAGATTGAACATGCTAAATATCTCGTAGAAAATACAAATGATATATTTTCATGGTCATACTCGATGTACTTTCATCAGATGATGAAAGATAGAAACAGCACAACAGAAATCTAAACATAGTATCAGGAAGGCGTCAGAGATTAATGAGTATCCGAGTCTTTGAATAAAGCTTCAGTTTAATTGATTCGTTGTGTCAGGAAGTTAAAATTTAAAAGGACAAAAAGACAGGTGCATTAGTCATGTGTTTAGCTGATATGATATGTTTTGCATTTGTGTTTCTCTGATCAAGATATTTTGCTAATCTCATGTTTTGTGTTTTTCGTGTCTGTTTTCTCTGTCTAATCCTTAGATGATACCCTTTTATTTCTGGTCGAATATTGGTCCCCTCGATAACACTTTGATTTTTGTTATTATAATAAATTATCTGATTACTCAAGTCATTTGAGTAATGGCTGTTAAATGCATAAGGTCAACGAAAATATCGGTCAAACATCAACGATGATGAAATTTTTATTTCATTTTTTTCTTGCAAATAGCGTCGTCACATCCTGAGACGTTGTATAATATTGATTTGTTGTGACTGAATTGTTCAGTACTTCCATATATCGTGTGCCAAGTTACGGCCCTAGATAAATCCTTCTAGGAGGAATGACCCGGCCAGCGATATTTTTTATATAATCTAGCTGGCCGAGTGGTCTATTGCGCTGTACTTTTTGCAGGCAGTGTTACCACAAAAATCACAGAGGTTCGAGTCCCGCGGATGGATTGACCAAAAATTTGCTTTGAAAATTTGACAGTTCTAACACCGCTAGCAATTTTTTTAGACTCTTCTATACTTACATTATCTTCCCTGTATCAAATTGATCCGATGGAGAAGCGTAGCGATAGAATCGTCACATTCTGAGAAGTTGTACAATATTGATTTGTTGTGACATGACATCCCGTACTACTATACATCGTGTACTAATTTGCAGTCCTAGATTAATAGAGGAATGACCCGGCCATCAAAAGCTATATTTTTTATATAGCCTAGCTGGCCGAATGGTCTAGGGCGCTGGACTTTGTGCAGGCGGTGTTGCCACAGAGGAACGACAAAAAAAGCAGTTCTAACATCGTTGGGAATTTTTTCAGACCCTTCTTTATATATTTATATGAATATTGGCATGTACATGTCTTTAAAATATCTCTCATTCTCATCATTAAAACAATATACTCCTATTTGGAAAATCCTGATAGTACTTCATTTATTTTCGGTAGTGAATTTAACAGATCACGCTGTCATATAATTTGGCAGGCTGTATTTTACAACTGCTTGGTATTCTTACACTGAATTTACTCTTACACACAGAATATAATAATGCTTGATTACATCAGAGATGCAAGTCATTGTATAGATTCATTTAATAATGCATCAGTCAAACCTAGATGTTTATTTGAAAATTTGAAAAAAAGAATCATTCATCACACCAATATTACTGGAATCTCACTTTGAACAGAAAATATTGAATTGATTTATTAAACTTTTAGAGTTTCCATCTGTTGGTGTATTGAATCTATAGAAAAACATGAACTAAATTATTCTTGCTAAATTATTTCTTTATAAATGCAATTTTGCCAGTTGTCGAAAATATACATAACGGTAGCATTTTGCCATGCATTATACATTTCCGAATACCACATCTCATTATTAGACAATAAAACATTGCTTATAACGTAAATGAGTTTTATTAGTTAAAGAAATCGTTTCTATCAAGTAATTGGCACAAACTTGAACAAGTTGTTGCAGTTAAAAAGACATAGCGTTAGCGACGTCCTATTTCTTATCTTGATATGTCTGAAACATAAATAGCTCAAAATTGTTCCGTCGGAAGTGACGTATTAAGGAAACAACGTATGCAGTTCGGAAGTGATTGTTTGTCTTTTCACGCACACGCACAGCGTGCGTTATAGGACGTCTCACATATTCCTGTAGATAAATACATTATCTTAGCATTATGAAAGACTAATCAAGGGAACCAAAGTTATAGCGGTAATCAAAAGAATGTAATCTAGGGACAAAGACCAGACATGGAAAACAGACATTCACAACAAAGAACATAGAGTAACTAAAATCATACATACAAAGTAACAAAAGCAAATGAGCAACTCAGACTCCACTAAAAACTGGGAGCATGGACCAGGTACACTGGTAGGGTAAGCGTCCTCTGCTTTTCTAGAAACACCCGCCGAGTTGCTCATAAACAGTCAACTCCGGGGTAGACGAAAACGAAAGGAAAACTATGATACGTTGAACAAATCAGTTTTCATGCCGTAGACGGATACATCGTAACGATCCACGAGTTCATGATGACGGCCATAAAACTTTTGTAGTGATGACTTCAATCTTGTAGCAACATAGCCCTGTTCCAGAAGCCTATTTGTTAGAATTCTAGCGCGATACAAAAATGTCTGCGTAGTCTCGGCAAGTTCTGACATAACGTATGAGTTGTAATATGAACACTCCATACGCAAGCGCTGAAGGGATGTTGCCACAGATGAAAGGAAAGGAATTAAGTCATTTGATTTCAAAAACCTCCGTCCCTCACAATTTAATTCTAAAATCTTATTAAACTTTTGTTTACGGTTAAACTAAAATTTAACGAATTAACAGCACATGACTGGAAATGAATTCAATTTATAGCATTTGTTCATAGTAACTTAATTCATCGCTTTGAAAACTGTCGTATTCTTAGTATTATATACGCAGTTTTACTATTAACCGCTTTTACATAATAAACACAAAGTAACATCAAAGACCGGAGGTCAAAGTATTGAACATCATCATGAAAACTCTATTAGTTACAAAAATAATTATCACAGGATGAGAACAGGAAAATTACTCAAAAATAACAGTAATAAATTGATTATTATGTTCTTTTAACTTCAAATATATAGTCAGGAGATGATTTATAGCTTTTCCAACAACTGAAGTTGAACAACTGTTCCAGCGATTTAAATCAATCAATAATTTACAAAAGGTGACTGTATTTCCGATTTGCGATAGTAGCTTCGAAAATTATATTAATGGGGTTTTTCTCATTTAAATTCAGTTTAAGATCGGTTCTCGTGAAGTTAAATCACGAATTCAGCAAAGTCGGTATCTATACTTGTTTATAGAAGGAATAAAATCATCCCGTATATAAAAATTAATAGAAAACTTATCATCTATATTATACCAATGAAGACGACAAAAAATTATTAATTTTATCATGAAATTAAACTTTAACGACAAATTTGTTTCAATTGAAGCAAATATTTTTAAAAAAAATGATACAAAAGGTGAGAGTTAAAATGAAAAGTGCTTGTAAATAAAGATAAATCGTATTTCAAACAGACAAAATGAAGAAATTTATTTTTTCTAAACTATTTTAGACTTTTGAAGTTTAATTTCATGTGTTCAGTTTATAGATTTTAAACATTTCAAGTTAATAAAACGTCTGGATAACCAGAGACACACATTAAAATATGTATCGACAGCACAGTATCGGACGGTTGGACTTTTGTATTTGCAAACTGCAAACACGATGAGAAACCACTTTCATTTTCATTGTAATTGATTCCTGTTTTGTACAAGGTAGTTTCATTGAAACATATTGGATTAACCTATCAACATTGGATCAATTTATGCAATTTAAGTTCATGTTTACAGCAAAATATCTGATTTACACATAGGCTCTTTCTTTGGATTTAATAAAAAAACAACAATTTGTACGGCAATCAAAGAATTGGTGAAAATGTGTGTAAATAGAAAAGGTATATCAAAGAAAAAAGGTATATGAATAGAAAAGATGTATGAATAGAAAAGATGTGCGAACAGAAAAGATGTGCGAACAGAAAAGATATATAAATAGAAATGGTGTGTACATACAAAATGTGTATAAAAAGAGAGAGTAATCAAGGGAACCAAGATTCCAGCGGAAATCAAATAATCTAATCCAAGGACAAAGACGAGATATGGAACAACTGACGAACAGAATAACGAAAAAAAATTATAAAAATAATAAATAAATAAACTAAAATAATACTTACAAAGCAACAAAAGTAAATGGGCAACTCTGACTCCACTAAAAAACTAAGAGCATGGACCAGGTGCACTGGTAGAAAAGATTTAAAAATAGCAAGGGTTTAGTTTAAACATATTTTATTGCTAACATTTACAGGCAATTGGATTGGACATAAGTTATACCAACTTACAAAGGTCCCCTCCACATAATGAATTATAAATATTTTCCAGCTTCACAATCACAACAGGAGAGTGTACCGTCCGAAGACAAAGATTCTAGCAACACAATCACAACAGGAGAGTGTACCGTCCGAAGACACAGGTCCTAGCTTCACAATCACAACCGGATAGTGTACTGTCCGAAGACACAGATCCTAGCTTCACAATCACAACAGGAGAGTGTTCCGTTCGAAGACACAGATCCTAGCTTCACAATCATAACAGGAGAGGGTACCGTCTGTAGACACAGATCCTAGCTACACAATCACAACAGGAACAAGTACCATCTGAAAAGAGACAGTTCTTAGGTACATAATCACAGTTAGAGAGTGCCTTCTGAGTAGGCATAGATCCTAGCTACAGTAAAATAGTGTGTTTTCTGAGTAAAAATAGCTCCTAGCCACACAAATATAACAAGAAAGTATCGTCTAGTTAGATACAGATTCCAGCTACGATTAAATTAACAGTAGAATACCTTCTGAACCGACATAGGTCCTAGCTACACATTTCTGAGAAGAGAGTGTCGTATGAAAATATAGTGATTCGTCGAACAAAATTACATACAAAAAAATGTTGTAGAGGTCAAGGATCCAAAGTACATAATAACTTCAAGAAAGTGCCGTATTAAGGGTCAAATATCCTAGGTACACAATAACTTCAAGAAAGTGCCATATATAGGATCAAAGATGTTAGGTATCCAATAACAACAAGAAAGTACCGCCAATGTTGTTGTGAAATCAATGACTTGTGATAGAGTCTTATCATTTTTTATGAATGGAATGTATTGTTAACATATCTTTGAAATATTTCGCAAATACTTAACCCAATATACCGATTACAATAAACATAATATACCAATAACACAATAGTATTAACCAGACAGATGTACACAATACATTTGGCAAACACAAAAAGTAGAATTATACGATGGCATAAGACATTATTTGACAATTAATTGACATTATCAATGTCTAATGACACTACTTTAGTTAAATTTGATACCATGCAAATCATCGCATTTAAATGTGAATTGAATTTCAAATATAAATGTCTAATTATATTTCAATATATGAAATTATATAATTCAACACATTAGGATTCTACAATGATTTATCATTCTATCCACTTTTGAAGTTTACAAAAAAAAATAATGATGATATTATAACGTATGTAAAAAGTGTCGGTTTTTTTGGTTCAAAAAGTCATAATTATACAGTATAATAAAACGCACTCTGTGAAGATTGTCAGTTCACTTTATGTAATCTGGTAATTCATTCATGTGTAATGTACATTATAACTAAACTTTGATATAGAAAGGCATCTTCCATTTTAAAGATAAATTCCAAAAACAACGACACAAATAAAACTCACAAAATTACAAATTGCTGATTCTGATTTAAGTACATTCATTATATTATTTTGCATTGCAACCGTTAAATATCATCAGTCCAAAAACATTGACCCTTTTATTTGCACGTTGATAAACGTCACTGTCGTTCTATTGTGGCATACCAGTCACAAACGAGAATGGATATGGAGAATAGGTCAAAGAGACAATTACCCCACCGAGATGAAAAATGTTAGCTTAAGGCCCCCATGCGTGAAGTACACTGACATACCAGCTCCAGAACACATTGTATCTACATAAAATATGTCCTATTCGTATGTTATTATGTAGGATAGAGGATCAAATTAACGATATGTCTCACAACAAATCAATAGCACACAAACGTCTTAAAATATGACGACTCTATTCGCTACATTGTACACTGCTCCAAATTGATACAGGGAAGATAAATTAAGCATAGAAGGGTCTGACAAATTCCCAACGATGTTATACCCGTCAAATTTGCGAAGCAAATGTTTGGTCGTTCCCTCCGCGGGACTCGAACCCGCTGTAACATCTATGGCAATATATATATATACAGTTTCTGTATGGGATAAACTTGCCACTTGCCCCATACCACATTGCCCTATCCCCCATTCTCCATTGCCTCTTACCCCATTCCCCATTGCCCCATCCCCCTTTTCCCTATAGCCTTTTCCCTATAGCCCCATTCTCCATTGCTCCATCCCAATTTCATCGACTGATTTCCCGTTGTCAAATGTCAGGGGTCGGGCATTAACAGGACGACAAAAAAAAACAGGACGGGCATTTTCTGACAGGGTGCAAACAATTTTAAATTTTCAATAATAGTCCAAAACTAAGGTTAAAGAATAATGAAGGGAACCAAGGTTATAGAGGTAATCAAAAGAATGTAATCTAGGGACAAAGACCAGACATGGAAAACAGACATACACAACAAAGAATATAAAGCAACTAAAATCATAAATACAAAGTAACAAAAGTAAATGAGCAACTCGGACTCCACTAAAAACTGGGAGCATGGACCAGGTGCACCGGTAGGGTAAGCGTCCTCTGCTTTTCTAGCAACACCCGCCGAGTTGCTCATAAAAAGTCAAGTCCGGGGTAGACAAACGAGGAAAGGAAACTATGACCTGTTGAATAAATCAGTTTTCATGGTGTTGATGGATACACCATAACGATCCACGAGTTCATGATGCCGACCATAAAACTTCTGTAGTGATGACTTCAAACTTCAAAAATATTAAAAACGGCAATATTAGTACACTCATATTTCAATCAAAAATCATCAAAATGACATGTGTGATAACACTTTTAATATACCTATTAGTAAAAAAGTATTGTAAAAAATGTTAAAATTGTCTATATCATTATAATGTTGATGGCTGTGGTACATATATTTCAGACCAAATTTTTTAAATGAGATATTTTTTTTGTAAATAAAATGAGTCCGAACACTTATATTATTGTTTAAAATTGTCCAAAAAAAAGTGTCGCATATGGCTTTTACACATTCATTTCAATCAAATTTCCCCAAAAATGATACATTTCTGCAGATTGTAAGGGTGCGAATAATTTAAATTTTAATAATGGTCTAAAACTATTGTTAAAAATATTAAAACTGACAATTTTTGTATCCAGTTGATGGTTGCGACACTCATATTTCAGTCAAAAATCTTCAAAAAGACATACTTTTGCAGAGTGTATGTGTGGGAACAATTTTAATGTATTAGTAAAAAATTATTGTAAAACAAATGTTAAAATTGTCTATATCATTATTATGTTGATGGCTGTGATATACTTCAGACAAAATTCTTGAAAATGAGATATGTTTTGCAAATTGAATGAGTGCGAACACTTGAAATTACCTTTATGGTCTTATATTTTTGTCTAAAACGTTAAAATTGTCAAAATATGCATCATATGTTTAGCTGCGACATAATGGTTTCAGTTCAATTACTCAAAAATGGATATATTTCTGCAGATTGTAAGGGTGCGAACAGTTTTAATTTCAATAATAGTCTAAAGTTCTTGTATAAAAGATTAAAAACGGCAATATTATTATCCTTTTCGAGGTTGCGACGAATGACATATTTCTGCCGATTGAAAGGGAATCAACATTTTATTTTGTAAATGGTCTTGTCATTATTGCTCAATGTGTATAATTTGTCAATATTAAAATCATACGAGTGTCTCCGACACAAAATTATTTCAGTATAAATTTTCAAAAAAATGATTTACGTTTAGAAATCGTATGAGCGCAAGCATATTCAATCAATAACAAATGCACTTCCGGTTAATGTTTAAAAAACAATGTCAATGAATAATGTACTGCGACACCTGTAATAATTACAAATTACCCTTAAACAAGTTTGTTTAAAAACTATTTTAATTGCTGTCATAGAATTATGATAGGTACGTTGCTTGCAGATCAATTTGTTTGATCGACCAATCAAAATTATTCCCTCGCCCCATTCCGATTGCCCTATTCATTTGCCACAATCCCAATGCCAAATTCCCCATGCCACATCCCCCATAGAGTGGGAAGTTTATCCCATACAGGTACTGCATATATATATATCTCTCTGCCTTGAAATTAAATATTGTATACCGTTCATATATTTGTCAAATTAAGATCCAACACAACCAGAAGTTCCATATTTATAATTCACTAGTACTTTTACGTCTTCATAAACGATCTTCAGGTGAAAAACTACAATAGTATCTAAGTAACGTTTTAGTTACAGATATAGAACGACTTAATAACGTTATAAATAGATTCAACGTTATAAATAGAGTTAAAACGAAACTGAAAATGTAAGCTGATACATATAATAAAAATTGAATTTAACGTCCGTTTAAGATAGGTTAAAAATTTTCAATAAACTTTCGTCCTTTCAACTCCCTTAAAGTGTCTCTCGGAGATTTCATTTTATAAAATGGAAAAATAAAAAAAAAATCCACCGCCACAAGTTTCAATGTGTGCACTCAGCGGTATTTGTCTATATGCGGAATCTCTGACTTGTTGACGGTGTACCCTCATTCGTTCCGATAATGCATTTCCGGTCTAGCCGATATAAATCTCTTCGCAGTTGGGGCATTTAATACAATATATTAAATTGGCATTTTTGCAGTTCATGTTTGCATTCGTATAAATTTTTGTTCCATCCCTAGAAGAAATTTCGTGACCGGAATATATGTGTTTGCAGGTGCCACAACGTTTGCCTTCGCATGGTGAAACTACGGGATATTCATCTCCTTGTGGATCAAACCTTGCTTTTGTTAATAAACGTTATAAATCGATGGCTGTCGCTTACTTTGGATAAGATATTAGGAGTGATTATATCTTCCAATTTTTCACTTTGTGTAAAAATTGGTAGGTTACGTTTCGCTACATTGAAAATTTTCGGATTTGCAGGGTTGTGCGTTACGACAAAAGGGATTATATCATCGTTATTTCCAGATGTTGGTGTCCTGTTGTTTGTAGTCCGTAAAGATTCTATTGGGATTTGCTTCGCACGTTCGATTCCATTTTGTATAATATTTTGTGGATATTTCTGTTTTAAAAGAAATTGTGATAATTCTTCAAGTCTTTGATCTCTGATGTTTCGATCTTCAATTACTGTGCATATTTTTCGTGCCAGACAGTACGGTATATTCCGTTTCGTGTGAGATGGGTGGCATGATTTAAAATTTAGATATTGATGGGTGTCTGTATTCTTATAGTAAATATCTGTGGTTAGTTTGCCATCCTTAAGTAGTACTGAGATATCAAAAAATGGTAATTACTGACTTCTTGAGTAAATTTAATGCATGGATGTAGGTTGTTAAGCATTTCCGTTAATTCGGTTAGTTTGTCATTGCCATGGGTCCAGATTATTAAACAATCGTCAAGAAATCTTTTCCATGATTTTTTTTTAAATCTCTAAAATTCTAGTCCATATTTTTGTTCAATGTTGCGGTACGATTTTTGTTCTAAATAACCCATGGCTAACGTGGCAAAAGTGGGAGCAAACTTAGTGCCCATCGCTGTTCCTTTTATTTGTATATAATTTTTACCACCAAAGAAGAACGAATTGTTTTCTAAGATAAGTCTGACTGATTCTAAAATAAAGTCATTATCGAATCTATCTGGAATAGCTCCTCTGTGTTTTTCAATTCAAAATTTTACGGCTTCTATTCCGAGATCATGCGTAATGTTGGTATAAATACTTATAACGTCGTAACTAACCAAGAGTGAATTTGGATCTGTTCTATCGGATATATGCGATGATAAATTCAATATCATCCCGATTGAAGCTCGGAACATATGTACACAGTGGCTTAAGTACAATATCGATCATGTTGCTAAGACGATGTGTAGGACATACTGGACCGACTATAATTGGCCGAAGTTTTAAATCAGTGGGTGGGGTTACTTTAATATATTCTGTGTTTTGTAAATTCACTGCGTTTTGAATTTCCGCGGATTTGTGAATCTTGAGTAGGCCGTAGAAATTGCTGGTCTGATGCGAAAAATTTATTAATGCATCAGGTTCCTTTTCTGTTAATGAGTTTTCATGGCGTGACACAAGATTTGTAAGTCCCCTCATTATGCGGGTTTCTATGTTTTCCGGAATTTCGGAATAAAACGAAACATTCTGAGGCGATGTATAATATTGATTTGTTGTGAAATCCTACATAATAACACCTAGATGAACTGTCCCGTACTACCATACATCGTGTACTAAGTTACAGCCCTAGATTAATCCTACGAGGAGGAATGACCAGGCCAGCGGAAGCTATATTTTTATATAGCTTAGCTGGTCGAGTGGTCTAGGGCGCTGGACTTTGTGACGGCGGTGTTGCCATAGCGGTTTCACAGCGGTACGAGTTCGAGTCCCGCGGAGTGAACGACCAAAAATTTGCTTCGCAGATTTGACAGTTCTAATATCGTTGGGAATTTTTCAGACCCTTCTATATATATATGTGTGTGTGTATTCAGCATGCTGAAGAAGGATATTAGTTATCCGAAATATTCAATGTAAATTTTACATCATCTGCTCCACCGGATTCGATTGATACAGGGAAAATATGTAAACGTATAGAAAGGTCTGAAAAATTCCTAACGATGTTAGAACTGTCAAATTTGCGATGCAAATTATATATATATATATAATCAAGTTTAAACTACACCCCAACTCTAGAGTCGATGCGAGGTTGCAAATTTGTGATGCAAACTTGGTTGCTCTCTCAGCGGGATTCGAACCCATTCTGTTCTCTGACATCTATGGCAACACCGCCTGAACTACGTCCAACGCTTTAGACCACACTTTCGTTAACCGATTGATACCTCCTCGTAAGTAAATATAGAGCGCAAACATTAGCACATGAAGTAACTGAACAGGACAACCTCTGATCGTTTCGAGTAAGACAATAGAGGATCTGTACAGCCACACCAAGTAAATAATAAGAAGTTCAATGGGGTGAGGCAACTCTACCATCTTACTTGCTAGTACATTACTACGTAGATATAGATACATAGCATGTACAGCGAGGATCAACATAGTATATATATATATATATATATATATATATATACAGTATTGAGGCTTCATCCTGCTGTTATAGATAACATACTTTTGATGTCTAAAAAACACCAGATTGTACACGTGTACTAGGTTGCTGACATTTTACGTCTAGCAATCAAAACTTTTTCGAAGTGAAAAAATGGTAAGCAGATGCGTGGCGTAAATCGTAATAAATATGATGCTTTCATTTTATTTAAAAAATGCTCATTAAATAATTCTTATCATTACATGTGTACTGTTCCTGTTATAATTCACAATGTATTAATTATATCTTTGTAAGTGTTTAATGAGTTGCCTGTTTCCATGCAACTGATTTAATATTATGCACATTTTCATTCCAGATATAATATACGAATGTATGGCATCCATAAAAACACATTTTCAAGGCTTGTCGAAATCTCATAACATCAGATATTGTTTTTCTATTCGTGTAGTTCAAGCTGGTGTGTTCTTGGATCTACCTTATTTTAGTAGAATTTTATTTTCATGTATTTATTTTTTATATATTCTGTGCTATTTTAAATACTGACTTTGACCAATTCAAACAGTTTGCAATTTTATACTGCCCGTTTGTTTTGAAATATACCGGAAATAATGATCCGTAATTCAAACCGAACGTTAAACGAGTTAACAAACGACGTTTAAAATCACCATTCCTACCGCGAATACTTACACAAAGCCCGGACCTTTGCGGAGAATATAAAATTTCCGATTGAAACTCTGATTTACCATTTTAACCATTCCTTTTGACGTCTGCCTATTAGATCAATTTAGGAATGGTGTTATTACCATGATGTCAGACTTGTATAGCTGTTCTAATCTAAAAATGTAACTTCTTTAA
Source organism: Perna viridis (assembly GCA_037379345.1). Taxonomy (NCBI): domain Eukaryota; kingdom Metazoa; phylum Mollusca; class Bivalvia; order Mytilida; family Mytilidae; genus Perna; species Perna viridis. The sequence goes on from CM074523.1 coordinate 20,167,355, forward strand.
GCCAAACGATCTCCGTCACAAAGATGACGTTCGGTCTTTAAACAAATCTTAGTTTCGGGAACTTTATACATCGCTTCTACCAAAATAAAACTTGAGATAAAGGATACTACAGGCACTATGAACTCAAGCTCATACATTATATCTTGACCTACACTTGGGATAAAGGATACAACAGACACTATGAAGTCATCTCATACATTGAATCTTGTCCTACAATGGGATAGAAAAATTCACAACAAAACCCCACGACATATCACAACTCATACGTTATACGAGAGTTTGCCCTAACTTGACGAACTTTTTGAATCGTGCTAAACTTCATTCAATAAGGTTTCTCAAACAAGATTATGTTTCTACATGAATAAAGTCATTGCTGCTTATCATGAGCTCATGGAATCGTTATGGTGTATCAATCTGCACCATGAAACCGATTCATAGTTTTCCTCTTTCGTCGTCCCCGGATTTGTCATTATATGAGCAACTTGGAGTGCTTCTAGAAAAGCAGGAGACGCTTATTCTACCTGTGCACCTTATTCATCCCCAATTTTTAAGTAGATTCTGGGTTGCTCAAGCACTTTTGTTTCTTTGTTCGTGTTAATTTGGTCATTACATGTCCTTTGATGTGTGTGTTCGTCTTCCTTGTCTAGTCTTTATCCATGGAAAATATTCCCATGTATTTAATATCCTCTGGGTCGATGTCACCGTTGGTTACCGAGGGTAATCACCAAACCAGTAGTCGGACTTGTCTGACCCCGGATTATATAAGATTTTATGCATCATGCAGTAGGTATCAAAATTTGCAATATTACAAATTTCAAAATACTTAAATACTGAGGCTGTGTTCCTTTAATTTCGCATGGTATATCCTCAAGGGGATAGATTTGGCTTCTTATTTCGATAGTTTTTGTATTGAGTATTTCTTGTATGCAATTATGTTTTGTTAATTTACATCTTCCTTTATATCTGATTCCAAGGTTACTCCTTGAAAAACGTGTACAGCATATCAAAATTTGCAATGTATATGATTTGTATTTTATTTATTAAACAACCACTTGGTCGATGCAACTGCTGATATACCAATGTCCCCGTGGATATTCACCAACAAATTACTAAAAAAGATATGTTTATTTGGTAATTTTATTATTGCCATTAGAACATCCACTTTTGTTGATTCGGTTTCGCCAAAACTCCATATTCCACAGGAACACTAACTCATTTTCGTCAAATGCACATTGGTATTTAAGACAATACAAGTTTGTACAGAAATAGTATTACTTTAAAATAATTACGGTATGTTATTCATTTATACTGCTTTGTCCTTATCAGAAAATTATATTTATCGCAGTCAATCAATTAACGATTATGTTTTGTTTTTTTTTTAAATTTTTTTTTCTAATGGCGTATTCCATTGACCAATGACCTCAAGTACTGCTTCCTAATTTAAATTCATTGACACAAAGTTTCTAGTATGGTCCAATGTAATCATTCATTAACAAATAACTTCTAATATGGTCACATGATTTCATTTCATGGCCTGGTAACCTCTAGTGTGGTTCCATGATTTCATTTCACAAGCCAACAATTTCAGTATTGCCCAATGAATTAACGTTGATACTTCCGGTATCTTTCTTTATATTTCCAATTATGCAGGTCTGTAGTAAATTGTTTTAACGATGACAAGACTTAAGTTGCAAATCTGCAAACTAATCATACGGATTGGAATGTAACTTATGCGGTCTAGTATATGTCGGTATACACAAGATCGATTAAACAAACGAACGTGCGATCATCGTTCATCGGGAATTAAAACCACCAAATCCCCGACAATTTATGACCATTTTAGTTAACAATTGTGATGAATTTATTTGATAAAAATCCAAGACGGATAAGCAGTCACGGCCATTGCCACTGTACGTCACCGGAGATGCATAATGTCCCTATAGATGCTCTTCTTCCTTTCATACAAATACCTGGCTAACATCCTCAATCACAAAAACGTAACAAAGATAATTCCCCGATATTTCATGGACAAATCAATACTGATTATTTCATATTCCTATATATCACCTAAAGTTTTCAATTATAAAAGGCCATTGCAGAACCTTGAGGTTGAGGAATTCAAGTCTAAACCACCTGACTGTTCTTGCAAATGCTCTCCATTGAAATATGGTCCTTCCAGTCACGTTGTTACGGGATATTTCAACATCGTCGAAAACGAATCTCTCTGTAAAGTCCTTTCTACAGATCTCAAGTACCGTGAATCACGCTCCATAAATTGGAATTATAACTAAAGTTCTTATGGATGCCATGGAGAACTACGCAAGAAAATGGATAAAACGAGAACAAAAATGTATTGATTATCTCTCATAGTGGATAAAGCCCGTGAGGTCATTAATTTTGAAACGTTTTAAGTAAGTTAATGCTGCATCAGTTTTCAAAGACCTCGATGTAACAAAAACATTATCTATTATACATTAAAATATATGTTGTACCGTACAAGCAGACAAAACCCAAAACAACATTGTTTTTTGTATGCAAAACGTATTACATCCAATGTTTAATATCAGATGTAGACGTAGAAGTAACAGCAGTGATAAAATCTATACTGCCACCTTACCAAAGAAGAGATAGTGGAAAACCATAAATCAGCGCTATCCGCTTTTGACCTCTCTACGAAAGACGATGACTGTGAGTTACCGTCTATGTACTCAATTTCTAAATTCCACAACAATCCATACAATAACGTTATAGCTGGATCTGCAAAATGTACTACCAAACTTCTTTCACACCTTTTAACTTTTATACTCACAGCTGTCAAGGAAGATCTCCAGTCCTACTACAGCATTTGTTACTCCCGTAATGGTACAGTTTCATATTAGTTCAATGCAGATCCTGAATAATTCGAAAGATTTTTTTTTTAAATCCCCAATTCAAGAATATTATCCTAATACAATAGCGTTAAGTTCTATGATTTTTCTACACTTTATACTTCTTCCCCCCCGTACTCAGTTGAAATCCCGACTCAAAAGCATTATACATCCTTGTTACTCAAAAAAGGGCCGTACATCGAGATGCAAATACGTAATCCTTCGTGGAGATTCCTCATACTTTTAAAAATAATTTCAAATCACCTTCCACATATACCGTAGAAGATGTTTTCAAAATGCTGGAATATTTGATCGACAACATATTTGTCCAGTGTGATGGACACGTTTTTCAACAAACTTTCGGCATTCCAACGGAAACAAAGGAGGCTGACTTTATAGCTGATCTGATCCAAAAGAAAGAACATCTCAGTTTCCGCGTCATAAATTACACATCATCGTTAAATTATCCTAGTTTCCACGATTTGATACATCGCATCTACCCCAAAGATCATGAAATATAAGACTCTGTGAAGTCAGCCTCATTTCTTGACCTACGTTTAGAGATCGATGGTATAGGAAAACTATCGACAAAACTATACGACAAACGTGATTGTGGTTCATTCAGAATTGTCAACTTTCCATTCAGATGTGGCAACCAACCTGTGTATAGAGTTTTCATATCACAACTCATACCTAAATGCTAGAGCTTGCCGTAACTACGCAGACTTTTTGCATCCCGCTAGACTTCTTACAATTAGCCTTTTCGGAACAGGGCTATGTTGCTACAAGATTGAAATCATCACTACAGAATTTTCATGGTCGTCATCATAAACTCGTGGATCGTTTCAGAATATCCAGAATATTTTGATACTTTAATTGTATGTATTATTGTAGTTATTTTATGTATTCTGTTGTGTTTGTAGGTTTTCCATGTTGGGTATTTGTCCCTGAAATACATTAGTTTGATTTCCCCCTAATCATGGTTCCCTTCATTACTCCTTCAACTGATATCTATAAGGTAGGCACATTGTCTTTTTAAATTTGTTCCTTTAGAAATCTTCTGTACAACAGAATTTTCTCCACAAAGCTCGACAGAACAACTTAAATATTTGATAAAGGAATCGGTTCTGAATACCGACGTGAATTACTCCACGTAAAAACGATTTGAAACAATCAATATGTATGTCATATTAAATAAAATAAATTAAAGCTTGTGCCAAGTTGTGTCTTTAAAAACAAGTATTATTTTAGTTATCCCAAAAGCAACCATAACTAATTATGGGGCAGATAACCTGGGGCTCTGTAAAACCCGTATTTGCCGTATTTTTCTCTATTTTTTATATTGCTAAAACACTAATTAAAAACTGCATGAAGCTCAGTGGTTGTAACCAGTTTTATATCAATTGTTACTTAACCAAGGCTGTGATTAAATGCCAACATAATACATTATAAAGTCACCCCTCATTGGGCTAAATAATATTGAAGTGAAAGAAGGAAACTCAGATCCAATCTAATGATAAAAATCGACGTGATATTTTCAATAGTAGAAGGAAATCTTAACTGTTAATGCCATATCAATAAATTCATAAATTGTGCTGATATTGGGATTTGAATGACTAATAAACTTGCGATATTAAATTGTGTAAGTCAACCTAACTGTTAATATTGTTACATATTGTTTTATTAACTTCACACCACTCATTACATGTAAGAGGCAATCTTCCCTTTCTATGGAATATTGAGCATTGGATATTTTGAATGGAGATTTCGATTTGGGTATGGCAATTTGGCATAGGCTGGATAATAAAATCGATTTGAAAGTAATTTATGCTTCATGATTTTAATATATATAAAAAAAAACAATAGTTTTAATTACATGTCGGGACTTTTTTTTATTAAAAAATGTGATAAATATTAACGACTGTAAATAGGAGTGGTTTAATCAGTACATTGATTCTGTTTGTCGATATATGATTTTAATACAGTGATTGCATTTTATTTAACTGGTTGGAATAAAAACTTTTCCATAGATGTTAAAACCATATTCATAGCACATGCATCAATAGACAATAACTCCTTTTGTGTGGTTATGTTTACCCTATTTTACACCATTATATAAAAATAGAACAGTTATAAAAATAAATCAGAGGGAGATATTAAATCGCTCAGAATAAACCGCGGTAAATGAAAATACTCACTATGTTCCTGACTTGGCACATGCATTTCAAAATAAAATGGTGGAATAAACCAGGTCAATTGTTAGCCAAACCTCCATAACCTGGCCACAAGAGTTCCAGTATGAATTTGTTTTGTTCACACAAAAATGAAAATTGTTAAAATAGTAGTCAGTTCAATGTTAGACTTAACGACTGCCGTACTGAACAAATACATCTGCTATTATTTGTTTCGTTGTTACGATAAAAAAAAATCAAGAAGTAAACGAAGATTGGAAGACAAATTTATGACAATACGCTACTTTAGTAAAACCCAAATTATCCCCTATAATATTTGACTCATTAGTAAATGACAAAATAGGCAATTGATTGATTCTAAAATTTATATTTTGTTTTAGTATAAAAAAACTTATAACATGCATTTGGTCATATATTGTACAAAATTTAGTTGCTAAGTAAATGATGCTGTAGCTGACCGATCGATATATGTAGCATTAAACGATTAATAAAAAAGCAGTTATTCTACTGACTCTGCTACTATTTATTTAAAACTAAACTTTTTAATTTAAAAACATACAACAACCAGAAATTTGATATCACGGGCCATGGTCGATTATTTCATTTAACTGTATGCTGCATTTCTATTAAATTACCATGGGTAGATTGATTAAGTCTAACACGTAGATTGTATGATATCGTTTCATATTAATAATTAACTGATGAATAGCTGACCAAGATAACATATTGTCTCACATTATACAGTAACGTCACAGGTGGTAGATAATTGAGAGAAGACTAAATTAACGTTAATATGATTCAGATTATAAACGTTATTTCAATATGTTGTCGCCAGTGGAATTGTCAGATGTTAATATTTTCTGAGCATAAAGATACACATCATAAAGATACACATCAGTTAGAGCTAAATAATAAGCAACATCAAAAAGTATGATACAAAAGTAACGAACTTTGTTTATATTAATTAAACATATATAAGAAGATATAAATACATTAACCATGTAATATAACGATAACAAGTCAAAGAAAAAACAATCATACCGGGATGAAAATGAAAAACAAGGAAACACTCACACCACAGGGCAGGCTGGAGATGGCACAAAAACATCATTATACACAGGTACACAATCAAATAACATAAATATGTGGCGGGGTTAAAGTACTTTTGCGTGATTACAACATTCCCCCTTTAAAATATGGCCACTGGATAACACAAATAAAAACACCTTAAAATCAGTTCAAAAATGCCTGAGTCCCTTGTTACAACGGGAATAAAGAACTACTACTAGCAGTTAATTGACTTGTCAGCTCCAGGCCAGTTAAAACCAATAAAAAGTTGTAAAATCAGTCCCTATTCTTTCCATGTGGGGTTGAGAACCACGATACATCATAAAGCGTACAATGAGGGCACAAGCCATGTCATGCCAAAAACTGCTTTTAAATATGTTATTTTATTACTATGAAAAGACCCTATGAGCGAATCTAGGTTAACACCAAAAATGCTATTCTTAACGATTTGATAGCAATATTATAACTGTATCCCTTACGAATGTGCCTATGCAAGGGTTTAGTTAACCTTTGGGTACATATCGAACTCTCGGTAATATTTGTAGAATATTACTGTTACACAAGCGGTGAATGATGGCGAAAACATATCAATAGGTAATGAAAGCATATATTAGCATATGATACTGTACAAACTAGAACCACTAAAAATAGTTCTTAAATTGTATTCTAAAAGCTGCACCAAACATTATATGAAATATTCTAATTATCTTTATTTATTATCTGGGGATACTAATGCTACAATTCTTCCTTTTTTGCCGCTAATTGTCAGTGTTGAGGATGTAACTAGTTTAAACCCTAAGTCTTCTTGGGTTGGTTACGCTAGCGACATTAAATTAAAGCGCAAACATGTCTTACTCTGTGCGCTATCAAATTGCAATTCCTTTGTACGTCACACGATTAAATGCACGATGTATTGGTACTGCTCATGACTAAATGTGCGATGTCTTGGTCAATTAAATGTTTGATTTCATGGTACTGTGAACGACTAAATACGCAATTTCTTAGTATTGTGCACGAAGAAATGTATGATGTTTTGGTACTGCGCACTACTAAATGTACAATATCTTGTTATGTGCACGATTAAATAAAAAAAATGTTTAGGCTCGAGTAAGTGTCATGTTTGGGTACTTCATGCGATAAAATGTACGATGTATTGGCATCATTATTTCATGTCGGCGCGTGCGTACAATAGTTCCATACCGATTTAAATCATCATGATTTTAACAATTATTTTATGACAATCTTTAATTAAATGAAAACGACTAGAGCTTAACCTACTATGAAATTTGCAGACTAATAATGCTCTTATAAGGAATTAATACATGCATTTCCGATTTCATATTTTAATCAAATGAAGTCAATCAGAACATCAACATAAGTTCAGTTAGATTTTGAACAAAATCACCCTAAAATTTATAACTGGTATAGTACAAATTATCATATTGCAGTTTCACAATATCAATTCCAACGATGACACAGATGCCCCATTATATATCCCAAGGTAGAAATAACATTGTTGCTAATTAGACAAGCATTGATAATAATCACCAAATGTATTTAAAAACTCAATATACATCAAATGAACGTAGCCTTTTGAGATTCCAATGAAATTTGGAGGACGTATTTGTTTGGAACACTTGTAATGATTGCTTGATATTAAATTTGAATCTGCAGAGGATTGAAACGTCAAAGATTGTCAATCATTAATTTTGCTCACCATTTTCCATTTTCAAAGTTACGTTTTTTTCACCTGTAAGCACTGTTTATTTTGCATTCGTGTTCTTTTTAAAAACCTACACAGTTCAGTGTTTTAAGAAATTTAAATGGTTCTTTTACGCATATTTGTTAGGTATGTGAAAACGGCATTTATTTCAACCTAAATTTATCTGAATGACGATTTTTTTATTGTTTGACTATCAAAATACAAAGAAAACTAAATGTAATCTTATCATCAAATGAGATCTGTAACATCTCTGTTCATATTCTGTATAATCTTTGCTACGATGTATCAAGAAAGCTGATCAATGCGTTATAGCTCTTCATTGACAAATCGGAGCTTGAGATAATTTCCACCGAGTATAAAAACGGTATTATGACATTTAGTCAGGATATATTTTATCATTGATACTCACGAGTGATTGTTAAGGCATGTATTTATGATAACGAGGTAAATTCAGTTCATAGGTTTTAGTTAATCAATGTATATGTGAGTTTCTCTTTGGATTTAAATCTACGTGCCTACGGGGTAAGAATTAAATCATATTTAATAGAACATATCTACGGGGTAAGAATTTTGTTTTATTCAAGTAATTATTCATTTTGCTATAGCCATTGATTTATAAAGTTTTCAAAGAATTTTCTTGTCAAATTAGTATCGATCATAATATGAAAAAAATTATTTATGAAACTGACAGGGCAAATTTATAATTCAAAAGTGATGTAAATATATTGTTCCGCACATCTAATCAATCGCATGAAGTGTTGAAGTAGTTTAAGATTTTTTTGATAAATTTATATTTTTTATTTTAATTAAATTAATAAAAGATAATAATGAAATTATCAATCTAATACATTTTAGGCAAAAGTCATAGGAAAAATAAAAAAAGTGATGTCTCCATATATATATATATGACACATGTAAGCCACCAAATGACTTCTTACTTATTTTTTTTTTTGGATAAATTAACTTTGCTAATGTAAACCGAACAATTTTAACAAATAATAGAATATTTTGACAGTAAGATCTTTGTATTTATAAGAATACTTCCTGGAAATAAACGTAGCATTTACATTGTAAACCCATTTTCACCTGTGTTAATCTCATAGTGATACAGACTTTAGATCTGGTATGAGAAAAAGAGACATTAAAGAAAAAATAACTTTGAACCTTTTCACAGAAGATTTAGAAAAAGAAAAAATATATTTCATCATTTATATCTTAAAATAATTTTTAAAAAAATATATCAGAATATCAATTATATCCATGATGTACATCACACTAAAACAACAAATAATGTTGAACTTACAAAAACTGTTTAAACGTCAGACAAAAAATAGATGACCACGTTTATATTGATACTAAGACATGTTTTGCCTGAAGTAATTATACCCAGTAATAAACTTTAAAGATATCAATTTCAATCCAATTAGTAACCTGTAATTAAATAATAGATATATTCTTACGGGCAATTACTTGTCATTTCTCAAATGATGATAGTATTATAGTACAATATGATTTGATAAAAAGCACGTGTATCTTAATTCAAATATAAAACCAGCAGATCCCGTTGATATTATGAGATATATATCTATGCTTACCAATAAAATGTGATTGCATAGAGAAAAAAACCAGTGAAGTAAGGTTTTATTTGATCAAGTTTCTTTTATCGTGTGAGATGTACGCCTATAAGGTATATTGTGGTGGTTATACTTATAAGTTTACTACAAAATGAAACAAACTTATTACAATTCTTCAAGTCGTCAAAAAAATAAAAAAAATAAAAATAAAAAAAATAAAAATAAATAAATAAATAAAAAAATAAAAATTTAAACAATTAACAGTAAAGGATCATTTATACCAGGAACGAAAAGTACCACATTTGTTAATCTTTCCTCAATATGGGGGTAATTGTTTTCACTGATAATGAAATCTTGGTATTAGTAACGTACAGACTTTATCGGTACATTTTAACTTATGGATGTTATATTCTTTTAAACTGTTATTTAACATTCATTCGCTTCTTGTCTCTTGATTTCTATGGTATATGATGTACAAAAGTAGACATAATTTATACTTTAAATCAATGATGAAGAGTTACATTCAATTTCACTTAATCAGAAATGTTTCAGTGTATTGATAAGCGTCATTTAGCCATATTCAATTTGATTGGTAATTGCTCTTGGGTGTTGTTGGTTGATCAGTATTATGATATAAACTGTCAGTGGTGTATCGCAATTTCTAAGGTTAATTGATATGAAATAAAGAACTGGGAAATATTTGCATTCTCTAACAATATGGGTAATTGATATTGTAAACCTTCCAGGAATTATTTATATAAGGCCAGTACTTATTGTGTTATCTTAACGTGTTTTTTTTCACATTTGTAACATAACTATTTGATAATATGTGTGACACCATCAAACTTTTCTGCATAAATATTTATTAGTAAAAAAAAACTTTATTAAGAACAAACGTATATATCTTAAACAAAACACCGGCTTCAACTTCAACATATTCATCCAATAATTATGGTTTTACTCAATAATACTTTCTTTTTGCAAACATCGATCCTCTACATACATGGGGGGTAGAATATGAAAACATGAAATATTGCAATCAAGTATGAACCATAAAGAGAACCATGTTGTGGATTATTTGTGACTGTATCAAGACTATTGGTTCCAGTTTCAAGTGAGTCCGTGTTGCTTGTTTAGTTTAGTTTTTGTTTCGGTTATTTCAGGTTCCCTATTGAGTGTGTCTGTTTTACCTTCTTATTCAATGTTCTTGAATTCTCTATTTCTTTATTACGGTTCGAACCTTGGTTTTCCTTTCAAACCGCATATTTTAATTGTAAACATTTGGAGTTTAAACATTACAAGTAACGCTGAGGCAGTAAATATAAGGAAAAAGAAAACATGGTAATATACTAATTATTATCAATTTTGAAAGTTTAATATATTACAATCGTTGTATGAAACGCACTTACCATTAAGAATACCGAACTTACATACATGTACTCAAAGATTGGCCGACTATTCGTATGTATAGAACATTATGTGTCTTGTTTACATAGGAGGGCACTTTCTTCTAATTATTAACAATGGAGACGACTATTGCTAAAATAACATTTTCCTTTTACAAACGAGCAAACTAATGAACGTTAAATTGATAATGTACATGGAAGTCATGCATAACCTAATAAAGTTATAAGCGATAACGGTAAATATATCTGTTTCCTGTCCTATATAGAAACACAATTCTTTTAATAAGCCTATATTGGATTTGTAACACTGTGTCAAATTTTCAGCGGAATCTTATGTTTATTAATTTTTTTTCATGAGATATGTATGTTCTCTTTGACTATGGGATAAAGTTTTACTTTTTGTCTCAGGCAGCATAATACACTATAAGACAGAATAAAAGATACATTACTTTTTTTCAGAGTTCAATTTTGAGACAATATTCAAAACAACGTACCCAATGTTTGTGTGTTAAGTTCCATCAACTTTATACAGTATACAGTATACAGTAATGAACTATACATATAATCTCTTCAACATGAATTCGACTGTGTTATATGAAACACCAGCAGGTACGGATGTTCCAGGAGAACCTACAGAACAACCTATGACGAGTAAGAACATGCCACCTGACATATCACAGAAAATAATGGTAAATATTGGTTTTGATCTATTAAAAGTTTTTTTAAATAATATCGTTTGATCACAACATCACAACTTAGTGGATAAAATTATTTTTCATTCGTTTTGTTTTACTGCATTTATTCTAGTCGTTTAAATAACAACAGGTTATATCTGATATCAAACTATGTTGTGCAAATGTATCCGTTCCTGAAGAGAAATGGTTAAGAAATAGTCCATGATGGTTTTATACTAATCAACACATGTAATGGGTCTTTATTAAATCTGTTTTTCATACAGATTGTTAACATGAATAACATGAACAAAGGAAACAAACTAATTTTGCATCTGAATCACTAAGAGTAGATAAAACTGGTAATGTATGGTTTGACGTTTGTTTTCAATTTATTAATGACTACAAAATTGAACTTATAAATAGCGGCTTGAACCACAAAAGAAAGAAGGTTCAAAGAAATTATATGGTATATAGTACAGGGGAAATGCGATATCATTTGCACTCCTTGAACGCAAACACTGATGTTTATGATTGAATGTATTCCACTTGATTTGCAATATACCTTTATAAGAAATACATTTTTTATATGGATTTACTTTATGACATATTCCAGTTTTATTTCTATATAGATGTTGACACAAATCATAAATGGATTCAGTGATCATATACTTACAATTCCTTAACTCTCACCGCTTCATTGATCGCATACTTACCATTCCTTAACTCTCACCGCTTTATTGACGTTGTAGATAAATAAGAACTTACTTCCTGAAAAAATTAATAAAAAATAAAATTACTATTATTTGATTATTACTCTAAATACTGAATAAATGTCATCGACTTTATTAAATGTAGACGGTTTGTGACAATAAGTGATTTTCGTTTGATCATTGGCAAATCCCTTTCTCTATATCTTACTTTAACGACAGATTCAATGTCATCAAAGCATCTCTTGTACTGATATTTACATTCTTTGAGTGAATGATTAATTATTACATTCAAGAAAAAAGGTTAGGAATAAAAAACGCAATTTGGTGTCTCTACCAAGGACGATGATTGTGATTTACCGTCTATGTACTGGATTCCTAAACTCCACAAGAATCCATACAAACAACGTTTCATAGCTGGATCTGCAAAATGTACCACTAAACCTCTTTCAAAACTTTTAACTTCTATACTCTCAACTGTCAAAGAGGGCCTGCAGTCCTACCACAACACTCCCGTAGTGGTATAAATTCAATGTGGATTCTGAAAAAAATTCGAAAGATCTCTTGGAGACAATCAGTTCAAGACTATTATCTGAATATAATAGCATTAAAACCTATGATTTTTCAACACTGTATACTTCTATTCCCCATACTCAGTTAAAATCCCGACTTAAAAACATTATACATCGTTGTTTTTCCAAAACAAAGATGGTACAACTAGATACAAATATATAGTTATTGGTAGAGATTCCTCATACTTTGTAAGAAATAATTCCAAATCATCTTCCATATATACAGAGGAAGATGTTTACAAAATGCTGGAATTTTTAATTGACAACATATTTGTCCAGTGTGGTGGACGTGTTTTTCAACAAACGGTAGGCATTCCAATGGGAACAAATTGTGCTCCTTTACTTGCTGACCTATTCCTTCACTCTTATGAGACTGACTTTATAGCTGATCTGATCAGAAAGAAAGAATATCGTTTGGCTAGATCTTTCAATCTTAGTTTCCGCTATATAGGTATTATCTTTAAACAATCCTAATTTTGGGGATTTGATACATCGCATCTACCCAATAGAACTTGAGATAAAGGATACTACAGACACTGTGAAGTCAGCCTCATATCTTGACCTACACTTAGAAATCGATTGTAAAGGAAAACTTATGACCAAACTTTACGACAAACGTGATGACTTTTCATTCAGAATTGTCAACTTTCCTTTCATCTGTGGCAACATCCCTTCGGCTCCTGCGTATGGAGTGTTCATATCACAACTCATACGTTATGCCAGAGCTTGCCGGAACTACGCAGACTTCTTGTATCGCGCTAGAACTCTAACAAATAGGCTTCTGGAACAGGGTTATGTTGCTACAAAATTAAAGGCATCACTACAGAAGTTTTATGGTCGCCATCATGAACTAGTGGATCGTTATGGTGTTTCCATCAGCACCATGAAAACTGATTTATTCAACGGGTCATAGTTTTCCTTTCCTCGTTTGTCTACCCCGGACTTGACTTTTTATGAGCAACTTTTTGTTTTGTTTTGACTGAGGAAAAGAAAATATAAATCGAAACAATCATAAAAAAAGCACGATCTTTTTCTTCTTAAAAATAAACTGTACAATTTGTTAAATAACTAATCAAGTATCCTATGTATTTAGTAACTAATCAAGTTTCCTTTGTGTTTAGTAACTAATCAAGTATCCTATGTGTTTTGTAACTAATCAAGTATCCTATGTGTTTAGTAACTAATCAAGTATCCAATCTGTTTAGTAACTAATATATGTGTTTATTAAGTCACATACTATAAGTCGACGCCCCCATTTTATTGACAAATTCAATTAATCAAGTAATGGCAAATATGTCATATTTCTATTACAGATTATTATTGTCCAAAAGCTACTTTTCTTCGCTGTTGACTTTGTTCCACATTATAGTATATTAATATGCTCAATAGTAATGAAGCGAGCATATTTCCGTCTTTTTCTAGTAACGGCAATGTATACATACCCTTTCGTTATAATCTAGTTGTTGAAGTTTTTGTATGTCTTGATAATTATCAGGAGCGATATACTTACAGTATCGTTATATATTTTCCCTAACACTCTGGCCGTACAAATTCTTTCAATCATTTGTATATTTTCATGACAATTAGTTGCCTGTTTTGGTACGCATATTTTGTAGTAGCCATTGTATCATGAGTTTTATATCCTAAAGTTTATTTTTATTATTTTTAAGTAGTTTGATATAGGAAAGGTGTTGAAGTACAGTATCATGTTACTCATGTAGAATGTTGTTAAAGTTTTTGATTTATTGGAAATTGGTTCTAAGTTGGTGTTGAATCGGTGCTTAATATAGGTCAGTTATGTAAGATATGATACTGAAAATAGTTGGTGCATAGTTGGTGTAAAATATGAGTTTAACAATATATAGGAGGTTTGATTTTCAGTTTAGGGATATTGGAGATTGAAATTTAGTAGTGGAATAGAATTAGATACCCGGACCCATACATGTAAAGGGATGGAGATTTGATGTTTAGGAATCTAAGGTTACAGAGCGAATGTGTTGTTGGTATTTATTTTATGTGGCAAAGGGATGTGTTTTTGGAGACAAGTGATGTAAGAGGAATATTGATCTTGAGAGCTGTAACTTTCCGTAACTCGTTAGTGTTGATTAATTTTCTTCGACGTTTTGATGCATACTTGCCTTGACAGGAAGTATTTGTATTCCGGACAACGTGTCCGAGGTTCCAGACAATGGTTCGAGGTTATTGTGAATTGTTGATGTTGGTATACCTTGCCTAAATATGAAGTTATCGTGTTCCAGACAATGATCCGAGGTTACGGACAGTGGTCCAAGATTATACATTGTGTTTTGCTGACAATATTATGACTTGCCTTAAAGGAAGTACTTCCTTCCTTGTTGTCTGTTTTGTTGTTTCACTGTGTCATGTGATTACAATCGGTATCAATTAAGTAATATGAGAACTTCTGGAGAATAATTTGTTTGATTGCACCATTAATGTTTCCGTAATTTACTGTTATCCGATTCATTTTCATCCGGTAACAAGTATTTTCTGTATAATCGTACTAAACTGTAAATAAGTGACAATTCTTTTTGATAACTCGACTGGAATTGTGAGCAACTTGGCTTCTGTCATTAGATATATCAGCCAAGAGCTTAGGACATACTCGGCCGCCATGGCATTTTAAAACGGAAATGATTTTAATATCACATTTAAGGTACCTTTACTATCCTATTTCAGTATTTGCCAATAAAAACTAAGATTACACATGGTAGTTTGTACATGGTAGAAACAAAGTAGGACTACATGTAGTGTCTTACAGAATTCGCCCAAACTTCCAGATCAACTGCTTTTATTTTTTTTTTTATTAATTTAGTGAAGTTAGTGTTCCTCATTTCCCTTTGCGAATTTTAATGTTATTTGTGCTGTTTGACTAGTTGTCAAAACATATGGATTCTTTGAAACTTTACAAAATATCAATCAAACCTCAATGAATTAATATATGATAGTTTGCTTGCCAAAGTACAAAGGTGAAAACTAATATATTGTAGACATACAATTCACCAGGATA
Source organism: Perna viridis (assembly GCA_037379345.1). Lineage (NCBI taxonomy): Eukaryota > Metazoa > Mollusca > Bivalvia > Mytilida > Mytilidae > Perna > Perna viridis. The sequence goes on from CM074523.1 coordinate 20,183,166, forward strand.
CTTCATTATATTTTGTTGTAATTTTATAGTATGGTCCTTTAATGTAAAACAATATTTGTTGCAATTCCTTTTTACATCCGGTAAAAATGTCGCAGACTTGAAGCTTTACAAGTAAACACGTTTTGTTATTGTTCATTCTATCGGATGCAAATCACGATGTTTTTAATTAAAAAAAGATAACCTAACATAAATGTGTTAGATGTTCCATGACAGACGATTCAATACAATATCAACATATAGTGCAAAGAGTACAGTTAATTAAGTTACGGCGGTTTTTCCTGATCTTTTTTTTTTATAAAATGCTGAATCTGGCATGTACAAAAGCAAATTGATTCCGCGTGAACTAGCTGAATATATATTGTCTGTCATTCATTGATTCCGCGTGAACTATCTGAAAATATATTACCTGTCATTTCAGAATGAACGCTTACATTTTCATTCATACTTAGACACTTTAAATTGTTAATGAAAGCATGTTAAAAAAATGTGTACAGGATCGGTGCCATACATTTTAAGTATGAATATACTGATAAATAAAACTCCTTAAACTTCAAAAACAAAAACAGAAAACAACAATGAGACTAAAGTGATATTTTTAGATATTTATTCCACACAAAGTTCGCCATAACAACAATTGTTTTCTATTGACATCAATGTAGTTTATTAAATTTGGTTTCCGAATTAATGTTGAAGTTGTTTTTGTTGTTTTGTTTACTTTTTTATCTTTTTACATTGATATTTAGAATATATGTATAGATTAATATGTTGATGATTCTGTTTGATATAGTTATAGGCCTTTATTTCAAATATGTACTACTTTATTTTACATTTTCTCCTTATAGGCGGTGAAATGCGATGAACATGCTACGGAATACACTACCATTTTTCCTTATCCTTAACATTTTCTCAAGGTTGTTGGAGAATTATTTTTTCATTTGAAAACTAATTCAATTTTATACAACATTTTGTCCGCCATTTTGTTCAAATACATGTATAGCATCTAACTCTCTCCACTGTACGTTTTTTCTAGTGGTATGATATCAATAGTGTTTTCATAATAAGTTGAAAGCATTTATAAATTACTTATCTAATCCAAATTACGTTAAACGTTTAACATAAGTAACCTATATTATAAAAAAAGTTATGCATACACTAAAATGACACAGTTAAATAAATGAACAAATTAAAATTTCTGAAAGTATTATAGTTTATTCACAGCATCCTTAATGTTAATTTAAGGTGTACTTACAAGAAGTGCAATGATGTAAACAATAGCTTTTAATTTAATTAATATTTCAAAGGGAAACGTATCATTTCGAAGTCACATTTCATGTGTTCATTCATTCAACCAGATTGTAAAACTAAATTGAATTTATTATAATCAATTAATAAGGCATAAATATTACATATTTCTATAAAATGAGATAATATTAGCCATTGTTTTCAAATGAGTTATCAAAGAGAGGACGCAGCGAAATGCAGAAACAATTGGAGAAGAAACGTGTTATTGCTCATATTTTTTTTTTCGCACAGTGTGTTTAGATGATAAGAAAACAAGAACTGAAGCGAACAATATTTAATGAAATACCGTTGATTTAAGAATAATTTATCGCTCAAAGTTCAATGTTTAGTCATAATTTTAAACTTTTATAACCTTGAAATTTGAATGTTGCAAGACAAGGCTAACAGACAGGTGTGCCACACACGAGAATCATATTATATGAATCAAGCACCATAAAATGGTGATGTTTCAGTTTACATATAATAATCGCATGATTATAATATGACATATGTTTTTCACAAACATGGTCATCATATTTTCAAGCCAAATGAGAATCATATGATTACCGTATGATTATTATTATATTATTACCGTATCATTATTCTCTGATTATCATATGATTACCGTATTATTATCCTATGATTAACATATGATTACCGTATGAATATCATATGAATAAAGCACCATGGGATTATGATATGTGGCACATTTGGTAGTGTAGATTTTATGAACGTATATATTTGAAAACTGTAGAATTAATCCATCTCAAGGTATTAATTAATTCAGTTTAAGGAGATTTTTGTGTTAAATCAGTTGTGTGTTCTAGTTGTTAAATTATTTCACCTTCAGTTTTGAAATTTCATTTAAACAAAATTGATCATAAAAAGATATTTTCTTATATTGTGAATTCAGATAGGTTCTTTTTGGTGGTGCTGTAATCGTAAATTCAGACAGGTTCTTTTTAGTGGTGTTGTAGTCGTGAATTCAGACAAGCTCTTTTTAGTGGTGCTATAGTCATGAATTTAAATAGGTTCTTTTTAGTAATCTTTGTTAGTGTACTTTAATTTTATCCAAAACATATGAATGATGCAAACTCCTGTGAGCAACTTAAGCTCAAACCTACTACCATCTTTTCGGTTCAACATACCTTGAATTAGAGAAAAAAATTAAAAACACATCTTGTAATAGAAAAAAAAATATTTGGTAAAAACGGGAAAGGACAAAGACATAACGAAAAATATAATCACACGAGTAATATACAATGCAAGACATTCTAAATTTATCAAAACGTAACACGCAGCGCTTTCAATTTAACTTTTTGCCCGTATTTTTTAAATCAATATTTTACGTCTTATAACTAATCTATAATTTTTATTATCTTTTTTTACAATGTGGTATAGCTAGCAAATTGGCCAAAATGGGATGTACGCAATTAATCGCGCAGCATTTCACGTTAAGACATCTGAATCCGACCAAGGTATTAATGAAGATGACCAAAGAAAATAAAGAATATCTCACACCGGTGTTGGTATTTATCTTTATAACAACACAACTCTGTTTCACGTCAGTCGTCAAATTCAACATTTGCTGCTATTGTCCTGTACTGATATTACCCATATCTCCGCAATCAAAGAATGCAGATTAAAGCTGTAACCGGAAATAAATTAAACCGCTTAAATTGCACATAAATATAACGTGCCTTGAATTTGGCATGAATAAATGTAATGATTATTTGGAATGATTGGTAGAAAGGTATTATTAACTTCAAATCCTTGATTGCTTATTGTTGCCTTACGTGCTAAATAGATGCTACCTACAAATTTGAAATCATTAGAAACAATTTTAATATGTATCAGCCATCGACAGATAGAGTGTTTTTAAGAAAAGGACAATATTTCTAGATTTGTTTTTATCAAGACTCAGACAAATCAATCCAATCAAATATTCATGCTAAAATAAGAAATGTAACATTGAGACCTTTATTACTTCAAAAGACTTCGAAAGGATAATCTTTCATATAAACTGGAAAGTCAGTTAGTGATATAGATCGTATATATTTCAAATAGAAATTTGGCAAAAAGGAAAGGATGACAGTTCTTTTAGTGTGTCGTAACTTTGGCTTTAGTTTACTACAAAATGTTATATAAAACAATCATTGTCTATTTTATAAATAAATTGTTTTCAGTTAACTTAGGCCAAGAATAAAGAGGGTTATCTTATTTCTCTATGAATAATTTAAAAAAAAATAACTTTCTTGTGATTTCTATTTTGACAGCAACTTGAATTAAAAAGGTTGTATTGTTTCATAAGCTTTATTGAAATTTTTACTTTAATATAATTTCACATACTTTCAACAAGGAGGAATTAATTTAAGCCCTCTTTGATTTGTCGTTAAATCTATCTTTTACAGGATATACAGTTAGCGTTTATGATATTTCTACTGATAACAAACATCGTCGGAAATTCAATTGTTTTGGTTGCTGTTTCTGTCGCTAAAAATAGATCACGAATGACATTTTTCATACTGCATTTGGCAATAGCAGGTAAGAATACATTTTTAACAAGTGCAACTAAAAAAATAAGAACATTATTAACTGATACACAAGTTCATTATGTATCATTTGTTACTATATTGTTGCATGGTACTTCATTTGAAGACGAATAAGCATGTATTTAAAATTGGGTTTGTAATAAGTATAGTTTTTTTTATATTTTGAAACAAACAGTCCTGATACCAGGAACTCCTCAAGTATCTAAAACAAGTGAGAAAAAAACACGTACAATGTTAATTTTCGCAGTGTACTAATTTTCAAGATCAACATAAAAACGTGAAAATTGACTTTTAGCACTATAGAACTCTTAGAGTTTTTTAAGACTGCGACAATTGATACCCGCGAATATTTGCAGCTTTCAGAAAATAAGCAACAGCCAAATATTACGTTTACAATAGTTAAACTTGTCCATCATTAAAACTGTATCAGTTTCATCAACTTTAACTTCACAACTATGACTTTAAATGCACGAATTATATTATTAAGGAGATTGTATTTTACATACAACATGCTAAATAGCGGACATGAATAAATGATTAAATGAATAAAATTTGTAACGACAAATGTATGACTTATCCACAGATTAACCTGTCAGATAAGTAATTTTAATTGTTTATCTACAGATTTACTTGTCGGTTTAGTAAGTTTGATGCCAGATATGATATGGCGTTTGGTTGGAGAGTTCAACGGTGGAGAAGCGCTTTGTAAAATTGTAAAGTTTTCCCAGGTATGGATTTAACTAATTTTGTGATTAAATCTTTATAAATTAAGAAAAATCCTTGAATACTTCTCTATTTCCTGTTGAAGTACAATAGTACTTAATTCTTACATTTTGAACCCTTTACACAAAATTCAATATTAGAGCTTATTGTTTCATACAGCGGTTACTACACGTTTTAATCGATTACACATTTGCTAAATGAGTCATAGATTTTTTACTTCCACTTCAGGCATTGAATTGCTACACAATGTGCCTCCTTTGACAAATGCTTGACTTTTCTTGTATGTACCAGACCTTAACCTGATAGAAAGAATGTATTTTTGCCGAAAACTATTGCTTAGTAATGTAATTGTGAAATAAAACAATTTGTGCTTCGACATTAACTGCTTACCCTTTTAACAAGAAGATTAAGAAGACTGTTCATCTTCTTAGAATAAAGGAAAAGTTGAATCATATCATTTCAAAACTAAATGGAAAACTATATCATAATTTCGATATACTTTTTAAGACATCAAACTGTACTCTAAATCAGGGCTTGCCGATGTTAGTCTATTGTTTTCAATTTTTCCGTTGATATCGATAAAATTTTAGATTGAAATTGCTTGTCTAGATACGTATTCGTCTTATCATTACCGGACTTAAATTTAAATGAATAAATCGGGAGCGAGTGAAGCCATGAATGCAAACCGAACCGTTGCACATGGACTGCGTATCGTGTTTTGCATTTGTATAGAGTGCGGGGTATCTATATTAGTATTATAGATTATCCACCGACTCTTGGATGCTGTTCGTGTTCGTGTGTTGCTGGATTTATCCATTTTAGCTTTCCTCAGTAATGATAAGTAATTTTTGTGCTTTTGTAATATCTGTATGAACCTTTTAATTCATGCGTGTTGCTTAATGCAATGGTTTTCTACATTGACCTTTTTGGTGTTCCCAGCATTGTGTTGTCTTCAAAATTCCCTTTGCTTTATCATTTGTTATAGGTAATCCTGGGTTGATTTTTTTATTACTACATACATATTTCCGGATCCATAGGAGTGAATCATATGTATACTGAAACTCTTTCGTGTCCCCTTTTAGTTTTGTGCATTGTTTAAAGTGCGTTTGCAGAGCGTTATGTGTGCGTGTGAACGCACAATCAAAACACGATATAAGCGTTCTTTTGAACGTACGATAGGAGCGTTTGTTTAAATGCACGATATGAGTTTTCGTTTAAACGCTCGATAGAGGCGTTCGTTTATTTTGGTAATTCCATTACTTGTTTTTTTTCCCACCTTTTAATTACATATTTTTGCTATTTCTTTTTTTGTTTTATTTCTATAGAAATTTTATATCTGTAATCGTTCGTCTATCGTGCGTTAAAACACACGCCATAAACGTGCGTTTAAACCAAATCTAAGAGAGTCCGTATATTGTGCGTTTAATCGCACGTTTAGAACGTTCGTTTATCGTGCGTTTGGTGAACGGTTTGCATGCGTTTAGGAATTTATCGGGTATGCGGGAAATCAAAACGTCTCAAGGAGTATAACTTATCAGTTAAAAGTATCGTTAATGTTATGTCTTATCTTCTGGTCATGTGGTCATATGAATACAGTACGTAAATTACCAAGATTATATTGTAATAGACGTTTCAGACAATTTTTATTCGTAAAAATGGTCGGTGTAATAATCTTACTATTAAATGTACTTACTTTATAAGTGATTATAACACGCAACCAAATATGCTAATGATGATTGGCTTCTGCCATCACCTATGTATCGGAAAAGTTGGATCAACATTCGCTGCATGGTAAAACTATACATTTCATTCCGACTCTGACTGCCTGATAGAACAATGTCTGCCTAGTAGAACTATATCTGTCATATCGACATTGGCTGTATGGTGAAACTATATCTGTCATACCAATACCCGCTGCCTGGTAGAACTATATACGCAACGACACTGCCTGACTCGCAAAACCAAATGTTGCACAATGAAACTGGTTACCATGGCTGCCTGGTAGAAGTATTTCTGTCATATCGACAGTGGCTGTCTGGTAGAACTATATCTGTCATATCGACACTTGCTGTCTTGTAGAACTTTATCTGTCGTACCGACACTGGCTGCCTGGCAAAACTTTATCTGTCATATTGACACTGGTTCCTTGGTAGAACTACTCCGAGTTGCCGATTTGCTTTTGTTTCTTTACATGTATGATTTTAGTTTCTTTATGTTCTTTTTTGTGTATGTCTGTTTTCCATGTCTGGTCTTTGTCGCTGGATACACTCTTTTGATTACCGCTATAACCTTGGTGCCCGTGATTACTCAGCCATATCACCGACTGCCTTGTAAAACTATATTTGCCATATGACTACTTGCTGTCTGGTACAACTATATCTGTGATATGACTACTTGCTGTCTGGTGGAACTACATCTGTGAAATGACTACTGGCTCTCTGGTAGAACTATATCTGTGAAATGACTACTGGCTCTCTGGTAGAACTATATCTGTGAAATGACTACTGGCTCTCTGGTAGAACTATATCTGTAATATGACTACTGATTGTCTGGTAGAACTATATCAGTGATATGGCTACTGGCTTTTTGGTTAAACTTTATATGTCATACGGGCTGTCCGGTAGAACTATATCTGCCATACCAACACTAGCTACCTCGTAGAACTATATCTGTCATTCCTCATACACTGGCTGCTGGTAGAACTATATCTGCCATTCTGCAGAAACTGGCTGCCTGGTAGAACTGCATCTGTTCTGTCTGATCCTCCGTCCTATTATGTATTGATTTAACCATTAAAGCTTATCTTAAATTGGCAGCATAGGAGTTGTCAGATACGATAATACAAATTTCAGAGTGATAGTAATGCCCCTACAAATAGTACAATCCTATTAATTCATTTCCCGATTCCTAGGCGAAAATACTCTTAATTATTTTTTATAGATGGAATTATCTTCAGAAATGACAGATCCCAAACTAATATGTGTAAGAGAATGTGGTAAAGTATTATACACTTACCGGTAAAAAAGAAGCAACGGTAAAATCATGCAAACGGGTGTCATATTTGTCGTAACGTTTATCTGACATTATTGTAAAAGAAGAGAAATTACTAATATGACAGGAAATAAATACATTTTTGATGATCACGTGATTGCAATTTTGGCCAAAAACTGATGTTTTACAAAACAACATATAATTATGCAAAAAAACGCCAACTAAGAAAAAGTGATAAGTGGAAATTTTTGCCACCTCTTTTATAAAAGTTGTTTTCCGTTTATGTCCTGTTTAATTTGTTATATTGAGCCTACAGTTTACAGTTCGGTTATTGTATTATGCAATCCTTCAATATTCATACCTAATATCAAATAAGTTTAAAGTAAAGACAACAACAGGTTTTAGGCAATAATATATACAAAAACTTTTGGCGTTTTTTTTATTTTGACGAAGGCTTAGGGGTGCACAATGTATTGCACCCAGGATTAAATTTTTTGCCAAATGTATTTTGGCGTTGTAAGACAGACCGCTTAAGTACGCCAAAATGACCAGCTATACGGCATTAAATCTTCTCGTAAATATTATTTTGGCACTTATCTAAATTTACTGAGATATGTATGATCATTATGAATTAATCTGGCTACCTTCTCTGCAGGAAAAATTGAATACTTTATAGACAATCCATTTTGCTATTTCAATCGTTTTGTATGTTTTTCCTGTTTTATAAAAATGAGGTATTTTTTCCTTTTCCTCAATTTAAAGTAAATAATGATTTCATATTGTCAGACATGTCATTATCATGTAAGATTTTTATATGTAGTGCCGCTGAGAGGACTGCTTTATAAAACTCTATAAAGCAAACATTTTGTAAGCATATCAAGACAAATAAAAAAGATTGGGAATTACCAATATTGTAATAAAAGAAAATAAATAAATGAAATTTTATGCTAAATCTGTATTTTTTTTTGGTAAATTGTTACATGTAATAATAAAAATTGTGTTTGAGTAAAGCGAGACTGTGCAGATTCCAAATGGGAATTATTCATTATTTGTATGAGAATAAAAATAAAAGAAAAATTATATGATTATTTGCTCCGTATTTAGTGATGCAATATTTATGAAAAACTGCCAACAGACAAACAAAAAATAGAGGATACATTATATACGACCCCCTTTAACATTTAAACAATAAACATATTTTATACAATTTAAAATCATTTTGATGGAAATACGTATACGATTTTCGTTGGCTAGAATAATAAACAGAATAAATTGACGCAATTGCATTGATATTTATAAAAGGGAATTTATAATTAAGTTTACACAACGCCGTGCGATTTAACTTCACTAAGAGAGTCATACAATAATAAACCATTTAATGGCAGTTTATTGTATAGTGCAATTTGTGTTATTAGTTTTTTTTGATGAACGATGAGATGTAAATTATCTAAAACAATGTAGAGATGAAAAGAAAATGATAATTAAAGAACCTATCTCGGCGATAGGCGCAATTGTTTGGCGTTTCTTATTTTGATGGAGGTTTAGAAGAACCCATCTCGCCGATAGGCAATTGTTTGGCGTTTCTTATTTCGACGGAGGTTTAGAGATGCCTAAAGTACTGAAGCAAAGAATAAATACATTGTGTATTTTTGCACTGTTAGAATGATGTCTTAAATACGCCAAAAGTTACCAGTATACCTCATTACCCTTCTCGTGAATTTTAGGTTGGCTCTTATCTAAATTAACTGCGATATGTTTTATTTATGATCATCATGAATTAATCTGGCTTTCTAATCTTATAAAATGAAGAATTTTTCTTCGTTTTATTTTACATTTAATAATGTAATTCAAGCTTTTATTGTGTTCTTTTTTTAAAGTCAGACGTGTCGTTATCACGTAAATATTATAAAATTCAATTCAGCAAAAAGACTGAAGAGAGGGTTAAAAAATAAATATCGATTAAAATCAGATTCAGTTTTCATTTAAATTACTAAAAAAAATATAAATGAAACTTAAGCTTAATGGGTATTTTTGTAAATTCTTTTTAAGAATTGTGTTTGAGTAAAGCGAGACTATGCAGATTCCAAATGTGAATTATTCATTATTTGTACGAAAATAAATATAAAAGAAAAATATATATTTATTCGCTCCGTAATTTGTTAGTGGTGCAATATTTATCTAAAACTGTTTGCAGACAAATGTAAAATACTTGTATAATAACAAAAACTATTACAAAATAGAAGATACATTCAATACAACTGGCTCGATCATTTTGCAAAAAAAAAACGTTATTGTGAATTTATACAATATAAAATTATTTTGATATTCAAGCGGTTTTACGACTGATTTTTGTGTCATAATAATTTAATTCATAATAATTTTTATTATTATCATTTCACATTTATCAATCACTTTAGTGGAGAATGGTCCATCTTAGAAGGGTATTTTCCATCTTAATGAGTATTAGTAAAAAAAAACAAGTCACATTTAATCAGTGTATTTCTAACGCAAAGTGGGTCGTTTTTATTGATCAGGATGTCCGTTTTTCTTCACAACTGTATATTCTTTTATGAAGAATTCTTGAAATAAATTTAGATGAGGCAATGTTGCACGTTGAATTTGTATTCATTATTTTTTCTTCATAGATGCATATTTATGGGGATCGTGTAACCGCAAGCACCCCATCTACTAAACGCATTTTACGAAACTTTAAAAATATGAACATTACGTAATATTTACAACATATATATATATGTTGTGATGTTAGGCCATCACTTGGTGTCTGCCGTTGTCGTCCGCCGTCGTTAACAATTTCTCAAAACTCTTCTCCCCTGACACTATTGGACTAATTAGAATTGAAATTATTATGAATATCCTGCATTGAACTGATGTGGGGATTTTTGATTCGTCGAAAACTATGACCGCCGTTATTAAAAATAGAATATAGGAATCAGACCGTAGTTTTCTTGTATATCTCCAAATCCGTTAGGTTTTGCAAAATTCTGTCATAAGATTAAAGTGTTCACCATGATGAGAAAGTTTTTTTGCTATTTGTTTATGTTATTTCTTTTAAAAAAAATTCTTTTCTGACACAACATGACCAACATCCTGCTTATAACTGGTCTGGGAATATTCGTCGAGAAATATGGCCGCCGTTACTTAAAGTAGAACATAGGGGCCAGACAGAATTTTTTCGCATACATCTCCATAACCGTTAGGTTTAGTCACATTTTGACCGGGTAAAAGTGTTCAGCATGATCATATATATCAGTGATTAAATTATTGTCTTAATCTATTTAGCCACGTTTCGCCATTTTTAATGTTATTTATTCCAAAAATCTGACGTAACTTGACCAACTGGAGCCAAACTTAGTATGATTGTCCCTTGGGGTATTCTGCGTAGATCTAGGGTTGGGATTTTTAATAGGTCGAATAACATGGCTGTTGTTACTTAAAATAAAACATAGCGGTCAAGCAGTAGTTTTTCGCATATATCCCCAAAACCCTTAGCTTTAGCCAAATCCCTTTCATAGCTGAAAAATGATTCTCATTACACCTCTTGAGACGTTTAGGTTTTCCGCACGCACGATGCCCAAACGCACGCTAAATGCTAACCAAATGCACGATAAACGATCGCTCCTAGCGTGCGTTTAAACGCACGATAAACAAACGATTACAAATTATAATATAAACAAATAAAGATTTGTTTGTTTGTTTGTTTGTTTGTTTGTTGGGGTTTAACGTCCGAGCAGCAATATTTCAGCTATATTCAGACAATGAACATGAAATGGATGATAAAATGAACATGCAATGATAAAAAAAGGATGGGTCACAAGGACAACAGGGTCGAGAAATTTTGATTGCCACTAGAAAAAGGGGGGATGGGTAAGGTCGGGCAATTTAGCCTCCTGTGGCGGAGCGCAAAGGTTCCTACTCCTATCGAATACCATAGCAGGGTTCTTTAACGTGCGAGGAACGTGGCATCTTTCCCAACACGGTGCACCACTATGGTTTGCGGTCAGGTTTTCCGTATTATAGCCTGACAACCCCAGCATGTAACAAGCCAGGGGTACCCCATTCCACCACCTTGGGCACACATCCCAGTTGCTCTGTGGGCAGAGCGCCTAACCCCCGGCTAGGTTTCTGAGCACTATTTAGTCGCCTTTTACGACAAGCTTAGCGCTGCTGCAGGCCTATTCTTTTAACACCCGAACCTGCACGGGGCAACAAATAATAAAGAAAGCAAATGTAGAAAATAGAATTATTGAACATGTATAAACTTATGATAGCAAAAAAAAAATAAAAATAAAATTGAATCAAAGGAATAATCAAATTACAAAAATTAACAAACGCTTTTCTCTTTTTTCGCTTTTTTAAACCAACGCTTCTATCGTGTATTTATCGTGCATTTAAACGAAAGCAAACGATGTGTAAACGCATGATAAGCTATGCACGAACGCTAAAATGGAAAGCGTGAACATTTCAAGGCGTGTATAAGGCCTACAAAAGACTCCAAGATCAAAGTTGTCAGAGGATTCCTTGTAAGATTTATTGCCCTTGAAAGGTGAAAAAATGATGTTTTTTTTTACAGTTTTCAGCCAATATTTTGAAAATAATGATAGCTTGAATAAACTTTCATATTCTGAAATGATCCTTATGGTATACCTACGAAAGTTCGCGGGGATTAAACTTGTTGGATGACTGTTAGAGTAATCAAGGGAAACAAGGTTATAGCTATAATCAAAAGAATGTAATCTAGGGACAAAGACCAGACATGGAAAACAGACATACACAACAAAGAACATAAAGTAAATAAAATCATACATACAAAGTAACAAAAGCAAATGAGCAACTTGGACTCCACTAAAAACTGGGAGCATGGACCAGGTGCACCAGTAGGGTAAGCGTCCTCTGCTTTTCTGGAAACACCCACCGAGTTGCTCATAAAAAGTCAAGTCCGGGGTAGACAAACGAGCAAAGGAAAACCATGACCCGTTGAATAAATCAGTTTTCATGGTGCAGATGGATACACCATAACGATCCACGAGTTCATGATGATCACCATAAAACTTCTGTAGTGATGACTTCAATTTTGTAGCAACATAACCCTGTTCCAGAAGCCTATTTATTAGAGTTCTAGCGCGATACAAAAAAACTCTGCGTAGTTTCGGCATAGCATATGATTTGTGATATGAACATACGCAGGTGCCGAAGGGATGTTGCCAAAGATGAAAGGAAAGTTGACAATTCTGAATGAAAAGTCATCACGTTTGTCGTAAAGTTTGGTCAATAGCTTTCCTTTACCATCGATTTGTAAGTGTAGGTCAAGATATGAGGCTGACTTCAGAGTGTCTGTAGTATCCGTTATCTCAAGTTCTTTTGGGTATATGTGATGTATCAAATCCTCGAAATTAGGATTGTTTAAAGATAATACGTCATCTATATAGCGGAAACTGAGATTGAAAGATCTAGCCAAACGATATTCTTTCTTTCTGATCAGATCAGCTATAATATCAGCCTCATAGGAGTGAAGGAATAGGTCAGCAAGTAAAGGAGCACAATTTGTTCCCATTGGAATGCCGACAGTTTGTTGAAAAACACGTCCACCACCTGGACTAATATGTTGTCGATTAAAAATTCCAGTATTTTGTAAACATCTTCCTCTGTATATTTGGAAGATTAAGAGTTATTGCCCTTGAAAGGCAAAAGATATGTTTTTAGCAGTGTTCAGCCATCTTGAAAATATAATAGGTAGAATGAAGGTCAATTTATGAAATGATCCCTATAATAGGTCCTACCAAAGTGTTCATTGAGTCAAAATTGTTGTACAGTTTCTTGTTACAGTTATTGTCCTTGAAAAAAAATAACAACCAGGTGAGAGATTCAGGCTCCTGTGAGCCTCTTGTTTATTCTTAATCTTACAAACATACTGTCTTGTTCTTTTTTACCCTTTATAGGTTCCAATTTGAAAAGTTCTGGTCTATATGACAACTTTTAGATTAAATACAGGTAGATGCCTGCACACATTTTAAGAAATTCCTTTTGTGAGCTATGCACAATGAATACATGTCATTGATATTTTACAGATAGTGTTTCTGTAATATCTTCTAAAATAGCCAGTATATTTTACAGATAGTGTTTCTGTAATGTCCTCTAAGATAGCCAGTATATTTTACAGATAGTGTTTCTGTAATATCCTTTAAGATAGCCAGTATATTTTACAGATAGTGTTTCTGTAATATTCTCTAAGATAGCCAGTATATTTGTTGTTTTATCATTGACAGTCGATCAATTTTCTAAGAGAATGCATTAAGTACGAGATTAAAGAAACTTCATATCTTAATACAAATCTTAAGAAAGTAGAGATAAATTGTTTATGAAGCGTCAAATTTGGTACTTTAGGTTTTATACCTCAATGATCAGGAATTTTAATTTTGACATCTGACGCAAGACAACATGGATCATCTTTTGAAGAATGATCTATAATTATTACAGCATGTTTTATTACTTTGAAATATCCGTTTGTAACTTCATGGGTCCGGTTTTACTGTCTCAGATTATGTCAATTATTCTCTCTACCAAGTGTATTGTGATTTGTCACGTGAATGTCTTCTTCTGATCACCTTTTGTGTCCTACATTTAGAACATCAGTACTCTTTAGTAAATGCATTCTTATCACTTAAAGACACTATTTGATGATTCACTAGACACGATTTCAGGATCTCTAGTAACATTAATATTAACTTCCTTTTTAATAAGATGTGCCTGACTCAATCTATAAATACCTGTGGATCAGTGTTTGTTGTTTTATGATTGTTTGGTTTTTTTTTATAAGTACTTATAATACATTTTACAGCCGTCAACTAGATACTAACGAACATTGTATGTGCATCTTAATCTCTTTCAATCATATACACAGTATGTTCTTTGTTGACTTTTTAAGCGCGAATCCTAAAACAATGCATAACGTTAGTCAGTATCCGATGCTTGATGCCCCTTTGAAAATACATTTACAGAAACATGCTTGTAAACCTGTTTTGAACAGTGTTTTAGTCATTCGTGCATGCAAAGTCTTAAATGTTATAACGTCTTGTTTCACTTTATTATGAAATAGGTCACTGACCCTTATATATGTTATTTGGACCTATATTGAATAATCGTATACTAGTAGTGTATTGTGACAGTAAACAAACATTGTAATTTGAGCAAGAGTTGTCCCTCTTGATGAAATACCAGTAATAAATTAAACGAAATAGATCGTTAATTTCTAATTTGTGCTTTCGATTAATCATCTGCTGCGATTGAAAAACGGATCATAGTTTGATATAATTGTGACTTCTTGTGACTTCTAACATCAAAAGGTTTATGGTTAAGGAATCAAAATATTTTTTTCTCTCCTTTCCAATAGTAATTATGATTTCTGAATGAAATCAACGACAAAACTGTGATAATAACACTTGTTTGGAGATATCAGAAAGAAGTTCTCTACGTATTTTGATGTCACGCTCTATTGTACGATATATGGTGGTGCTTAATACTGAAATTTGTCGATTTAATCTGTAGCTTCGTTTTTTTTTGTTTTTGTTTTTTTTTACCTCATTTCAGCTTTTGTTGGTGATTTATTAATTACATCACGGATTGTTATTTGTGCATAATCTGCCCAGAAATCCTTGAGCACGTATTGTATATTTGTGTATTTTATGTGCAGTCACATCGATGCTGGTGTAGAAATAATAAACACGTATTGTGTATTGTGCATTATCTGGAAATAATACATGTTACTGCATTTAAATTTTTTCTCGATAATCAATTATATATATAGTTTGACAATCAATATCTTTGATTTGTGTGTTTAGATTTGTTGTGCATTTGCATTGTAAAAATTACAATTAGAAAGAGTAATCATGGGAACCAAGATTCCAGCAGAAATAAAACAAAAAGTTATTTAGGGACAAAGACCAGACATGGAAAACAGACAAACATGACAAAGAACATAAAGTAACTAAAATAATATATACAAAGTAACAAAAGTAAATGAGCAATCGGACTGGGAGCATGAAAAAAATCACAATATTTAGAGGGAAATACGTATACGATTTTCCTCAGATAGAAAAATAAACAACGGAACAAGTCGATGTAAGTGCGATGATATTTATAAAATAGGAATTCATAATATAGTTTACACAATGCCGTGCAATTTTACTTCAGTAAGAGTGCCATACGATAATTTGAAAAAGTAATAGGCATACATGTTTGGAAAATCAAAGTATGATTATTTTCTTTCATGTTTAGAGAAATAATTGTAATATATTGAATACTGTTATTTGTGTTATTAGTTTCATTTTCTTGAACGATGAAGTGTATATTATTTTTTTGCTTGAACAATGTAAAGTGATAAAAAGAAAATGATAATTAAGAAAAAAACCAATCTCGGCGATAAGCGTCATTTTTTCCATATAATGTTTTTAAGTGAAAAAGGTATAGCAAAAGAAACCATAACCTGTCATAAAATAATGTAAATCTTCAATGACGTCAAATAGTTAAATCAGTTATATTACTAGCTTGTCATTGTAACTAATATACCAGTAATGCCGTTTTCTATTGTATCAATCAGACCAATAATAATGATTTAAAAAATGTTTGTTAGCTTTGTATCGTGCATGTATGGTGAAATTGCCTCTAGACAAACATTTACTGTTTAACACTCACATTGATATGGTCATGTTTGTTTATTCCCTTTGCATTTGATGCAGATATTTTGATAGAAAAAAACCATCAAATAGCATGACTAAATTGGAATCAGCTATTCAAGTGAAATCAATGGATAAAGAAAGACTCTCGATTGCTAACTTTCCGAAATTTTAAGGCAATTCATAATAGCAGAGAGTAAAAATTGTTGTTCTTTGACGTAACCCTATGCAATTGTTTCAGGAAAAAAATGATTCCTTTACTCCTTCAAATGAATATTGCACAATGCAATCAACATGCAATCTTGAACAAAGTCAATATATTTCACATCATCCATACAACTGTTTATTACTTCTTCTTTATTATTGTTCCTGAGTGTATAATTTACAGACAATTACCGTGACGATGTCTCTGCTCTTTTATCTCCCAGCCTGTAAAAAAGTCACAATATTTCTCAGTCTCGTTTAGTTATCATTCTTAACTTCATCCACGTGTCATATTTTGAACCAACTGGGAATACAAAACGTGTTTGTGATACTTTTTTTCTCTGAATCTTGAAATATATATATAACGCTTATTGAGGTATCTCTTTCTCCTTCATCATTTGTTTTTTTTTATATCTACGGTTTTCTGTACATTTTATCATTTGATCTTATTGACAAACCATTCTCTATCTCTCGAAATGACAAGATATTTGACAATACCAGTCAATGCAATAGTAATTATTGAGACGTATCACGGTCATCTTCTTTAGAGTGTTGGATGGAAATGACGCCACGAAAAATATTTTTGAGCGACACAAGTAGTCCCCTAAAAGAGGGTCATTACAATGTAAAAAAAATTAGATTACTGATAAACAGAAATACCATTACTTTTTATTTTGATATTGACAATTCTGTGTGAAATATCTCAACTCGTGTTGGCGAATTCAGATTTCGCAGAGATATTATCCGTATGAAAGTCGTTACTTGAATTTTTTTCTATATATATTTCATTTTTTTAAAACATTGACAAGGTATTTCTGTGACCACTTTCATTGAAAGCAATTCAAAGCAAAGTATGCAGTGTCGGTAAAGGTCAGAGAGATTATAAAACACGGTCACAAATATAAACACTACTAATGATATATAACATCAGAACTGCAGAAAAATGAGCTATAAATAAATAATAAAAATTCCAACATTTAAAAGATAAAATTACAATTTAATACAATTAAAATACAGGTGAAAACGTGTTCATTAAGTATTTATATTAAAATACACTGTAAACTCAGGGGAAATGTATCTACAACAATAAAGTTTTCCAGTGTTTATCGTACAGTCAACAGTTTCCACATTTCGGGATCTTCATTTAACTTTTTTCAAATATTATTTTTGATTTGGCACAAAAACATCATTCTGCCACGTTAAAACACTCGAAGTGTAATCAAGGGAACCACAATTCTAGCGGTAATCAAAAGAATGTAATCCAGAGACCAAGACCAGACATGGAAACCGATCAACACAACAAAGAACATAAAGTAACCAAAATAATACATACAAAGTAACAAAAGTAAATGAGCAACTCGGACTCCACTAAAGTCGGGAATTATTCAGGTATTACTTGTTTTGTCTGTAAAATCCTTTAAAAGTGATCAAGGGAAACCAGGTTTCTAGCGGAAATCAAAAGAATGTAATCCAGGGACAAAGACACATAGAAAACAGACATACACAACAAAGAACATAAAATAAAGAAAATAATACTTACAAAGCAATAAAAGTAAATGAGAAGCTCGGACTCCTAAAATAACTGGTTCTAATGTTTAAGCAAAATATTCCATAAGTGCATCATTTTTTTTTATTTTGTATTTTCGATTTTAACTTGAGGTATACTATATCGTCTGTGTCAGATTATTTGTTGAATACATTACATAAGTTGACTTCTATTGCACATCAGTCTAAGGTTTAATGTCAGTTTATTTCACGATTGCAACGATTATACTATTCTAGTCTCAGCAGACAGACGAGGAAAATATTATCCCGAATTAAAAGTGTAATAATTTCTAACCAAATGTCCCTAAGGATATTCACAGAAGTCTGAATTGACCGACTACGATCAATATTATATATCATATATCAATTTTTAACAGTATTACAAATTTAACAATACTTAAACCTCCAAGGCTACATTCCCTGCATTGTACATGGTAGAATCTCTTCATTGCTGAAACATTCAATGCTGACCTGTTCTGATTACGTTGATACACCCAATGCTGACGTGATTTATCTACGTTGATACATTAAATTCTGACATTTTCTAATGAACTGTTAGTATATTCAATGCTGAACTGTTCTGGTTACATTCATACATTCAGTGCTGACGTGCTCTGATTACGTTGATACATTCAATTCTGACATGATCTGATTATGTTGATACATTAAATGTTGGCCTGACCCAATTACGTTGATACATTCAATGCTGACGTGATCTGATTACGTTGATACATTAAATGTTGGCCTGACCCAATTACGTTGATACATTCAATGCTGACGTGATCTGATAACGTTGATATATTCAATGCTGATGTGATGTGATAACGTTGATATATCAATGCTGACATGATCTGATTACGTTGATACATTCAGTGCTGACTTGATCTGATAACATTAATATATGCAATGCTAATGTGATCTAATTACATCGATATATCAATGCTGACGTGATCCGATTACGTTTATATTTTCAATGCTGACGTGATCTGATTACAGTGATACATTCAATGCTGGCGTAACCAGACAACGTTGAAACATTCAATTCTGACATGATACAATTACTTTGAAACGTTCAATGATGACATGATCTGATTATGTTAATACATTCCAAGCTGACGTGATCTGATTACGTTGATACATTCCATGCTGACATGATCTGTTTACGGTGACAATTCAATGCTGACATGTTCTGATTACATTGAAACATTCAATGCTGACATGTTCTGATAACGTTGAAACATTCAATGCTGACGTGATCTGATTACGCTGATATATTCCAGGCTGATGTGATCTGATTACGTTGATACAACCAATGCTAACTTGATCTGATTACGTTGATACATTCAATGCTGACATGTACTGATTACGTTGAAACATTCAATGCTGGCATGATCTGATTACGTTGATACATTCAGTGCTGACGTGATCTGATTACGTTTGTACATTCAATGCTGACATGACCAGACTACGTTAAAACATTCAATTCTGACATGATATAATTACTTTGAAACATTCAATGCTAACATGATCTGATTGTGTTGATACATTCCAAGCTGACGTGATCTGATTATGTTGATACATTCAAAGCTGACGTTATTCTATCTATTAGCGACGCACCATTTTTATTGACGTGACACTGCATAAAAAAATGAAAACTTTTTTCAATATTACACATTTTTTAAATCACATGATATAAAAAAGAATCGTAAGTAAGAGCATTACATAAGAGTTAATCATAACGTTTACGTAATGCTTTTTCATGTTTATTGCAACTCTAAATATTATAACAAGGAGAATGTGCTCTAACTCATATACGCCAACGCTCAAGGTATCACAATGGTCATCAAGGACTTTGGCCCTCTATCAGGGTTAAGTGTTGGGAAAAATGTTCTCAGGGTTTTCAGAAATTGTCTTGGAAAAAAATGCACATCCCATTTCCCCCAAAAAGGATACCTAATAGAAAAAGATAGTAGCTCGGATCCTAATTTGCTAAATGTAAACATCATCAAATGTCCTCCAAATTCCTTATTTTGGTTTTCCCCTAAAGCCACCCCCACCAGGACTTTGCCCTGGTCCCACTGTGTACCTTAAGCGGTCCCAGACCACTTCAAATTTGGTTGTTGAATTAAGAACAGTTAATTAACAAGATTTTGATATGTTCATATGCAGTAAAACACACTTTGTGATATATTGGAGATTATAGGGTTCAGTTTACACAGATTCCATTTTAATGTCTAAACAGTAAAGGATTTTAATGCGATTTTAGTTGAAAAATAAACCAAACCAGTTGTATCATCTACAGGCAGTGACTATCAGAGAGTAGGGTACAACCTTAACAACTTTATGGTCCATATATAGTAACTATCTGGTCATCAATATGTATCATCTTCGATATAATCAAAGAAAATGAATATGAATATATTAAGATATATTTTATGTATTACCTTTTATGAAACTTAGTATAAAAATATTTGAGCAAATGTCCTAACAAATTTCACATGCCAGCTCAAATCTCTATGCACAAATGTCTATTTTTATTCTAATCGGTCTTCTACGGTAATTGTCGGTGTTTCTGTTTGATTTTATTTGCATTTTTATCCTAAATTATATTGATTTACAGTTAGCATAATAAAGAGCCGACCTTTGTGGATTTAGAAAGTCTATTTGGTAGCGGTTGTAATTGCTCAGTAATAGGCTCGAACCTATGAACTTATCTCTCCTTAAATAAATACATCACTTAGGGATGGAAATAATTTACCAGTATTAATGACACGTTGTTTCCGATGGAAACAAATAACACGAAATACATCACCTCTCATAGTAGCAAAAACGTATTTAAGGTAGCGCCTTCTCAAATAAGATGCTGCATAATTTTGATTGAATGATTGATTGTTGGTGTTTAATGTCCAAGCAGATATATTTTGGCTATATCCGGGCGATGAACATGAAATGAATGATAAAACACACAGGCAATGATGATGAAATAAAAAATGGGATGGAACAAAAGGATTATAGGGTCGACGAGTTTCAGTTGCCACTGGCAATTGGGGAGGTAAGTAGTGTCGGGCAATTTAGCCTCCTGTAGCGGAGCCGAGGCTTCTTCTCCTATCGAATGTTACAGCAGAGTTCTTTACCGTGCGAGGAACGTGGCGTTCTTTCCACCACGGTGCATGACTGGTTTGCGGTCAGGTTTCCCGTATTATAGCCTGACGACCCCAGCATGTAACAAGCAAGGGGTAACCCATTCAACCACCTGGGCACACAACATAGTTGATCCGAGGGAAGAGCACCCTTGGCCCCGACTAGGGTTCTGAGCGCTATTAAGTCGCCTTCTACGACAAGCTTAGCGAGGATGTGGATCTATTCCTTTGACATCCGGACCAGCATGGAGCTGCGTAGTTTTGAACTTGTTCACCAAATATTTGGTGCTTGTGTAATTAGTTTGTTTGAATTCTTTGTTTTTTCCAAACTTTTTCTTGTTTGGTTCAAAACAAAGAGAACTAATATAGGGATGTTTATTGGCTATAGGTTACTCAACGCGGAAACAAAAGTTGTGGCGTCTGTGTAAAAGATTTCTTATCTTTACTTGGTTGATTTCATATGATTTTAAAGGGAAATTTCTAACTACGATATGATCATACATGTAGCTCCTCTTTACACATCAACCTACGATATTATCAAACATGTAGCTCCTCTTTACACATCAACCTACAATATGATCAAACATGTAGCTCCTCTTTACACAAACAGCTATGACATGCACTTTAAGTGCTAGTTATTGACCTAAATTTTGCGGATAAATTTGCAATAATATTTTCAATGATCACTGATGACATGTTTTGTTTTGATTGTGTGTTTAACTCAGTTGTTATCGGTTAAAGCTGCCTGTGCGTTTTAGATCAGCTATATCAGAAGCAAGAATATATCTTTTTTATTCTACAATTACTCACTGTTGAGAGCAGGTAGATTTCAAAGGTATTTGGAAGATTTATGTCATTTTTATAGCTATAACATAAATATATGTCTGTATTCTGTCTCAGCGCTCATAGTAACTTACGTTTATATTCAGATATATCGTATTTGCGAAAAGTTACAGTCTAGATAATTAGATTTCTTTCGTCTATCGGCTTGGGAATGTTTCTTCCCTCGACTGGTATTAGTTCGCAAATATCCCTACTTTCAATGACACATATACATGTATATACATTCATAATTCATTAATTATTCATGAAATCATGTTGCTTTTTCTTTTAAAAATGTAATCTTTTCAGTAAATATACATTTATAGCTTTAAGTTATAGCAAAAGTTGCATGAGGTTTTCAACATTTTCACATTTTAACCCCTAAATTTTAAATATTCTTTGAAGATTATCACACAATAAAATTAACCAACTAAAAATGACGACCTGGTGCATCACATTTCAGTATTTTTTCCGAAGGATTTGCATTCATCATCAAACTGAAGACCTGCAGATGAAAGCTTCATTTTTGATGCATTTGTCTTCGCCCACTGATTCAGTATGGTGTTAATAGTCTGCTGCTGCTACAGATGATCATCAATTAAATCCCTATTTTATCAGATTTGTTTACCTCAAGGCCTTCTGTGATGATTGCAGTAATTTCATTTATGTGCATAAGTATTAAGTAATAACTTAGTGGTGATTCCCAGTGCAATTAGATAATCCAGTGTATTTAGCGTTGCATATATACTGAAAGAGTCACGCGCATCCAGTTGCATTAACAATTCTGCAAAGTTCTTATCAATTGAGCATATTAACTTAAACTGGTGCAAATTTGTAGGTTTAAACTGGTCTGGAGCTAGCATGTCAGTTAGCTGGTAGTAGTCCTTAGTTTGCACATTTGTGTAATTTATAATTCAGTTTCGTTATTTCTGTTGTAAGAGGGGACTCTTACAACTTAAAACTGATTTACATGTGTGTTTACAATGTAATTGTGTAATTTTTTTTCCACAGTGGCTAAATTTCAAAGGAGATGGTTGTGATCACGACAAAGAACTATAACTTCGCCGCATTTTTTGCACCTGTCCAAAGTCAGAAATTTCTGGCCTGTGTACATGTAGGTTTTGTTTCGTTTTCACCTTTACTTTATTTTTATGTCACTTGAGTATATAGGGGCAATCCTCTCGATGTACCCGAGAATAATGATGTTTTGGGCGAGCTGCAGCCTGTCCTGTGGTTTGAAAATTTCTTCGTCGTTCATTAAAGACCAATGGGTGGCCTTAGACTGACATTTTCATCCAGGTGTGGTTGTTGTCGCTTTGAAATAAACACCAGACCTATTCTCGTTTATATATACTATAAACTCGATGTGCCCTACACAAAAACCAAGGAATAATAAGAATATGTCATACGAGTTTTAACTATTATGGGGCCTGAGAAGAGGGTTTTTCATAGAGTAATAGATATTTTTCATTTTCCACAGTAATTTTACACAAAACGATGGTTTCCTTATGGTACTGAAATCAATCAAACGCTCCGTAAAAGACAAAACTCTGCTTATTTGAATGGTAGACTGGGATCCATTTTTGTGAAACCACGTGACACTAATTTTTTTTGTTAAAAAGTTGTAGATGTAATTCTGTTTCTTTTAGGATATTATGACTATGCTGAATATATGTTACATGTAACAGTTACTTAATATTATCGGCCCTGATTCTGCTATTGTTTAAGTGCGATATTTAACAATTATGGCACAATTTGACCACTTAAAGCATAAAAAAACTCCCCTTAACAACTCAGACATTGCTACCACACCGAAGTCATTCTTAAAATGAAAGATAAATGACGACACACTCTGAAATATTATTGTTCCTCTGAAGCCAAAACATCCTGATATTAGAAGGAACAAAATACTCCTATAATGTATACGTCGACCATGTGGCATAAATAAAATTCACCTTTGTCCTTGACCTTGACATAATATATTACCAGCTTATAATGAAAAATAAAAACGATGATTTCTTTCGTACATTTAACATCTCATAGTTCTATGTTCACATCAAAACTGTAACGATATGAAATACTGGACACGACTCTGTTTCTGTATATGCATTTGATACAATTTTCTTTATAGATTCGCTACTTTATTTACCCTATTGCATACTTCTATCTGACTGTCTTTCTACGGGGTTTTAAACGGTATTCAAAAGTAAGAAAATAATTAGTGTAAAAAAGACGGATCGCTCGATTACTGTACAATGTTCTACCTAAGTCATCATCTGAGGTGTGCAACTTCTCACATAGAAATAATTAACCACTTAATTTGATACAGTAAATAACCAAAATATGATCACGAGTCCCGATGAACACCTAGATAGATTTAACGAGTGTGCGGAACATAAATTGCCAATTACATTATTGATGTAAACGTTGAGATGTTTTGACGGAAGAAAGTAATGTGAAATATTGAACATGTTACACAGTGAGCGTTCAATAATCCACTGCTGTCTATATCATATAATGTCGCTTAAAACGATTTAAAAAAAAAATGTACACAGGCAAGGGAAATATAATGTACACAAGCAAGGGAAATATAATATACACAGGCAAGGGAAATATAATGTACACAGGCAAGGGAAATATAATGTACACTGTCTAAGGAAATATAATGTACACTGACAATTAAGGGAAATAGAATGTACGTCTCATGGTGGTCCTTATATTTATGGAACAAATAAGGTATCGGGTGCATTAAGCTATGAATATGGCTCAAAAATATCAACTGTGTTGTAAAAAAAATTTAAAAATTCGTAAAACATACATGTAGTAAAATATATCAAAATTGTGATTACTATTATTAACATCATAATTTGATATTATGTAACACTTATAATGAATACCTATGTGGTTTTAGCCATTAATTTGACAAGTAGGAAAATTTTTACCTCAAGATCATTTAAACATAAAATACTATACGAGATACTTTTTCTAACATTTTGTATATTGTTTTGTACATGAATGATCCATATTATATCATTTTTGTACAAAACATGAATTATAGGTTTTTGCAAAAGAGAGGGTTATATATAGGCAAACATCTGCAAAGTGTCCCCTCCTTCGTTTTTGTTAAATTAAAGTCTAATTACTCTTCTACAACACACATATTAAATCTTACTGTTACTTAAATACAAAGTTACAGAAATTTGAATAATGGGAAAAAATTTACTACTTTAAAAGTTGCTAAAAATCTAAGTTTTGTTGTTTTTTTAAACGTATTTACATCCAAAAAGCTATTTCATATTATCAAATATGATAAACTGTGTAATAATGAATGTATTCACTAATTGTTAAGTTGTTTCTATTAGGTGTGCATGGACACCTTTTCCTTGCCATAGCTATGGCATGAAAATGACAAAGAAGTACATAAAATGCTCAGTGTTTTCCGTCTGTATGTTTGTGCTTCAGTGTTCCGTCAGTATGTTGTGCTCAGTGTTCCATTAGTATGTTTGTGCTGTGAATTGATTCTTCTGTGCTGATCGTTCAAACCGTTACATGCATGTTTATGCTTCAGTGTTCATTCTTTCATTCCTTATTTTCAGTGCTCACTATTCCCATCGCTATTTTTATATTTAAGTGTTCGTTCTACCACTCGTTATTTTCAGTACTCAATGTTCCCATCACTATGTTTATGTTCAAGTGCTCAATCTACTATTCGTTATTTTTGTGCTCACTATTCCCATCGCTGTTTATGTTTAAGTGCTCAATCTACTATTCGTTATTTTTGTGCTCACTATTCCCATCGCTGTTTATGTTTAAGTGCTCAATCTACTATTCGTTATTTTTGTGCTCACTATTCCCATCGCTGTTTATGTTTAAGTGCTCAATCTACTATTCGTTATTTTTGTGCTCACTATTCCCATCGCTGTTTATGTTTTAGTGCTCATTCTTCTACTGTTTATTTTCAGAGCTCGCTGTTTTATCGTTATGTATATGTTTTAGTGCTCATTCTTCCAATCGTAATTTTTAGTGCCTTGTAACTTACGGTTCAACTTTCGTGTTGGTTGCTCTCAGTATCGACAGATTAGACGCCATTGCCAGACCACTTGGGTTTTCTACAAGTAGTAAGTTTATTCAATAAATGTTCATTGTATTAGCGTCTTTTATTCGCTTAGTTAACAATACTTTTAGATATGTTTGGCAATAGATAAAAACTTTACCTTGAAAAGGAATTTCCAGAAGAAAATTTTTGCTTTCAGGGCATATCAGTCATGTTAATATGTAACGTACGACAATCATTGAATTAGGAGACTAAACCAAGACAGATCTGTTCCTGATCTTAGCGCATTAATGGCATACAATTGAATATCATCTTTACACAATGGATGGCGTATTGACAAAATATTAAACCAGTATTTCCCAGTCAAGAAATTACGTCATATCTATGTCCCAATGCTCGTGATCTGTGTTTTGTTAACCTTCGTTCAATAATTTGTATTAAACATATAACAATATACGATTTCTTCAACATACATACTTGTAATAGAACCTCCCAAAAACATGCGTGTGATAGATGTTACATACATGTGACAGAATGTCCCAAACATACATGTTGTAAAACGTCACAGATATACATGTAATCGAACGTCCATGTATACTTATGTAATAGAAAGTACCAATAATAATACTTGCAATAGAACGTCTCAAGCATACATGTTATAAAAAGTTCCATACATACACGTACATGTAACAGGGCGTCCCAAACATGCATGTTATAAAACGTCCCAGACATACATGTAATAGAACGTCCCGAACATACATGTAAATAAATACATTGTTATACAGTGGTGTTATATTAGTAAATACGTTGGTCGACAGAAAAAAAAATATAATATAATCAAAGAACCGATTGCCCTTGATACAAAAGTGGACATAATAACGTTCTGTTTTGCTATATAATGTCACCCTGAAAAGTACAAAAATTAGATCTTTACTAAATTAATACATTCTTTACAAAGAATATGTATAATGACAAGTTATTCATATCAATCAATTTTTTTTTTCAGAAACAAGGAACAGGATACTTATATCTTCAGCCTGGTTTGTTGCTGCCGTCTTTTCCATCCCTCAAGCCATTTTATTCAAAACAGACAAGTGTTTTATCTGGCTACCGAGTCTATTGCATTGGAAGGTAACTTTTCTATAGTTCTACTAATAATCCCGTGCTATCATGAGATTTTTATTCATATAACTCATTCATCTAGTACTGTAAAATAACTACTTATGTTTTTGTGTCTTGAGGCATTGATTCGTATTATCCCATGTGTCTCGTATTTTTGTGTCTTGTGGCATTGATTCGTAATATACCATGTGTCTCGTATTTTCGTGTCTTGTGGCATTGATTCGTAATATCCCATGTGTCTCATATTTTTGTCACCGTTTCCATTTATCTTATAAAAGTCTTTTTTCATAAGACCTTCTAAGACGAAAATAAGATATAACAAGATATAATGAGCTTACTAGAAAACAATTTAAGGGCTAATTTAAGAAATTCCAAAATGAGCACATTTTACATTATAAAATCAATGTACACAGAAATGTAAACCTCATGGCCGGAGTGTGACTTATTCAAGAAAGAAATAATATTGCTGATGTTATGTATTTCCTTGTTTTAAAGCGTTAGAAATTTCGATAGGAATAGTGGCGGATTCAGAAATTTCAAAAAAGGGAAGATTTTTTTTTTCAATTTAATTTACCAATTTTTTTTACTATAAGGGAGGAGCCCCCTATCCTAACCCACTGAATGCGCTATTTTGCATACGAGTACTTCAAAATCTTGAAATGTGACTTAATTGTCGGAGCCAGGAAAAGATTGTTTTCTCAAAAGGGAGGGATTCCCGATCCATATATTAAAATTATATAAAAGGAAGGAAGTTGAAGGAAATAATTTGTTAACTTTTGCCCATATTCTGTACACAATTTACAGAAGTTTTCAACAGAAAAAAGGGAAGTTCTATCACCCCACAGCCGGGGTTTGCCACTTTTTGCACACATGCTTGTTCTTTTATAATGTACTTATATTTTCAGCTGTATATTACATTGATAGCATCTGCAGTTTTTATCATCCCGGCCATAATAATAGCGATATGTTACGGGGTAATGGTTTATATCATTGTCAGTAAAAGTTCAGCGTTAATGGCCACAGGGAAGAAAAAACATGAAAGAAAGCCATTATATTACAGACAAGGTATGTCTTACCTGAATGTACATATACCTAGACCTAGAAATCCGAGAATTTCATACCTATACCTAGACCTAGAAATCCGAGAATTTCATACCTAGACCTAGAAATCCGAAAATTTCATACCTAGATATCAAGTCGCTCCTTACCTTTATCAAACAAGAAAACAAGAAAGTCACTTATCATGTTTGTCTTACAATTTTATGCATTTATATTACAGACTCAACCACAATTAAATCATGTCATTAGATTTCTAGCACAATAGCGTAAGTGCAGAAATACATTCAGGTCTGTAATAACAGGCGTCTGAAACCTAACGATACTTATTTCATTAGCATTCATTGTATCTTTATAGCGACATAGTAATCATTGCTAACAAAGTGTTCTCCTTTTCAGACATGAAAGTTCATCGAGGAAAAATTGCCGATCCCCACCATCGACCACAGCATGATTCGAGGGCAAGTTCGAGGGGCATAATACCTCAGGCTAAAATCCGTACCATAAAAATGACATTCGTTATTGTAATTGGTAAGATGATACTAATTAAGTCTGGAAAGCTTTCCTTGTTAAACAAAACTTTAGATGGTTTTATGACTTCATCGCACTGTTGGTAGACTTAAATCTGGCTTCTTGAATTTCAATTTTACTGTTAAATGTATTTCCGTAGACATTTTTTTCACACAAAAGCATCACAAAGAAAGACAAATGTACTTTACAACCATACACTTTAACAATAGACAGACCGTCATACATTAATATGGGGTAGGCATTTCCTAAATCAGCGATCACTGTGAGCTTTACCATACATGTACCGTCGGTATGAATTTCGTAAAAATAATAATGGCCATTACAGGGGGGGGGGATTGACCCGGATGGAAATTTTCGCAAATTCCAATATTTTCATTTAAATTTCAGTAGCAAGCGAAATCAATGTTTTTATTTGAAAATCTGCCTTCTTAATAAATGGGGAAGTTTTTTTTTCAATAAATGAATAACATGAGAATTTTCTTTCTCCAAAATTTCTATCCCATACCCTTTTCCCTCGCCTTCAAAATGGTCGATAACTTTAAAGCACTTCGCAATACTTTACACTTTTTATCCCTTAACGGTTTCTCTAGCAACATCCTTTTCAGTTTTGGCCCGTCAGATAAATCTGTACAGGTACCGTCAATGTTACAGTTCTCCACGGATGATTGGAATATTTTACACATATCATGTGACGTAAACAAAATTCAGACGACCAAACAAGAAAATGATTGCCTTTCCTATCTTAGAAAAGCTATGCTTCGATTTGTATAGTATAATCGGAGTTATATTTTTTCCAAGGCGGGTTATGTTTTTGACAACAGCGACAGTGGAACAGCGAAGATACACGTACGTACATCTAAGTGTTTCCCGAACTTTTTAAAAACATCATATTCACTTCTTTTAATTAGTAAAAAAAAAATAGAGGAAGCCTCGAAAACTATCAGAACAGATGAATTTATTTTTATTGAAACGTAATCTAAACCAATGTATCTTTATTTGTTTGGTTTAAGGAAGCGATAAAATTTCTCCATAAGGATAGACACTTTTTGTTACTTCAGGGACATGACTTTTTCTTCGTTAGTATATTAGTGAACCTTAAGGTAAATTTAGATAGTACATGCAATAACCGTAGAGCTCACACCGCTTCGGGGTGCTCCCTATTACTTCACTTTAACAATACACAGACAAACCGTCATACATTATTACTTCACTCGAACAATAGACAGATAAACCGTCATACATTATAACTTCACTCGAACAATAGACAGATAAACCGTCATACATTATAACTTCACTTTAACAATAGACAAACCGTCATACATTATTACATCACTTTAACAATAGACAGACAAACCGTCATACATTATTACTTCACTTTAACAATAGACAAACCGTCATACATTATTACTTCACTTTAACAATAGACAGACAAACCGTCATACATTATTACTTCACTTTAACAATAGACAGGCAAACCGTCATACATTATTACTTCACTTTAACAATAGACAGACCGTCATACATTATTACTTCACTGTAACAATAGACAGGCAAACCGTCATACATTATTACTTCACTTTAACAATAGACAGGCAAACCGTCATACATTATTACTTCCCTTTAACAATAGATAGACAAACCGTCATACATTATTACTTCCCTTTAACAATAGACAGACAAACCGTCATACTTTATTACTTCACTTTAGCAATAGACAAACCGTCATACATTATTACTTCACTTTAACAATAGACAGACAAACCGTCATACATTATTACTTCACTTTAATAATAGACAGACAAACCGTCATACATTATTACTTCACTTTAGCATTAGACAAACCGTCATACATTATTACTTCACTTTAACAATAGACAGGCAAACCGTCATACATTATTACTTCACTTTAACAATAGACAGACCGTCATACATTATTACTTCACTTTAACCATAGACAGACCGTCATACATTATTACTTCACTTTAACAATAGACAGACAAACCGTCATACATTATTACTTCACTTTAACCATAGACAGACCGTCATACATTATTACTTCACTTTAACAATAGACAGACAAACCGTCATACATTATTACTTCACTTTAACAATAGACAGACCGTCATACATTATTACTTAACTTTAACAATAGACAGACAAACCGTCATACATTATTACTTCACTTTAACAATAGACAAACCGTCATACATTATTACTTCACTTTAACAATAGACAAACCGTCATACATTATTACTTCACTTTTACAATAGACAAACCGTCATACATTATTACTTCACTTTAACCATAGACAGGCAAACCGTCAAACATTATTACTTCACTTTAACAATAGACAGGCAAACCGTCATGCATTATTACTTCACTTTAACAATAGACAGACCGTCATACATTATTACTTCACTTTAACAATAGACAGACAAACCGTCATACATTATTACTTCACTTTTACAATAGACAAACCGTCATACATTATTACTTCACTCGAACAATAGACAGGCAAACCGTCATACATTATTACTTCACTTTAACAATAGAAAGGCAAACCGTCATACATTATTACTTCACTTTAACAATAGATAGACAAACCGTCATACATTATTACTTCACTTTAACAATAGACAGACAAACCGACTTACATTATTACTTCACTTTAACAATAGACAGACAAACCGTCATACATTATTACTTCACTTTAACAATAGACAGACAAACCGACTTACATTATTACTTCACTTTAACAATAGACAGACAAACCGTCATACATTATTACTTCACTTTAACAATAGACAGACAAACCGTCATACATTATTACTTCACTTTAACAATAGACAGACCGTCATACTTTATTACTTCACTTTAGCAATAGACAAACCGTCATACATTATTACTTCACTTTAACAATAGACAGGCAAACCGTCATACATTATTACTTAACTTTAACCATAGACAGACCGTCATACATTATTACTTCACTTTAACAATAGACAGACAAACCGTCATACATTATTACTTCACTTTAACCATAGACAGACCGTCATACATTATTACTTCACTTTAACAATAGACAGACAAACTGTCATACATTATTACTTCACTTTAACCATAGACAGACCGTCATACATTATTACTTCACTTTAACCATAGACAGACCGTCATACATTATTACTTTACTTTAACAATAGACAGACCGTCATACATTATTACTTCACTTTAACAATAGACAGACAAACCGTCATACATTATTACTTCACTTTAACAATAGACAGACAAACTGTCATACATTATTACTTCATATCATTTGGTCATGTATATACATTTTCTTTACCGTTAATCACAACTTCTCTCAAACGGCTGTTTTGGGTTTATTTCTCTGCATTTCTTTCCCATTTTTGTTATAGAACTTCTAGGAAGAAACTGGTTTGCTTGATTGGTTAACTTCTATACAACATTTAAGAACTGAATGTTTCATTATTGATTTTTCGTCGGCGTGTAAAAGCGTTGACTATAGCACATTTTCAATGAAGCGCTACAATGTAGCACTTCGTGTCCAAAATGTGCGATCGGTTCTATGACGATGCTACATCTCAAATGAAACATTCAATTCTTATGTATACATTTGTTTCCCTTATTGGCATTCATCTTTATCAAAGTGTCCGTGCTGGCAAACACCGTTTTAATATGCAACACACAATAATTGTGGGCATGGCTTATATCAATAAACACACATGCATATAGCCGAATATACAATGAGGTTATTAATCATCACACGTTGACGTACCCCAAAATAGTTAAAGTTGGGAAACGCTCTCGGACTCACGCGGGGTCTGGGAATAGGCCAGAGCGTCAACACAGCTGCCCAGCCGCTAGTTACAGTTACAGTTGTATATAAAGTAGCGATCTGTTTAATATGCATTTATTGTTTCAACGTACACAAGCATACAGTAAGGTAAACGTAGAAATTACTTATCACCGCAACGCCACGATAGAACAAAGTCGCAGCCACTTCTGTATAGTAATGTACATGTAATACGGTTTATCTATTTTTAAAGGTGATTGAATTTTAAAAAAAGTCTTATCTTTAATCGTTTGTTGTTTGTTTGGTTTAACATGTAAATATATTATGTATGATATTTGGCTTCGCATTGATATAATCTCACATAATTGACCAATCGGAAAACAGAACTTGCTTTTCAATTTTATTGACCAATTGTTTAGCGATAACATGTCATCTGTATAGCGGAAACTGAAATCAAAATATCTTCTGTTAGATGTTTAAAAATATCGCTGCACCCTTCGAAAAACTTACAGCTATTAAAATGACATTGGCATTTTCCTTTTCATTTTCATGTTTAACCAACTCGTACCTTGTCACATTAAAAGCTGACCTTGACATGTTGAAAGGATTGTTAGCCTTTTCATATTTTATTGACACCAGAGTTTTCATTGATGTATGTAGACATATAATCAAACACACCGTTAATAGATAAACATGGCATTTTACGTAAGAAAAGTAATAATTAAGATTCCTGATTGTAATTAGAGTCGGTTCGTTAATGGTAACTATCTGATAATTTATCTGTCTGTCAGTGCCAATCAGAGAATAGTTACAATTGGAAGAGAGTGGAAATAAGGACAACAAATTCGAACGACAGGCAATCGTTCTCATATCTTGTTATTTGTTTTCAAATTTGTGGTCACATAACTTGAATAAATAAATGGTTCAAATTAATACACAGACACACTACAAATCTAAATATAAACCCTTCAACTTTGTTTCTAATCCATTTTATGTCCAAGTATAATTATTTAAATCGCATATCAGTCAGCGTTATAGTGCATGATAATGACAACGTTTTAAGAATGACCTACATGTGTATGCTGTTCCTTTTTCCACATAGCGTTACAAACCTAAAATTTTCGTTTTAAAGACAAAAAAAAAACCCAATTATTATGAATTCTTCAGCCGATACTTATATACACCTCTATTTTTCATTGCAGTTTTTATTGTTTGCTGGAGTCCCTATTTTATGTGGAACCTTTTTCATGTATATGGACTGATAAAAAATGATAACTCCACAAATTTCCTGATAACTATATTTGCACAGAGTTTAGCGCCTTTAAATAGTTCCATTAACCCTGTGATTTACGGTATATTTAGTACCCGGATATGTCGTCAACTCAGGTGAGCATCAATCAAGGAATTTATAACGCATGTCAACTTCAGCTTGTATTTCTATTGTCAACCATGACCAGTAGTTCGGGTTCCTTTTAATTTCATACAGTTTACTAGACTAAACCGTGTAATTTTTCCGAAAATTTTTTATCAACTGGTTCATGTATATTTTCAATGTCAAGAGGTTACATGTAAAAATATAATGAAACTAGGCAAAAAACATACCACAATTTGATTGAATAAAACTTATTGGCTTTTCAAAATTGGAGGTTAAATGTATGCCATTTGTTAAACATGTTTCAAAAAGCCTACAGACTGTACAATTTGGAGTATATGGTTGATTTCAAAATCAAGTTAATATAGGAAATGTTTTGTTTTTACTTCAGACGATTCAGAGTTGTGAAAGCCTTTTGTGATGTGATTCCTATTTGTGGTGACCAACCAGATTCCAGAGTTTCACACGAGACATCGACAATGATGACGGAAACATACACTTTTCGACATAAGGGAAATTCTCCTAGAAGATCTATTTATAGCCAAGGAGAACACCTTCGAATGGAAACGTGTGATTTGATTGCCAGTGTTTTGCCTGAAACTAAAAATCTTAATTCGGAAAATGAATGAATAGATGTTTTTCATGTATTTAATGATAGTGCATAATTATATACATATAGTGACGAAGTATGGCAATCCCGACTTTCATTCAACAACAGATGAAAATGATGCTAAAGAAATGATTTGGCAGTAAATCATCACTGTTTATTACATTTTTTGTATATGTACATGTATTTGTTCTTTTTGTTATCAATAAATTAATTTACAATATTTTGCTACTAAATTACACGTAAAAGCAACAATTGTAATCATAGATTGAACCATTAATAATATTGGTGCATATGTCTTCTTCAATTAATGTTTCTGTGGCAAAACGTTTGTCGTATTTAATATCACTGATTTTATTGCCTCCCTCCAAAGAACGAACTTGAAATAAAGCCACAAATATGGGTCAGTCTACCTTTGTAAAGGCCGCTACAAATATTGGTCGGTCTGCCTTGGATAAAGGTCACCACACACATTGGTCGGTCTGTCTTGAATAAAGGTCACCACAGACATTGGTCGGTCTGCCTTAGATAAAGGCCGCCACAGAAATTGGTCGGTCTGCCTAAGATAAAGGCCACTGCAGACACTGGACAGTCTGCCATAGATAAAGGCCACTGTAGACACTTGACAGTCTGCCATAGATAAAGGCCAGTACAGACACTGGACAGTCTCCATAGATAAAAGTCACCACAGACACTGGACAGTCTGCGGAGATGTTCATATTTGAGCCGCTAAAAGGCCACAAGACTGTAATGTTATCACTTCAAATAATTAACGTTCGACATATTGAACTCGTTGATCTATACATAGTGATCATCTTCGCCAAAAAGAACAGATTTGTTTACAATTTCGTAGTTTCCCTATCGTTTTTTAAGTTACCCCGGATTTGACATTCGTATGAACCACTTTGTTTGGGTTTTTAGAAAAATCAGGAGACGTTAACTCTACAGTACCTGTGTAGTTTAGCCCCAAAAACATCGAGGCTTCATTCTTGATATTGAACTTGGTAGAACTTATCATTCATTGAAGGCCCATGGGTGGCCGTCAGCTGACATTTTTCATCACGGTGGGGTTGTTGCCTCTTTGACACACTCACCATCTCCATTCTCATTATATTCTCATGTATTCTTTATGAAAGGAATAGGGTAATTGAAAAAAATTATCTGTAATTGAGTGTAGTTCATTACAATTTTCTTAAACTTTTGGACAACCACGAAAAACATAGGTTAGGAATTAAAGTAAATCTAGTATCGTCAATACCAGTCTGCATGAACGCTAGCTGTCAATAATATTCATGAGAGGTGCGTTTAAATTTTGAATAAAGTTATTCATATTATAAAAACGTTAAACAAGAATAAAAATGAGTAGATTTTTCTTTCTGAGTATTGTTATATTTTTTGTCTTCAATAGTGCCACCAAGGGCGGGACCAGGTTCAGAAATTTTGAAAAAAGGGGTTTTAGATGGTTTCCCTAAAAAAGGGGGGTCCAGACTATTAGCCCATTTTTTTGCCAAATTTTGCACGGAATTAACAAAATTTTCCAACAAAAAGGGGGATCCGACCCCGTGGATCCGCCACTGACTATAAGATTTGATTTCCCTTGTTTTGGTTACTCATCGTAATTATTATACAAATTAAGTATATTAACAAAGTTCGATTTAGAAATATGTGATCGAATTGTTCAGAATTATTTTCAGTGTTTACTTTTAATAAATTCTTCCTTGCTTTCGGATAGTATACTAATTTTGCCACATTAGAAACTCATATCGATATTGATAGAAGTATGTACATGTACATTGTACATGTAAATTGTATTTGTGATTTATTATGAGATGTATTAATCACTAGTCCTGTGTGGTAGTTAAGAAATCGCCAAAATTCTTTCCGTTATTTTTTTTTATTTTCAGAGTATTTTTACACAATGTACATGAAGAATCAAACTAGATCAGACAACATCGAGGACTTGTTTTTAAGCACACAATTAAGTTTACCTGTACCAATTGGTGCGCTATCAGGTCTAATCATATGTACATAGCATATCTGGTTCATTTAGAATATTAAATACACATGCTGTCAATGGAGTAGGTGTGACGAATTATAAATAAACCCGCTATTATAGAATCATACCAATACAGTAGTAGATCATCAACAGAGGGGGTTCCAGAACAAGGGGGTGTCTGGGCTACAAAAAAAAAAAACCAAACAAACATAAAACAAACAAACAAACAAAACAAAAACAACAACAAAAGAACAACACACATACAAGTACATGTGGTGTCAATGAAGGAATATCTACATGTACATTTATATGAAGCAACACATAAATGAACATGTCGATGAAGGAGCACATGCAATGTACATGTACTTGTAATAGTGCTGAATTCATTAGAGAAGTACACTATAAATCTTTTCAACATAAACACTCTAGTCAATGTCCAATGTCTAGTCAATATCCAATGTCTAAGTCAATGTTCAATGTCTAAGTCAATGTCCCAAGTCTAGTCTATGTCCCATGTCTTAGTCAATGTCCCATGTCTAGTCTATGTCCCATGTCTAGTCAATGTCCCATGTTTAGTCAATGTCCAATGTCTAAGTCAATGTCCCATGTCTATTCTATGTCCCATGTCTAGTCAATGTCCAATGTCTAAGTCAATGTCCCATGTCTATTCTATGTCCCATGTCTTACTCAATGTCCCATGTCAAGTCTATGTCCCATGTCTAGTCAATGTCCCATGTCTAGTCAATGTCCAATGTCTAAGTCAATGTCCAATGTCTAAGTCAATGTCCAATGTCTAAGTCAATGTCCCATGTCTAGTCTATGTCCAATGTCTTAGTCAATGTCCCATGTCTAGTCTATGTCCCATGTCTAGTCAATGTCCCATGTCTTAGTCAATGTCCCATGTCTAAGTCAATGTCCCATGTG
This sequence comes from Perna viridis, assembly GCA_037379345.1. NCBI lineage: Eukaryota > Metazoa > Mollusca > Bivalvia > Mytilida > Mytilidae > Perna > Perna viridis. Next base: position 20,220,590 of record CM074523.1, read on the forward strand.
TAGTCAATATCCCACCCTATTTACAAAAGAAAGTGTAATCAAGGGAACCAAGACTACAGCGGAAATCATAAGAATGTAATCTAGGGACAAAGACCAGACATGGAAAATACGCAAAGATGATTACAAATTGACTTCTAAATTGAAAAGCCCCCTGAACAAGTGATGACATATCAATTAATTGCTGAAGATTCTTAAGTTTAAAATTTATTACTGGTGGACATATAAATGTTTACTCTATATAGAAATCGCTAATTTTAAACAATTTCATTAAAAAATCACTTTTTGATCGATCACAATTCAAAAAGACGTACAAGACATCTTTATTTTGATACACTCTGCATTTAACATCCTGTTCTATCAATCTATTTTACAGTGATGTGTCGACCATTACTCCTTAATTACAATGTTGTCATTCCCAGTCATACTTTATATCAGAAGCTGTTTATTAAGGAAGAGAGGTTCCGGATTCATCAACGGTCATTGACTTCATAGGATGCGAAACCACAAACGTCGTCAAAGCCTCAATGCTAGTCCGGTTTCCCGTCGTAATAATTAAAAAAAATACTGATTAAAAGTTCAAGGTATACTAGTATATCAGTCAAACCCTACTTCGGTAACATTCGTTATACAATGTACTTTTTAATGCCATTTATTAAGTCGTTTATTTCCTATTGCATATCACTTCATGTAGTAAACTAAACTTATTCTATTTGCCGGATTTAGTCTTCCTGGGGCCATTATTACAGACCTTGGACAGACAACTGGTCCATTATAGAAAAAAAAAATATTGTTTTTAATACTACCGCAAATAACGCACAGTCTAAGGTCACATCGACCGAACTCGCCCGACCATATGTGGTATGACACATTTTAGTATAATAAATAAAGGCTCATCATTTTCATTCAAGATAACTTATTGCCTGAAAACCATATTTTGTATGAACGACGACGAAGACAATATACCATTATAAGACCACAGTTTTATTTGCTTTTTGTTTTGATTTTGTTTTTGCAATCCCTCTGACTGCTGCCAGGGACTGGTGTACTGTATGATACCACGGATGAACAGATGAGCACCTGGTACTTGATTTGTTCATCCCTCTGACTGACGTCAGGGACTGGCGTATTGTATGATAACACGGATGAACAGATGAGCACGTGGTACTTGTAGGCTGATTTGTTCATCCCTTGTGTATCTGTCACGTAAGAATCAGAGCAAAGGGAAAGAAATTGTTTCTTTCTGCTTAATTCAATCCGGACAAAACGATATTTTCGGCTAATTTCACCGAGTTTCTCCATAACCTAATCCAACTAAGGGCTAAAGATTGCCCGAGGGACAGCTATATATACTGGTAATCCAATAGCAAAACCTACAACTTGATTAACATCTATAACCAAAGTCGATAATATGGTTAGCGCCCACTTAACAAATATTTAGTGTATATTGAGTGGAATAATTGTTGGTGAAAGAAACGAGCTGTCGTGTATATTGAGTGGAATAATTGCCGGGGAAAGAAATGACTTGTCGTGTCCAATCAAATATATATGTCACTCTTGCGTGCTATATTGTAGGAAGGTTTCAAGAACGACTGCGTGTTGACATACATATGATGTTGGTATAAGGGTTGAAAACCATGCAATGGTAGCGTGTAAGGGCCGTTAATTCTGAGCATCTGCTCGTACAAAGATTCCCCATCAATTGGATGTGCCATTACAAAGCCTCATATGACCTTAAGCTAATCCAAATCTAACAAACGTCGGAACAATTATTTCACTCTGAACCAGGAGTTTTATTGATGGTAAAATGATTGCTTGTGGGAAAATAGGATTTGTCATTTAGAGCTGTAGATCTGGTGGTATTTCGAAGTCAGACAGCTTTGTAAAATGTTTGTTTTTATATCTCATCTGTCGAACGTACATAGTGTATCGGGAAGGGGTTATAAATAGGTCTATGGAGGAGATTGAACTGCAGCACAGAGACAACATTGTGTCATGTTTATAATTGTGAATACTTTGGTGGTGTTACTCGCCGAATGTTATCCCCTGAACTTTCAATAACGGCTGTACATTGTTGCTTTTGCACAAATTAGTAATATACTCATCTACGCAAACAAAATCTTCCATTTGCCCCACAGACTATCTTACAATTTCTCAAAACGCATGACGCCCAAATATACATGGCAATAACATTTCCGAAAGAGTTCTAAATGGAGATAATTGCATATAAATTACATATTTTTTTAGAAATATAAAATAAATGAATTACAATAAATTGATTTTTTCCTGGAAAATAAACTCATAAAAAAATATTTTGATTGTCAGAAAATCAGATTTTGAGGTTTCACATTATTCTTTTGCAGAAATTTTATTCAAAGTTTGGCAAAACATTGAGTTAATTAATACGTCTTAATACTGTGACAAACCTGTCCATTTACATCCGGAATGTAGAAAAACTAATTACTTTATAGTAGTGTGACCTGACTTGAATACATGCAATTGATTGTTTATCTCTCTATGAAAACTATATTCATGATTCCTTCTGTCGTGCACTATGCCTGATTCAACTAATAAAGTGTTTTAAAAATTGAAAATAAAAGTGTTAGGGTTAAAGTCTATTAGTTTTCCTAACAAGTTTTAGTCATATGACTTATGATATATTCGGTAGGTTTACCGAACCCCTTAATTTGTTTTGAGTGATGAGTTTTTTAACAGTTCTACCTAGAAAGTATTTAGTTCACACGGAGACAAAGTGTGCAAATGATGATATCAATTTACATTTACATGTTGTCTCGGTGGAATGTCTCGGTCACTCGGTGGAATGTCCCACTTAGACAAGTGGACAAGAATGTAATATTAATGCATACACAATACTAAGTCGCTTTGATAGTACAGTTGTATATATAGCTTTGAGATGAAAGCGTGTTTTTTATACGCTTCATTTTTATATCCCCCTTCAGCTGATGTTTGCATCCTATACCTTGTTTTATTTTCAATCCTGCTACACAGACAGTGGCCATGAACGGTACAGAAAGGTTACGATTCTTTTGGTATCACTTAGTAACTCACGACGACTACTACTCCATGTGTAGATCATGCAAAGTAAATATAAATATGAAAAAACGAAGTTATTCAACGTTTACCGTCATGATATATGTGATACCAATGATATCAATTTAGATTTGAGACGAAAATGCTTCATTGAACGCTTTATTGCGATATATCTCCATGTAAAGATCATGCACAGTCATTATTAATGCAATTAATCTCAATGGTAAAAGGTCCTCAAGCTTTACCGGTATATGTAAAACTTGAATGTATCAGTAGACTAATGAAGGTGAATGTATAATAAATGCTATGATTCAGTGTACATATATATACATGTACATGTACATATATATACATTTGTATAATAGTGTATTGAATGTTTATTCTGTACACCCAAATGAAATGTGCCCCTGCCCGAGACTTATATTAATTAGCATTTGTGTTTGTTTGACACTTTTGATATCCGAGTACAACTACAGATGTTATGGTAATGTTGGGAATTTAATAGGAAAGATAAGTGTATACACTTCTTTGAGTTAAGGGCAAAAACCGCAATTCAAAGAAAAACACAACTTATGTCGTAAAATTCGTTTAATGAGCAAACAAATATGAAGGGTTTGACAACTATTCGACCTTTTAACCTTGACTCACGGAAGTTGTTACTTGTTTACGTAGAATGTTGAGTGAGACATCAAATAAAAAATAAGATTATTGATAAGCGAAACCGGAGGAGGTAAAGGAGCATGATAAAAGATGCTTTTGGGAACCGTAAACTATAATTTATAATTAACTTATAAATCCATATCAGATGCATTATTGCAGTATCAACAAGTTTAATAATTACTCCACTATCTAATGCAAAACCTTAAACCTTGTGTAAGTGGATAATTAGGGATATACCCGTGGCTTATGTAGAGATTAAATACGATTTCATTCAAGTTCAACTTCAATGATGAGAGGTTATTCAAGTCAATTTATATAAAGCTCTGTGAATTACAATTGGCAGTACGTTTACTCTCACAAATAAATACAAATGTTCTATTCATTACATCCTTATACTAGTTCTGGAACCAGCTTAAATACAGACGTGGTTCTTAGTGCATATATTGTGACCTCTTCATGTAGGTTCCAGTAAATCACCCAAACATTAAATTACCATCCACTCTTTGTCCATTTATTAAAACAAATATATGAACCTAGCATAAAATGCAAGCACCTTAAATACCAAAACGGCTCTGTCAATGCTTTGTATGTACAGCTCAGAAATAATTACAAATTAGATACGAATTTGATATAATAACGAACTATAATTTTCTCTACACCTGAGTAATTAAAATTTGGGCACGGCGACATGTTTTTTTTAATTTTTTTTTATTTTTGTTTGTTTTATAAATAAGTTTAAAAAACACCCCTACTTTTCATTGGTAAATTTGTCATTTTCATATGTGAAAAAAGGCAAATAATGCCTTAGGAAATCCTTTTTCTAAGGAAACGCGACTGCCCCCTCCTTTTCAAGGTGTCTAGATCCGCCCCTGCCGTGACCTTTGCATAAATTAGGGTTATTATGAAAAATCATATAACATTAAAACTAACGCTTTCGTCAAACAAGTATTCCAATTCACAGCTACAAATGTCGACTTTCGTCAAACAAGTATTCCAATTCACAGCTACAAGTGTCGACTTTCGTTAATACTTTCCGACGTCGTTTCATTTTCTCGTTGTACCTCAAAGTATGTTGCTATGTATTCCGGCTAGAAACTTTGAGGAACAAGTCCCAATTTCTCACTTCCTTCAGGCATTTTAATTTGTAATGAATTACCTTTTATACAATCGAATCTATCTGACCAGACAACCCCATAATAACCGCACGATGTAACCTTTAACAACCGAACGAAATAAGTTGTCATTCAATAAACACTATTTATGCTCACTATGAACTTAATGTGATATCTAATAACGTCATCAGCGTTGGTAATGAATGATTGACAAACAGGGCAAACCGATGTCAATAGAGCGTCTTTTAAAATGAAAAACAAACAACAAAAAAGAAAAAAAAATCAAAGACTGATGTCTTCAATGTCGCTAATTGTCAAATTTATAGTCACTGTCACAGATTTTGGCATACTTCCCTTACACATCCGAAATGGTACAAATGCGATATGCGCTAAATTGGGTGACTTCCGCTAAAATATTGATATTATTGCGTACTCTAACGCAACCGTTTTGATCCGAATGGCTATATATAGATATGGATGTCCTCATAATATATATGACCTTTATATAACCAATTGTAACGAACAACTGTGTTTGACTGCTGACCTATTCCTTTACTCTTATGAGGCTGACTTTATAGCTGATCTGATCAGAAAGAAAGAATATCTGTTGGCTAGATCCTTAAATTTCAGTTTCCGCTATATAGATGACGTATTATCTTAAAACAATCCTAATTTCGGGGATTTGATACATCGCATCTACCCAAAAGAACTTGAGATAAAGGATACTACAGACACTGTTAAGTCAGCCTCATATCTTGACCTACACTTAGAAATCGATGGTAAAGGAAAACTAAACTTTACGACAAACGTGATGACTTTTCATTCAGAATTGTCAACTTTCCTTCCAACTGTGGCAACATCCCTTCAGCTCTTGCGTATGGAGTGTTCATATCACAACTCATACGTTATGCCAGAGTTTGCCGAAACTACGCAGACTTTTTGTATCGCGCTAGAACTCTAACAAATAGGCTTCTGGAACAGGTTTATGTTGCTACAAGATTGAAGTCATCTCTACAGAAGTTTTATGGTCGTCATCATGAACTCGTGGATCGTTATGGTGTATCCATCAGCACCATGAAAACTGATTTATTGAACGGGTCATAGTTTTCCTTTCCTCGTTTGTCTACCCGGACTTGACTTTTTATGAGCAACTCGGCGGGTGTTTCTAGAAAAGCAGAGGACGCTTACCCTCCTCTTACGGTGCACATCGTCCATGCTCCCAGTTTTTAGTGAAGTCCGAGTTGCTCATTTACTTTTGTTACTTTGTATGTATGATTTTAGTTACTTTATGTTCTTTGTTGTGTTTGTCTGTTTTCCATGTCTGGTCTCTGTCCCTGGATTACATTCTTTTGATTACCGCTATAACCTTGGTTCCCTTGATTACTCTTTGAATCGGAAAATGGGTAATATTACATAAATTACATAAATATCGGGGCGTGATAATGTATACGACCTATATAATCTTGTACATGTAATTAGCCTCAGTGACTGAATCGGAAACTGGGTAATGTTCTAAGCTAACTGATCATTTCATGTGAACTTCCCGTTCTTATACAAGCAAGAAAGACACACACGTAGAACACACGTGTATGATATTTAAGATGTACATTTTTATCTCATATGAAGCTAGAACTATAACGCTGTAGCGGTGAACACGGCGAAGATCTGCTGGATTATGTGGCGTATAATTACACATTAATGCAAATCATATGCGAATAATAAATACAGAAATTACGAGTGCAAGAAGTCGCGACCACTATTCGCGACTCAAAAATGAAACAAAAAAAGGAGAAATCTAATGTACAAAAAACCACACATGAAAGTTTGTTCCTCAGGTACTTTTATAATAAGATTTGAAAAAAGTCCGTAAAGTATAAGCACTGGTAACACAGTTACATGTAGAGTACAGACTATGCGCACCCGTTTCTTACAGACAGGTCACCTTGTTAAAGTACGGACTGGATACAAAGTTAGAGCACAAACTGGGCACACCTTTAGCATTCAATCTGAGTACAGCGTAAGAGTTCAGATACACAGTTGTATGCACTGGATATACCATTAGAGTATAGAAACACATTAATAGTACGCATTGAATAGATCATTAGAGTACGGACATACATTTTAAGTACGCGTTCGTTATATCAGTAGAATACACGCAATATATACACTATCAAAGTACGATCACACAGTTGGAGTACGCAATGGATCCCGGACACACCATTCGAGTATGTACACACAGTTGGAGTACGCACTGGATACACCATTAGATCACGGACACACAGTAAGAGTATGCACTATATACACCATCAAAATACGGACACATAGAGTACGCACTGGATACACCATTTCCATTTGAATATGGACACAAAGTTAGTGTTATGCACTGGGTATACACTGTTAGAGCATGTATACACAAGAAGAACACTTAGGGTACGGACTGGGTACAGCGTAAGAGTATAAGAGTGTGGACACATAGTAAATTTTACGCATTGGATACACCATTCGAGTACGGGAACACAGTTTGAGTACATTTAAAGGTAAGAGCAAGAACTTGTTTTACTGTTAGTGTACGGACATCGTTAAGATATGGAATGGGTAAACTGTTAAAGTATGCACTGGGTATAGCCATAGAGTATGCACTGGATACACCGTTAAAGTATGGTCTAGGTACACCGCTACTTCACGGACTTGCTATACCGTTTCAGTACGAACTATGTACACCGTTAAAATTCGCACTGTGTACACTGTTAGATTCATCAATATGCCTTTCTGGTTGGTTGTATCATACTCTGAGATTACTGTAGAAGATTGGAAAAAAAAACTCACTTCTACAAGTAAACTAAGGTTCGTCTCCGAAGGATACATGTACAGGTAATGAAAGGCCATCTGATAATTCTCCGATTAACCCGATACCGTAGAACGTCTAGTTCCTTAGGCATAATTTACATTGGCATCTGTTGTGTTCTCTTGTAGCTTTATGCATGAAATATATATTAATACTAGGATAAATGCCCCTTGGTATTCCTAACATCTGACTTGTTTATTGTATTCTAGTGGGCTGAATTACCTTTATGCTTTATTCATTTGGATACTGAAAATATATAAAATTATTTTGGCATCGTCTTCATTTCATTGCTTCTTTAGATATCTATGGAGTGTTATATTTCCGGAGTAGACATTTCTATGTGTTCTATATTTTGTTTTCTTCATTGAGGTAAGGAAGGACAAACAAGTTACAGTGATACCCTCGAATGATAGTACGTTTATAGGTCGTTATATGATGCCAGTTGTTCCGGTGGTATTAAGATCTAACGATGACATCTACGTTACCATGTCATTACAGTACAATACACGTACAACATCAATATGCATGCAATAGTGTGAGACAGCTGGTTACTTTATATCTTACAAAATAATGTTAGATGAGCATTCAGTTCGTGCATTTGCATTATATCTCTGGAAATCTCTTTTTCTTGTTTTGCTACAATATTATACTAAGTTTGATTGTTCGTTTTTATTGCGAATCAGATAGTTTTCAAACGCTTCAAGTTTCTCAGTCAGGTAATTGAACTTTTTATCGACTTTTATACGGTAAATGAACTTTTTCAGTTAGATTAATGAAGCACAAAAAAGATAGCTAACTTTCATTGAAAATGTCGATTTTAAGGATTTTTTTTTTAAACTCACTGATAGATGTACAATAAAAAGTAAGAAAAGTTTTTGAACATTAATAGTTTTACGTTTATCATTATATCTTTATCAATTTTAATTTCAAAATTAAAAACAAATCAAGATCTGTCGAAGAAAAAGAATGAGAAAATATAAACTGTAGAGGAAAGTTATTACAGCCGAGCATCTTTTTTCTGGAACCACACACGAACTGCAACTACTTACAAAAATTGTTTCAGTGGCTCAGAATTCTTAAGGAGCTGTCTTTGTAAGAATTATGCAAAATCTGAAAAATATGATACATGTACATCCAAAAATAGGCTACATATTTTTATTTTTGTAATTACGTTGTTTTTGGTTCTAAATGTGTAATTATTCGTTCCAATCTGTCAGCTCTTAGGAGATAATTAACATTGAAAATCCAATAGATTCTATTGTATTTTAGTGTCATTTACAGAGTCATCTCCCTTAATTTTGAAATCTATAGTACATTTTATATATTTTTTATCTCCTAAGAACACGGAGTTATATGAAAAACCAAATGAATTTCTGTTTACTATGGCAATAATTTTTATCAAAAGTAAAAATATGTATGCTTTTCAGCCATTTTACATTTTGCATGGTTCTTAGATGATGTGCTACTTAAGTCTGTAAGCCATGATATTGGCCACGTCAAGTTTACTTAAATTGCTATAGTTTGTCGGACAACCATAGAAAAGAGTGCTTGAGAGCGAAGGTTTATTTATTTATTTTATTTATTTATACTGCAAACGACATATCTGCGCAAGCAAAACTTATTGACTGTTTATTCATAAGACTTCAATTATGCCAATGTCATATTATGACTTTAAGCCACGCCCACTGCTTGGATGTTTACTTGTCCGACTGCCATTGATTGTCACAATGTTACATACTTAATAAAACCAGCCAAGTGTTGAAGCGAGGACACAATGGGACAATGTTTTGAGTCTAAAGAAAATGTTGTTACTTGTTATTTTTTTTAGCCACAATACATTTCTGTGTAGCAAAATGAGTCCGACTCAGTTATTTGTTTATAAGTAGCACTATGTGTGGCGAATAGATTAACATTTACACCGGTCTACGTCATCTATACTATTCTGCCCATACGGGAGGCCCCACACAGGGAACGCATTATATAATTCGTACTGGGAATAACATTCCCCGTTCATGAAAATATTATTTGATTGCAGTATAAACACAATAATAAATTTTTAAAATCGTTTGATGTTTTAGGATCATGATTGATTAAAAAGAGATAATATAACCACAAAATAATCTCAAGAGCCGGAAAAAAAGCCAGTTTTCTAGGTAGGAGTACAAAAAATGTTTTTATATACTGATGCATTGATTATCCAACAGATTTCGAGAATTTATTGACAATTTTGACCGATGAATTTTTGGAGGGGCGGGTGGATGGACAACGGGATACCAATATATCACAATATTTTGTAATTGGTGAATTGATATTGAAAAGAGTAATCAAGGGAACCAAGGTTATAGCGGTAATCAAAATAATGCAATCCAGGGACAAAGACCAGACATGGAAAACAGACATATACAACAAAGAACATAAAGTAACTAAAATCATACATACAAAGTAACAAAAGCAAATGAGCAACTAGGACTCCATTAAAAACTGGGAGCATGGACCAGGTGCACCAGTAGGGTAAGCGTCCTCTGCTTTTCTAGAAACGCCCGCCGAGTTGCTCATAAAAAGTCAAGTCTGAGGTAGACAAACGAGGAAAGGAAAACTATGGCCCGTTGAATAAATCAGTTTTCATGATGCAGATGGATACACCATAACGATCCACCAGTGATGGTGAAAAATTTAATGTCAAAAGAGAAAAGCGTTTTTGTTTTTATTTTGTCTTTGTTTGCTTGTGGGGAGGGTGGAATTTGTTTTAGCGAGAAATTACAGAACTAATTTTGTAAATTATCGAAATGTATCACTATATAGAGGACACCTTGGTATAATATAAAGATAATGGATGTCAACAACAACCCATGTCAAGGTCATCTATTGTCCTTCAATGAACGACAAGAAAACCGTTATACCACCGGCGCAGGCTGCAACAACATTATGTACAGTTACAGCGAAATGATTTATTATATTGACTCCAAGAAACATAAATGTAATAATACTTTTATCACATTAATTTCAACATTTCTACCGTATCAATAACGATATTACAACAATATTTTGTATTTTCAGATGAATGGTAGTTATACATGGGAAAAAAAGTTTATCCAAAACCCACCGTGGTTTACATATACATCGATCATTCTAACAGTCTTAACAGTGGTACAGAATGTATTAATTTGCTTCATATGGTTAAAACCAAGAGTTCGAACAAACATTACGATTCTCTTATCCCTCCTTGCCCTATCAGATTCTATCGCCATACTATTTCCAGGATTACGAGCAGTTATTTCCCTTGTGGAGGACCTTATAGAACCGGAAGTAATTTGTTCTGTATATTTTGCAGAAAACACAGTTGGTGGTATGTTCCGAACGTATTCAGTATATCTGACGTGTATTCTTGCTATTCAGCGATTCGTAGTTTGTTTTGCTCCTCTAAGGGTACACCTACTTTGTGACCACCGTGCACTGGCCTTATCTTCTGTTGTGACGTTTATAGTATCTATTGGACTATATATACCATATTTCTGTGTCACTGGAATAAAAGGGCGTAAAATCACCCAAAATTCTACTTCTGAACTACAATGCACCTTTCCGTTCACTTATGACTATAAAACGTACTTAGTTATTGAGGATATTCTAGAATACACCGAGTTCTTCCTTGTGAAAATTATACCAGTCGCAATAATAGTATTCTCAATAACATTCTGTGTTTATACCATTTGTGGTAAAAGTCTCAGTGTTTCGAACGTTCATCAAAATTACCGGAAGCGGAAAACAACATTAATGCTGGTCATTATAATGTTTGTTTTCGTTATTGGCGAACTTCCATCAGTAGTTCGGTTAGTCGATGATGTTTTCGATGCGGGTTCTGAAAGTATTATTGTCCGTTATTTGAATTCGGACCACGGAACACACGTGAGTCATCTAAGTGCAAACATTTCATTCTTTTTGAACATTTGGGTATATATCGGAATGAGTACAACGTTCCGCACTTCTGTTGTTTCTCTTTTCACGTGTCACACGTCGAAGGAAATCAATAAACATTCGGCTATACACACAACATTCCATAGGTCACACGTCGAAGGAAATCAATAAACATTCGGCTATACACACAACATTCCATAGGTCACACGTCGAAGGATATCAATAAAGGTTCGACTATATACACTACATTCCACAGATGCACCTACAGTGTGGAATAAAGACAAGAGGTAATTCGTCATATTTGTGATCTGAATTAAATTCCTACAGAACATTACTTTGAACATACTTCAGAAAACTCTCTGATATTGTATTCTCTCGGAGAGAGTGTCTTCACACCGGTTGGAACTTCCATAAATTTGTTATATAGAAGTTGTACATGTATCACGGTAAATAAATAAATTGCATAAATCAAACTTTCATAAACAAAAAAAAAAAAACAAAACAAAACAAAACAAAACAAAACAAAAAACAAAAAAAAAACAAATTCGTGCCCTTTTTTTGAATGTATCACATTATTCATATTTAGCATGACTCCTACCAAGACGGCTATTTAAACAAATCTTACTGTTGATGATCAATTTAACCTCCTCCGCAGACCTATAACCACTTCCTGATTAACTGTTTATCACGCTGCTAGCTTGTAGGCTGTACAAGATATGTGAAATAAATTACAGGGCACGAGCACTACTCATCACATGGCATGAACACTACTCATCACAGGGTATGAGCACTCCTTATCACATAGCATGAGCACTACTCATCACAAGGTATGAGCGCTACTCATCACAAATCGAAGATGTTTCCAGTGTGCTGTATTTGTTTACACAAAGGAGTGGAGTTTAAGAATGAGTGGCGCAAAACTTTGATATAAACCCTGCGCTGGAGATTTAATAAATTTTACATTAAGTTACATAATTTCTTATCAAGTTTATTGTATATTGTATATTATATATTGTATGTTGTATATTATATATTGTATGTTGTATATTATATATTGTATATTTTGTTTATTATATATTGTATATTATATATTGTATATTGTATATTGTATATTGTATAGTATATATTGTATATATGTCTCTAAATGCCAATATAAATGACATACTGTATGATGTATAACATATGCCGGTATACAATGGAGTACTACATATAAAATATAAAACAGTGCTCGACCTGTCTTTTACAATCGTCAAACACCAATGACAGAATATTCCAAATTGTTACTCTAAGACGAATTTGCCTTTTACGTTTAAATAAATTCTAATCACCTTACACCAGGTCATTACAAATGTAAGACATAATTAAATCATGTTATGTTTCATTAATGTAAGATAAAATTATATTAAGTTTATGGTTGCATTATCAGCTTAGTTCTGTATACTTATGGCAAGAAAAGGAATCAATATCCGGTTTATACCTTCATTTTCAGGAGCTGAAAGACAGCATCATGGCACCTTCATTTGCGGATACTTTAGTTGCATATATGCGATTGAGAACCAAATCAGTCTCGGAAAATATTCGCTAGTTTCGATGATTAAATACAAATCGAATCATAGCTTTTCCAAGATGGGGTTGACCATAAGTCTGCAGTTTAGGCGCCAGATGTTAATTATGTAATCAATATTACCCATAATTCTTGGGTATGTTTAAAATTGCGAAACGAAAACGAAATAAAACGAATAAAAAAAACAATAGATAAAAGAAAGAATCGAAAAGAATTAATTTGATCAAATGAATCAAAACGAAACGATGCAAAACGAAACAGAATGAAGCGAAACTAAATTAAATTAAAGAAATCTTTCAAGACGTTTCGCAATTTATAAGAATCATAATGTTAATCAGTGCCAGAAATTCGACCCAAAACATTTCGGACCATGATAAGATAAGATTATAAGATAAGAAAACTTTATTTTGATTCGGCATGTCATAAATACAAGCACAAACTCTAGGGAGGCTTTGACCGAACATAAAACAATAACATAACATAAAACATAAAACAAGGCAAGGACATACACACAAAGCTATACATGCAATCAAGCACAAAATGTCAAAAACATATCAGAGAACTAAGCATAAAAGGATATAAACTAAAGCTAAAGCAGGAGTATTCAAGTAGAAGCCAAACAAAACGTATAGCTAAAATAAGCATGATATAGAACAGAAAGTTACCTGCATGCAGAACAGCGACATTCCGAAAAATTCCAGGACTGAATTAGGCTTTTGAAATCAGAAAAGCTGTTTTCTGCTCAGAAATGGTTGGGAAGGCTCTTCCAGAGTGTTGCTGGAACTAATAATTCCTGATGAATGCCGGACATATATCATTACAAAAGTTACCATATATGAAGGTTATAAGTATAATTTAACAAATCAGAACTGACAAAAATTATCAAATTTGTTTTTAAGAAAGAGAGAACTTCGTTTAGGTAGATCTTTTAATCTCAGTTTCCGCTATATAGATGTCGTATTATCGTTAAACAATCCTAGTTTCTGGTATTTAATATATATATATATATCGCAGTTACCCCCCCAAAAAAAACCATAGATAAAAGACAGTACAGACACTGTGTAGTGAGCCTCATATCTTGATCTATACTTAGAGATCGATGGTAAAGGAAAACTAAACTTTACGACAAACGTGATGACTTTTCATTCAGAATTGTCAACTTTCTTTTTTATCTGTGGCAACATCCCTTCAGCACCTGCGTATGTTTTTCATATCACAACTCATACGTTATGCCAGAGCCTGCCGTAACTACGCAGACTTTTTGTATCGCGTTAGACTTCTTACAATTAGGCTTCTAGAGCATTGTTATGTTGCTACGAGATTGAAGTCGTCACTACAGAAGTGTTATGGTGGTCATCATGAACTCGTGGATCGTTACGGTGTATATCATCTGCTCCATGAAAACTGATTTGTTCAACGTGTCATGGTTTTCTTTTCCTCTTTCTTCTACCCCGGACTTGACCTTTTATGAGCAACTAGTCGGGTGTTTCTAGAAAAGCAGAGGACGCCTACCCTAGCGGTGCACCTGGTCCATGCTCTCAGTTTTTAGTGGAGTCCGAGTTGCTCATTTTCATTTGTTGCTTTGTATGTCTTATTTTAGTTACTTTATGTTCTTTGTTGTGTATGTCTGTTTTCCATGTCTGGTCTTTGTCCCTGGATTACATTCTTTTCATTACCGCTATAACCTTGGTTCCCTTGATTACTCTTTTAATTAATCTTTAATATGTGTGCTATATGACTGTATGTACATACTCGTGACCTGAACATGTGTAGTAAATGACTGTATGTATATACATGTGACCTGAACATGTATAATATATGACAGTATATACATGTACATGTATATCTATGTGACAGGACAAGTACTACAAATAATGACATATATTTAATACATTTATTCTACTATCATACTTCGGGTTGAGGTTTTACATATCAATGGTGGAATAACAAATTACCAACTAGTACAGAAAGGTTATGGAAACAAGAATCATTGTCTCACTGCAAGAATCCTTGGAGAATAAAACCAGTCCTAATATGTCTGTCAAACTTTGATTTTATGAGAAACAGGAACATATTAAAAAGCAGTCACTCAAATGTGATTGTCAATTTAATTCTAATTGATAAATTGTTTCTGTCTCTATAGCCATAGGAACTTTTGAAGTATTAGTCTGACCGAAGTTATGCTTACTCTGACGAGTGTCGAAGAATTGAAAACTAACGCCTTAATTTCAGATTTAAAGTTTGATATTTGCAGCATGATAAATATCAATTACTCCAATTGAGGCGTACACATTTTTTTTTTCATTTTAACTTTAGGAACCATCGTTAAAACCCACAGTGTTGTATATATAATAACCGTGAAAATTAAGTGAAGTAAATTGATGTCAAGTTTCTGCACAGTGGTATACTTACTTAATTCTAAAATGAATGTTCACACCTCTTAGTTACATTTACTAAGTATCATTCACAAGTAGGAGTTAAGAAGATTAGAACTAAGTACTATTTACAAGAAGGAGTTGAGTAGATTAGAACTAAGTTGAGGTACGTGTGCTTTCTTCTAAGAAGGAAGAAGTCATAACAGTTATAGTTTGTTTGTTGAGGTTTAACGCCCGAGCAGCAATATTTCAGCTACATTCAGGCGATGAACATGAAGTGGATGATAAAATGAACATGAAATGATGATGAAATGAAAAATGGGATGGGACACAAGGATAATGGGGTCGAGAAATTTTGATTGCCACTGGAAATAGGGAGAGGTGGGTAGTGTCAGACAATTTAGCCTCCTGTGGCGGAGACCTGTGGTTCCTACTCCGGGAGAATACCACAGTAGGGTTTTTTAACGTGCGAGGAACGTGGCATGTGCATCTTTCCAAACACGATGCACCACTATGTTTTGTGGTCAGGTTTTCCGTATTATAGCCTGACAACCCCACCATGTAACACGCCATGGGTACCCCATTCCATCACCTGGGGTACACAACCCAGTTTCTGTGTGGCAGGCTGCAAACAGGATTGAACTGTAGCGTTGACAAACAAGATTGACGCACTGTGAGATAATTGTAGCGTTGAAATATTCTCAAAGTAGACATAAAGTATCACTCATAGAAATTTTCAAGTTGTTGTATACTCCTTTGCATGCAGTAAATTTGTATGTACAAGTAGTAAGATTGTATGTACATGTATTAAGATTGCATTGTGTAGCAGTGACCGGTTCTTAGTCAATCTTAAGGAGGTAGACCTAGGGCAATTACTTTCTAATGACCCATCCACCCTCCCCTCACTATGTTGATGAAAATAGAAACAAATTTCCTATTCACACATATCTATATTGTGAGTATCAAATGGAATTATAGTTGTACATGTGAAAACTGGAATAACGTCATGACAAAGAGTTATAACTTTTCAACAATGTAATACGAAACCCACAATGTATTGGTTAAAACAGAAAAAAAAAGTCAGAACTGATCTTTAGCGTGGATTTTCTAAATTCCGTTTAACTTGATCAGGCAGCGCTGCAGGTCTTTCCAATAAGCAGAAATCGCTCACTATGCCACCCGTTGTAATTGAGAGTGAGCAGCCTTTCCTTTAGTCGTAATTGCGAGTGGGAAGCTCACCCTTTAATTATAATTGAGAGTGAGCAGCTTTCCCTTTAGTTGTAATTGAAAGTGAGCAGCTTACCTTTTAGTTGTAATTGAAAGTGGGAAGCTCTCCCTTTATTAGCTGTAATTGAGAGTGAGCAGCTTTCCATTTAGTTGTAATTGAGAGTTAACAGCTTTCCGTTTAGTTGTAATTGAGAGTGAGCAGCTTTCCCTGTAGTTGTAATTGAGAGTGAGCAGCTTTCCCTTTAGTTGTAGTTGAGAGTGAGCAGCTTACCCTTTAGTTGTAAAGGAGAGTGGGGAGCTTTTCATGTAGTTGTGATTGAGAGTGAGTAGCTTTCTCTTTAGCTGTAGTTGAGAGTGAGCAGCCTTCCCTTTAATTGTGATTGAGAGTGGGAAGCTTTCTTTCCCTTTAGTTGTTAATGAGCGTGAGTAGCTTACCCTTTAGCTGTAAATGAGAATGAGCAGCTTTCCCTTTACCTGTAATTGAGAGTGAGCAGCTTTCCCTTAGTTGTAATTGAGAGTGAGCAGCTTTTCCTGTAGTTGTGATTGAGATTGAGTAGCTTACCCTTTAGCTGTAAATGAGAGTGAGCAGCCTTCCCTTTTAGCTGTAATTGAGAGTGGGAAGCTTTCCCTTTAGTTGTAACTAAGAATGGGAAGCTTACCCTGTAAAGAGCTGTATTTTATTAGATTTATAATAACATTTCTTGCTTTATAAATTTGAAACTGACCGAATTGTATTTCTTCGTAAGCAAATACTTGATCCTTCAAAGGGGAGTCCTTTGAAGTGAAATTATAACCGTTAGCTTTTACACGTATGCATATTATAGATGCATAATTATATACGTATTAAGAGATTAATTTCCAGAAAAAAGAAAAAAAAATGCATGAATATATGAACATTTTGATTGATTGATTGATTGATTGTTGTTAATTTATCATTTTATCCATAACTGGATGTGAACGAGTTAAATAAAAAAATAGGTAGGAACAGGATGGAATAGAATACAACAAACTTTTAACTTCTATTGGGACAAGCGCGGAGGGACGGACAATTTTATTCTGTACTGGCTCCAAACGATCTACATGGTAGAACTCTTTAGATGGAGCCTTCTACATGAACAAAACATGGCAGGGGTACACCATTCAATCATATGAAGTTCACATCTTAAAAGCTCTGAGGTCAGATTTATAGGAATTCTTCGTGGCTTACTACGATGAGCTGATCTCATTTTGTTTACTATTTATTTCATTTTATCATATAGATAGCAGTGATAAAAATGTTCGATATTTCACACT
Source organism: Perna viridis (assembly GCA_037379345.1). Taxonomy (NCBI): domain Eukaryota; kingdom Metazoa; phylum Mollusca; class Bivalvia; order Mytilida; family Mytilidae; genus Perna; species Perna viridis. Next base: position 20,238,626 of record CM074523.1, read on the forward strand.
TTCTCCCGCCAAAACATCACAACACGAATATCAATTAAATGAAAATTGTCTTAATAGTGAATAAATATTCGGATGATCTGTCGATCTAATTTTTAAATTTCATTTGAAAGATTTTTTTTTTTTGCAAACTGGAGTATGTTATTTTACTGGACTGTTAATAAATGATTCTATTCAGTGGCGGATCCAAAGGTGTACAAAGGAGGGTGGGGTGGGGTGGGGTGGAGGCATCTCTCCTTATTTAGGAAAATCTTGCACTTTCAAGTGTAAAATTTACAAAAAGATGTCAAATAATTTCCCTTTATTCGAAGAACCCCCGCCTGGCATCCCTCCTTTTATTAAACATAATATTAGCTGCCTTCTGCAGTGTCAAAAGGAAGACAACTCAGTTTTTATTTTTAATAAAGTTTTATATATCGATACCAGAACTTGTTGGGTGCCCGATTTGTTCTTTTTTCTGAGAGTTTTTTTTTGCGACAAACGCTCAACGCTTTGATAAGTCTTTTGATTATACATGTACTAAGAATAGAGAAGAAAAGGGAATGTGGAAAAAGAGACAATAATCCAGCCAAACAATGCGCATTGGTATGAATCTCTAACACTGGTAAAAGGGACAGAAGATTGGTTTGAGTACATTGTATAAAGATGTTTTAATCGAAGTTCGATGATAAAACAATTAGTTGCAAACAAAGGAGTTCCATAAGTTACTGACATGTTAACTCCATACCTCAAATGAATTGATCGAAATAATGTACTACGGCATAATGCACATCAATCATAATTCTTCCTATTTTAGGGTTAAGTGTAATAATATTAACTTATTCCAGCAATGCTGGCAAGATGTTGTCTGGCAAACTTTTTCTTACTTGGTGCCAGGCATGGCATTTCAATTATTAATTTGAAAGTTTCGATTCGCAACAAAAATGTGCAACTTTGTTGACCGGGTGTACCAAATTCAAAATGCTAAAACCGAAATGTAACGTTCATTTATACTACTTTTGCAAAAGATTTTCAAAATTGCTTTCTTTTTATCCAAGTCGGTATGTATTTATCTCTATTGTTACCTCCTTCTCACGTGTGAGAAAAATCAGCTTCATATGGTGAAAATTTAAGTATAAAATTCTGCCGATGTCAAAGTACGTCAATATGCAATATAGCGCTTGGAAGTGAGAGGTTTGGATATGGAGGAACGGAATTCTAACCTCTTATGTTATAGGAGTAGATATTATATGTAACTATAAACGAAAAGCATTACCAAATCTAAAAACAATAAAATGAAAGATCACCATTTTGATGGTCTGTATCTATCGAATTTATAAAATCATTCACGCACACAAATTCGGACTTAATATGTTATTCCGTTAAGGTAGATGCTAAGGCGAAAATGGATAGGGAATATTATTTCTCTAAAGATCCACGACAAAAATAATTGGTCAGAGCAAACTGTTGAAATTATTTCATACAATATTATTGTTATTTTAATTTTAAACATTTTTGTCACTAAATAAATAGCCAATGGGCCAGACAAACAGCATCCCCTAACGGATTTCTGCAGACCAATACAGGTTGACAAGTCATCAATTCTGGTGAAAACAGGTTGTTTCAAGAATACAATGAATATTTAAGACATCAACTGAAACCGAACGGCGAAGACAGCTTAAACCGAACGGAGACGACAACTGAAATCGAACGGAGACGACAACTTAAACCGAAAGGAGACAACAACTTAAACCGAACGGAGACGACAACTGAAATCGAACCAAGACGACTTAGTCGAACGGAGAAGAAAACTTAATTAAACGGAGGAGACAACTTAAATTGGATGAAGACGACAACTAAAACCGATCGGAGACGGCAACTGAATCGAACGGAGAAAACAACTGAAATTGAACAAAGAAAGCAACTCATCAATTAATTCCATAGGAACATGCAAAGTTTATGTCGAATGGAATAGGCAACTGATATCTGAAGTGGCCAGCATCTAATATCGAAGAAAGAAAGACATTTTCAACTAGAGCAGGCAATTTAAATTGAACGGAGCTGGCAAGTTAACTCAAATGGAGTAGGCAACTTACATCGAATAGAGCAGGGAACTTATATCAAACGAGGTAGGAAACTTATATAAAATAGTGCAGGTAACTTATATCAATTCGAAGCAGGCAACTTTTATAAAATGGTGCACATTACTTATATACAACGAATCAGACGAATTTTATAAATTAATGCAGATAACTGATATCGAACGAAGCGGCCAACTTATATAAAATGGTGCAGATAACTTATATCAAACGAGGTAGGAAACTTACATAAAATAGTGCAAATAACTTATTTAAAACGAAGCAAGCAGCTTATATGAAATGGTGCAGATTACTTACATACAACGGGTCACACAAATTATATAAAATAGTGCAGATAATTTTTATCAAATGAAACAATATATATATTTTTATATAAAGCATGGTGGATGCTTCGGGATGAAAATATGAACCCAAGGCCACTCATTTGCCCTTAATGAACGACGAGGATTCCTCATACAACATGGCAGGCTGCAGCTGGCCCAAAAGCATCATCATATCCATGTACATCGAAAGAGTTTCGATTGTGTTTTAGAACAAAAGGTATCTTGTTATCTTACTCATTACTAATTGAAATATCATTATAGTACAAATATTTATACATGTTATATGCAGTACATGTTTATTAGATATCAATAAAACGATGTACACAAGTATCCTAAAGAAAAGATTCATCTTTACTTTCGAAGTAGTTTTATCCTGTCACCCGACACACACATTTATCCTTTGATAATTTATGATATTATTTACTGAATCATATGATTCATCAATAAAAAAAGATTTAATGCCTGATTGTTGTTTATACTCAAATGAATGTACACCATTGCAAAGAGGGTTGTGATCACGCCAAAGTATTTTAACCCCACCACATTTTTTGCACCTGTCCCAAATCAGCAATTTCTGGCCCGTGTATGTATTGTTTCGTTTTCACCTTCAATTTTCTGGAAGATATGAGGCAACTATTTCGCTGCGCCTATGCACAATGTTTCTTTTTATTTGGTGGGGGGCAGCTGCGGCCTGTCCTGTGGTGTGAAGGTTTCCTCTGTCAAGGTCTAATGATCCAAGATTCACAAGCTATCTCGGTCTATTAATCATAGATTTATCAACTGTTTCGGTCTATTAATCTAAGACTCACAAGCTGTGTCGGTCTATTAATCATATATTCTTAAGCTATGTCGGTCTATTAATCTAAGATTCACAAGCTATATCGTAACGGCGATTGTGACGAGTACGACTGATATAACCTTATTGCCTGCCATCATAGTCTTCACTATTGAACAATATTTGTTCATTTTTATCATCGGTTTTCTCCGTGTCTGAACACAGAAGTAGACGTAGAAAATAATAGCAGTGATAGGACCTATCCTGCTACCACTCTATACAAAGAAGAGATTGTGGAAAGCCATAAATCTGTACTATCCTCTTTTGGTCTCTATGCCAAGGACGATGATTGTGATTTACCGTCTATGTACTAGATTCCGAAACTCCACAAGAATCCATACAAACAACATTTCATAGCTGGATCTGCAAAACTAAACCTCTTTCAAAACTTTTAACTTCTATACTCACAACTGTCAAAGATGGTCTGCAGTCCTACCACAACACTTGTTACTCCCGTAGTGGTATCAATTCAATGTGGATCCTGAAAAAAATTCGAAAGATCTTTTGGAGACAATCAGTTCAAGACTATTATCTGAATATAATAGCATTAAAACCTATGATTTTTCAACACTGCATACTTCTATTCCCCATACTCAGTTAAAATCCCGACTTAAAAACATTATACATACTTGTTTTTTTCCAAAAAGGATGGTACACCTGGATACAAATATATAGTTCTTGGTAGAGATTCCTCATTGTTTGTAAGAAATAATTCCCAATCATCTTCTAAATATAAAGAGGAAGATGTTTACAAAATGCTGGAATTTTTAATCGACAACATATTTGTCCAGTGTGGTGGACGTGTTTTTCAACAAACGGTCGGCATTCCAATGGGAACAAATTGTGCTCCTTTACTTGCTGACCTATTCCTTCACTCTTATGAGACTGACTTTATAGCTGATCTGATCAGAAAGAAAGAATATCGTTTGGCTAGATCCTTCAATCTCAGTTTCCGCCATATAGATGACGTATTATCTTTAAACAATCCTAATTTCGGGGATTTGATACATCGCATCTACCCAAAAGAACTTGAGATAAGGATACTACAGACATTGTGAACTCAGCCTCATATCTTGACCTACACTTAGAAATCGATGGAAAAGGAAAACTATTGACCAAACTTTACGACAAACGTGATGACTTTTCATTCAGAATTGTCAACTTTCCTTTCATCTGTGGCAACATTCCTTCGGCACCTGCGTATGGAGTGTTCATATCACAACTCATACGTTATGCCAGAGCTTGCCGAAACTACGCAGACTTTTTGTATCGCGCTAGAACTCTAACAAATAGGCTTCTGGAACAGGGTTATGTTGCTACAAGATTGAAGTCATCTCTACAGAAGTTTTATGGTGGTCATCATGAACTCGTGGATTGTTATGGTGTATCCATCAGCACCATGAAAACTGATTTATTCAACAGGTCATAGTTTTCCTTTCCTCGTTGGTCTACCCCGGACTTGACTTTTTATGAGGAACTCGGCGGGTGTTTCAAAAAAGCAGAGGACGCTTACCCTACCGGTGCACTTGGTCCATGCTCCCAGATTTTAGTGGAGTCCGAGTTGCTCGTTTGCTTTTGTTGCTTTGTGTGTATGGTTTTGGTTGCTTTATGTTCTTTGTTGTGTATATCTTTTTTCCATGTCTGGTCTTTGTTCCCTGGATTCTTTTGATTACCGCTATAACCTTGGTTTCCTTGGTTACTCTTATTATTTTAAGAGGGCAACCATCAAATACATTACCGGTGATCCTGATCCAAATATTGGTTATTCGCAGGGGTTCGTCTGGTTTCCAAAATTCTGTCGCCAGAAAAATGGCCAGCTGCCATTTTTTGTTGCTAATTTTCAGAAATTAGAACCAAAGGGTACCAAAAAAAATATAATACTTTTTTTTTTAAATATGACAGAATTAAATGCACTGATGAATTATCTTTGTCAATTCATCAGAATAACCTCTCCATTCATGACATACATGTACCCAAGATTCACTCTTGATGCATGTATAAAGCAGGCTTTACCTCTATTCTATCACTTTGATATGCATAAAATAATAAAGTACTACTCCAGAAATAGGTATTTTATTTCTATCAAGGACTTTATATTATTATTCTCATATAGTCACTGATTTTAAAATATGTTCACCTTTGTCCTTTATGGCCCAATTTATCTTACAATATAATTTGATTTTTTATTTTTAACAAACTTTTTTCAAGTTATAAAATTTCTAGCAAACTACATTTTGAACCATGGACCAAATGAGCAAAAAATGTTTTTGCCTGTTTTTATCAAAACGCAGAAAACGTTTATTTTTCAAGTTCGTTAAGTTTGTTTTGTAAACCAGTTCAATTTTGAGCTGACCTTAAAAAGTGCGATCATGCTATATTTTATCGGATTATATAAACCTGCCATATGACAGCTTATTCCTCTTTTTTGTTTTGGGATTTATATTGCTAGTGTTTCAGTTTTTCGTGTGGGGGTTTATATTGCCAGTGTTTTAGGTATTTGTATAGAGGTTTATATTGCTAGTGTTTCAGTTTTTCGCGTGGGGGTTTATATTGCTAGTGTTATAGGTTTTGTGTAGGGATTATATTGCTAGTGCTTTAGGTTTTTGTGTGGGGGTTTATATTGTTAGTGTTTTAGGTTTTTGTGTAAGGCTTTATATTGCTAGTGTTTAAGGTTTTTGTGTGGGGTTTATATTGCTAGTGTTTTAGGTTTTTGTGTAAGGGTTTATATTGCTAGTGTTTTAGGTTTTTGTGTGGGGATTTTATATTGCTAGTACTTTAGGTTTTTGTGTAAGGCTTTATATTGCTAGTGTTTTAGGTTTTTGTGTGGGGGTTTATATTGCTAGTGTTTAAGGTTTTTGTGTGGGGGTTTATATTGCTAGTGTTTTAGGTTTTTGTGTGGGGGTTTATATTGCTAGTGCTTTAGGTTTTTGTGTAAGGGTTTATATTGCTAGTGTTTTAGGTTTTTGTGCAAGGGTTTATATTGCTAGTGTTTTAGGTTTTTGTGTAAGGGTTTTTATTGCTAGTGTTTTAGGTTTTTGTGTAAGGGTTTATATTGCTAGTGTTTTAGGTTTTTGTGTGGGGATTTATATTGCTAGTGTTTTAGGTTTTTGTGTAAGGGTTTATATTGCTAGTGTTTTAGGTTTTTGTGTGGGGTTTATATTGCTAGTGTTTTAGGTTTTTGTGTAAGGGTTTATATTGCTAGTGTTTTAGGTTTTTGTGTGGGGATTTTATATTGCTAGTGCTTTAGGTTTTTGTGTAAGGCTTTATATTGCTAGTGTTTTAGGTTTTTGTGCAAGGGTTTATATTGCTAGTGTTTTAGGTTTTTGTGTAAGGGTTTATATTGCTAGTGTTTTAGGTTTTTGTGTGGGGTTTATATTGCTAGTATTTTAGTTTTTTGTGTGGGGGTTTATATTGCTAGTGTTTTTGGTTTTTGTGTAAGGGTTTTTATTGCTAGTGTTTTAGGTTTTTGTGTAAGGGTTTATATTGCTAGTGTTTTAGGTTTTTGTGTGGGGGTTTATATTGCTAGTGTTTTAGGTTTTTGTGTAAGGGTTTATATTGCTAGTGTTTTAGGTTTTTGTGTAAGGGTTTATATTGCTAGTGTTTTAGGTTTTTGTGTAAGGGTTTATATTGCTAGTGTTTTAGGTTTTTGTGTAAGGGTTTATATTGCTAGTGTTTTAGGTTTTTGTAAATGGTTTATATTGCTAGTGCTTTAGGTTTTTGTGTGGGGGTTTATATTGTTAATGTTTTAGGTTTTTGTGTGGGGGTTTATATTGCTAGTGTTTTAGGTTTTTGTGTATACTCGACGTCACATACAACACATTTTCGAATTCAAGCTCTACTTTTTAAACCGTCGGGACTTACCGCTAGAGTTGTCTCTCTTTCATTTAATCTGAAGATAGTTCGCATATATGCGTGACGTGTTAGTACCAACGAGTCGCTTATTAGCTTGAGTCATGCGTAACAAATCATTACGGGAAAATCCCATACTAATATCCGCCATGTTGGTTTCTACGGGACGATTTGTTTACAAATGAAGTTCGTAAGTTCCCGTCGAACTCCGATGACAATCGTCTGCTTGATCAACTTCTCGGTATTGTACGTTGTTCGCGTAAAATAAATCCGAGATATCCGAAATAACGCCGAAATGCATTCTTGGTTCTTCGGTTTTTGGACAAACCATTTAAACGTAAACAACATCTCCTAGCAACCCGATCACTGTAAATATGGCCGACATTTTACAATGTAAATATTGGCACCGAGAATTAAAATCTGACCGGAATTTAACGATTCAATGTTTAGGGAGAAGCCGTTTGGCTAAACGAATGAGCAAGTCATTTAAGAAGATTTAAACGACGTTAGGTGTCTATTAAGTTAATTTTAACAGTATCTGATTTATGTGACGCCGAGTATAGAGATTTATACTGCTAATTTTTTAGGTTTTTGTGTGGATGTTTATAGTGCTAGTGCTTTAGTCTTTTTTTTTGTGTGGTGGTTGATGTTACTAATGCTTTAGTTTTTTTTTATTTAACGTCTTGTTTCATTTATCGTCAGTTTTATTTATAATTTTTTTATTAAGTTTGCAACATTATGTGTGTAGATCATCTCTATTTTATGTTTTCACGTTTAGGCCATGTTTTGGGATTTTGACGTATTTGGATCATACCAGTGCTGACGCTTTAGTATTTTTGCCGATATTTGATATCAAGTATTAAAAAACACCTAGTTCACTCATATGTCACTGCAATTATACCTGAATGATATCACTTCCAATTTCACCATGCAGCATCCAAATTCCCGATTCCGTACTGAAGAATTCCAAATTTTAAAAAAATTCATATTTACCCTAGAATTCTCTTTGTTTTTTCTTCATTACACTATCACCGTCTTAATTTATTTGTTTAACTTGTTATTATTCTTGATTACTGATATTAAATGTGCTGCTTTCTCACCATTCCAAATCCACCCCAACCCCCCTTACGAAATCTTCATTCCCCATCCTCCGCCATTCTCTTCTTCCTTAACCTAATATACCAAATAATGGAATGTTTACAATATAAAGTGCGCCATTTGTACTTATTATTATTAATTTTAGGCATCCGTATTACAAAGGATAGTTTTTTACAAAAAATATCAGAAAGTACACCATTTCATTCTTTTATTTAGCTGAAAAATATAGCAACAAATATTAACAGTTCAATAGATATGTAAAACAATAGTGTCGTAGCTATAGTAAAACATGGAATTTAACGCGAACATTGTCCTTGGTTTTCAATACAATAACGGTATTCAACAGACATTAACGATACATTAATAAAACATGCGCAAGACGTGTTTCTAAACGGACGCTGGTACTGCTAAAAATGCTATGTACATTTACAGAATCAATTTCAATACCAGAATGCTTTGTTTGCACAGGAATTATTTAGAAATACTGAACAAATTGTATCGTTATTTTTCATGTTTTTTTACCATTGTGATAGCTAATGGAAGACACTGATCGTTTCATTGATTTTACAATCAGTCCATTTTACAATCAGTCCATTTTACAATCAGTCCATTTTACAATCAGTCCTTGTATTAAACAGGGACGATATTGTACGGTGTAAAATGGATTCATAAAGTTGTTGTCTGCTTCAATCAGTGTCAGCACCTTTGATTTTGAAAACAAATGTATAAATGTAGACAGTTGTGGAAAACACTTAAAAACTTTAATTTTCTTTTAAAGTTTCTTCAAATACCAAAGAAAAAGCCCTAAAAACTGTGCGGAAAACTCACAAAGGATACCACCTGCCATTTGCGTATTGCTATGCTGACTTGAGTCACTGAAGTGTAAACATTTTAATGTTATGGTGAAAACCCATTCATGGACAAAATCAGGTAATAAACGGTATGAATATTTAAAGTCGAAAAACTTTAACTGGATTTTAAAGTATAAAGTAATTTGGGGTAATGAATGTATCAGACATTTTGTCTTATGGAAAAAGTACCAAGTATGGTATGCCTATCTTGAGGAACGCAGACAACATGGCCCTGGAAACAATCTGCACAGACAGACAGAAAGATTAACATATACACTCCAACAAACTTTGCATCGCATCGTCTCATGGTAATGTGCTCATGTACCTAATATGGTATGACGAAAACAAACAAATGATTTGAACTTGAGTTAAAGAAAGTTAATTAAAAGTCGTGAATGTACCCGCCACATTGCCACATTATGATTGAACCACACACCGAAAATGGAAAAACCTACATAACAAAAATATCTGTCCAGGACACGAATTTATCCAAAACGCCTTTAACCTTGAGATGATCAAGGGTCCAGATCATAAAGAGGCCATAATTAAACGACACATCGTCTTATGGTGATACACCCATGTGCTAAATATGGTATGCAAATTTCGAGAAACAAAGAAGGTATGAGTCGGACAAGAATCCGTGTTAGAAAACCTATAAATCTTGGAGGTCCAGGATTAATGTCAAATAGAGGCCATGAATGTACGCAATACATGATTTCATGGTGATACAAAAAGTGCCAAATATTGTATGACTTTGTCGTAGAACACCAAAGATGTGGTCCGAACACGAATCTGCACCGACAGACAGAGTGATTCTTTAATGTATATACCCCATTAACTTTGTTGGTTGGCGGTATAAAAATGTATACCCTTGCACACCATTAATAATAAGAATAAGAACTTGAATATCAAAGTTTTATACAATGAAGATAAATTATTTGAAAACGAAGTCCACCTTTGTAAAGAGTGTAAAAGAAAAAACTAGTATCTACATTGAATATTTTTTTAAATGTTTTTTCTTCAAGTTCGTGACACACACAGGGAAAAAGCAAACTGCAGACATAAATGTATAAGATCTATGAATTAAGTTTGTTTCCATTGACTCATGAATAACATACGTAAACATTTGTATCGAACATGTGAAGTAGCATGTGGTTAGTAAAGTAAAAATATTGAAAAAAAAATTCTAGAGATCTGTTGTCTTTCCAACATAACCGTTCTCTCGCTTCCGGTCAGCCGCAACGACAATAGCATGTCGGCTAGTGTCTTGGGTGTTGAACGCATGCGTGAACAAATTGTTCCTAGTCATCGGAGATTTAGGTGACCCCATATCAATCAAAGCTTTTGAATTCCTTGATATGCACGCTACGAATGAAGGGCTTCTTGGCGACTGAAATTCGGTAGCTTGTTTACTAGAGTAGTTATTCTTAAGATCAAGTTTCAGAAATTTATCAACTGTTTCATTTGCTGCGGTCTGATTATCAACATTTTTACACACTATTGAATTAGCCAATACGTTGTTAATGATCTGCTTTGTCTCAATCAAAGGCGATGATCGGAAACGGTCTCCTGAGTTCCTTTTATAACTCGGACTGGGCACGCCTAGTGTCAGTGAATTATTGTCCATTGATTCTATACCAATATCTTCACTGGTGGGAGATCCGAATGAAAATGTCGGTTTAGTGTAAGGGGAATACGGAGTAGAAGGCGGAGATTCCGAATGTAAACTAGGGTTCGGCGTCAGGAGTTGAACAACTAATTTAATATTACCATCAATATTAGATAGTTCGTTACCTATTGTATTTATCCTTTTTTCTAATTGTTTGACATTTGTCTTTGTTCCTTCCACTTCTGATTGAAGGTTGCCGAGAGAACTTGATAAACTGTCATTCATTTTCAAAGAGTCTGGAATAGGAAAGAACAAGATACAAAACGAAATGTTTTCAATATCATAACTTAACGTGACTGCTTTTGCTAAGATGTATACGAAGTTAGTCAAATCAGTGAAAAAAATACAAGGTTCATAAATTTTTTTACAGCAAATATTGATGTAAATAGGATTTGCGACTCCAGCTTATTGACATTTACCTCTTCATTCCTATTGATAAGATTTCATATGTCTGCATAGGAATTATATTTCTGTTTCTTGATTGCAATGTTTACAGTTATACTGAAGTATTATAAGTATCGTATGTAATGTTTACAGTCCTACTGAAGAATTTTATGTATCGTAATGTAATTTTAAGTATATTATTGTAATGTTTACAGTCATACTGAAGTATTATAAGTATCGTAATGTAATGTTTTCAGTCATACTAAAGAGTTTTTTATGTATATTATTGTAATGTTTACAGTCATACTGAAGTATCATAAGTATTGTAATGTAATGTTTACAGTCATACTGAAGTATCATAAGTATCGTAATGTAATGTTTACAGTCCTACTGAAGTATTATAAGTATCGTAATGTAATGTTTACAGTCATACTGAAGTATTTTAAGTATATTATTGTAATGTTTACAGTCCTACTGAAGTATTATAAGTATCTTCTGTAATGTTTACAGTCATACTGAAATATTTTAAGTATATTATTGTAATGTTTACAGTCATACTGAAGTATTATAAGTATGGTGATGTAATGATTGCAGTCATATTGAAGTATTTTAAGTATCGTATGAAATGTTTACACTCCTACTGAATAATTTTATGTATCGTAATGTAATTTTAAGTATATTATTGTAATGTTTACAGTCATCATACTGAAGTATTATAAGTATCGTATTGTAATGTTTACAGTCCTACTGAAGTATTATAAGTAACGTATTGTAATGTTCTCAGTCCTACTGAAGTATTATAAGTATCGTATGTAATGTTTACAGTCATACTATAGTATTTTAAGTATATTATTGTAATGTTTACAGTCAAACTGAAGTATTAGAAGTATCGTAATGCAATGTTTACAGTCCTACTGAAGAATTATAAGTACAGTAATGTAATTGCAGATAATAATACAAGCAAAATTAAATAAAATCAAAACAAATAAAAAATAGAAAAATTAAACGGGAAAAACTCTCAATATAATCCTTAAACAGTGAAAAAAACGTCTGTACCTGTCGCTGAGTTAATTCGTCTTCTGTCTTTTATGGAAGATCGTCGTTTCGGGGAAATTGTAGGATGCCGTTTATTCACACAGGAAGGACGCTTCTCTCTATCTCTAAAAACATATACTTTTTTTACTGTTTGACTTCACACAACTGATAGTTTTCAAGCAATATATACTCATTGAATTTACACACTCGAGTTATTCCCCTTTAGTCGTAGTCGTAGTAATGTATGGCTAAATATTCAGGAATTTCATTTGTTATCTTAAAATTGTTTTGTATCATTATTTTTATTCAGGCACCTACGTACTTTAATACTTTTTCAATAAAAAAAAAAAAAAAAAAAAAAAAAAAAAACGGATTGAAAAACTAAATTATTGCTGGCAAAAAAATGTTAATTTGCAACTTTATGTCAATATTTTGATAGCACATTTTTATAGCGTAACCTGCCTGAACCTAAACGCTGAATAATCCAAAACCTGTCAAAACCAATTTTAACCATAAATAATCCAAAACCCTGTCGAAACCAAACCCTTAATATTCCACAAAACATATATTAACTGAAAACTGAAAAATCCGGAACCCTGTCTGAACCAAACCCTAAATCATTCACAAACCAGTCCGAAGTAAACCTTGAATATTCCGATACAAATCTTGTAAAATAACGCCTGAAACAACGAAATACTGACTAGAGATAAAAAAAATCAAGTTCTACTAGATTTGTGATCTCATATATGTAAATTCATTTGAATTCAATGGAAATTTAAAGACCCAATGGATTTCTCATAGCTGTGTATGTGAACGTCAATAGCGCTAAACGCTTTAATCTTAATCAAGAAAATATATCTTCCATAAAAAGAAACATACCCATTTCAATCTTACACGAGTAATTATTCTAGTGTATAGAAAAATTGACAAACCTTGTCTTAAGATCGCCGTTCGGCAGGGGATACATGAACTTCTTCCGTACAAATGGCGATGATGGACTTCCATCAGGAATAGAATCAAGGCTACCTTGACTTTCATTTTTCCCATCACTATCAGAATCTTCGTCATCTTCAGAAATTGATGGCAGGGTGATAAATCTCTTTATCTTTGATTCGTTTTCACTCTAAATTTATACAATTTTAAAACAAATAAGTGGTGGAGTCGAGTCAGTACAACATGTCCGGATTAAGCATGTCTATTAGACAAAACTCATAGTATGTGTTAGGAATACTAGTACATGTTAACAGAAAATAACGTGACTGTTAACAACATCCGTGGCTAAAGTTATACATTAGGTTATCAATTTAGCAATATATTAACAGTGTCTATGCTATACAAAATATATTTGAAATATGATTTTGATCTACTAAACTTTATGCCGCAATCGGGCATTTGACAAATTTCTTCCCTACTAGCAACAAGCATGACAGAGGAGTTCCGAAGACACATCTTTCACTCGTCAACTTAAATATAAACTTCATATATCCATCAATCACCTTAATCTCCATATGTTTTTGTATAATTAAATCGAATGTCACGGGATTTGCTTCTTCCGTGTTTGATTGATGGGCGAACGTTCATTTTAAAATAAATTGAATTAAAGTTTAGCATCAACAAATCTCTACACAACATTCCACTTTTTATATTTGCTGTAAATGATGTTAATAGGTGAACAACAATGGGTAAATTCGTTATTTAGACACGATGACTCAATCATGTAAATTGAACCTTTTATGATAATGAAGTATACTTCTTAAATTATTTCTTGTTTATTTGTTCATATCACAACTCATACGTTATGCCAGAGCTTGCCGAAACCACACAGACTTTTTGTATCTCCCTAGAACTCTAACAAATAGGTTTCTGGAACAGGGTTATGTTGCTACAAGATTGCAGTCATCACTACAGAAGTTTTATGGTCGTTATCATGAACTCGTGTATCGTTATGGTGTATCCATCTGCGCCATGACAACTGATTTATTCAGCGGGTCATAGTTTTCCTTTCCTCGTTTGTCTATCCAGGGCCTTACTTTTTCTATGTTTCTAGAAAAGCAGAGGACGCTTACCCTGCCGGTGCACCTAGTCCATGCTCCCAGTTTTTGGTGGATTCCGAGTTGCTCGTTTGCTTTTGTTACTTTGTATGTATGATTTTATTTACTTTATGCTCTTTGTTGTGTATGTCTGTTTTCCATGTTTGGTCTTTGTCCCTGGATCGCATTCTGTTGATTACCGCTATAACCTTGGTTCTCTTGATTACTCTTGTGTCAATGTACGGACGAAAATATTTCGGATTTAAAGATGATAGTATTATACATGTTTTAAGCAACAACGTAGAATGTGGCATTTTCTAACACACTTATAGCAAATTTTATGATAATTTGATATTTCAGCTTTTCATTCAATGACTTCTATATACTTCTATGGGGATAGACTCTTCCCATATTAAGGTATATGAAGCAGTTTGGGGATGGGGGAATAGAGATTTTGAATGGGGTAAGAGGGATATCATTTTTAAAATTGTTATATATACAAAAATTGAATGTTTATCTAAATATTCTGAATTTAAATTAAAAACATTCTTCAAATGTCGGAAGAAAATGCAATTTGGAATGTTAGGGAATGGACATTTTTTCCACGGGGAATGACAATTAAGACAGTGAAGAACATGAAAAGAAAGATTGAGTATGGTGTAAATGGGAAGTTTATACTATCAAAGAGATTGGTAACAGATCCACAGAACTACTCTTGATATTATAGTAGAAATAAATGCATGTAAAATCAAACAAAAAGACCCTGCATTTATATAAAGTTGTAATTTTAATCATAGCTCGATTTAATTACGCTAGCTTGCAAATAAAATGTCTGAAATCTTATACAATATTTATAACATAGTCTTTGGTGTAGAGGTGCCTAAATATTGCAATTTTGACACAAAAATAGGACCGGCCTCTAATTTAAATAAATATAAATGGAATATTGAAGACGTCAAATTTGTACCGTAATGTTTTCATACCTACCTCACTATCTTCATAACCATCTTTCAGATTGTAGGTCAAGTCATGTCTGATGTCTTTCTGGAATTGTTCAGCAAAATCAGGATACAAGGACAACACGTCAACAAATCCCCTGATATTGATACACTGCAACTCACA
Organism: Perna viridis; assembly: GCA_037379345.1. NCBI lineage: Eukaryota > Metazoa > Mollusca > Bivalvia > Mytilida > Mytilidae > Perna > Perna viridis. The sequence continues at coordinate 20,253,897 of CM074523.1, forward strand.
ATACGTTAGAGATCTGACGTCACAACAGGATATACCAACTGGGTCTTCCATGTTGATATCAGCACCAAATAAATCACCCTTTCCTTAAAGTAATAACAAAAATAACCCTTTCCTTATAATAATTAGAACATATCAAATAAATCACCCTTTCCTTAAAGTAAGTAGACCATATCAAATAAATCACCCTTTCCTTAAAGTAAGTAGACCATATCAAATAAATCACCCTTTCCTTAAAGTAAGAAGACCATATCAAATAAATCGCCCTTTCCTTAAAGTAAGTAGACCATATCAAATAAATCGCCCTTTCCATAAAGTAGGAAGTCCATATCAAATAAATCACCCTTTCCTTAAAGTAAGTAGACCATATCAAATAAATCACCCCTTCCTTAAAAAAAGTACAACATATCAAAGTTGACAATTCTGAATGAAAAGACATCACGTTTGTCGTACAGTTTGGTCAAAAGTTTTCCTTTACCATCGATTTCAACAAACGGTCAGCATTCCATTGGGAACAAATTGTGCTCTTCTACTTATACAATAGTTTTCCTTTACCATCGATGTCTAAGTGTAGGTCAAGATATGAGGCTGACTTCACAGTGTCTGTAGTATCCTTTATCTCAAGTTCTTTTTGGGTAGATGCGATGTATCAAATCCCCGAAATTAGAATTGTTTAAAGAGAATACGTCATCTATATAGCGGAAACTGAGATTGAAGGATCTAGCCAAACGATATTCTTTCTTTCTGATCAGATCAGCTATAAATTCAGCCTCATAAGAGTGAAGAAATAGGTCAGCAAGTAAAGGAGCACAATTTGTTCCCATTGGAATGCCGACCGTTTGTTGAAAAACACGTCCATTACATTAGACAAATATGTTGTCGATTAAAAATTCCAGCATTTTTTAAACATCTTCCTCTGTATATTTGAAAGATGATTTGGAATTATTTCTTACAAAGTATGAGGAATCTCTACCAATATATATTTGTATCTAGGTGTACCATTTGTTTTTGGAAAAACAACGATGTACAATGTTTTTAAGTCGGGATTTTAACTGAGTATGGGAAATAGAAGTATACAGTGTTGAAAAATTATAGGTTTTAATGCTATTATATTCAGATAATAGTCTTGAACTGATTGTCTCCAAAAGATCTTTCGAATTTTTCATGATCCACATTGAAGTAATACCACTACGGGAGTAACAAGTGTTGTGGTAGGACTACCTCTTTGACAGTTGTGAGTATAGAAGTTAAAAGTTTTGAAAGAGTTTGGTGGTACATTTTGCAGATCCACCTATGAAACGTTGTTTGTATGGATGCATGTGGAGTTTAGGAATCCAGTACATAAACGGTAAATCACAATCACCGTGCTTGGTAGAGAGACCAAAAGATGATAGCATAGATTTATGGTTTTCTACAATTTCTTCTTTGGAGAGAGTGGTAGCAGTATAGGTCTTATCACTGCTATCATTGTCTACGTCTACCTCTGATAATAAACATTGGTTGTAAAACGTTTTGCAGACAAAAACAATGTTGTTTTGGGCTTTGTCTTCTGGAACGAACAACATATCTGTCATGTATAGTAGACAATGTTTGTGCTGCATTGGAGTCTTGAAAACTGATGTAGCCTTGACACTCATTGACCTACTTAAAACTTCGATTCGTTTCAATATTAAAGACCTCACGGCCTTTAACCACTCTGACAGAGAATCAATGTCTTCTTGTTCTCGTTTTATCCATTTTCTTGCATAGTGCTCGACAGCATCCATAAGAACTTTAAAGTTATAATTCCAATTTATGGAGCGTGGTTCACAGTACTTGGGATCTTTCGAAAGGATATTACGCAGAGATTCGTTTTCGATAATGGTTAAATATACCGTAACGACGTAACCAGAAGGACTATATTTGAATGGAAAGGTTTTGCAAGAACAGTCAGGTGGTTTAGCTTTGAAGTCCTCAACCCCGAGGTTCTGCAATAGCTTTTTATAATTGAAAATTTTGGATGCAATGGGTGAAGAAGTAATCAAGGGAACCAAGGTTACAGCGGTAATCAAAAGAATGTAATCCAGGGACAAAAACCATACATGGAAAACAGACATACACAACAAAGTACATAAAGTAACTAAAATTATACAAACTAACAAATGAAAATGAGCAACTCGAACTCCACTAAAAACTGGGAGCATGGACCAGGTGCACCGGTAGGTATAGGAATATGAAATAATTGGTATGGATTTGTCTTTGAAATATGGGGGAATTTTGTTGGTAACGTTTTTGTAATAGAGGATGTTAGCCAAATTAATTGCATCTATACCTTTGTTGACAAAGTGTAGTGGAAGAAATGATCGCTTTTCTTCATCTTGACTTTTCACAATAAACTGGTTTAAGGAGTCTGTGGAAACCAATATCCAAAATGATGGCAACAAATCTGTATAATGATATGGTGGGGTCAGAAACAGGAGTGTCAAGACTTGTTTTGTAAAGAGAGTGTAGTAGAATGAGAGCTATAGAATAAAGTTTGGTTCTAATGTGATGAAGTCCAAGAGCGTTTTGTATGAAAGGAAGGAGACCTTCTATGGAGATATCATGTAACTTAGGTGACGTATAGTGGCGATGGCCATGACTCCTTTCCCGTCTTGGATTTTTGTCAAATAAATTCATCACATTTATGCTATTGTTATATTGGCTTGAAAGGTTTCCTATACTTTTGAAGTTGTCATTGCATCCGTAAGGTATTGCAGTATCTAGTCTGCGTATCCAGTACTCCTCTCTTTCCCTACGATAGTTTTTACTTAGAACGGGACTGTTCGCAGGATGGTAAATTTTTGTCTAAAATACGAACTTTCATGGAAAGGATTGAATGATCTTGTTGATTAGTATTGATAAACTGTCGGGAATTTGGTGGTGTTAATTCCCGAACGATGACCGTACATTCTTTTATTTAATATTTCTTGCGTTTCTATATTTAACCACATAAGTTGCATTCTAATCCATATATTAAGTTTGTTGATTTGCAACTTAAGTCATTGTGACTTCTTGTATGTTAAAGAAACATATCAAATAAACCACCCTTTCTTTATAATAAGTAGAACATATCGGTTGAGAAGGAGAACCCCACATTGACCAACATTGTTAGTTTACAGTTTCGAATGGTCATGCTCTGTTTAAGACAACCAGTTCAGACTAATTGAAAAACAATGACATAAAGCCACATTTAAGAATTACTAGAATGGAATTGACGCTGTGAATGTTACGGCTTATTTTTTTTCTTTGGTTGCCGTGATATACATGTACAAACATGATATAGACATTGACATGTCTTTTATAGATTGATATGATTCAGACAGTCTTTTAAAGATTATAAGGATTCAGGCAGTCTTTAAAGATTACAAATGATTCAGACAGTCTTTAAAATGTTACAAATGATTCAGACACTCTTTGAAAGATTATAATAATTCAGACAGACTTTCAGAGATTATAATGATTCAGACAGTCTGTTAAAGAATACAAACTTGAGCTGGGACTTTTTTGTAGATAATATGTATAACTATTATCACTGCTTACATTTTAAGAAGTTGCCACTTCAAATTTATAGAGATACGAAGAACGCACTAAAATTCAAACATTAATATCAAATACTCACCGAGTATAGCAACAACCATTTCTTCCTTCAGAACTTCCATCGACCCATTACACAGCAGGTAAACATAGTTGACAGCGTCTCCTTTATGTGCAAGGAACTCTCCAGGAGCACAAAATGCCCTCTTGGTGTGGAGTGAAATAGAGCGCAAACATCCTTGTGTTGCATCAGCAAATATTGGCAGTGATAATATGTCATGGTGTAAATGTAACCCTATTTCTCCACGTAACTCATCAGGAAAATCTTTCAGAATCTGTATGTAAAAGATGTTTTATACCATAATAAGAGACACTGCAGTGTAATACTATTACAGTTTTAGTTTATTCTCATAGCATTGTAAATTTAAAGTGGTTCCTGTTTGTTGAACGACTTTGAAAGTTTTGTGTTCTGTTAATATACCAATACCATTAACATGACATAATCCACACTTCATTGATTTTTAGATTCAAATCATCTGTTCCACTTCAGGATAATGATTATAATATAACGAATTAATATAATTCTTATGTTTATTCACTGCAAAAATTACGTTTTATTTACATCAACAAATGGAAAAATAAACTTCAAATCCTCAAACAACGATTAATAAAAAAACAATAATTAATAATGTGTTTTATCATAGTGTAACAAAGAGTAATCCAGGAACCAAACACTAGTGGAAACCAAAAGAATATAATCCAAGGAAAAAGAGCAGGCATGGAAATCAGACACACACAACGAAGAACACAAACTAATTTAATAATACGTACAAAGCAACAAAAGTAAATGAGTAACTCGGACTCCACTAAAAACATAGAGTATGGACCTGGTGCACCGGCAGGCTAAGCCTCCTTTGCTTTTCTTGAAACACACGCCGAGTGTCTCATAAAAAGTCATGTCCGGGGAAGACGAAAGAGGAATGGAAAAACAAATGGGATAAATACACCGTCATGATCCACTACGGTAGTGACAAGTGTCGTGGTAGGACTTGAGACCGTCTTTGACAGCTGTGAGTAAAGAAATTAACAGTTTTGTTATGTTTGTTGAATGTGATATATTTTCTAACAAAATAGACTGTAATGTCCAAGACAAATGGAAGAAAGGACACTTGTTCCAAAACTAGACCAAAGGTCAACACCATTTTCTCACTAACTAATTATTGAAACAGTTTCTAACAATTTAAGGACAGATAAGTACTAAATCCATAGTGTAACTGATCATCCATCGTTAGAACAGTTATATGAACTACATTTTAATGACGCCAAAGTCAATGCTATGCACAAATCCCAATAAAGTATTTGTCTGAATTTTATTCGTTTAAAACTGTGATTCCTTCCATTAAAACAATTGTGGCTAAAAAAAGACAAAGTAAAACAAATTAAAAATGTGATACATGTAACACGCAAACTACGGGATTTTTTAGGTATTCAAACCGAAAACGGAATCCAACGTCATCTTTGTAAACTATATTAACAAAACCATTATTGGGTGAAATTTAAAATTAATCCATGAAGATAACTTCAACTAATAATAACTTACATTGTTTTTATTTCAACTAAAAATGGCTTATTATTTGAATTTACATAACGGCCGTTTGAATACCACTTTAGGACTATATTCTTCAACAAGAAATATTACAAATTGGGTGTATTTGTATACAGACATATTACACATCGGTGTAGATGTATCTAGACACATTGTGAAAAAGCATATTTGTTCTTTTTGGGTGATGGCGTTCTTCTTGTACACATATTGCTTAGGGACATTCAGGCATGGAATAAAAGTGACAATGTTTGAACGAAAAAATGAAAAAAAAAACAAACAAACAAACTAAAACAAAAACAAACAAAAAATAAATAAATATATATATAAAGATGACAAAATTAAAAAGAAGTAATTTACTTGAATGCCAACATGTGTTTACTTCGCTTAGTTACCAACGGATTAACAAAACAGTCAGGGCAAACATTAAAGATGGAAATGTATGTGAAATGGAAATAAAAAAAATTGCAAACGATGTATTGTGTTGCTATATTGTTATACGTTATATTGTACGGATCAAAGATACTTATATTTTCTAGCAACTAACATGATATGTTGAATAAAAAAATAAGTTCAATTATGCAGATTGTCACGTAAAAGAACAGATATCTTTGTTATGCAGACGATAATATATGTCATTTTGCATCTGTTTTCTGATAACATAAGCGGCTTAAACATTGCTTTATTATGGTATAAATCAAATTATAGCAGAACGTGTTTATCATTCATGGGATGGTTACAGAGATAAAACGAGGACAAACAGATATATTGTTCTTAATAATATAATTATTAAAACAAAAAGTTATTTAATACAAATTCAAATTAGGATCCGGTAGGAAGTTCTTCGAAATTTTTTGTAGATTATAGTTTTATTAAATGGCTATTTCTATCGTATTGGGTCGAGGTAAGCTGTATAGGCACGAAACAACGCAGAAGGCTATACAAATGATCAATGCCAAAAAACGAACGTTCGAGGACCGAATACAGGTAATATACGACAAAACGTTTACTAACCAATTCAATGGGAACGAAAGTTTCAACAATACAATTTAATACAGGGCACTTGTCATGTATACATCTGTATTGGTTGTTTATAAATTTGGTATAAAAAATTACTGCAAAAAAGTTAGCACATTTGATGGTCCATTTTATTTCATTTTAAGTCCTTAGTTATTAATACATTTTATTGATTAAGTATACATAGAAAACATGTTTCTACAAAAAAAGCACCAAATCCATGGCCAAATAACGTTACATGTTGATACAGTGAAAATACGGGTAAAATTTATATTGTACCCCAATAATGAAATATGGGTATCAAGGGCTTCTGTTGGTTATACATTTGAATACAACTAATGAAATTGAAATATTTCATTGTGAGTTTGGAGAACCGAAAACATAACAACCGAGACAAAATAAAGATTTCTGAAACATTGTGCATAAAAACAAACGCATTTTGTTAAGTGTACTAAAATTTTGTTCATTTTATAATAATAATTTTCAAATAAAACTTCAAAACTGCCATTCTCAGCAGATTGTTTTTGTTTTATTGAAAAACATTGTCGTGGATTGATTGTGACAACATCAAATTTAATTAAAGCCACAAAAGAAATCCCATTATTTTTTTTTATTGCTATTTTATTGGGGTAACTATTTCCCTATACCTGTGTAAAATGTTGTTTTAGGGCCAGCTGTCCTTTGGTGTGAGGGTATCCTCGTCGTTCAACGATGACCCGTGGGTTGCAGACATTTGTCATCCCGATGGGGTGTTTTCCCTTTGACATATTCACTATTTTTATTCTTGTTATATGAATACAACGGAATTAATATTGATGGCAATAACCATGGTATAATGCTCTTATCATAATTTTAAGTTTATATGTAGTTCTTTTCCGCTGTAACAGTTATAATGGAATTGCGTCTGGTGTACATATCATGTATTTTAGACATAACTAGCTAGCAAATTTACTAAGCATCCCTTCAAGTACACATACACGAGATCTGTCTTTTTGATCTGTGAGTCATTTACACAAAGATGTGACAGGTAAAATCAATGCTATTATGGTTAGTTTTAATGTCTGTAGAAAGTTATAAAAACTTATTTAGTATTTGAACTACGCGGAGGATGCCTGAAAAAATACTTGAACAGAAAAGACATTAAAGACAAACAAAACTGATATTTTTACAACCTGCTATTTAAAAAGTCAACATAACAATAATTCATCCAGCTTGCACTTCTTTCAAGGTGAGGATATAAGTCATCTTAAATTCATATTTATTGTCAGGATAGAAGATTCTTAATCTTTTAGACAGTGGGTCAAAATACATATTTATCTTTTTTTTATATTTAATTCTTAGAAAATTTCATTTTTGATCAATTGCATTTCCGTTCTTGCACAGAGAACACTAAAACAATAAAGGAAAGGTCAGTTTGTCAGAACAGGTTTTGATCATACATGTAGATGTGTTATAAAATATTAGAAAAAGACTACACACCTTTCATAGCATAAATTGTACAATGGAATTGAAAATAGAAATACGAAACCTGTAAGATCACGACAAAAACTTCTTCTGTAATTATACAATGCATACAAGTTTGCTACAAACTAGAATACAATTTTATACCTCTTTTTTTCAAGACGTAAAAAAAAAACCAATATATTTTATTAATGAGTAACTTAAAACAGAGAGAATGATACCATAACCAAGATTTAGACATTGATTCTAATAACCTCAGACTATTACAAAGTGTCTTTTTTACTGATGCATGTCTTTATTGTCCCGGAAACAGTCATTTTCAATATGGATGTAAATTACAAATGTCAAAATGGCGAAGACACTTTTGATTAATTAGACGAACTTGTCATTAAGTAATTGATAATAACGGATGATGTGAAATGTCACACGTTTGGGTTATGATAAAGTAAGCTTCTTTAGCAATGCATGTGTAAGATATAATCCGATTATAAAGATAATTTAAGGAAAGATTTCTGTCAAGCACAATCTACAATATCACTAGGATTGATACAGGTTTCTGGGTGCAGCATCTAATTAGCAAAGACCAAAGATGTCACAAAACGAACCCAGTGGCACGAAACTCATAATTATCAGAGTGAAACAAAGTACAAAGTAGGTTATTCAAAATTCTCTGAAAATTATTTTATATTATATTATTTATTATTTTATTTTATTTAATTTTTTTATTTTTTAAATTTTTTTTGATTTTCAAATTTATACTTTGGTATTGTGATATTTTCAAGTATAAAACAAACTAAATAAAATTGAACCATAGATATACTGCTTTTATATCTAATAGCCACTGATTCAAGCCCAAAACAAGGACAGGCGTTGGTTATGTCCACACCTTTCTTTACATTCAATCTTCATATTAGTAAATATCAATATCTAGTTTGTCTTGTTTTAAACAAATTCGTTTGTAAGTTAAATTCACAGATTTGTACGAGTTTAGGTTTAGGCTACATCTGTTTTCAAAGACTCCGATAAAGCAAAAACATTGTCTAATATACATGACGAATATGTTGTCGTACCAGCAGACAAAACCCAAAACAACATTGTTTTTTTTCTGCAGAACGTTTTACATCCAATGTTTATTATCAGAGGTAGTTGTAGAAAATAATTGCAGTGATAAGACCTATACTGCTACCACACTTTCCAAAGAAGAAATTGTGGAAAACCATAAATCTATGCTATCCACTTTTGGTTTCTCTACCAAGGACGATGACTGTGATTTCGATATCTTTACATATACTCTGTAGTAATGACAGATACAACATATATGTCAATATTTCGGATAAACACGAATGCGGCCACTCCCATTTTAGGCAAAACAAAACAGCGAAAATCATGTGCAAAAATGCAACAAATTTGAAGATTTCACTATTGGGTGTTAATTTTGACCGTTAGTAGGTGAAAAACATTCATGATATCGCCAAAATCGTCTGAGATGTATTTACTACAACCATTATCCTTTCAAATAAACCACCTGGTATAGACCAAAACAAATCTATCAAAAACGTTTGAAAAGTGGGACCAAAATAGGGCCTTACCGAACCTACTCCTTTCAAGATCTGAAACACCTCTTAGACTGAATTCCTTATATTGCATATGATAGAACCCCTCTCTGTTGGCTTTGGTTTCCTATCTCGGTATGTTTTTGTTTTTTTTTTTGGTTTTTTGTTTTGTTTTGTTTTGAGTACTTCCTGTGTACAATAAGTTTTTGGATTTAAATCTTCCTATATATTTGGTTTTAATACTGGTGATGAGATGTAACCTTTTGAAACATATGTAAAACCTATCTATATTTGCAATATTATATAAATTTGTATTTTGTACGTCAATGACTCACACAAAAATGTTCAATGACTCACAAAAACCAATATTTTATCATATTCATGAAAATAAACTTTTTTATCGCCTAACTGGATGGATTAAGACCCGAAATGGATGGAAGTGTAAAATGGAAAATGTAATAAAATGTGTTTACAGGAAATTAAGTACAACAGGATTCTATATAATGACTAGATAAGGAAAACAGACTCACACAATATGAAATAATAAAAAAACAAGTAATAACACGCTCATAAAAAAACAAAAGTAAACAAGAAACCGCCTCCACTAAACCTTTGGAGCATTGACAAGGTGCACAGGTTGGTACACGTTCAGCACTGCTTTCCATCCCAATCAGACGTCAATGTAATGAAAAAATAATTGTGTATTCGCCTGAGTAACCGTAGATATATATTATTATACTACTGAAGAAAGGATGAAAGTAAGAGCTCCTTTATTCTTAGATGCCATCACTTTACAATTGTATATAAAAAACACATTTGTCTTACCTCGTTTGTATCAATACCGTTATTAACAGACCATGTGGCTTGGAAGTGCTCCTGCATTCTATGTTTCAATGGTTTTGGAATGTGGTGTGTTCTGAAGAAATCTTTAAGGTCTTTTGTCTTATAATGGTAGTTTGCTCGCCTGGAGTACATCCGTTGAATGATGGCAGTGACATTACCGAATACTACCGCATGCATCATTGCTTTATAAAAATAACAGCATTTTTAAAACATAACATTATGAAACAAAGTATTTATTCAGTCAAATGAAGTTGATAGCGATATAAAGACAACTTAAAGTGTTGATTTTGTTTATTTCTGAATGACATTTGCTCATTGTAATTGTCCCTATACTTATATGACAGAAATACATTTTATCAGCATTAATTTGCTTATATTTTGGTTAGCTGATACTTTTTTCGCGATTTTCTGTCTACCACGAAAATAAGTAGACCGCAAAAATTAGTACATCCCTTTTTTTCCTACATACCTTATTTTCTCCTCGCTACATATTATATTCTTCAACATGTGAGCGTGCAACAACACATATGTGCTGACCAAATTGTCATTCTTATAAGGCGACGGACTTATTATAAGCTATGCTTGTTTCCGAATCCTTGTCTTATTGCTGTTATGTTTTGAAATTTATTGTAATCAAACTATTTTGAACAAAATATGTTTAAACTGAGTACATCGCAAAAAATAACATGTTTACAGTATTCTAGATACAATGTAAATCTAATTAATGTTTTGTTCTGATAAAATGAAGTGAATGTTAATTACGAAGGACCAGAAGTGCAATTACTTCTTTCATATTTCCCGATTAACGAGTAACATTTCTCACTTTTATGCCAGAGCTTGCCGAAACTACGCATACTTTTTGTATCGCGCTAGAACTCTAACAAATAGGCTTCTGGAACAGGGTTATGTTGCTACAAGATTGAAGTCATCACTGCAGAAGTTTTATGGTCGTCATCATAAAATGAATCGTTATAATGTATCCATCTGCACCATGAAAACTGATTTATTTTAACGGGTCATAGTTTTCCTTTTCTCGTTTGTCTACCCCGGACTTGACTTTTCATGAGCAACTCGGCGGGTGTTTCTAAAAAAGCAGAGGACGCTTACCCTACCGTTGCACCTGGTCCATGCTCCAATTTTTAGTGGAGTCCGAGTTGCTCATTTGCTTATGTTACTTTGTATGTATGACTTTAGTTATTTTATGTTCTTTGTTGTGTATGTCTGTTTTCCATGTTTGCTGTATGTCCATGGATTACATTCTTTTGATTACCGCTACAACCTTGGTTCCCTTGATTACTTTACTCAAATTACAGTTAACTTGATTGATAATATACGGTTATTCTGTTACATCACTTATGTCTTAATCGACGGGACATGCGACACTTCGTATAAAATATGACATGTGTCTGCGAAAACAAAATCAACCAATCACAACCTAACTGCATACGTCACTTCCATCAGAAAGATTTGTAGCCATTTATGATTTGACAGAGGATTTCCATATATAGGACGTTGCTGTTCTGACAGAGTTGCTCATTTGCTTTTGTATGTATGATTTTAGTTACTTTATGTTCTTTGTTGTGTATGTCTGTTTTCCATGCCAGTTCTTTGTCCCTGGATTACATTCTTTTGATTACAGCTATAACCTTGGTTCTCTTGATTACTCTTTCAAGGGGATACAATGTATTTTCCACTTTCAAGTTGATATTTTGCAGTATCAATTTAGCACTTCTCAGTTCCAAGTTGTCATTTCCCAGTTCAAACATAAAATGTGAGAAATATCAACTTGAAACTGAGGAATGCCTACTTTGAACCGAGGAATATCGACGACTTGGAAGTAAGAAACGTCGAGTTGGAACTGAGAAATCTACATTGGGAAGTGTGAAATGTTAACTTTGAACCTAGAAATGTCAACTTTGAACCTAGAAATGTCAGCTTTAAAGTGAGAAATGTCAACATGGAACTGAAAAATGTCAAGTTAGAACAGAAATATAAAATGGCACTACCGGTCTGTCGTAGTTCATATCTTCAACTTAAGATAACAAGTTTTGTTATTAATATGATGAAGGACAAAGTTGACTGATATTGATAGAAAAAAAATCAAAAATACAATGGCTGTTTGATGTTGTTCGGTCATAAATATTCAAAAACCTTAAAAACGTCATGATAAAACTTACCACCAATAAGCATTGCGCATATTGAAAATATTTTTTCAGGATTGGTGTTTGCTGAAACATTGCCAAAACCGACGCTAGTTAAACTACTGCAGGTAAAGTAAAGCGCAGTAAGGTATGACGTTAGTATATCTGGTTTGTTTGTCCTGTTTTTATCTATCGGCTCATCCAGCCGTTCTGCTAACTCAAACAACCAACCTGTAATTAATGAAGTAAACATCCTACAAAATTAGCCACACAATTACAATGAATTAGAAAAGTTTCCCGCCATCAAAGTAACATCCGGGTGCTATGGTATTTCCTTCCTTTATGTGTTTGTCGGTTGAATCTACAATCTTGTACATGTACTTCACAGAATAAATTTCCAATTCATGAGATGATTTTAGACCCCGTTTTGAATAAGAACATCTTAGAAAGGTATTAAATATACAAATATGAAATGTGGTATTTTGTCAGGGAGACAGTCATCCAATAAAAGTCAGACAATGAACAATTAAACATCTACAGGTCATCATACGATCTACAGTGATGGGCAAAACCCATACCATTAAACGATAAAAGGCTCAAAACAAATTAAGCAAAAACATTAAAAAAATACGATGGAAAAAAATATAAAATAAAAACAATGAACATAAAAATAAACGGAAACCACAGCTTGGGATACGCAAATAAAATATGTAGGTGGGTTAAACATGTGTGTAAGCGCTCAACCCTTCTTTAACCACGGACAGTGGTAGGAAAATACAATAATAAAACGAATTTAAAACTAACTATCAATAAAAATATGTTCAACGGGATTTAATGAAAATACATCATAAAATGTCTAAAAAAAAACCAAAATACTCATTCAAATGCAAAGATGAAAAGTACTGACGTTCACGTGGCACATTAACATAATAATATTACGCGAGATTCATTAATCTTGAACGTTGTAAAAGAACTATAAAAGGTCACTAGCAAATTAAAAAACAGGCAATAGAATATCTTTGCAAATAAGTTATTAAAAAGAGAGATCAGACAGTTGTCTGTCTGTTAACTAACACGATTCGTTGGAAACTTTTAATAGAATGTCTAAATAAAACAAGGTCCTCTTGCAAACGCTAAGATAAAATGGCAGGAAGTAGTACAAAATCTAATAGAGTTAATTAATTATAAGCAATAGAGTCAATGTAAGAACCAATAAAAAACAAAACAATAATACGCTGAAAATTACCATTACGGATAATTTTATACAATTATTTTTGTCCAGGCTTAAAGGACTCTGTTTAAACTTTTGAGCTTTATCAAATATATAAATATAAAAACAAGGATGAGGAATCCAATTTTCGATTAAGTTACAACGAGAACAATCAAACTTCAGCATCAAATCTTTACATTTATGAAAGAATTTAGATACAAACTTCTCTATGGTAACGAAAATCTTCACTCAATTTACTTCATATATTAAGTAATGTTTAAACTTTCTAAAAAACTTCAAGTATAACTTTATTGTTTATAAAGATCGGTCGATACATACCCTTTGTTGACTATATAAATCGGTCGATATACACCCTTTGTTGTCCACATAGATCGGTCGATACATACCCTTTGTTGACTATATAAATCGGTCGATATACACCCTTTGTTGTCCACATAGATCGGTCGATACATACCCTTTGTTGTCTATATAGATCGGCCTACACATACCCTTTGTTGTCTATATACATCATATAGATCGGCCTATACGTACCCTTTGTTGTCTATATAGATCATATAGATCGGCCTATACATACCTTTTGTTGTCTATATAAATCGGTTGATATACATTCTTTGTTATCTATATAGATCGATCGATACATACCCTTTGTTGTCTACATAGATCGGCCTATACATACCCTTTATTGACTATATAAATCGGTCGATATACACCCTTTATTATCTATATAGATCGGTCGATGCATACGCTTTGTTGACTACGTATATTGGTCGATACACACCCTTTGTTGTCTACATAGATCGGTCGATACATACCCTTTGTTGCCTATATAGATCGGACGATACATACCAACAGTCCAATTTTGAGGATTACTTTTCAGCTCTTTATATCCTATGGCGTACCATATACAAGCTAGCCAATGAGCGCTCATCGCAAACATACACATCAGCAGTGTGACTACTACAGCACTGTACTGTGAGTATCTGTCTATCTTCTGTAGAAGTCTGGCTAGCCGTAATAATCTGGCTAGCTTGAGCAAATGGACTGGAGTATTCTGATAAGTAATGAACAAGACAATAAGGTATGGTTTGAATTTAAATGATTAGGGAAAAAAGGACTATTAAACAAAGATAAGTAAATTAAACAATATAAGAAACGACAGTGAAGTAGTTGACAGGAAACTCCACACCCTCATGTATAACAAGCGTAGATAGGCTACATTAGAGAAATATTTTTTTTTTGTTTTCCTTAGTTAATTTCAAAAGTCCTCTTATTTAAACCTTATTCAATGTGAGGTAAAACAAACAATGATAACTAAATATTTAATACTATTAGATGCTGATGATCAGGCAAATCAATCAAATGTGTGACTAAAAACTTATTCATGCCATTGCCTTGAACATACACATGTAGATAGAAACAAGTTAATGCCCTAGTTTTCAGACTGAATGTTTACCGACTATGCTGAAGAATCTACAATTGGTATGAAATTAAATTTACCTTCCATAATTACAACAATATTATTAAGGGTGATTACATACGGTTCGTGGACGTATTACTAATGATTCTCCATTTAAACAAATAATTATCAGGTTTACTTTAAGCATTATTAGCCACTAATTGAGATCCAATGACTGCTCGACTGGTCATCGAATTACTGTATCAATAATTACCGTGAATTACGTCCACTTCATCAAAGCAGAAAGATGTATGACCATCGTTATTCTCAGCAGACCTGAGTGTTCACAGACCTATTCAATAACTACTGAAGCAATCATGATCTAAAAATAGCTTACCAAATTGACATTGAATAGAAACAGGAAGTCAAACGGAAGGGCGGCAAGAAGATCGAGTAGAAACCATCCTTTTATGTAATTGATGGCAATCTGCTTCAAATCATAAACAATATGACCACTTCTACTCAGGAAAGACGTACAAAAATTCAACGCAATATCTGAGAAAAAAAAAACAACCATGTTCAAGCCAGTAAACTCCCTTTAAGAGAGATGATGTAAACATCGGGGATTGTTATGCTTAGTTTTGTGGTAATATGTTTGAAAACAACATCATCTTATCTTTTTTATATTTGAAACGACAACGTTAATGTTTTAATCCATACAAACAAACATTATAATAACAGGTAATAACAGGTATTAATTACAGTTTCAAATGATAATGTTATAATAAAATGTTTACTATGAAAGATTTTATACATAGACATTCGTTTTATTTGTTGGGTAGACATATTGACATGCGTTTATCATGAACAAAGCACAGTCTTATGCTGCGTTTATTTGTAAACAACGAATCCAAATAAAATCTGTTCAACTTCAAAACAAATGTTGGCATTAAATACGATCAATTATTGCCTATTTATGTTGCTGGTATTAATTATTTTACAAATAATACAACAAAAGTCTACGTTTGACATGAATAACCAAAATGCCATATAAACAAACCGATTAGGCTAAAGAGTACAGAAACATTAATCAAATATCAAATATATATATATTGTCTGAAACATATACATGTACATGTAGATTGAATTACGATAAGATATTAATCCTTAAGTCAAGTCATTTAACTGTTTTTTTTTTAAATTTCACTACCTACTTCAACGCAGGTCCTGCCACACCCGTATTTTATGATGGAACTAAATACAAGTAATCTTAACAAACAAAACAACCTTACAGATAAAATATGTTTTGGGATTTTGTTATTTTGTTTTGAAAATAGTTTTAAAGAACCAATATTTGAGCGCAAAATTACTGAATATATACCAATGAGAAAAACTATTCAGGGAAAAAGACAAAAAAGAACTTGAAATTATCCAAAAAAATGTAGAAAGACAAGTAAGTAAATAGACACCCGGGAGCATTGATCAGGTGCACCGGCAGTGTAAACTATGATTCAGTAGATTAAAGAAATACCAGTAAACACATTATATACAAGTCAACATAATGAACGATACAAAGTAAGAAATATAAATATTTTTTATTATTTTTACTCGAAGTTTCGTTAAATAATTTTATTTCGCTAAAAAAGACTGAAATGCATCTATTAATTTAAAAAAATTTTCCAGTACGGATACAAAGCAAATCAGGGGCGTTACATTACTCTCCGGTCTTCGACCTCTCAGTAAGGAGAAGGGGAGGACGCACGCTTGCGTTATTTTTGTCTGATTAGATTAAAGACACTTGACTTGTTTGACTCAAACTGGCTCACAAAATGACTCCGTTAGTAAGTCTTTTACGCATGCACAACCGCACTTTAAATATTGAGGACTTGAGGAATAGCTGTTCATCATAATAAAATAAATATTCGTAAACTTCAAGATACGTCATCTCGCCCTTCGATTCCAGAAATGAAATTCGAAGTTTCTATTTTGATCTGTCCAAATTTGACCCAGAAGCTGTTGGAGACGAAATATTCGATATAATGTCGCCTACAACACATTAAAAAATAATTATATTTCATCTTATTGGAATTGTGTCCTAAAAGACGGCAAAATGTTTTTTAAATAAAAAAATGTATCTTTGTTGATTAGAATATCTACATTAAGCATCATCTTACCAATAATGAATAAAATTTCAACTACAACATCTGAGTATATTGAATCACGTGACTCCTTAGAGTCACCAGATTTGTCTTTGGTTGAGAAAGCTGCGTTATATGGCACCATGATAGCAGTATAAAAGGTACACAATAAAATCAACCAATCCCAGCCGATTTTAAATAGTCCATAGTGAGCAATAACCATCTTCGACTTTTTGACCTCTTGAACTTTGTACTCTGGCATTTGACCTGATATTGATCCTGTGAACTACAAAAGGTAGCACATGATTTAACACACAAGCACTTACCTAATTATACAAAAGCTGAAATATCTTATATGGGTTACTTGGCAATATTAAAGAAACACAATCTGTAAGTATACAGAATTTATTCTTAGTTTTGACCTTTTAGATGTGGAAAAACATGTATGGGTTACCATATAGCTTAATATGCCTGTGATGGTCGGATCGAGATCATTCTTTGTGAACGGTGCACTGCCACGTTGCTAGGGTGGGTAGAAATGAAGACCAAAAATGACACAAAACGTATATATTTTACCCTATTTTGACATCTGCATTTTTGTGGTTTTTATTTCTACCCACCGCATGTTGATATGGGCGAAGTCTCAATCGGTGAGAATAATGTGTAGATTTGTGAGATTTTCATCTGGGAAAGCTTAATACATTTATATACATTAAAATACAAAATAGCGCCTCCACTCTTGTGCAATCGTTACTTCTGTGTCGACAAATTTCGACTCTCGTCAGAATATTTTAAGCCATTTATTGGTTTGGTCTTGCATTCTAATTATACAGGACGTCACTGACTATATAAATACATGTTAAACATTTATACTCATTGATATGTTAATTTTGATGACAGGGTTTGAACACAAACGTTAAAAATCAATGTTTCTAGTAGAATCCGAGTTGCTGAGATATTTTTAATTTAGTTTTCTGTTTGTGTTGTTTGCGTTTGTACGTTTTTGTTTGGTTACAAGTTGTACTTTGTGTATCAATTTATCAGCAATCTAATATCATTTTTGAATAAGAAACTGAAATGGCAGAATTGGTGGTTTCTAAAACTAACTGAAAACCACAGACTGATTTCTCGGCATTACAGACTTACATCATTACATACTTACATTGTTGAGTTTTTGTAGCTTACTCTTTTTCCTGTTCGGTTTTTCGAATTGACCTGAAAGCTGGTATAAAACAGCCCGACTACGTCGCCGGTCGTAATTGTAGTTTGTGGGCATGTCAGATTTGAGAGGTGCAGTTGGGGGATCAAAAATGTCATCTGAAAATGCAATTAAATAAAAGTTGAGATGCGCAAATTATAAGTATGATCTCATACATCTTGACATTTGTCATCTGCGTGTACCTGGAATCGTTTCGAATTCCCTTTGGATTGTACCCTCGTTATGTCTGCTAACCGTCAATAAAATAAAAAATATAAGTCGTAAAGTGGCCCACTCAAGCGTAAATAAGAATAATAACTAATGAACAATAACAACATTCAAAATACAAAAAGGAATTTAGTTCAAATAAAATACAAGCAAAATGTATTAAAACATAGAAAGTGAGGCCAAGATTTTCTGGCTTATAGCCTTCGTCAAAGACAAAATATCAGAAAACACATTCAAAAGACCGGATTCCTTATTAAGTGTTTAAGACTATCGTCACAAGCACTCATTACGTTTGTAATTTATATCAACTTTCCGTTTCTAGCTAGACTGTTGCACTCAGATCGATTGCAAATAGATTAACAAATTTACACCTCTCTACGTAATCTATATTATTCCGCCCATACGGGAGGCGCCACACAGGGAACACATTATAGAATTTGTATTGGGAATAACATTCCCCGCTCATAAAAATATTGTTTTGATTGAAGTATAAACACAATAGTAATGTCTTGACTTCTTCACAAAAAAGGATTAAAAGGATTCGGCACGAAATGGAGTATCTGCACTGCGAAACCACTAGTTACCCTGTTTCTTCGACTCATCATTTTATTCATTTTATGTGAAGAAGTCAAGATGAAATTATTGTTTATATCTATATCAACTTTCCCCTACAGCTAGACCTAGATTCTGTAATTTATATCGAAAACAGTCTCTAACTAGACCTGTTTTCTTTTATTTATTGAATTTACCGTCTTTAGCTAGATCTAGATTCATTTCATTTTATGAACTTACATATACAAGTGTGTGTACCGTCTGTAGCTATACATGCCATTTATATAAACTAACCGTCTTTAACTATACCTACATTCGTTTATATACATATCAGTTTACCATCTCTAGCCAGACATAGTTTCTGTAATTTATTTCAACTCACCGTCTCTTGTAAGACCTAGATTCTTCCATTTATATGAACTAACCGTCCTTAATCTAGAAACTTACCGTCTCTTTCCAGATATAGATTCTTTTTCCCCTACCAACTTACCGTCTCCAGCTAGATATGATATGTAATTTATATCAAATTACCGTCTCTAGCTAGACCTAGATTCTATAATTTATATAAAATTACCGTCTCTAACTAGACCTAGATTCTGTAATTTATATACAATTACCGTCTCTAGCGAGGCCTAGATTCTGTAATTTATATCAAATTACCGTCTCTAGCTAGACCTAGATTCTTTTATTCATATTAACTTACCATCTCTAGCTAGTCATCGATTCTGTAATTTATCAATTTTCCGTGTCTAGCTAGACATAGATTTATGTAATCAATACCGTCCCTGGATAGACATAGAACATATAATTTATATTACCCTACCGTCCCTGGCTAGACATAGATTATATAATTTATATCAGCTTACCGTCTCTAGCTAGACATAAATCCATTTATTTATACAAATTTGCCATCTCTAGCTAAACCTCGATTCTACAATTTATATCAACGTACTATGTCTAGCTAGTCATAGATTCTCTTTATGTTGTATTAGTTCACCGGTAATTGACCCATTTTTATTTTAATCTATTAATCCAACCGTCACAACATCTATGATTATTTTTTTAAAAATATATAAACTTACCGTCACTAGACCCTGATTCCTCTTTGTTGTTATTATCGACCATAGACGGTGTTCTCTCTTTAGTGATATCCTTGTGTGACACCAAAAATAACACAACTTGGCTTTTCTCATTCTTTATGGGAACAATGTCAAGCAGACACCAAAAACCATTCTCTATGTAAAACAACAGATAACAATTAAGAAATATTTAGTATTACCTATGTTATAATAAAAACATTGTTATACATGTAAATATAAGATTCAACCAGTTAACGATACACATGATTAAAATATAAATTTTTACCGGACTTTTTATTGTATGCCTTCAAGAAAGATAGGAAATCTTCTCACGAGATAAAGTAAAGTAAGTCCTGTTTACGAAAGAGTAATCAAGGGAACCAAGGTTATAGCGGTAATCAAAAGAATGCAATCCAGGGACAAAGACCAGACATGGAAAACAGACATACACAACAACGAACACAAAGCAACCAAAATCATACACACAAAGTAACAAAAGAAAATGAGCACATCGACCTCCACTAAAAACTGAGAGCATGGACCATGTGTACCGGTAGGGTAAGCGCCCTCTGCTTTTCTAGAAACACACGAACAAATATGTCTTTAATAACTTTATGTCCAGTATAATAGCGGGACAATGGAACGATCCTTAGGTTTGTTAAATGCTTTTTTCTAAATTAAAAAGTCCTTTTTATTTAAGACTCACTTTATTTAAAAACCTGAATTTTATGACATGGTTCGGCATTTAGCACCTTTTCAAAGTGCATCGTTTAAGACAGAAAATGTATTTTTCAGATCTCGTCGTTTTTGGGTAGGAATTGATATTAAGGGAAGGTGGTATAGTGTGCAATAGTTATATCAATTCAAACTGTGATTTGTTTGTTTAAATACTGATGAAATATAATAATAAGAAGAAATACTGAAAACACTGGAGAAAAATGCAGTGTGTTTATATCGTAATTTACACTCTCTGATCCATTTTCCAGCTTATGATAAAGCATACACCATTACCATTGTTTACATTACAATATATGGAAACGTATCGTCAAATGTAGTTCCTAAATTGTTTTAATTATTGGTGTGAAATGTTAAAGTTGAAATATAATAGAAATGTATTATGGAGAGAGAGGGGGAACCAAGAACACAATTAAACATTTCTTCTATATAAATAATAAATTTCAGTTTAACGATTATCTGGCTACTTCGAAATCCCAGAGAATGAAGAAAAGGCAACGAGGCAGTAATCCCATTTAAATGGAAACAGTGAGTAAAGTTTACTCTCAAACATGAAACTCTACATCAATCAGATTATAAGAATACGTTTTATTTTCATGTCATTGTTTTACTTTTGACTCGAGTCCCGCGGTTTGAACGACCAAAAATTTGCATCGCACATTTGACAGTTCTAACATCGTCGAGAATTTTTCAGATCTTCCCTGTATCAATTTGATCGGATGGAGAAGTGTAGCAAATAGAGTCGTCACATTCTGAGGCGTTTGTATAATATTGATTTGTTGTGACATGCATCATTAATTTGATCCTCTATCCTACATAATAACATCTAAATGAACTGTACCGCACTACCATACATCGTGTACTAAGTTACAGCCCTAGATTAATCCTACGAGGAGGAAGACCCGGCCAGCAAAAGCTATATTTTTATATAGCCTAGCTGGCCGAGTGGTCTAGGGCCCTGGACTTTGTGCAGGCGGCAGTGTTGCCATAGATCTCACAGCGGTACGAGTTCCAGTCCCGCGGAGGGAACGACCAACAATTTGCATCGCAAATTTGACAGTTCTAACATCGTTGGCCGGTCGCACATTTTGAACATTAAGCGCTCTTAGCGATTCGTTGAAAATGTGCTATGTTTTTTTGCTTTTACACGCCAATGAAGCTTCAAAAATGAAACATTCAATTTGTAAGTACATCATTAATTTGATCCTCTATCCTACATAATAACACCTAGATAAACTATCCCGTACTACCATACATCGTGTACTAAGTTACAGCCCTAGATTAATCCTACGAGGAGGAATGACCCGGCCAGCGAAAGCTATATTTTTATATAGCCTAGCTGGCCGAATGGTCTAGGCGCTCAAGTTAGTGCAGGCGGTGTTGCCATAGATTTCACAGCGGTACGAGTTCCAATCCCGCGGATGGAACGACCAAAAATTTGCTTCGCAAATTTGACAGTTCTAACATCGTTGGGAATTTTTCAGACCCTTCTATACGTTTACGTTATCTTCCCTGTATCAATTTGATCCGATGGAGCAGTGTAGCGAATAGAGTCGTCACATTCACGTATATATATATATATATTAAAAGTGCTTTCTTGATTAGTTACGTAGTTTTATTCTTATTATTTTTTTTCATTGTTCTTTTTGTAAACCTCTCAAGATGTTTTACAGAGTGTGGTTTGCAGTCACAGGAGCTTGGAGTGTTCACATGCACTTTAAGTGTTCTAGGTCTGTGACTGGGTGTAACAATAACAAGCACTTGTAGTGAAATAATCAAATGCACTTTAAGTGTTCTATGTCTGTGACTATGTGTAACAATAACACGCACTTGCAGTTTAATAATTACATGCACTTAATGTGTTCTAGGTCTGTAAATATGTGTAACAATTTCATTCACTGGTAGTGTGATAATTACATGCTCTTAAAGTGTTTTATGTCTGTGTTTCCGTGTAACAATAACATGCGCTTGCAATGTTTTACGACAGTGATTATTTGTAACAATTAAATACGCTTGCAGTGTTTTTGAACAGTTACCATGAGTAACAATTATATACGTTTGCAGTGTTTTTGAACAGTTACCATGAGTAACAATTATATACGTTTGCAGTGTTTTTGAACAGTTACCATGAGTAACAATTATATACGTTTTCAGTGTTTTTGAACAGTCACTGTGCGTAGCAATTACATGCGCTTGCAGTGTTTTATGACAGTGACCGTGTGTGACAAGTTCATGCGCTAGAACTGATTGATTTAAAAAAAAACACGGATATACAAATCATTGACAGAATAAAATGTATTAAATCATTGATTATAACTGCCAACAGTTAGCTTTATTGAAATTTATTCAAATGCAAATTTGGAATTATATTAATTGTACGGTAGAAAATCCATTTCGATAAATACATTAACGCTGTGTGTATATTGAACTTATTAAAATGATGCAATGCATTCCTCTGGAGAATTGGCAGGACGTTTCTCTGGAGAATTGGCAGGACGTTTCTCTGGAGAATTGGCAGGACCTTTCTTAGCAATGCATTCCTGTGGAGAATTGGCAGGACGTTTCTTAGCAATGCATTCCTGTGGAGAATTGGCAGATGATGCAATGCATTCCTCTGGAGAATTGGCAGGACGTTTCTCTGGAGAATTGGCAGGACGTTTCTTAGAAATATCGGATGAATGCTGTTGCTTTTAAATCAAATGACGACTGTTCTTCAGTGAAGTAGCACGAATCAAGTGTCCTGTTGCTAGGACGTTATTTTGATAAGTTTTTGTCAGCGATTTGTAAAAAAAACTACTTAGGTATATTAAGTCAGTAAAAATGATGTTCCGAAATATTTAGACTTGGTGTGATACAATATTTCATCTTACTGCAAGTAAGTAATACATTGATGTAAAGGAAAGCATTCTGATAATAAATACAGACATTTTCCGTTGCTATATATATATTAAAAATAGACAGGAAGTGTTTCATTCATGTCCATTGTGTTTAGAATTAAGAATTTTTTCCATAGCATTAAAAATGGTTTTGTAAACAATATTATTTTAAGTTAAAATTCAGGACATAATTAATAATCGAGCAACACTATGCAAATGTCTGATTGCTTCTGTTCTATCCATTTATTACAATAGGCCTTTTAGCCGTTTATCAAGATTGATCGATACATGTCACTAAATAACTCTTCATTTGATAAATTTCTATATTCATGCTATTCGTCTGTCAACTGTTCTGCTTCAGATTGAAATTAATGTCGGTCTTAATGTAAAGCTATGTCTCCAAATCTGGAAGCCATTTTGATGAATACATTCTGTCGTTTTTAATTCTCTATCTACTTCAATGGATTTCCTTATATAGTATGTGTATAAAACGCTGAGACACTTAATGTTGAATTCAACAAACGTATTCAAGACTGCTTCTTTCCTTTTTAATAAACAAAATGTCCAAACTAACTCAATTGTATTTCTGTGTAACGTTTAAGTAAATATGGATGCAACGGATATCAATTTGAAATTCAATATTTATGATGAATATTGTATGTAATTTTATGCTATATTTTAAAGGACTCAAAAAATGCCAGGCTTACGTGAAATCCTACACTGATTCAGTCTGGGTTGGTAAGGATACTGATTCAGCCTGGGTTGTTAAGGAAAATTTGGTTTATCATTGATTACTACACAAGTTTGCTCATTTGATATGCTAAGACATTTTGCTTGTATTCATAATGAAATGGGCCTCACATAACAACATAATGTTTTTTTTTTCAATTGTACGATCTTTAAAATATAAGCTAGCAAATTATAAATTGTCTGTATTCTAGTATACCCTGAACTTTGAGGTCGAAAATATATTATTACTTAATTCAATATTTGCGAAATATTGAGGTAAAAATTGCATTGTTCTTGAAAATTGAAATGTACATTGTGAGAATTGAGGATTGAAAAAGTCATCATATGACTTCATGTTGTTGTACATTATCAATCAGAATCATGTATGCAATGTAATTGTTGTTTTGATTGCAAGTGGAACAAACTGTTTTGTATATTCGACTACATGTATTCTATGATTATGATTCTTTATTTTTTGTAATACCGAATAATTGGTGACTTGTCCGTTCTTTTTTCAATGATTCAGGTTGCATTAAAACTGTGCGAACAATTGTATGTCTATAATATTTCACAATGATAATATATTAAGGACTTGTCAGCAATTTGAATATTGTATTACAATAAAATTTCAAGTTTAAGTATGTCTTATACTGGACGAAGACACTCCGGGTCCTCTTTTGAAGTGCACCATGTCAAAATACTGTAAAGAGGTTTCAAAATCTCCTTGTTACTTTATAGAATCGGGTACTAAAATTATTCAGTTTGAAGAAAAACAAGGGGGGGGGCAGTTATTTAGAATAAATAAAAAAAATTTATATCATAAATACATATGCGAAGATGAATATATTGTACTTACAAATTGAATGTTTCATTTTTGAAGTTTCATTGGCGTGTAAACGCGTTAAAAACGTAGCACATTTTCAACGAATCGCTAAGAGCGCTTAATGTTCAAAATGTGCGACCGGTCAATGTTGTTATATGCCCATGAAATCGGGCAACGCTTTTGTACGCCCAAAGCCAAAGAAATGACTATAATGTCATAAAACTATCATGTATGTTGACCGAAAAAACATCGGTTGTTTATAGTAGAGTTTGATTTTCCCCTTGTATCACTTCTAACACTGACAGTATCTGGATGTTACATGGTACTTAAACCACATTCGTTTTTATTCTTAATCCTGAGTATGTATTCTTATCTTGACAAAGAATCGCATGATGTAGATAAAAAAATTGTATTGGTGCTCTTAGTCAAAACAATAATTTTATAAGAATTCGGTAGGAAGTCTTGCAATGCACCTAAATCTGTTCCATGAACTTTTATTATATTAAATGCTGTGTCGAATAATAATGTATATAACAATAGACATTTTGATACATGCACTTTCATTTCCGTTTTACTTCGTGTTAATAGGTTCATTTCAATAGATAAAAAGAAAGCGCTCTGGGCCTTTTTAAATTGCGTAAGAATTTAAACAATTTGATGAGAATTCTCTCGTGTCTGGTTGCATTTTTGACACAAGAATCTTATTTCCTACGCAGCCGTTGGCATTTGTCTGTTTCTCTAATCTCATTTAAAGGGAATATAAAGCCGAAATAAATTGAATTTTCTTTTGAAATATGTTTTCAAAACAAGTTCTTCGATGGATTAAACCTAATCGGGAACGTATTAAAATAAAGAAACAATCCCGTTTACGCGGTATGTAGAAGTGAGATAAATGGGACAATGTCATTAAATGAAAATATTCACCAGGCTCAGATGGCTGACAGTGAAAAATGTTAATGGATCTCTGATTAGAGTTGTGAAATATATTGCTAATCACAAATATATCTCCCTTTAGCAGGAGTGACTGCAGGATGTTGTGGCAACGTTCTAATTTTGCAAAGTGGCTTGCCGTTATAAGTGCTAACTCATTTTTAAACAAGTACTTGTCACAGAAAGGTGTTTTTGTCACCACAATAGTAAAGATAAAATTATAACTTGACCCAATATAAATGGACAAATCTGTACCTGAATGGTTGCCCACTGCGTAAAATTCACATGATATGTATTCTAACTGGTTTAACATTCAATCGATCAAATCCAAAATTGTAATATAAATTTACAAGAGCGTTGTAAGAAGGAAAAACATTGTCTTGTTTTACTAACCAATAGTCGATACATTGAAAATCGTTACCTTAGTTGTAGGGTTTGTACTACAATGTTGATGTTTTTGAAATGTCATTCTTTTTTTTTTACACTAATGTATTTTCTTGTCGATGTATATCAACAATTGGAATCGAATTCGCATATAGATAATTCAGGGGCATTTATACGTTTGTTTTTTTTCCATCTCTACTTTTTTTTAAACTGTGTTGCTATTTTTCATGCTGTGAAAGTATCAATGATAACATTTTAATAATTTCCATGGTTTTCATTGGTTTGAAAAATCCGACATTTTCAACCAAAAGGGAAATATCACATTCGTTTATCAAATATTTGATTGTATCAAATGACCCCTTTTCTCGAACCATAAAAGTTTGTACCCACGAGAACAAATTCTTTAACAATAATTGTTTTTAAATATTTTGATTATGATCTTTATTGTCCATACCTTTTTATGTTGATATGGAAAACAGACATACACAACAAATGACATGAAGTAACTAAAATCCTACATAAAAATTAACAAAAGTAAATGAGCAACTCGGACTCCACTAAAAACCGGAGCCATGGACCAGGAGCACATGTAGGGTAAGCGTCCTCTGCTTTTCTAGAAACACCCACCGAGTTGCTCATAAAAAGTCAAGTCCAGGGTAGACAAACGAGGAAAGGAAAACAATGACCCGTTGAATAAATCGGTTGTCATGGTGCAGATGGATACAAAATAACGATCCACGAGTTCATGATGACGACCATAAAACTTCTGTAGTGATGACTTCAATCTTGTAGAAACATAACCCTGTTTCAGAAGCCTATTTCTTAGAGTTCTAGCGCGATATAAAAAGTCTGCGTAGTTTTGGCAAGCTTTGGTGCGGTACCCGTGCAGGTCCGGGTGTCAAAGGAATAGGCCTGCGGCGGCGCTAAGCTTGTCGTAAAAGGCGACTAAATAGTGCTCATAACCCTAGCCGGGGGCTAGGGCGCTTTGCCCACAGAGCAACTGGGTTGTGTGCCCCAGGTGGTGGAATGGGGTACCCCTGGCGTGTTACATGCTGGGTTGTCAGGCTATAATACGGAAAACCTGACCACAAACCATAGTGGTGCACCGTGTTGGGAAAGATGCCACGTTCCTCGCACGTTAATAATCCTACTGTGGTATTCTCCTGGAGAAGGAACCATTGGGCTCCGCCACAGGAGGCTAAATTGCCCGACCCTACCCACCTCTCCCTATTTCCAGTGGCAATCAAAATTTCTCGACCCCATTGTCCTTGTGTCCCATCCCATTTTTCATTTCATCATCATTTTAGGTTCATTTTGTCATACACTTCATGTTCATTGCCTGAATATAGCTGCAATATTTCTGCTCGGGCGTTTAAACCCCAACAAACAAACAAAACACAGGTGCGGAATAGATGTTGCCACAGATGAAAGGAAAGTTGACCATTCTGAATGAAAAGTCATTAGGTTTGTCGTAAAGTTTGGTCAATAGTTTTCCTTTACCATCGATTACTAAGTGTAGGTCAAGATATGACACTTACTTTAATTTAATTGATTGATTATTAATGTTTTTTAATCTTGCTGTATTTGCGTTCTATTTCATTTTTTCCAACTCCTAATTCATCAGTAAACTTGCGATACCGCCGTTACAAGAAAGGAAAATGAATTGAAGGAGATATTTATTAAACAAGGAAAAGTTTACAGGAATATAACACGCCAATTTTTAGATCAATCAAACTTTGTACTTCGTTGTATCAATGCAAACTGGCGATAGCTGAAGAAGTTGATGCACATAAATGATTTTTTTTCTCAGATTATAATGTTTTCTCCAAATTTAGTTATCAGTTTAACTGTTAGACAAAACTGGATATGAATCTTCTTACCCATATCTGTGACATGAAATTGTCATTATGATTTTTATGGACTAGTGTAGTATGACCATAGTTATAAGATCGTATTTTTTATTTACAAGCTTAAACTGCGACCTAAGCCGTACCAGCTGCCCTAGTGGTATAAAACCTATTTTGCCAGATTTATTTTGTACTTGACCTGATTATGAATTGGTAATTTTGTTGTTACCCTTATTTAAAATGTTTTGGTGTCTGAAGCATCTAGTATTTATTGAAAATTGAACGTTTGATTTTGGAGGTTTAATTTCTTGTTTAGATTAAACAATGACATGTATTCCCCAAGAATAACAACATAATGTATTCCCCAAGAACCCTTTTTATGAACAGTAATCAGATAGTACAGATAATTCATGTAGATCTTCATTTACATCAATAAATTGTTTCTCTTTATGGCAGGAAGGAAGGAGTTTGATTCTGAGATGAAAAATAAAAACAAAAACATATTCCATTCATCTTGAATATTCCATGGTACTTACTATTTCTCCTATATAAAAATATATCAGTGTTTAGTTCCAATTGTTGTTCCAAGGCGTTGTCAATCTTTTCCTTCTCTTCCTGATTAGATTCACCTCCAAATAAGAATTTGCACGCGCAACTCTTTCCCATGACCTGTGCACGTGTGTATCCTGTGAGTTCACAAAATCCATCTGAACAGTATACAATAGGATAACTTGGAGCTTGGGCATTTCCGAGAACAAAGTTGCTGTCTGAAAGAAATATGACAATATTTATGATCCATGATCAATTATTAACTTTTGGAACTTTATCCGAATCTTAGTACGTAAGGTAAGCTTTTCAATTAAAAATTACCTTGCAATTGCATTTTAAGCGTAAGTATTTATAGGAATCAGGCAAAATGGGAGAAATCTGAAACATACATATCAAAAACCCACCGATCTGACAATACAATATTTTTCTATTTGAAAAATACCATTATCTAATATCTGCATCACTGGCTTTGCTCTGCAATGTTTTAATAGAATGTTAGAAAAATGAGGGTTTTGACAGTTATCTGTCCTTAAAAAATTCATTTTCAGTGCATTTCAATGAAATTACAACTCAATGCTGCAACATGTTAATTGTTCATATTAGCATATGAAATGTAAAGCACTTAATGTAATACATGGATATGTAAGGTAAGCGCATTATAAAAATTAATAATGATAAAAGTGATAATAATAACTATAAATAATCGGAATCGCTTGGACTGAAATGTATCCAGTAACAAAAGATTGAAAGGATAACAACTTTACAATGATGCCTAAAGTCATTCCAACTGTAGACCGGCGAAGGATCTAAATCCGGTGTGGTCAATTTCAATGGCCATTAAATATCTCCTTGTAGAAAATTGTTTTTGTAATATATTTATGAAATAAAACAAAAACATAGTCCCTTAGTTGAACATCAATATGTACGAAGCTCTTAGTCGAAACTTTCTAATTCATTATAAGTAAAACGTTATTTCCGTCCAGATTGTAAACAGTTTGTATTATTATTATCATTTATAAAAGAAATCAAACAATTGATCGCTCTTGTCGTCAAGCTGGCAATGTCAAACTGGGGAACAAAGCAAAGTAAACAGTTCTTTACTATCATTCTGAACATGACATCAATATAGAAAACAGTGGTATACATTTATTTATATCGTTATTCATAAATATTGTAGAAACAATATAAAACCAAAACAAAAATCAACACGGGGTTACAGAATAGAGAAAGAAGATCCCATTAAATTCTTAATTAAAAAGGTGTGCCTGAAGTAAAAATTCGCCTACTAAAAAACTGTCATGTTGATTTCTGCAAATTAAATGTATTATCGCTTTGTTAACGATGAATTGATGCCATCCTTTACAATCCCAACCTTTTGTATAGTAATGATGCTACTATTATAGTTAATTCGGCTGTTAAGACCGTTTCAGTTTTAATTGTAACGTGACAATAGCACACTGAATAATGAATAGCAATTTGCTGGACTTGGACGTAAGGGCGTTGTTCGTATTCCAGTCCGTAAAGTGTGAATATTTTAGCTTTTGTTTTTCGCCAATTTTTGTTTGTTTTTGTGTTTTGTATTTTGTTTGTTTAATTTTAATTAATTATCTATCAAGTTCTTGTAAACTAAAATCAGTCTAAATTGATGCCCGTTCAGTTAGTCAAATCAGCATTAACGCCAGTCTTTCCTTCTTCGACAAGGTAATCTCGAATGTTGACAACAATTGTTTCTTTTGTTTGATCCTAATTCGAGGTGTCCGTCATTTCAACTAACGGGTTGATGCTCCTTAAAACTTTTATGGACTTTTTACTTCCTTAATGCAGTGAATGCTATAAGATTCTATAACATTTCATTAACCTTGAGGTTCAGCTTGCTATAAAACCTGGTTTGACCCACAATTTTCTTCGGAAATATCTGTTCCAATTCAATACCAATTTCGGTGATTTCCAACTCTCTGTTTTTTTAACCTGGTATTGTTATTTGTTATATGGACTTTCCTGTTGACCATTGTATTTTGTGCCTCCCTGTAATGGTCCGTGAAAAGCAAACATATTGACCTTTTGATCTAAAAGCCAAAATTAAACCAGTGTTACCCAAGCATCAACAATACCAAACAAATGCATTCTCGATATACGATATGACATTTTCTGTATCATTAATGATGCAATATTTACTGTACGCTAACTTTTTGCCATGCACGATTCATCAACCATACACAATAAAATATCATGCGTTCAAAATAGACTTTTCAAAAATCCAAGTACTGCCTGTACTTTGAAGGTGTTATACAAAGTAAACATTAATCATAAACAATAAATATAGAATAACAAGGTCATATCAAAACAATGAGAACAAAGATCGGAAAGACAGAAAATGGCAGCATCTTCACCCGATGTTATGAGGGTACTAGCACAGCCAGTACTGTTACCACGTATAAACAAAACGTTATTACATGCTTGATCCAAAGAGTAATCAAGGGAACCAAGGTTATAGCGGTAATCAAAAGAATGTAATCCAGGGACAAAAACCAGAAATGGAAAACAGACATACACAACAAAGAACATAAAGTAACTAAAATCATACATAAATGAGCAACTCGGACTCCACTAAAAACTGGGAGCATGGAGCAGGCGTACCGGTAGGGTAAGCGTCCTCTGCTTTTCTAGAAACACCCGCCGAGTTGCTCATAAAAAGTCTAGTCCGGGGTAGACAAACGAGGAAATGAAAACTATGACCCGTTGAATGAATCAGTTTTCATGGTGCTGATGGATACACTATAACGATCCACGAGTTCATGGTGACGACCATTAAACTTCTGTAAGGATGACTTCAATCTTGTAGCAACATAACCCTGTTCCAGAAGCCTATTTGTCCTAGCGCGATACATAAGTCTGCGTAGTTTCGACAAGCTCTGGCATAACGTATGAGTTGTGATATGAACACTCCATACACAGGAGCCGAATGGATGTTGCCACAGATGAAAGGAAAGTTGACAATTCTGAATGAAAAGACATCATGTTTATCGTAAAGTTTGGTCAATAGTTTTCCTTTACCATCGATTTCAAAGTGTAGGTCAAGATATGAAAATTCAGTTGATAGTGTTTGATATTATACTCTGCTTTTAATGATAGTTTTAGCTAATATCTGAATTTTGATCGCAAATTAATTTTTGTTTTAATTGATTATGCATTCAAATAGACCGGTGTTGTGGTATAATGTCAAATATTACATAAAATAATGTATACTGTTTGTTTGATAGCAATTGAGTAGAGACTTTGATGTAATTGGATGACAATAAGTGGAAGATAATAATCTAATCCAAACAGTTACGTCAAAATAACTCTAGTAAATTGATGAACTGTATAATAAGTGTTATTGATCAAAGATACAATACCATGAGTTTGCAGGGCATTTTTGGACAGTTTAACAATGTATTTTATAAAATGATTTGCCATAGTGAAAATGGCTTGACGATATGAATATTGATTAAATCATAATAGAATGTGGTAAACAAGTTATTGACGAACAAATGTGCAACTAAAATCTGTAATGAATTCATACGCATTATTTGAATTTAATACAATTCTATACTCACACGTTTCATAGCTGGATCTGCAAAATGTACCACCAAAGCTCTTTCAAAACTTTTAACTTCTGTACTCACAACTGTCAAAGAAGGTCTGCAGTCCTACCACAACACTTGTTACTCCCGCAAAGGTATTAATTCATTGTGGATCCTGGAAAATTCGAAAGATCTTTTGGAGACAATCAGTTCAAGTCTATTATCTGAATATAATAGCATTAAAACCTATGATTTTTCAAAACTGTATACTTCTATTCCCCATACTCAGTTAAAATCCCGACTAAAAAACATTATACATCGATGTTTTTCAAAAAACGATAGTACACCTAAATACAAATATATAGTTCTTGGTAGAGATTTCTCATACTTTGTAAGAAATAATTTCAAATCATCTTCCAAATATAAAGAGGAAGATGTGTACAATACTGGAATTTGTAATCGACAACATAGTTGTCCAGTGTGGTGGACGTGTTTTTCAACAAACGGTCGGTATTCCAATGGGAACAAATTGTGCTCCTTTACTTGCTGACCTATTTTTTCACTCTTATGAGGCTGACTTTATAGCTGATTTGATCACAAAAAAAGAATATCGTTTGGCTAGATCCTTCAATCTCAGTTTCCGCTATATAGGTGACGTATTATCTTTAAACAATCCTAAGTTCGGGGGTTTGATACACCGCATCTACCCAAAAGAACTTGAGATAAAGGATACTACAGACACTGTGAAGTCAGCCTAATACCTTGACCTACACTTAGAAATCGATGGAAAAGGAAAACTATTGACCAAACTTTACGACAAACGTGATTACTTTTCATTCAGAATTGTCAACTTTCCTTTCATCTATGGCAACATCCATTCGGCTCCTGTGTATAGAGTGTTCATATCACAATTCATACGTTTTGCCAGAGCTTGCCGAAACTACGACTTTTTGTATCGCGCTAGAACTCTAACAAATAGGCTTCTGGAACAGGGTTATGTTGCTACAAGATTGAAGTCATCACTGCAGTCGTCATCATGAACTCATGGACCATTATGGTGTATCCATCAGCACCATGAAAACTGATTCATTCAACGGGTCATAGTTTTCATTTCCTCGTGTGTCTACCCCGGACTTGACTTTTTATGAGCAACTCGGCGGGTGTTTCTAGAAAAGCAGAGGACGCTTACTCTACCGGTGCACCTGGTCCATGCTCCCAGTTTTTAGTGGAGTCCGAGTTGCTCATTTACTTTTGTTACTTTGTATGTATGATTCTAGTTACTTTATGTTCTTGGTTGTGTATGTCTGTTTTCTATGTCTGGTCTTTGCCCCTGGATTACATTCTTTTGATTACCGCTATAACCTTGGTTCCCTTGATTACTCTTTCACAGCTGTCAAAGGAGGTCTGCAGAGTTATGATGATACTAGATTGAAGTCATCACTACAGAAGTTTTATGGTCGTCATCATGAACTCGTGGATCGTTATTGTGTATCCATCTGTGCCATGAAAACTTATTTATAAAGAAAATGTGCAACTCGGACTCCACTACAAATTGGGAACATGGAGCAGGTGCACCGGTAGGGTAAGTGTCCTCTGCTTTTCAAGAAACACCCGCCAAGTTGCTCATAAAAGGTCAAGTCCGGGGTAATCAAACGAGGAAGAGAAAACTATGACCAGTTGAATAAATCAGTTTTCATGTTGCAGATGGATACACCATAACGATCCACGAGTTCATGATGACGACCATAAAACTTCTGTAGTGATGATTTCAACATAACCCTGTTCCAGAATCGTATTGGTTAGAGTTCTAGCGTGATGCAAAAAGTCTAGATAGTTTCGACAAGCTCTGGCATAACGTGTGAGTTGTGATATGAACACTCCATACGCAGGCGCTGAAGGGATGTTGCCGCAGATGAAAGGAAAGTGGACAATTCAGAATGAAAAGTCATCACATTTGTCGTAAAGTTTGGTCAATAGATTTCCTTTACCATCGGCTTCTGTGTGTAGGTCAAGATATGAGGCTGACTTCACAGTGTCTGTAGTATCCTTTATCTCAAGTTCTGTGGGATGATGCGATGTATCAAATCCCCGAAATTTGGATTGTTTAAAGATAATAGGTCATCTATGTAGCGGAAACTGATATTAAAGCATCTAGCCAAACAATATTCTTTCTTTCGGATCAGATCTGATGTAAAGTCAGCATCATAAAAGTGAAGGAATAGGTCAGCAGTTAAAGGAGCACAATTTGTTCCCATTTGAATGCCTACCGTTTGTTGAAAAACACGTCCACACTGGTCAAATATGTTGTCGATTAAAAATTTCAGCATTTTGTAAACATCTTCCTCTGTATATTTGGAAGAGGACTTGGAATTGTTTCTTACAAAGTATGAGAAATATCTACCAAGAACTATATATTTGTAGCTAGGTGTACCATCTGTTTTTGAAAAAAACAAGTATGTATAATGTTTAAAATAATAATAAAGTCGGGAATTTAAGCGGGTATGGGGAATAGAAGTATACAGTATTGAAAAAAATCATAGGTTTTAATGCTATTATATTCAGATTATAGTCTTGAACTGATTCTCTTCAAAAGATCTTTTGAGGATCCACATTGAATTAATAACACTGCGGCAGTAACAAGTGTTGTGGTAGGACTGCAGACCCTCTTTGAGAGTTGTGAGTATAGAAGTTATATGTTTTGAAAGAGGTTTGGTGATACATTTTGAAGATCCAGATATGAAACGTTGTTTGTATTGATCTTAGTGGAGTTTCAGAATCTAGTACATAAACGGTAAATCACAATCATCGTCCTTGGTCGAGAGACCAAAAGAGGATAGCACAGACTTATGGTTTTTTACAATCTCTTCTTTGAAGAGTGTGGTAGCAGTATAGGTCTTATCACTGCTATTATTTTCTACGTCTACCTCTGATAATAAATATTGGATGCTAAACGTTTTGCTGACAAAAACAATGTTGCTTTGTCTTTGTCTGCTGGTACGACGACATATTTGTCATGTATAATAGACAATATCTTTGCTACAGCGGAGTCTTTGAAAACTGATGTAGCCTTAGCATTCATTGGCCTACTTAAAACTTTAATTCGTTTCAAAACTAAAGACCTCCCAACCTTTAATCACGCTGACAGAGAATCAGTGTATTCTTGTTCTCGTTTTATCTATTTTCTAGCATAGTCCTTCACGGCATCCATAATAACTTTAAAGTTATAATTCCAATTTATGGAGCGTGGTTCACGGTATTCGGGACCTTTAGAAAGGATATTATGCGGATATGTGTTTTCGATGATGGTTAAATCTCCCGTGACGACGTCACCAAAAGAACCATATTTGAGTTTTTGCAAGAACAGTCAAGTAGTTAAGCCTTGAAGTCCTCAATCTCGAGGTTCTGCAATAGCCTTTTACAGTGGAAAAGTTTGGATGCAATGGGTGAAGTATAGGAATATGAAATAATTGGAATGGATTTGTCTTTGAAATATGGGAGAATTTTGTTTATAACGTTTTTGTGATGGAGGATGTTAGCCAAATTAATTGAATCTACCTTTGGTGACAAATGGTAGTGGAAGAAATGATGGTTTTTCTTCATCTTGACTTTTCACACAAACTGGTTTAAAGAGTCTGTGGAAACCAATATCCAAAATGATGGCAACAAGTCTGTATAATGATGAGGTGGGGTCAAAAACAGGAGTGTCAAGACTTGTTTCGTAAAGGGAGTGTGATGAAGACGTTTTTGTATGAAAGGAAGGAGACCATCTATGGCGACATCATGTAATTTTGGTAACATATAGTGGCTATCGCCATGACTTCTTTCCCGTTTTGGATTTTGTCATGTTCATCAGATTTATGCTATTGTTATATTGGCTTGAAAGGTTTCCTATACTTTTGATGTTATCATTGCATCCGTAAGGTATTGCATTACCTAGTCTGCGTATCTAGTACTCCTCTCTTTCCTTACGATAGTTTTTAGTTAGAACGGGGCTGTTCGTAGGATGATAATTTTTTTTTTAAATACGAAATTTCATAGACAGGATTTATTGATCTTATTGATTAAAATGCCGATAAACTATCGGGAATTCGGTGGTGTTAA
The DNA here is from genome assembly GCA_037379345.1 of Perna viridis. NCBI lineage: Eukaryota > Metazoa > Mollusca > Bivalvia > Mytilida > Mytilidae > Perna > Perna viridis. Next base: position 20,290,426 of record CM074523.1, read on the forward strand.
TTCTCGGACGATGACCGCACATTCTTTTGTTTAATCATTCTTGAGTTTCTCCGACATATACTAAACCACATAAGTTGCATTCTAATCCATATATTAAGTTTGATTACTGCTATAACCTTGGTGCCCTTGATTACTCTTGCAAATTAAGTCATCAAACAAACTATATATGCACCATTGGTATGTTTTTTGAACTATGAATAAGTTTACACGATAATGATATTATATTGTTGTTATAATAAGGTATTTCGGCCAAAAAATAAATATATATTTTTATCACCGAAACATTCCTTTATGTCTTATTCGTTTGTTTCTTTTAATTGTCTTTTTCTATTGCTTTTGTTAATTAAAAGGTAAAATGCATGTACATTCCAATGTGTTCAAACTGCGGACGTTCATTGGGTAATGGTAGAATAAAACCTTGGTTGTAAATTATTTGCATTAAATATGGTCGTGTGGCCAATAAAATCACATATAATGTATTATTTTGTTAACCAGCATAACAACATTAGAGATTGACCGATAATGAAAGAAGTTTCAAATTTAACATATGATTAAAATTATATATGTGCATGCGACATATCAAATTATGTAAGATTAAAGAAACTGTAATCTGAATCTTATCTGACTTTCACTTTTTCCATTTGGTATAAATTACAAAATTGGATAAAAAAAGACGTTTCGTACACTAACAGATGACCGCAATCATCATAACAAAAGGCTCCATTGACAGGAAATGTAATAAGTCATTTCATTGGTCTAATGTAAAGAATGTTCGGCTGAAGTATAAATATAACGTTTATTCAAATAGCAATAACAGAATTGTTAGAGTCAGTACGTGAAACTAAATATGAACAAAATGTAAAACATGTATTGAATGTTCATTTCTAATTAAGACTGTCTCACAGAAATTTGGCTTTGCAAATTTATATAAGGTGATTGCTGTCAATTGTAACAAAGTTATAGGACATCAAAAACTTCGACGAAATCCACACATTACGAATAAGCATGCATTTCTCCTAGGTTGGATATGTATACACAACGTTGTGAAAATAAAACAAACCAATCGTTATGATTGATATTCTTAATTCTAATCCATATCTTGGAAAGAACCTCCATAATGTTGGAAAGACTTGAGTCCAATTTATTCAGAGAAGAAGACGCATATAATGTTGAAAATTTGAGTCCCATCCATTTCTAGGAAAGGATCTAATGTTATGGTATAAGTCCAATGTGGGAGATAACTTTAGTCTGTATAAATTTATCACAATAAACTCCCATACATTTGTAATAACGAGTCCAGACCATTTATGGGAAAGGACATCCTTTATGTTGCTTTATCGAGAATCACATCCATTTCTTGTAGAGGACCTTTATGATGTTGTTATAAGATGAATCAAATTTTTTTCTTGGAGAGGACCTTATTAATGATGTATTAATATTAATCCATTTTTTTCTGAGAGAGGACTTAATTAATGTTGATTTAATATTAATCCTACCATTTCCTATTGGGGACCTTTATAATGATGTTACAACACGAATCCCATCTACCACTGGGATGGGACTTCCATAATGCTGCAATAACACGAATCCCATCTACCTCTGGGATAGAACTTTCATAATGCTACAATAACGAATCAAATCTATTTATAGGAGAGAACATCCATGATGTTGATTTAACACGAATCAATTCTATTTAAAGGAGAGGACATCCATTATGTTGATTTAACACGAATCGAATCTATTTATAGGAGAGGACATTCATTATGTTGATTTAACAAGAATCAAATCTATTTAAAGGAAAGGACATCCATTATGTTGATTTAACACGAATCGAATATATTTATAGGAGAAGACATCCATTATGTTGAATTAACAAGAATCAAATCTATTTAAAGGAGAGGACATTCATTATGTTGATTTAACAAGAATCAAATATATTTAAAGGAGAGGACATCCATTATGTTGATGTAACACGAATCAATTCTATTTATAGGAAAGGACATCTATTATGTTGAATTAACAAGAATCAAATCTATTAAAGGAGAGGACATCCATTATGTTGATTTAACACGAATCGAATCTATTTATAGGAGAAGACATCCATTATGTTGAATTAACAAGAATCAAATCTATCTAAAGGAGAGGACATCCATTATGTTGATTTAACATGAATCAATTTTATTTATAGGAGAGGACATCCATTATGTTGATTTAACACGAATCGAATCTATTTATAGGAGAAGACATCGATTATGTTGAATTAACAAGAATCAAATCTATTTAAAGGAGAGGACATCCATTATGTTGATTTAACAAGAATCAATTTTATTTATAGGAGAGGACATCCATTATGTTGATTTAACACGAATCGAATCTATTTATAGGAGAGAACATCAATTATGTTGATTTAACACGAATCGAATATATTTATAGGATAGGACATCAATTATAATGATTTGACAAGAATCGAATATATTTATAGGAGAGGACATTCATTATGTTGATTTAACTCGAATGAAATCTATTTATAGGAAAGGACATCCATAATGTTGTTATAACATAAAAGAGAGGACATCCATAATATTGTTATTACATGAATCCCATCTTTCTGAAGCAGAGGACTGCCATTGTGTTGTAATAATATGCTGTGAAAGTATTATTTTTCATGGTTTTCGTGGGTCTGTTTAACCACGAACTTTCGTTCCAAACAAAAAGTAAAAAAAAACATTCGTTTCTGTTGTAAAATTGTCAAATCCACGAATTCAAGAATCTACGAACTGGTCGTTTTCCCCTACACCATGAATATTGTTGCCCAAGAATTAAATACTTCCACAATAAGTCCTAACCCGTAGCTTACACCTTTGAGCAAGTAAATAAACTCATACAAATCTGAAAATGAACACCTATTCTCCACATTATAGATTATATAAACTGCACACCGATTGTGAAACAAATGACGTTAAGAATGTGAGAGTCCAAAAACGATACAGTAATAGCTTTGTGATGCTTAAAACAATTAACAAATCAGTGGATTTATTACAAAATAAAATTACTTGGATATATGATGTTGTACTAAATACACTATTCCCATTCCCCATCCTCACTCCATTCCTTATACCCATTCCCCATATACCATAGAATGGAACATTTTCCCCATACAAGTACTGTAAGAATTCTTGTCTTCAGAATCAAAACTACAAGAAGCAAGGAACTCGTAATACAAACATATTCTAAGACTGGACTCTGTTCCAAATAAAAAATCTACGTTATATTAAATGTATTTGTTTGCTATTTTAAGATATAAAGAAATTATTAACCAATATGTGGTTACTAACATATTTTAAACAATTCCAGGTTGAGTTAAATATGCTCCGATAAATTATATATTACTTTTAAGCTCATTTGGTGTTGATTTAATTCTTTTGAATTTAAGTCTGACTATTTAGCAGTCTACAGTTGTATCAATCTTAAAACATTGTTGTGTTTGGTTTATAATTAATAATGGAAAAAAAGGAAACAATCCCAGAACGTTTCAAAACCTAAACATGAAAGGAGTATGAAAAGGTGAATTTTAAAATAGCTTGGCATTTATCAATACGAAACTATTTAATTATGTTCATTTAGTACCTGTACAATCAAGTTATAATATATTGTAAAGTTAATGTAATTGGTACGTTCAATGCTTGTATTGACATATACTTGACGTTATAATGAAATGAAAACAGTAATTCCATACAGTCAAACCAAAGGCTAACTTTTTTTTTATTATGGCTTACTATATAATGCACCAATGATTCCTCAATGTTGGTACAATGTGTCTATAACATGCAGATCCATGATTCTAAACTATTGGTGTAATGTGTCTCTAACATGAAGGTCTATGACCCCCAACTGTTGGTACAATGTCTCTAACATGAATACCTATGATTCCCAAATGTTGGTACAATGTGTCTCTCACATACAGACCTTTGATTCTCAACTGTTGGTATAATATGTCTTTAACATTAAGACCATTGATTCCCAAATATTGATACAATGTGTCCCATACATTGCAGACTCCCAAATGTTTGACATATATTAATAACGTTCACCTGATCATGCTGATTGTGTCTAGTTACATTTTGTTAACATCAATTTGCTTTTAGTGTGCATTAGATTTTATTTAAACAAATACTGCTAAACAGTGATAAACGGTTTGTTTCACATCTCATTAACTAAGCCTATTCAGTATACATTCAGTCCGATAATTGCATCTTTACATCGTTACGTTTTCACGTCCAATTAGTCCCAACAATCAGTACAAGTCGTTATGTTGACAGCGTGATAATTATGTGCTGTCAACAAAATTCTGACATTAGGAATTCAGTGCAATTCGTGAATTCCCTTCACCAAAACGAAAATAGGTCAATCAATGATAAAAGTACATTTCAAATGATACAATTCTTGTTTGCAAATGCTAGACTGCTGTAGAGTAGGAACTCTTTTTTTTAAATTTTTCTGCATACAAATTTAAAAAAGGGAACACGTTTTAATGTAATATAACAAACAAAAAAAAGATAACAAATATATATGTTACTAAAAATGAATGTCAAGTAACTTTCAAACAATCTATTTTGCAGGAAAACATATTTTTTTTCTTTTCGACTTCTATGAACAAAAAAAAAGATGAAAAGAAAACAAAATGTATAAAAGAGTTTTCCTTTTATCAATTACTTACATTTCTTGATATATTGTATGTAATTACATGAATTTTTGTGGCATGGGCTTTTTGTAATACTTGTTTATTGAGTTAAAATTTATTATTCAAAATATCTTCTTGTAAATCATAAGCTGAGTGTTAATCAAAACGAAATTCGAATTTCAATGAAATCTTGAAACCTGACGGGCTTCAATTGTATTTCTTTTTACATTGCAAAGGTATTTGCCAAAGTTTCAATTTGAAATAAGATTATATCTTCGGTGGGTCATTTCGAAGTTTCCAACAATGAATAATTAAACAGGCTAACACTTAAACATGGAAATTGTTTAAATGTTTTCATGAATAAAATTTAAATTTTTGATAGACCCACTATGATACCCGTAGTTTAACCATCGAAATCTCCCAGAATATTATAACATTGGAACGATACGTGCATCACCATTTTACGGGTGTTTGAAAACAATTTCACCCCTGGACCGACGCTTGCATCACAATTTTAAGGTGTTTAAATACCATTTCACCGTTTAATTGATTGAGATTGTATACACGTGGAACCAACTGATTGGAAGGTTTCAGATCATAGTAATACTTACGTGTTCCATCAAACTTTGTTGCTATTGTATCTAAAAATGTATTTTGCTGTTGTGCTAGAAACCCTTTTCGTGCTGTCATTTTTATTCAATCAGATTCTTCATTATTCCATATTTTATCGCCATACTCGGTTTCTGCTAGCATCCTATGTGCTCCACTTTGTTTCACTTACTTTCCGGAACAATCTGCAAGACAAAAGTAGCAATATGTATAAAGCATATATAACTTATCTTTCATCAATTTACTTAATACGCAAAATTTGTGCAACCCATATCCCGTCCCCCATTCCCCATTTATTATTGTCCCAATTTCAATTCCCAATTGAAATTTCCCGGTTCCCGATTAAAACAATCCCATCCCCATGGAATCCCCATTGAATTTTTCTTTATCAAATATTTACATTTTGAATTGAATTATATATATTTTTGAAACTCTTTTATTTGAAATTCAATTTAATGCATTTATTATATCAATAAATACCTCCAAAACCAAATCCCTATCCTCCCCATTTAAAATCCCTACCCTCATACACTATTCCTATCTCCCAATTCCGATAAATCATTCCCCACGCCCCATCCCCAATATACGTTTGAATGGGAAATGTTTCCTGAACAAGAACTGTAATCAGTCTTAGTTTGTCATTTGGTTGTTGCACTTTCGAGATAATATAGATTGTGTATGAGCTTAATACTTTGGAAGAGTCATTGTTCTTGAATATGTTCAATTTGGTTGATTGAAGATGAATGTATTGTATTCTCAAAAATCTCGAAAATGCAGATCTAAATGTATTAATGTCTATTATTACGTAACAATATATTATAGCGTCTATTGGCTCAAAAAGCATCATTTGTTCTGTGGGTTTTCCAACACCATGAATCACCTCTACTGTTGGCAGTGTCTGAATTTTATATGGATTGGTATTTAAATGGTGACATAATTATCAAAGAATGGATTAAAGTAAGTTCTATCATAATGGCATCCACATACTTCCTTGCACAATAAACAAAGTTTTAATATAATGACATTCACATATTCCGTGACACACCGTTCACTGGAACATTTTGCAATCATAAAAATTTCAACCTCCTTTTTACAGTAGACCTTTGACCAACCAAAAAAAATAAGGGCGAACTATCAACAAGTACTGGTCAATACGTCATTCAACATTTGAATGATATTGAACAATGATATTTTCACTTTAACAATTATGAACATACAAAATTTATCTTGTTTAAAAAAATCAAAAATGACCAAACAAAATACATTCAACTTAAATCATGCAAACACAAACGAATTGAAAAAGAAAACTAAATAAATATATTGAAAAATAAAAAGTAACGAACAAGGTACTCACTAATAATGAGTCTGCTTTAACATATGATTTACTTAAAGGAACCAAATAATTGTCAGATGTGAGTTGTATCTGTAGGTACATTTAAATCCATTCATATGGGACAAAGTCATCGACATATAGATTGTTGAGCGTTCAGAATTATTAATAATAGTTATTGGCAGATGTGGTCCAATGTTCCCATGTGACAATAAACGAATTCAATAGTTTGTTAAATTTCTTTGTAGGCATCAAGTAATTCTTTTTTTTATTAATGTATGATTCATTATCTCCTACAAATTGTGTTAATAGAGCTAATGAAAAAATCATTGTATCTCTGGAAAGGTACACAGCAGCAAATATAGTAATCGACAATATACAATAAATGAATGATACATAAAGTAATATATCTTCTTATTAATTTTAATTTAAAAAAATGAATATCAATTTACTAATGAAATTCCTCTTTTATTTCGAAAAATTAATTTGCCTGTTTAAAAATGACATTTATCTAATGTACAAAATCGGTTGATGCTGTTGTATTCCAAATTGTGATAAAATCGATTATTTATTAATCCTCGGTAGATAGTATATTTAAAAAGCAATTAATTTGCCGACCATTAAAAAAATATATACGAGATAAAATAAACTGTTAACTTATGACGTAACTATATCGTACCTATCTGGCAATGTGCCTTCTCCATAATGCTATAATATTAAATGAATCTGAAAAAGGAATTGGAAATCTTACGAATTATGTCTACCCAGATATAGACCAATTATATGTATATCGATATGCTGTACACGGGTTTCAATGAATCTTTAGCAGAATTAGAACTAAATTTAAATAAAAACTAATTGCTGATAAGAAGTACCCAAATCCAAGTCGTTAAGTTCCTACAGTAAGACTGTAAATTAAATTTGAAATTAAAACGAAGATGCATTATATTGAATTCGATATAAGACTTAACAAATGCAGGATATACATTCCAGTACGATATACATTCCAGTACATGATGATCACAAAACTAATACTAAGCAGCAAAACTGATCTTCTATTTTTGTATTTACAATCAAACTATTTGACATTTTAGCCAAAAAAAAAGATCAGAAACGAAGAACATAAACAAGGGCATTTTAGATGGTCGGGCTATATGTTTAGAAAGGCAAATGACAGACTACGTAAGGTAGCTCTGCAGAGGACATCACCTACCATTAAGAAAAACGGGACAGACCTCGTACCATCTAGTGAATAATGGTCATATCTGAGCTGCAGGAAATTAGACACAAATTTTAACAAGAACAACACATGGTAAGGGACAGAGTAAAATAGTGGAAATTGTCCCACTTTTGGTGAAGATCATCGCAAAAAGAAAAAAAGTATTACCATTGGCTACAAATTTACTTCGTGCTGCTTGACACCTGTTAATGACAATGTTTACCTAAAGTATTATATTTCATGAAAAAAAATATATCACATTAATTTGTTATCTATGTTTGTGTAACTGTTTTTAACCGGGAAAAGGACATGCAGACGTCACCGGAAATGCCACAAGTTCAAGATTAAATTAAAACTATAGAAAAGTGATAACAAATATTCGTATTAATCACTATTTTTATCTTTTAGATGTGGCTACTTTTACTTATTTCTTACCAATGCACGGGTAACTTTACCCCATCATTACCGTGTCATTCTTAATCATTATACACGTCTTTGCAAACTTATTTAAAATTGCTAAAATATCATCACCCATCATTAAGGTTACACCCATTATTTACCTTATAAACAAACGTGTTTCAGTGTTTTGCATTGGTCCTAAAATATGTCCTGTTACAGTCTACATTAATGATATCAAGCTATTATGTATATCTTTTTTTATTATTATTGATTATCGTTTCTGCTATTTTAAGCTCTATAAACGTAAACAAAAGCCAAAGAGGAACTACACTGTTTTAATAAAATCGATCTATTTTGTGCATTTTTACCGATATTTAATGCAAAAAATGAAATATTGACAAGTGGATGTCGTGTTTTATACTTGAAAGTGAATTGAATTAACTGGCGAAAAAAAGTTAGTATTTGGTTTACACTTTCGAAATTTTGTCACGAAGTGTCATTTTGGTCTTAGATGAAAAACGGAAATAATTGCTGAAAGGAATAACAATCTATCATGAACGAATTTAATATAGTTGCATACATCTAGGAGTGTATTCAATTAAAGTTGAAAGAGTAATCAAGGGAACCAAGGTTATAGCGGTAAACAAAAGAATGTAATCCAGGGACAAAGACCAGACATGGAAAACAGACATACACAACAAAGAACATAAAGTAACTAAAATCATACATACAAAGTAACAAAAGTAAACGAGCAACTCGGACTCCATTAAAAACTGGGAGCATGGACCAGGTGCACCGGTAGGGTAAGCGTCCTCTGCTTTTCTAGAAACACCCACAGAGTTGCTCATAAAAAGTCAAGTCCGGAGTAGACAAACGAGGAAAGGAAAGCTATGACCCGTTGAATAAATCAGTTTTCATGGTGCTGATGGATACACCATAACGATCCACGAGTTCATGATGACGACCATAAAATTTCTGTAGTGATGACTTCAATCTTGTAGCAACATAATCCTGTTCCAGAAGCCTATTTGTTAGAGCTCTAGCGCGATACAAACAGTCTGCGTAGTTTCGGCAAGCTCTGGCATAACGTATGAGTTATGATATGAACACTCCATACGCAGGAGCCGACGGGATGCTGCCACAGATGAAAGGAAAGTTGACAATTCTGAATGAAAAGTAATCACGTTTGTCGTAAAGTTTGGTCAATAGCTTTCCTTTACCATCGGTTTCTAAGTGTAGGTCAAGATATGAGACTGACTTCACAGTGTCTGTAGTATCCTTTATCTCAAGTTCTTTTGGGTAGATGCGATGTATCAAATCCCCGAAATTAGGATTGTTTAAAGATAATACGTCATCTATATAGCGGAAACTGAGATTGAAGGATCTAGCTAAACGATATTATTTCTTTCTTATAAGATCAGCGATAAAGTCAGCCTCATAAGAGTGAAGGACTAGGTCAGCAAGTAAAGGAGCACAATTTGTTCCCATTGGAATGCCGACCGTTTGTTGAAAAACTGGACAAATATGTTGTCGATTAAAAATTCCAGCAATTTGTAAACATCTTCCTCTGTATATTTGGAAGATGATTTGGAATTTTTTCTTATGTGTTAAAGAGTAACCAAGGGAAGCAAAACCGCCAACTAGATTCGTTAACAACGAAATCTTAACGAATCAAAACTCAAACATCGTTTTATACAATGGCGTGAGTGAAAGTTCCTTGCAGAAAAAAAAACGACATGTAAGAAGCCATGTTATGAATGTGTTATAAGACGCCAGGGTAATGACAGTGCTAATAAAATGTCAGCAACAACTACATAATTAATTGAATTGAAAAATTATATATATATAATTTTGATTTTAAAACAATCTGAAAACGTAGAATGGAACTACTTGTAATATATTTAATTCGATATACTCTTATATGTATATAGATTTATGCAACTCATTTTAATTCTAGAATTGGACTTTATCACACTTAGCTTTTAACATGTATCTCAACATATTGATGATAAACCTTATTGAAAGGTTTATATATCTCTGGATATATAATACTCTTCGCGAGTTATATTTCGTTGCCTGAAATACTTGTCTTACAATGAAACGTGATTCCCTTATTTTTTGGACAGTTCAGTAAAATAACATACTCAAAAGACTAGTGCCATTTAAAACATAGTTGCTGTCCGGTCCACGTGTGACTCATTCGTATTTATCTGATTTTAAACAATACGTTTATCTATCATATAAGCATTCACATTCGGAAAGGATATGACATGTTTGACAGAAGCGTTCCGTTTTTCCGGCATATTGTGGTTGGCGTTCATAAAAAAACTGTCGAAATAATTCCTGCGATTGCTTAGAGGAAGTTCCTTGGTTGCTTTAAGAGTTAAAACAATCACTTCCTAACTGGATACATAATCTCCTAATTGTGACACTCCTGATAGAACGAGTGTGTGCCATTTATTAATCATAACATTTTCATTTATTGGACTTCGCTAACGCTCCATCCTTAAGATGTGGTGTACCAGAACTTTCAACTAAATTCGAACCAATGACAAACGAACGTAAATCGACGAAACTTACTCTAACAAAACCTATGTCAGATCGTGAAGGAAGTTAGAAGTTAGTTCTAACTTATAGAAGTTAGTTATAAAAAATCATGGAAACGTTAGATATATTTCATAGTTCATATCTTCATTAAAAATCAACGAAATAAACACATATGCATCCTCTATTTGAATATAGAATACATATATCATATTTCGTGCAATACCGATAAACATATCAATGCGATAACGGGCGGATCAGGACAATTTTAAAAATGGAGGAATCAGAGAAAAAAGGGTTTCAGGCTATTGTTTGATCGTTACTGCCTTCGGTTTAGGAGAAACTAACAACATTTCTAATAAATAGGGGTTCTCAACCTCCAACCACCCCTTATCCAACTCTTTGGTACTAAATTACATAGCCACAATACATATTTAAGAATCCATAAGTCAAGCTTTTCAGTTATTATCGAATATTAAACCTAAGGTTACTCGAGCGTACCATTCACCTGCTTGTCTGTGTTTTAAATTTTCTAAACTTTAAAACATTGCATATATAAAAGATTTATAAATGTATGTTTTGTAGTTAATTGGCAGTGTTAAAGTAATGAATAAAGCTCATTCTTTTACATTTTATTGTTGCTTACAAAGACCAAATGCACAATCTACTCTGCCACTTACAAGACTTGTGGTGTCTCTTTAAAACGTTTAATGACAGGACGATCACTTGATCTTTGGTATTAAGACTTGAAAAATAATATGACTTAAAAATACCAGCGTAAATTAAACCACATAAGCAAATTTATAATATGCTCAATTGTTTTGTATTTATATGGAAAAAGTGCCCAGTTATTACATTCAAATAATACCCCTGAGCTATTGAATCACCCACTTACATTGTTTAATACGCCTGAGCTATTGAATCACCCACTTACATTGTTTAATACGCCTGAGCTATTGAATCATGCCACTTATATTGTTTAATACGTCTGTACTATTGAATTATGACACTTACATTGTTTAATACGCCTGAGCTATTGAATCATGCCACTTATATTGTTTAATACGCCTGAGATATTGAATCACCCACTTACATTGTTTAATACGCCTGAGCTATTGAATCACCCACTTACATTGTTTAATACGCCTGAGCTATTGAATCACCCACTTACATTGTTTAATACGCCTGAGCTATTGAATCACCCACTTATGTTGTTTAATACGCCTGAGCTATTGAATCATGCCACTTATATTGTTTAATACGCCTGAGCTATTGAATCACCCACTTATATTGTTTAATACGCCTGAGCTATTGAATCATGCCACTTATATTGTTTAATCGCCTGCTCCGGTGGTGCAATATCTATTTTGCCAGATTTGTTTTTGTACTTGACTTGATTATGAATCGGATTAGTATTCACTAATTTTATTGTTACCCTTATTTACAGTTGCTTTTGCATGTACACGTCTAGGTAGTGCAATGATCTGACTTCTTATATGTTTGTCCGAAAGGGCTTCAATTGTTTTTTTTAACGAGTAAACGAGTCACTACATTAAAAGTGTGCTTAATCTTCTTTCGAATACTTATGCGTAAAATACAGTTTATGATCATTACACATGATTATAAATACACATGGAAATCATTGAGCCTGACCCCCGCGCCTGGGGTATTTTGCTAATTGGATGTTTAGGAAAATTATATAAAAACCAAAAAGAAATGCAGTGAAGTAGGTCAAAAGATATATCGGAATATTCTTGTTTGTTTTGGCCAGGTAATTCACACTTATTATACTATGGGAGGTCGTACTATTTTTTTTTTCAATGTTATTGGTTTGTTTTTAATATATGCCGGTGAAAATTAGAGATTTATTATAATTTGAAATCATCGTATATTTTCTCTCCACTAAAATACCCCAGATCATAAACGGTCGGCATTTCAATGGGAACTAATTGTGCTGCTTGCTAATCTATTTCTTCACTCTTATAAGGCTGTCTTTAAAGCTGATATCTCCAAAAGAAACAACATCGTTTATCTAGATCCTATGATATCAGTTTCCGCTATATAGATGACGTATTATCGTTAAACAGTTCTAGTTTCTGGGATTTGATACATTGCATCTTCCCCAAAGAATTTGAGTTAAAAGAAACTACAGACACTGTAAAGTCAGTATATCTTAAAGATCGATGGTAAAGGAAAATTATTCTTCACACTATGCGAGAAACGCGATGACATTTCATTCGTATTGTCATATCACAACTCATACGTTATGCCAGAGGGATAACATTTTGATGTAAGTACATACTTTAATTCCAAAACAATAAATGTACGTTTCCCATACTTAGAACTGAGTAATATGTGCAAGATGGATGTAGAAAAGTTTTCAGAAAAAAGACAAGACATGTATGATATCAAGTGTTAGCAAATATTTTGCAAAAAATACTGTGAAAACATCGTTCGTGGGGTATCAATTTTCGTGGTTTTCATGGGTTTGCTATAAACTCTCATGGGTTACCGCTATAACCTTGGTTACCTTGATTTACTCTTTGCTAAATCAGGAATTTTGGTTCCCAACGAAAAGAGAATATCCCATTCGTTTGTATTGTAAAATTGTCAAATCCACTAATACATGAATATACGAACTGGTAGTTGTCCCCTTAACCACGAATATTGGTACAACTGAATTAAAGTACGTCTACAGTAACAATATGTCGTTCGTTAGTCAATTTCATAGACAACTCTAACAAAATATAAATAACTTGATCCCTATATGATGTATGAAGAGTTAAGCAATGGTTTATGTTATGTGATATGATGTATGGGACGTTCAACCATGGTTTATTTCCTGTTATATAATGTATCGGGAGTCCAGCCATGGTTAATTTCCTGTGATATAATTTATGGGGAAGCAGCCATGGTTTATTTCCTGTAATATGCTGTATTCAAAGTTAGCTATGGTTTAATTTCTTTGATATGGTGTATAGGGAGTTCAGTCATAGTTTATTCCATGTCTGGTCTTTGTCCCTGGATTACATTCTTTTGATTACTGCTACAACCTTGGTTCCCTTGATTACTTTTCCCTGCGATATGGTGTATGGGGATTTCATCCTTGGTTTATTCCATGTGATGTCGTTTGTAAAAGGTTCAGCTTTGGTTTTATTCCATGTGATGTATTTTGTAAAAGGCTCAGCTTTGGTTTTATTTCTGTGAAATTGTATACAAAACGTTCAGATATGGTTAATTTCTGTAATATGGTATTTTGTAGAGGTCAGAAATGATTTATTTTTATGTTGTTTTTTAGAGTTGTGTTGTGCACCTTGGAAAATGTCATTTGTATTCAAAAATACAATTGTGTGCATCAAACATAAACTGCGACGCTTATTGTTTTTTTTCGATATTGAAGTCAGGAGATAAATAAATTAACTGTACATCACAAAATTGTAAGAGGTAAATGTAATTACATGTCATTAAACATACTGCACAATGTTTATTACGTACTGTAAGAGGTATATGTAATTACGTGCCGTTAAACATACTTTAAAATGTTTATCACTTCCTGAAAGATGTAAATGTATTTACATGTCGTTAAACATACTTCACAATATTTACTACGTACTGTAAGCTTTAGTACATTCTGAAATACGTTGATATTGAAATCAAAATTGCTGCATTATGCCTAATATTCCCCTAAAGTGCTTTCCCATTGATTCTCGAGACAATTCCTGCAATGACAATAAAGCTTTATTAACTCTGCTTTGCATCTTCAAGAAATCCCATTAAAACGAAAATCGCCTTTACTTAATACATATTAAACATGTATGTCTCAATATTTCAAGTCTTTGTGTAATTATTTCACTAATGTGTGGTTTGTCTTTTTTGGCAGAATTGAACAAACGTACTTTATATTTTAATAACAACATTCTTATTTTGTATGATATTAAGCCACTAAATTAAATTAATTAAAACGTCGGTAAAACACATTTAATATATATTATAACTTAGACAAGTGTTTATCTAGTACCTGCACAAATATATTCAGCCGTACTAAATGTCAAAAAACAAATTCAAAAAATCGTAATGGATGTTTATAAATTTGTGTTAAGAGATCAAAAGGTATATTTATTTAACGAGATGTTATGAATACATTTTTTTTCAAATGTAGTCTTTTTTTATTACTGAAGGGGAATTCGTGCATGCAATATAATTTCATAATGGGAAAAATCTTTACAAGTAATTATTGGTTGTTAGATGTTTAAGGCGAAATCAGAGCAGGTCAGAAATGTCTATTTGATCAGTTTTTGAAAGTACAAAATGAGATTTCATTCCTTAAATTATATCACAATTCACGTATATTCACGTTTATAACCCTACGCCTTAATAAATAAAGTGAAGTGCCTGCACCAAGTCAGGACCATTGCGGTATCAGCTGCTCCGATGATGTTATATCTATTTTGCCAGCTTTGTTTTTGACTTGACTTGATTATGAATCGGATTGGTGTTCGGTAATTTTGTTGTTACACTTATTTACAGTACAGACCACACAAAGATATCCCTACGCTTTAGTAAATAGATGGCACTGCAAGTAAATATCCCTAGCTTTAATGATTAAATCACGGAACAGACCAGACAAAGATATCCTACGCTTTAACAAAATAGATCACACCGCAAGTTAATATCCCTACGCTTTAATAAATAAATCACAGTACAGGCCAAACAAATATAAACAAAACTATCTTACCTCCAGTTTATGGCTAAATATGTCAGGCAATAAAATTTTGAATCTATCACCATAGAGCTCCAACAAAGTATCAAGTTAAGTTTGAAAAGCACATAATTCCACCGACTTCAATTTTCTAACAGCTATTGATATCGTAATCCACCTATTTATTTATTATTTGACGTTATTTTCAATTTTTGAATTGTAAATTTTCGGGTATTATCTGTAGGAAGTACACTGTCATAACTTTGTAAATTTTCTGGTATTATCTGTAGGAAGTACACTGTCATAACTTTGTAAATTTTCTGGTATTATCTGTAGGAAGTACACTGTCATAACTTTGTAAATTTTCTGGTATTATCTGTAGGAAGTACACTGTCATAACTTTGTAAATTTTCTGGTATTATCTGTAGGAAGTACACTGTCATAACTTTGTAAATTTTCTGGTATTATCTGTAGGAAGTACACTGTCATAACTTTGTAAATTTTCTGGTAGTATCTTCAGGAAGTATACTGCCACAACTTTTAATTCTGTTTTTGAATTTTGACCTACAAAAAAGAGAAAATGAAAATAATATAAAGTAGTAATTAAGAACACATTGTTGATCATGAGCGGTGAACGTCGCCCCCCTTTTTTTTTCTTTCTTTTTTTTTTATAATTTAACATTGACAATATGTCGTCAGATTTAGATTTCCTGAAAAAAAAACCCACTCAACTTAACGGTTGCCGTATTGCCCTTAATTGTGACGCGTGAGGTCTCTGAGTCGTGTTTTATTTTTGCGTTTTTGGCCATGCTCTAGGTTCTTATATTTCTGAATTGCCCTTTGTGTATGCATCGTAATTTTTACAACACTTAAACTACAAAGGCTGTGATGTATATGTCTTTAAAAATTGTGGGAGTCGTTGTCAATCGTGAAAATTATGAAATAATCTAGAAAAGTCTGTATATACATACTAGAACTACATATGACCTATATGTGTAGTTCAGTTCCTATTTAGTTTTTCACTCGTTGTCTTAACACAGGCTTCGTATACTGCAGTTTGATTTTAGATGTTCAAAGGCATTTGAAGAAAATTTACAAATTACAACTCTTAAATGGTATAAACTTCTCATATTTGCTATTGACTATCCCAAAGACCTCCTCCCCCCAAACAAAATGCTATTGACTATCCCAAAGACCTTTCCCCCCAAAACAAATAATGATACTGACTATCACAAATACCTTTCCCCCAAAAACAACTTCCCAATAACATTCCCCTTACTATATCGAAGCATGAAAAACTCCTATTTCATATTTACCAATATTTCATAAATATTTAAACTTTTAATTTTTTGTAAAATATAATATAAATTCGGACTGAATTCATACTTTTAAACAACACCATAGCCTCCCATTCTACTTCCCCATTGTCAATAAAAATACAGCATCGACTGGTGAGTTTCCTCGAGTATAAGTACTGAGCTTAGAATGTTCTGTCCTAGAATGTGACGACTCTATTCTCTACACTGCTCCATCGGATCAAATTGATACAGGGAAGATAACGTAAACTTATAGAAGGGTTTGAAACATTCCCAACGATGTTAGAACTGTCAAATTTGCGGAGGAGGAATCACCTAGCTGGCCGAGTGGTCTAGGGCGCTGGACTTAGTGCAGGCGGTGTTGCCATAGATGTCACAGCGGTACGAGTTCGAGTCCCGCGGAGGGAACGAGAAAAAATTGACAGTTCTAACATCGTTGGGAATTTTTTCAGACCCTTCTATATATATATATATATATATAGCTGTTACTTTCAGTCATGATTTATATTATTGTAACAATGGAAGATGTGGTGTGATTTTCAATGAGATAGTCATCCACCAAATGCCAAGCAATGAACAATTAAATTCCTGTATACAAAACATTAAAGGCTATTAAATATAGTGTGTGGTCTCTTCTGTCGATTCTTCATGTTGACAGCAGCTCAATGTGCATCGTTAACTACTCGGTTTTGTTCCCATTGTTAATGAAAGGTTTACTTTACGTCCTATCAACGATGCCGATAAACAAAATAAAGTTTGACTTAGCTTTTAACAGTTGGGCGGAAATAAAGTCAGTGAGGGCTTATAGCATGTAATGTGCCCTCCTAAAATGCTATTATCCTTGAGGCAGATAACACACCAACCACAAATATTTTTTATATAAGCCAAATTGGTGTTTTATCACTAAATATAGGACACTGAAATTTGATCAATGAACATTTTTTAGTTACAAGTATATACCACTTCGACTCAACAAAATTAAAATTCAGCCAAGAAACTGCTTAAATTATTTTGTATTTTATTTCAACTATTAATGGATATAGTTTTTATCTTATTAAACATGTCAATCATAATTATCATGCATATTAAACATGTCAATCATAATCATCATGCTTGCTTTCTCAATTTGATTTGAAACTCTAATACAGAAAGTATAATGACAAAGTGTTATCATATTGTTTTGAATATCATTCTCATACTGGTATTTACGGTCCATAAGTATCCTTAGAAATAATGATTCAATGTGGTTATGTATTTTTAAAACAATCGTCATTTCAGTATAAAGAAATTGCATTTGAACAATGACACAAATACAATAAAGTTATCTTCATTCTGTCCTTGATGACTACATGAAAGTATAGTACATAATTGAGGCAGTAACTCCGAAACAATGTCTACCAATATTTAATTTACTTTACTTACTATCACATCTTTACAAATTATTCCGTTAAATCAAAAGTATTTTCCATGACATTGTCAAATCAATTGATGTGCCAATAAATAAACTTCCTAGTACAGCAAATATACAAGGTTTATATCCGATATTGAACAGTTCACTTTAAATTATTTTACAGATATTTAAACAAAATATCAATAACTGACATTTTTTTACGCCTCTGTCTATTGAAAACTACAACTTTCAATACGATGTTCTTTGTCTGATTCACATGTTAACAATATTGATTTGATTCCAATTAATTCATTCCCGCGTCTCGTGTCATTTCCATTTCATTATTGCTGTCAACGAAGACTGTAATTCTATGATGATACCTTACTAAAGATTGCCTGATTGCTCAGCGTGGTCTTTTTTAAAAAAGAAAATGACAATTTATGGAGTTTACCTTAACGACTTTGGTAAGACATATCGAGTAGAAATTCAGAAATAACGATAATGGGAACCTTCGGTATCTAATTCTGTGGTATTGTACTGTATATTAAAGAACACATTTACAATGAACAAATGCCCTAGTAAACAAACTTGTCTTAAATTTAGTAGGCAGAAATCAGTGCTTTTGAAATCTTCGAAAAATAGAAGTGTTGACACACGCGAAAAATATAAAGTACTCATAGTGGAAAAATTTCCCATTCTATTTTATATAAGGTATAGGGAATTTGGAGAAATACAAGTACATGAAATAACCAAAATAATACGAACAAAACAACAAAAGTAAATAAGCACTTCAGACGCCACTAAAAATTGGAAGCATGGACCAGGTGCACCGTAAGGTAAGGGTCCTCCGCTTTTCAAGAAACATCAGACGAGTTTCTTATAAAAGGTCAAGTTTATGATAACGACCATTAAACTTTTGTAGTGATTACCTCAATCTTCTAGCAACATTACCCTGTTACAGAATTATTTTGAGTCTTACAATCTTGAATGCACGGTTTTCGTAAAACTTTTCAATTTTTCAGGATCCACATTGAATGTATACCACTACGGGAGAAAATGTGTTATGGTAGCGCTTGAGATCCTCTTAGACACCTGTAAGTATAGACGTTTTGAAAGAGGTTTGGTTGTTCTTCTTGCAGTTCCAGCTATGTAGCGTTGTTTATATGGCTTTTGGTGGAGCTTAGTAATCTAGTACGGTAGATCACAATCATTGTCTTTGCTTGAGAGACCAAAGAGGATAGCACAGATTTATGGTTTTCCACTATCTCTTCTTTGGAAAGTGTGGTAGCAAAATAGGTCTTATGTTTGCGATTATTTTCTAGGCCTACCATTGATAATAAACATTGTCCGAGATGCGTTTTGTAGACAATTACAACGTTACTTTGGACTTTAGCTGCTGGTGCAAAAACATATTTGTCATTTACAGTAGACCATGTGTTTGCTACATCGGGGTCTTTGAAACTGATGTAGCATTGACACTCATTGACCTACTTAAAACTTTCATACATTTCAAAATTAAAGACCTCACAGCCGTTACCAACTCTGATCGTGAATCAATATCATCTTGTTCTCGTTCTATCCAATCTCTTGCATAGTCCTTCATGGCACCCATAAGCGTTTTAAAATTATATCCCAATTTATCGAGCATGGTGCACGACATTTAGGATCTTTAGGAATAAACTTACGGAGAGATTCGTTTTATATAAAGTTTAAATTTCCCGTAATGACGTGACCGCAATGATCATATTTGAATGGGGAGTTTTTGCAAGAACAGCCAGGTGGTTAAGCGTTGAAATCCTTAATCTCGAGATTCTGCAATAGCCTGTGATAATTGAAAAGTGCGGATGCAGTAGGTAAACCATGACTTTGATGTTGCAGTCAGTACCTAGTCAGGACTGTTCGTTGGGTGGTTTATTTTTCCAAGAATACGAATTTTCGTGTCCAGGAATGAAGATTGATTAAAATATGTGAAAACAGTCGCGAATTTGTTTCTGTTATTCCAGAATGATATTTGACCATTCTTGTGTTTCACCAACATATACTTGATCACATAGATCTGCAGATTGAAATATCCAGTGGGGATTCTATTTGGGGATGTGAATTATTTAATGGGAAATTGGGAATACATTTTGAATGAAAAATGGTGTAAGTTGGAAATTATACCTTTCAAGATCTGTACCAAAGAATTGGCATAGTAAATGATAGAATCAAGACACGTCTCTATATCTTATAAGTGCTGTGATTGATGTAAATGTCCTTAGTGACAATTAGAATTATGATTTATCAGTCTGACCTTTCTGTATTTTGAAGCAATGATAATGTACCGAGACAACTAATAGAGGTCTGTACTTGGGTACATTTTTATACAGTTCATATAAGAAAAAGCATTTAAGCTTATAGGTCTAACTAAAATTTGACGGTTCGACTAAATGAAGACTAGGATGCGACTACAATTTTATTGACACGTTACCATATTTTTCCGTATAGATTATTTATAAAAACTGGTGCTTTCAAACTCTGTTTTTGGAATCAATAATTGCTACAAAATATTGTAATATTTCTTTTCATTTCAAACTTAGCTAAACAATCACGCTAATTGGTGTTTCATTATGACAGCAATAATGTAATAGAGACCAAACTAATCAATATTTTAACAATGTTTACAACTTCTTGTTTATCTGATTTTTTTAAATAGCAGTTCAAAGATTTGTATAAAAATATTGAGGAAAGTCTCCGTCTATCGCGCTGAAGTATGTAGGCTTATTAGACAAGGCCTTTATGCTCGATTAAGCGGAGAAAATCTGTTAACAATCTCTTATAATTGCATTCTGTTACCGGAATGACTTCAGGTTATAACGACTTAAAATCGATTTCACAGACTTCAATAGCTTAAGTGCTTTACTCTTGTGCACAGATAACAACAATAATATAATAGACTGGAAAATTTAGTGACAAAGCAGTTGAAAAACCACAAGGAATTCAAACGTTTAACTTTACTCAGAGTAAAATAATGGGAAAAACGGATGTTAAATATTATGACAACATACATGTGTACTTGTATAACATGAGAAAAAAATATATTTAAAGTATACCACCTTTGACTTTTAAAACCCTTTATAAATGATTTATCTTAGTTAAAGTGAACAAAAAAACCTTAAAAATACTTCGTAAACTGTACCCTGGTTGTAGTGTCTTTGTGTATGTCCACCACGTAGACACATTAGTTTGGTTCGTTGCAGTTTTTATCTGCGTTGCGGCTATGTTTCTATAAAAGTATATCAAGTTTTATCACCGTATTACACTTACTCATGGATCAGCTATTGTATGTTAACTATTCCTATATATATTATTTCTCGTAATAACGTGGAATATTCCTCTATCCCGTGCCTATGATTTTGCGATAATTTAAATACGGCGAATTTTTTATCTTGCATCTTTTCTATACATCCGCAACAAAAAAACTCCGAAGCGTCAATAATGGGACAATTGAAATCTGTCAAAATTCAAGTACATGAACGCACCCGAAAACAAACAGGAAACTAAACAATTTTTATTACAACTCGGACTTGTCAAGATTCTAGCGGAAATTATAAGAATGTAATCAAGGGACAAACGACAGACATGGGAAACAGACACACACAACGAAGAACTTAAAATAATCAAAATAAAACATACAAATTAACAACAAAGTAAATGAGGAACTCGGACTTCAAAAACAAAAATAGGAGCATGAACAATGTGCACCGGTAGGGTAAGCGTCCTCTGCTTTTCTAGAAGCAACCATTGAGTAGCTCATAACAATTCAAATCCAGGGTAGACGAAAGAGGAAATGAAAACTATGACTCGTTGAATAAATCAGTTTTCATGGTGCAGATGAAAACATCATAATAATCCACGAGTTCATGACAACGACCATCAAACTTCTGTAGTGATGTCGTCAATCTATTAACAATAGCTGCCTGTTCCTGAAGCCTAATTGTAAAAAGGCGCGACACACAAAGTCTACGTAGTTACGGCAAGGAAAGTTGACAATACGGAATGAAAAGCCATCACGTTTGTCGTATAATTTGGTGAATGGTTTCCTTTACCATCGCTCTTTTAAAATTAGATCAAGATATGAGACTGACTTCACAAAATTTGTAGTATCATTTATCTTAAATAATTTGAGATAAGATGTATGAAATCCCCGAAACTAGGAGTGTATGACGATATTACATCATTTATATGGCGGAAATTGAGATTTTTTCTAAACGATACTTCTTCTCTTGGATCAGATCAGCTAAAAAGGCAGCCTTATAAGAGTTAAGGAAAATGTTTTACCATTGTTCTCTTAGTGTAGGACAAGATATGAGGCTGCATGACTTAACAGTGTCTGTAATTTCATAAAAAGCAATATCATTAAACGTGTATAGGACTCGGATTACCGTTATTTGGATTATGAGAGAAAAAAAAACATTCATATGATAAAGACCGGTAAAACGTGCCTGTCTGTATGAAAAAATACCTTCCAATATCAATTAAATGGATCAGAGCAATATCAACTTTCTTAATCAGTTTGTACTGAGGAGAAAGAGATCTTGTTATTAACATTATTAAGTTATATTTGTATGCAGCATAAATCGCCAAATTAATTGTATCGCTTGCTGCGATGATCGTGACAATCAAGTGTTAATAATACTAAAGATGAAAGGATGTCATAAAGTTGATTTATTAAGGTAGAATTAAAAATCGAGTCAAATTATGTCTCTATCAGAATAATATTATCGATGAAAGCCGCATCACGTCGATCTAACGTGGACGGTAGACATCTAACCTGATTTGTATAGTTATTAAGCAATAAAGCTTTTACGAACTTATCGGTTTGTCGTTGTAACTAAATATCTTAATTCTATCCTTAAATGGAAGTTGAAGGACAGATAAAATTCGATTCAATACAATCCCGCATTCTGTACGGACTTGGCTAAGAACTTTTGACCTTTGAACTTGAACAAGTCCCTTTATTACAAATAGATTAACTTCAAATCGCGAAAATAAATAGAAGCAAATTTGACTTTATATCCCAAAAAGTGAAAGCACGTATCTGCGACAAAAAATGGTGAACGGTTATCTATATCATTATATGATTTCTTTGTCCCTAGACTACATTCTTTTGATTACCGCTATAACCTTGATTCCCTTGATTACTCATGCATAATGCCTTGAAATGACGTTTGGTTGCTACATGTATAGTGCAACAAATGCACATTCATGTTTTATACACGTACTTTTGTATGATTTAAGAATGTGGTTATTGAAACCAACGCAGGTGATGACATACGTACAAGTTTGTTTTCAAATTATTGTCGGCCCGTGCAGGTCCGGGTGTTAAAAGAATAGGCCTGCAGTAGTGCTAAGCTTGTCGTAAAAGGCGACTAAATAGTGCTCAGAACCCTAGCCGGGGGCTAGGGCGCTCTGCCCACAGAGCAACAGGGTTGTGTGCCACAGGTGGTGGAATAGGGTACCTGGCGTTTTACATGCTGGGGTTGTCAGGCTATAATACGGAAAACCTGACCGCAAACTATAGTGGTGCACCGTGTTGGGAAAGATGCCACGTTCCTCGCACGTTAAAAACACTACTATGGTATTCTTCCGGTCTAGGAACCATAGGGCTCCGCCACAGGAGGCTAAATTGCCCGACCCTACCCACCTCCCTATTTCCAGTGGCAATCAAAATTTCTCGAAACAATTGTCCTTGTGTCGCGTCCGAATTTTTATCTTATCATTTCGTGTTCATTTTATCATCTACTTCATGTTTATCGCCTGAAATATTGCTGCTCGGGCGTTAAACCCCAACAAACAAACAAACAAGCAAACAAATTATTGTCATCAATTTAAAGTCACATAGTCAGTTTATCTACAAGAACAGATTTTTTTTATATCTGAAATGGTAGGAAAAATTAAAAAAGAATGCACACAAAATCGAAATCAAGGACAATAACTCATCGATCTGTTTATAAGTTTGTTGATTTTAGGGAACTTAAAATAATGTCATTTGATAGAAAAAAATTACTGTTATGCTACAACTTATTGTGTTCTGCTTTTATTTACTGAAGCACGTGGTTTCTTGTTGGCCATCTCTCAATCTTTATTAAGTCGCCGACCACGAAGTTGTATGTAGCATAAATCGCCAAATTAATTGTATCGCTTGCTGCGATGATCGTGACAATCAAGTGTTAATAATACTAAAGATGAAAGGATGTCATAAAGTTGATTTATTGAGGTAGAATTAAAAATCGGGTCAAATTATGTTATATCAGAATTATAGTTGTTTTACTGTGTTTCTTCTTCTTCTTATTATTATTATTTCGAATCTCCTGTCATAAAACTCATTGAAGTCTCTGTTTTCTCGAAAAGGCTCATCTGATTGAGACGAAACTTCCCATAAAATTAGAACTAATTTTCGAATGATGCAGAACTGTGAATTTTTTTTTCATTTCTATTTTTTTTTCAAAATGACCGTCGGGCTGAACGTACCCATTTTTACACCGGAATATGAAACTCATATATCACGAAAATTGCTGATGAGAATTTAACCAAACTTGAATGAATTAAACTCAATCATTCTAACAAAACAACAAACATATTGCGTGCGTTTCGGCCGCGATTTTCAAAATGGCCGGCACTGCGGTTATAAATTCAAAATTGTCTGATGTTGATGAAAATTGATATGTAGGTTCTTTAAGGCTAGTCGAATAATAATATGCAGTTCAATTAATTATATGCGTCTCAAAAATAGATCCGAAAACGCGAGGCGACTTCTACATGTTTCGCGGAAACGTTAATTTTAATTTTTATTACTTTTTCATACACAACAAAGATCATAAAGTAACTAAAATCATACATACAAAGTAAGAAAAGCAAATGAGCAACTCGGACTGCACTAAAAACTGGAAACATGGACCAGGTGCACCAGTAGGGTAAGCGTCCTCTTTTTTTCCAGTAACAAATGTTTTGCTTTTCTTTATAATCAGATTATTTGTTTTGTTATCCGCTCTTTGCGTTTTGAGAGTACTGAAAACACATATGGTTTGACACATATGGTATTTGTATAGATAAAAATGAGTTGGAGGTGGCCATTTCTGAAAAGGGTTGTTTATTTAGGTAATAAAAAATCTTCAAATTCCTTGCACAGTTTTGTAAAAATATAAAAACAAATCATTCAGAATATTTT
Source organism: Perna viridis (assembly GCA_037379345.1). NCBI lineage: Eukaryota > Metazoa > Mollusca > Bivalvia > Mytilida > Mytilidae > Perna > Perna viridis. Next base: position 20,315,823 of record CM074523.1, read on the forward strand.
TTTTAAAGTCGGGTATCTTAAAATGATGGACTAATGTGTTTGCTCCCTTTAGGACGCTAACCACGTGATCCGTGTTCCCAGTCGGGTGTCCGTGTAGCTCATTTAATTTTGTTTCTTTCTATTATTTTGGTTATTTAATGTTCTTTGTTGTGAGTGTCTGTTTTCCTTGTTTAGATTTCCGATCGAATCCTGATTCACTTGATCATTCTTTTACATCAGTTTGAGATATTGTTTTGTTCTGATTAGCTGTCTTTGTAAGAATCGGGAAAATGTAATACACCCCAAAAGGGATACATCTTTTTTTTTTAAATTAAGTTGTTTTATGGGTCTATATTGTGAAATATGTAATTATTCATTCCAATCTGCCTGCTTTAAGGATAGAATCAACATTGAAAATCCAATAGATTCTGTACAATTTGAATGCATTCACATTTATCTCCCTTAATTTTGAAATCTACAGTGCATTCTCAATAATTTTTATCTCCTAAGAACACGGGATATATGAAAAATGTTAATTTCTGTTTACTATGGCATTACAAACAAAATATCAAAAATAAAAATATATAGGGTTTTCACTCATGAATCACATTGTGCATGATTCTTATCTGGAGTGTTATTTAAGTATTGCTTTCTCCTTTATCTGCCTTACAGTTTTGAAAAAATACCTTGCCCCCTCCCCCCACCCCGAATGAAAACAATTCGCAATTTTTTAGTCTGTGTGGTAATATCTTAGAATATACCTTCTTAATAAGTATTCCCTTCTCACATGATCATTTAAATCACCTGACTTATTCGTTAGTTTACCGTTTATCCATTTTGTTGTTGACTACAGGCAAATTATGTTTTCCGAATATGTTTATGAATAGTTTAGTTTCCTTTAATTTTCTCTGATCTTTAAAACTTCAAACAGCTTCTATTAAACAATCTTAAATGTGTCGTTAAGATACGAATAATAACTATTAACTATTAACATTTATGGAAAACAACTTCACCTCATCGACTGATTTTTTTTTCCCATCTTATTGATTGATCATGCATGTCAAAAACCCACCAATCTGACAATGAAATATTACTAAAAAGGTTTTTTTTTTATTTGAAAAGACCATTATTTGATTTGCATCATTGGATTTGCTTAGATATTTTTTCCAATAAAATCTTAGAAAAATGAGGTTTTTGACAGAGTCACCTGCCCTTTAAATGTTCATTTTCAGTGTATTTCAAGGCAAGCCTTTCTCTTCATAAACATTTCCAATCACTTTAATCGTAATCCTGATTTTAATTCTATTCTTTTTAATCAAGTTTTCTCTACCAAACATTTAAAAAAGTCCATCGATAATATGAATGTACTGTAAAGTAGGGTAAAGTAGAGCTACCATACCATGCCTCCATTGTTAAACCTGTATAAATAGAATAGTCCCTTTTCTGGATGGACTTTTATCTATGTGTTTTCGTCAAAAATATGAAGTAACCTATACAATTGAAAATGTCGGTAAATGTGTGAAACAAGTGAATAATGGATATTTCTCATATTTATATATTCATTGAATGAAATTATGTCTTTCATATACTTTATGGTGGTCCTAAACAAAAACAAATCTGATCAGAAATATTTGTTTTTCAGGTGTTCTTCAAAACATGAAAAAAAACAGACGCTACAATTTTCCTGTGTATATTAAGGCTCTGTTGTAGCATGTATATATAGTTCATCTAGGTGTTATTCATCCTGAAACGTTGCATAATATGGATTTTTTGTGACATTTTTCAGACCCTTATATATATATCTTTTTGAGGTCATCACTACAGAAGTTTTATGGTCATCATGAACTCATTACTGTGTATCCACCAGCACCATGCGAACTGATTCGTTCAATGTGTCATAATTCATAGTTTTTCTTTCCTCTTTCGTCTACCCTCGCTTTGACCTTTTATGAGTAACTCGGCGGGTGTGTCTAGAAAAGCAGAGAACGCTTACCCTACCGGTGCACCTGGTCCATGCTTGTAGTATTAGTGCAGTCCCAGTTGCTCATTTACTTTTGTTACTTTGTTTGTATTATTTTGATTATTTTATGTTCTTTGCTGTTCGTGTCTGTTTTCCATGTGTTGTCTTTGTCCCTGGATATTCCTTTGATTTCCACTGGTTCCCGTGATTACTCTTTATATTTATCTTTGGCTTTTGTCTCTGAACATATTGCCAATTAGGCTTATTTGTATCTAGATAAATGTGTTCCTAATCTTCACAATCTACCGTTTGTTATTGCGTTCAAGTTATTCATTTATTAGATTTTATTGAATTAGGGGCAACCAATGGCAGACCATATTGATAATTTTATAAGCACCTTATACAGTCGGCCTGTAAGCACACGTAAGCTCTGTTTTCCTTTACATTATTTACATATCTTTTAATAAACCGGCAAAAATAGATTTAATGAAAGGTATTCCGTTTTGAGGCTTGACTTCATAAATAATTTCAATAATAATTAATGCTGTAAAATCAAAGTTGTCAAACTATCGCGATATAGGAATACTTAACAAGTTTCATATTTCCTTCAAGCATGTTTTATGATATAATGATGTTTTTCGTGTGCAAGCAGTATAATTGGATTTCACTATTGCTTCGAATCATGACGATTGGTAGCAAAATGAGATTAATTCAGTAGCACTCCAGCTAAGAATCATTACATGTTTTTGTTTTTGTTTTGTTTATTTTGTTTTTTGTTTTTGTTTTGTTTTTGTTTTTTGTTTTTTTTTTGTTTTTATTTTTGTTTTTTTTTTGTTTGTTTGTTTTTTTTTTTTTTTTTTGTTTTTTTTTTTTTTTTGGGGGGGGGGGGTAAAATGTTAATTTGTGTATTCAAATCTCTTTGTTGTATGTGGCTGTTTCCCTGTCTTGTATTTGTTCTTGTATTATGCTCTATTCATTTCTACTAAAATCTTGATTCCCTTGATTAATCTTCCAAATTGTGATAATTGTTTTGAAAACGTACACATTTTTATTTTTGTTATTAATTTGAATTTCTTTCAAGGATGTTTTATAATATATCTTTGTTTTTCTTTTTTTTTTCAAGCAATACAATTGGATTGCACATTTGCTTCTTATCAAAACAAGTGTTAGTAAAATTAGACGAATTCAATACCACCCAGCTAAGAATCATACAAAATGTGCGCCTTGTTTCTTTATGTCTTTATTTTTGGCATTTTGTTATATTTGTTGTAGAAAGCAGAAATTAAGAATTTGCCTTTCATATAATCCTTTGAACTATAACAATTAATTGTAAAATTAAAATTAAGGGAGATAACTCTTAAAACGACATCGATATACTATATTGATATCAATATGTAATATCTTCTAAGACAAAAACAAACTAGAATGAATAATTATGTAGACACATTAAACAACTTAATAGAGAATGCTGTCCTCATAATGATATTCAAAATAAAGTAATAGCTTGATTTCAGTCTGACAGGACGTTACGCCATGTTGTACCTTTCATACAGTGCAAGATAGTTTTGTAATTACATCACTAAAATTATCATACGAGCTTCAATTATAACATAAATTAGAATCCGATATGCCATACGAATATATTTTTCTTGCTTAAGCCAGACAGTCCGCACCACAATTAAGTAAAGCGGGGGAAAATATATATATATATATACACAAAAACTGTCTCTTATGAACATACATTGTTTGAATGTATGTTACACGATGTCACATAGATTATATTGTCGAGTCTTTGGTCTTTGGTCTTGTGTGAAGTAGTTCATCATTAAACATATCATCCCATTCTAAACGAATAATAAAATGATTAAAATACACGTTACTTTTCAACCATATAGCAGTAATAAAATTTCCAAGAAAAACTTTACATTTTACAAGTTTTAGACAGAGTCTGCGAAAGAAACCGATTCTCCTTCAAGCTATTCTTCATTTAAAGAACTTCTATACTCACTATGGTAAAGTTTACATGTTACCATCTCAAGTGGAAAAATTATTTAAACCATTCATTACTTGAGGATAATCTACATTTTTATGTACATGGTAAAACCATTTTGTGAAGGTCCCAGGCTAACTCCGTTAGAATTTTTTGTAATATACGTGTTGATTTTGTGAATAGCAATAGGCACAGCGGGACATTTTGTTCATTTTTTATATTTCGAGGAAGTCTCTAAATTTTCAAAATGTTCAAAAGGAAACTAATGCGACTTTGTATTGAAGCATAAGTCTGGACTGTGAGTGTGTATTGAAGCATTATTCTGGACTGTGAGTGTGTATTGAAGATTAGTCTGAACCGTGAGTGTGTATTGAAGATTATTCTGAACCGTGAGTGTGTATTGAAGCATTATTCTGGATTGTGAGTGTATTGAAGATTAGTCTGAACCGTGAGTGTGTATTGAAGATTAGTCTGAACCGTGAGTGTGTATTGAAGCATAAGTCTGGACCGTGAGTGTGTATTGAAGCATTATTCTGGACTGTGAGTGTGTATTGAAGATTAGTCTGAACCGTGAGTGTGTATTGAAGATTAGTCTGAACCGTGAGTGTGTATTGAAGCATTATTCTGGATTGTGAGTGTATTGAAGATTAGTCTGAACCGTGAGTGTGTATTGAAGATTAGTCTGAACCGTGAGTGTGTATTGAAGCATAAGTCTGGACCGTGAGTGTGTATTGAAGCATTATTCTGGATTGTGAGTGTGTATTGAAGCATTAGTCTGAACCGTGAGTGTGTATTGAAGCATAAGTCTGGACCGTGAGTGTGTATTGAAGCATAAGTCTGGACCGTGAGTGTGTATTGAAGCATTATTCTGGATTGTGAGTGTGTATTGAAACATTAGTCTGAACCGTGAGTATGTATTGAAGCATTAGTCTGAACCGTGAGTGTGTATTGAAGCATAAGTCTGGACCGTGAGTGTGTATTGAAGCATTATTCTGGATTGTGAGTGTGTATTGAAGCATTATTCTGAACCGTGAGTGTGTATTGAAGCATTAGTCTTGACGGTGAATGTGTATTATCCAAAGTCATTCGTGAGTTGCCTTTTTAACAAATCCAAGTAATTGCTTAAAGACGTCGGTTAATGTTTCAAATAGAGAGACTTCAAAAGAAGTGAACGGAACAATGAAAACATTGGGTAAAACAATTGCAACGGCTTTTGGTAGTATAACATACTTTCAAAAAATCAATGGATATTGTAATCAGAAGTTTTATCGGAAACATTTATGATCAATTTTGATTAAAACCGATCTTGAATCTGTACTGTCATACAGTCATTTAATATACACAAGTTTCAATGTTAGTTTATACACAAAAATATTCTGAAATATGATACTTAGGTATTGTAGTGGCAAATATGTACGAAAAGAGTTCTGAAGTTATAAGTATATGTTCTCGCCAATACTTGCTACTCATCGATTGAACTAAGTTGTTAGTTCACTGTAATATATTATATATTACTGTCGTTTGTGTTGGTAATTCATCTCCAAAAACGTCAAAAATAAATTGTGGTATTATCTTCACCTGCTAAAGCTTAGTAATTAAATGCAGAACACTGAAAAGCTCAAATCTTCCTACAATTTTGTGAATATAATTTTCCCCACATCAACAGTAAGCATTAAGCATCTTCAGAAACTATTCCATCTGACATCAGCAGGAAGGATTCTGAGACGTTTGATACATTTATAAATCATGAATTGGACTGAAGTGGAAATATTTTTTTAATAAAACTTGTGGTCGGTTGTTCCGAAATTGTCTATATCCGCCGTAATGTTTGTTCTATGGAATTCCCTTCTATTGACTATTCCTATTTAGTATTATTTTGAATGTGACAAGAGTAATCATGGGAACAAAGGTTATAACGGTAATCAAAAGAATGTAATCAAGGGACAAAGACCAGACATGGAAAACAGAAATATACAACAAAGAACATAAAGTAACTAAAATCATACATAAAATGTAACAAAAGCAAATGAGCAACTTGGACTCCACTAAAAATTGGAAGCATGGACCAGATACATCGGTAGGGTAAGCGTCCTCTGCAATTGTGCCGTTACTCTTTCACTTAAGGAAACAACGATTTAAAAACAAGTTATAATGCATTTTAGAGAAAAACGAACCTACCACACTAGATAACGACTCTCAGTATTCTCAGTGTAAATCCTAGCATAATATTTCATAAATATCCAGTGTCTGTTGTGCAAAACACTCATTAAAATTATATATCACTAGACATCCTCGTACTTGCTACTACTTTGACAGCCTTGTAATAAGTGTGTAATGTTACTACATCCGTATAGAACTATTCAATAAATTGCGTGCAATTGATCTGTGTTGACAGGATACTGTGGTTGACAATTCCCAACTGTGATTACCATGGATGTGGTCACTGAAATGGAGTCCCACACGGTTCTTTGATCAAACATGTTTAGTTGTTGTTTTTAATTAGTAGGAGTTAAAATTCAAAACAAAGCTTCACACGTTTATGTACATATAGAATTTCAAATTATTCATTTAGAATTCAACTATTATATACTCATTTCATTGTTCAACATATTGAAGGTAATTGATCCTTTACGGGGTAACTGGAAGCCTGGATTAAGTGCACCAGTAAGATAAGCATCCTTTGATTTTCTAGAAACACCGGCCGTCCGAGGTAGACGAAAGTGGAATGGAAAACTATGACACGGTGAACAAATCAGATCTCGTGCTGCAGATAGATACACCGTACCAATCCACGAGTTCATGATGACGACCACCAAACCTGTGTATGATGACTTCAATCTAATAGTAACAGACCCCAGTTACCGAAGGCTAATTGCAAAACATTTAGCGCGATACAAAAAGTGTGCGTAGTGTCGGCAAAATTAGGCATAACGTATGAGTTGTGATATAACCCCATGCATGTGTTGAAGGAAATTTGCCACAGATGAAAGGAAAGATGGCAATGTAGAATGAAAATTCATCGCGTTTGTCGTAAAGTTTGGTCAATATTTTTTGTTTTCCATCGATCTCAAAGTGTAGGTTAAGATATGAGTTTGACTGCGGAGTGTCTGTAGTGTCCTTAATTTCGAGATCTTTGGGGTCGATGCCATGTATGAAATCTTCGAAACTAGGATTGTTTAACGGAAACTGAAATCAAATGATCTGCCTAAACGATATTTCTTCCTTTCAGACCGAATGGGACAAAAGAAAATTGTAATGTTAGTGTAATTTTATGCAGAATGAGCCAGCAAATTCAAAGTTTCATAAATTATACCAGCATAAGTGACTTCATCATGTAAGTCCTGAGTTGTGTTAGGTAACGTTGCAGGTCAGTACATTCTCTATAAACTAGCTGTAAAACTCCACTGTTGACGGTATAATAACAATCACATTAAGATATTCTAGGTCTATAGATATTTTAAATTTATACAGTCATTCAATCTTCGAAAAGAACCATGTATTAATTTATAAGAGATTGAGCATTACATTTGATTTGCATTTGCAATCTGTTTTTATTCTGTTACATTTATTTTTCAATTCATTTGCATGTGTGTAAAAGTTATGGTCATTTATATGATACTTTAATGTTTTATTTGGTTTTAAGGTTTTACATTGATTTATTGACAAACATTACCCTAAACAGTGAAACCAGAACTGAGAATGGATGGTAAGTTTGATATCGTAGATGATTTCAAGATAACATTCGGGGAATGTGGATCATTTTAGAGGATAGAAGTGTTTAAAAAAATCATCAAGAAATTAATAGCTTTAGAATAATGGATTGTGACACTTATGCCGTGTATGATACTAGAACCATGAACCATGTTTTTTTTCGTCCATGACTTCAAAATGTTATTTATGCTTTAATTTGTACATAAGAATATTGTTTTTTCTTTCAATCAGTATAGGTAGGTTTTTAAAGCAAGACTAACTGCCATTTCGCTTTTTTACAAAGAAAACAGATTGCATCATTAATAAATTATCCATTGAACTCTTATGAAAACTTATTACAAACAGTTCGTCATCAATGCCCAAACAATTAGTCATCAATCCCTTATCAATCAGTCAGAAATCGCCAAAACCGACGACAATATTGTGTGATATACTGACTATCAATCAGTCAGAAATCGCCAAAACCGACGACAATATTGTGTGATATACTGACTATCAATCAGTCAGAAATCACCGACGACAATATTGTATGATATACTGCTGTATTAGTGATATACTGACTATCAATCAGCCGTATTAGTAGCATATATAGGATTTGGTACAATTATTATCAATCCGGGAAATATTTTCTCATAATTAAAAACAAAGGCAATAACAGAGTCTCTGGAACTTATAACTACTAGTATTAAACTTGCCTTTTTATCGTTCACTATACATAAAAAATGAAGGAGTTTCTAGAATATTGCAAAAATAAATAATGATGTACAAATGATAAAATTACAATACTTTATTAGGCATTATAACATCTGATGAGAGTAATACTTAACTATATTTAGAATTAAATCATCAGGATCACATGTCCTGCTGACAAATTAAACACATTATTTTATCTGCGGCAACATCCCTTCGGCTCCTGCGTATGGAGTGTTCATATCACAACTCATACGTTATGCCAGAGCTTGTCGAAACTACGCAGACTTTTTGTATTCTGCTAGAACTCTAACAAATAGGCTTCTGGAACAGAGTTATGTTGCTACAAGATTGAAGTCATCACTACAGAAGTTTTATGGCCGTTATCATGAACTCGTGGATCGTTATGGTGTATCCATCAGCACCATGAAAACTGATTTATTCAACGGGTCATAGTTTTCCTTCCCTCGTTTGTCTACCCCGGACTTGACTTTTTATGAGCAACTCGGTGGGTGTTTCTAGAAAAGCAGAGGACACTTACCCTACCGGTGCACCTGGTCCATGCTCCCAGTTTTTAGTGGAGTCCGAGTTGCTCATTTACTTTTGTTACTTTGTATGTATGATTTTAGTTACTTTATGTTCTTTGTTGTGTATGTCTGTTTTCCATGTCTGGTTTTTGTCCCTGGATTACATTCTTTTGATTACCGCTATAACCTTGGTTCCCTTGATTACTTTTTCAATTTTTGTCAGGGGCATGGAATAATTCAGGACAGCTCTAGCATAGCTTAAGTGGAAGATATCAGACCTTTATTTCAAGTTTATACCAATTCAGACGGTTCGTGCAATAGCCATAATAAGGCGCACATAACTCTGGACAATCTTATCAACAAAAGATACTTTATTTACCCAGATTTTGCGGATATATCTTAATTCCGAATCCTAATAAAGTTTTATAATTTATATGACAAAGACGTACCTGAATCTAATACTTAATTTCATTTTTACGTCTTTTTTTAGGTTAAGCATTCACTGAAATTAAAATAGTTACAGTATATTTATTTTTGATTTTGTTTCTAGGTATATAGACATGCACCAGCGCATCTTCCGAATCAGAAAGAAACAGAATACATACATAGTAGATTTTGTAGACTTTAATATTCTGATCGTTTTCCCAATTTGGTATATTCTATATTGTAGCCTTCTATCACTATATTTCTTAGCTTTATGTGGATGCAAATTCAACACCAGTTAGACAAACTACACTATAAAGATTTCTAAAGATTCTGCTTTTGAACAATTTTTAACAATTTTACCCGGGAAATATTTCTGTGAATGTCATAAAATTAGTGTTCCAGAAAACAGCTTCAAACTATTCTACTCAAAAAGAGTTCTTTCTGATGCTGCAATAAAACAATTCCTAACGGTTTTGTCCTAAAACTATTCCCTACTGTTGTAAGCCTGATAACTTTGAACCATGAATTTTCTATCCTTGACAATTCTAGAAACATAAGCACTGACAGAAAATTATTAGAGAAGTTAAATGTTATTAGAGATTACAAATAAAGATGTGAAGATGCATTAACATGACAAATCATTGTTGTTTTTACATGCAGTGTTTAAATGTTTGAATCTGACATAGGAGAAACATCTTTTCTATAGGATAATAATTTAGTTGATCTTCAACAAAATTTTTCATTGGTTCGTTCTCTATGAGCAACCAAAATTATAGCTTGCTTTGGTACCGTGTCACCCTTTACAGCAATTTGTACAAAGTTCGCGATTCATATAATCAAAAACCACAAAACAAAGACTTGATGAAAAACATAATAAATACAAATTATTCATGTTATAAATAGATAAATAAGTTTGTCTAACACAATATCGTAAATAAATAAATATATAAACTTCGCATATAATCACAGTGTCCCTGGTTAGTTTATGCAATGCAGACACTGCACACCTATACTTCTTATAATTCTGTAACGATATTGTTAATGCTGACTATGTATTAAGTACGCCTTGACAAAATGAAATTTAATTTAGATTCAATATTAATACTGAAAAAGGCGATTGTTATCAGGCTCCATTGCAGTGGAAAACACACGACCACCCCCCTTTCTATACAGTTTTATATTTATTTGTTAATATGTCCATAATTGGTGGTAAAATGGCGTATAGGAATGTCAGTGTTGAAAGGTCTTCAAATTTAAATAATTTAAAAACCGTGGGATGGTACATAATTATAAATCTTGTCAGATAACTCATTTACAAAGGCATATATTCCAATAAACACCTATATACGGAAGTGTCGTGGGAAATGTTATCGCCTTTGATAATCAAAAGATTTCCTTCTTTACATTTATTATTTTATTGTTCGAGCACAAGTTCTTTGTGTTTCAAATAAGTATTCGATATTTATTCTTTAAGTATAGAAATATCAAAGATAATTGATTTTTCGGCATTATAGAAAAAGAATCGTTATTATGTTAGGCTGTGATAAAATTTAAATGTTGAACGAGCGAGATAAAAATAAATTTCTAAAAATTGAGAAATTAGAAGTACAAAAAAAAAACAGAAATTGAAAAATTCAAATTCACTAACAAAGAGTTATGGTAGCAAAATGTCTTTCTTATTGTGTTAAAAATTTCCTTGTATCAATTTACTTATTATAAAGGAATTTTAATTTAACTTTATTTTACTTATCCAGCGAAGCACCAATTCCCTTAAACGATTTATCAGGTAATATAATAATCTTTTTATGTATTTTACACCATCCGGAAATAACTTGGTGGAAGACCTTACGTCAAAATATATTACAGAAGAAGTAACTGTCAATGTATCATCGAAATAGAGCCTTGTTTGAATCCTTAGCACAAGAGAGCCCCTTGAACCCTACATTGCTGTGTTGAATCCCGTTAGAGAGCCCTTTGAACCCGCCATTACCGTGTTGAATCCTAAGCGTTAGAGAGCCCCTTGAACCCTACATTACTGTGTTGAATCCTAAGCGTTAGAGAGCCCTTTGAACCCTACATTACTGTGTTAAATCTTAAGCGTTAGAGAGCCCTTTGAACCCTACATTACTGTGTTCAATCCTAAGCGTTAGAGAGGTTTTTCGTTTGTTTCAGTGTGTGTGTGTGTGTGTGTTTGTGTGACTTCCTTAATTCTTTGGTGATGAGACACCCTAAAGTTTCATCACTTAAATAGTGGATAATAAACAGCTTTAAAAAATCTGATATACACCAAATGGCTTAAAACTCGAAATTATAGAACAAATTAAAATTAAACTAAAAACACGTATGAAATTAAGAATGTTTTTATATACAAGCAGCATGATGTGTACCAATAAAAACAAGAAAACTACTGTCAATATCTGAAACTTGTGAAAAAGTTCTCTGTTGGAGACATCTTTTAGTTTTTTGCACATCCTAATCACGTATACATGTATCACCCATAAGTGTTTTTATCTTCTAAAAATACTTAAACTTGTACTCACTTGCTGTGTAAATCCAAAACCAAAGGCATACTACTTCCGATTTCTATAAACCATCAGCAGCGACCTTGTTCCTATCCAATACATATTTCCTTTGACAACGATTGTGTTCAACTCTGTATTATAAGAACTAAGCCATTTAGTATTCATTTGATTTTTTAGATCTAACAATTAATCTTGTATTCAGAATGTAAGGCTGAAATTAATCTGTGGAGATACGGTGTCAGAAAGTATGTATACTATGATAATTGTGTGTCCTCCTCAATAAATATAAAACAACGCCTTCTCAGACGTAAAGTAATATTATCGCTATTTTGTTTCAAAACCCCTTGATCTTGTTATTTTCAATCTCACGCCAGTCGAGTGAGAATAACAATTATCGCTAGTTTCTATGTCCTCGCGTGACATATAAGAAACAGCGTAGGAATATTTGACGACCAAAATAACCGTCTCTTTGTTTACTACATATGAAATAATGGCTAATTTGTGGCAATATTGTCTAGTCTACAAAGGAAAATGATTAAAACAGTAAATTACCCGATTAGCATGAATACTCCCACCCCAAAAAAACAAACAAACAAACAAACAACAACAAAAAATAAATGCGACAGTCAGAGTTAACTGATTTTTTTTCAAATGAAGTGTATCACATCTGAACAACATACGTGACGTCACGTAGCACGTTGCCGAAAAATAGTCCCGATATGAAAATTTTGCAGCGCTTATAAAACTTACATATTTAGGTCAGGACTACTGAAAATAAAAGAAATCTAATACCTTACAATTCAGCAAAACATCGATGACAGATTATTTAATATTTTTTTTTATCTCGCGGACGTTTCTCATGCTCATCTCATCTGGCGTCAAAGCCGCTCGACGAGATAAGTATGAGAAACTCCCTCTCGTTGAAAAAATAATAAATAATTTAATATTATTTTGATGATTGTGTAAAACGTATTAATTTTCGCGGTTAAAACTAATAGTTATACAGTAATAATAGTTCTTTTTTTCGCTTCTTTGTCCATCACGAAAATAACAAAAATTAGTACATTGCGAGAATAAATACGTTCACAATGCTATTGTCAACTATATCTTCAGAGGAAAGAAGAAGAATAAGAAATGGTTTGACAATACAAACGAGAGGAAGTCCTAGGATGAAACAATACCGGAAACAACATTATATAACATAAAATGGACAGTACAAAATGTACTAAGAGCCAAGGTAAACCACGTCGCTCCGATTGTTGAGCAGTACTGGTTTCTTGCAAGATTCATGATTTTTTTGCATTGAACTTCTAGAAAGAGATATAACATATTTGACATTTGAAAGTTATAGGTACTACTAAAACCTTATACACCTTATAAATCAAATCTATTTTAAGTTATATCAATAATAATAATTATTGATTTTTTCTCCGGAATCCAAAAATTTAAACACAAAGCTGCTTAATATTTGTTTAATATTGTTTTAAAAAATGCGTTATGTGACTTGCCGTTCTTTCGTGATATGATGCATACTATATTTTTAACCATCCAACATATTCACAATGAGGGCTGTTTTCTTTTCACATTGTTGGAACCATTAACAAATGCAAAAGATGACAAATAACAGCTGCTGACGAGGTCAAACTGCATGATTGGTATTGGTATATCGTTACGGTGTATCCATCTGTATCATGAAAAGTGATTTGTTCAACGTGTCATAGTTTTCCTTTAATATTTCGTCTACCCCGGACTTGACTTTTTATGAGCAACTTGGCGGATGTTTCTGGAAGCAGGGGATGCTTATCCTACTGGTGCCCCTGGTCCATGCTTCCAATTTTAGTGGAGTCCGAATTGCTCATTCAATTTTGTTACTTTGTATGTATTATTTTAGTTTACTTTATGTTCTTTGCTGTGTTTGTCTGTTTTCCATGTATGGTCTTTGTCCCTGGATTACATTCTATTGATTTCCGCTAGAATTTTGGTTCCCTTGATTACTCTGTAATACATTGTGGATTTCAACGTTGAAAGCGAGGTACAATGCCTGGCAGTACAAAAACTATAAATTATGGAATCTTCGAACATCACAATTAGTGTATGATATCAAGAATACATAGCCATGCTCCTCAGATAAGTCTATATATGTTTCTGGCAAAACATTTACGGATTTATTTGAACAATCAGAATTGAGAAAGATATACAAGATTTATGTATGCGAATACTTTGTGTGAATGTCTCAACAGACAATGAAGAATGTATGAGTATTTTTGACTAAAAAATCATTTTCAAAGTAGACTTTAATTTATATTGTATTGTATTTAGTTGTTTCGTTGAACGAAATTTAAAATTTAAGAACAGGGGAAACCTTGTTATATTCATGTGGAATATTGCTTTTGTCTTTCGCTGTGTTTCGCCATATTTTAAGATTGTTCACAGGTTGTATTTTATATTTTGTCATTCTATATGGAAATAATCATTTAGTTTCAGATTTTATATAGCTCCTTGATTCTTACAAATACTTGTAGTTGAATTGCCGGTCAATCTTTATTTATGATTTCGTCAATCAGTCATTTTTCATTAGTTTAATGATACATCCAAGGACACTTTCGACTGTAACTTTCAATTGTTCGTCCTGATACATTGGAATTTCCCATGTGAAATTATTAATCACATTATTCGTAAAGTATTGGCTTTTTTCATTACACTGTATCAAATATAAGTGTTATGTATCAAAATGACTTGTTATAACATCCATACCAATGGGAAAGCTGAATACCAAAAACGGATTATGTAATATGTCGTTTTGTTGAGTTTATTATTTAATTCCGTTGATAGCATGTTTGATAGTGGGATAAAAAGTTTGTCGTCTTTCATCTTTCAGACTTAAATTTACCATGAGACACTGGATACATCACTATTTATTTTTGTTTTAATTTTGAAAATTTAACAATGATGAAAATATTTACTGTAAACGTGTTAATTTTCGCGGTTGCTTATTTTCGCGGTTTCTATTAAATGCACATATTTGATGGTGGGTATCGATTTTCGCGGTATCAAAAATCGTTAGCAAAATATAGTGTTAGCAAATCCATTTCGCGGGTACTATTTTTCGCGGTTTTCTGTTGACGAGTACCGGAACAATCGTGTTTATCGTCAATTTTTGTCACATTGAACGAATACGGGAATCGTGTTTATTGTTGTCCATTTTTGTTACATTGAACGAACACCACGGGAATCGTGTTTATTGTTGTCCATGTTTGTTACATTGAACGAACACCACGGGAATCGTGTGTATTGTTGTCCATTTTTGTAATGTTTTACGAGCGATGAAATAATCGTGCGTGTTGTCGTTCCTTGTTGTAATGAGCGAGCACCTTCATTACCGTGTTTTCTGTTGTCCATTTGTCCTGTGACTAGCTAGAATTTCTGAGATTTCTAGCTGTACGTTAGATAGCATTTCAAGCATAAAGTGGTGCGATTATGCTGTGTAATAATAAATTTCTTATTGATTTAAAGTTTCTTTTCAGTTTTTCATTTGTGTAAGTTGTATTCATAAGTCCTTCAATAAGTATTTACTTTTTTATCAAATCATTTGATTTTACTATCAGGATAACAAATCTAGAACTAACAAAGTACTTTTACATGAAACATATTACACTCTCTTGCTATAGGGCTGATGCTGCTGACGAAGCAGGCCATGCTTTGCCTTTCGGGCGCATGAAAACAATGCAATGTTGTCGAAGTTTTTCTTTTTTTGTTTTTCAGAATGATTTGGTTTCTTTTACAAAAATGATGATATAACTCTCAAAAATTAAAGAAGGAATTGCACAGTAGTTTTATCGGGCTTTTCAATTGCAATAAATCACCAACAATTGTAAATGTGTATAATATTATGTTACATAAAATGGTCACAATGGAAACAAACCTGGGAACAGGAATGGGTAATTGTGCTATCCGCTTGTGTCGTTCATAGGGCGAAAGAATAACATTATAAAAAAAATATATTTTTGTTTATAGTTCAGACTGTTATTTTTGCTGTTTTTTTTCTGTGGATGACTACACAAGAAATGGATTAAACGAGAACAAGAAAACATTGCTTCTCAGAGTGGGTTAAGGCAGTTAGAACTTAAATTTTGAAACATTTTAGGTAGGTCAATGAGTGGCATTGCTACATCAGTTTTCAAAGAACCCGATGTAGCAAATCATTGTGTACATGACAAATATGTTGTCGTACCAGCAGACAAAGCCCACAACAACATTGTTTTTGTCTGCATACAGTATTACATCAAAATTTTACAATCAGAGGTAGACGTAGAAAATATCAGTAATAAGACCTATATTGCTACCACGCTCTCCAAAGAACTACAAATGTGTGCTACCCTCTTTTGGTCTCTCTACCAAAGACGGTGATTGTGATCTACCGTCTATGTACTGGATTCCTTAACACCACAATAACGCATACAAACAACACTAAATGACTGAATCTGCAACATGCACCAACAAACCTCTTTCAAAACTTTAAGCTTCTATACTCACAACTGACAAAGCGAGAATCAGGTCCAAAACCACGAGACTTGTTACTCCCGTAGTAATATTAATTCAATGTGGATCCTGAAAAACTTAAATGATCTTCTGGAAACCCTCAATTCAAGTTTATTTCTAGAACACAATAGCATTAAAACTTATGTTTTTTTTTCAAATTTTTATACTTCCTTTCCTCAAAAACATTATACATCGTTGTTACTAAAAAAAGACGGTACACCTAGATACAAAAATGTATTTATTGGTACAAATTCCTCATACCTCATAAAAAAAAACAATTCCACATCATCTTCCAAATATACTGAAAAAATGTTAACATATTTGTCCAGTGTGGTGGACGCGTTTTTCAACAAATAGTCGTAATTCCAATGAAAAAAAAAATCTCTCCTCTGACATATTCCTTCACTTTTATGAGGCTGACTTTATAGTTGATCTGTTCCAGAAGCCTCATTCTAAGAAGACTAGCGCGATACGAAAAGTCTTCATCATTACGGCCAGATCTGGCATTGCGTATGAGTTGTCACAGATGAAAGGAAAATTGACTATAAGGAATGAAAAGTCATCGCGTTTGTCGTATAGTTTGATCAATAGTTTTCCTTTACTACTTTATCATCGATTTCAAAGTGTTGGTCAAGATATAATGCTGACTTCACAGTGTCTGTAGTATCTTTCATCTCAAGTTATTTGGGGTAGATGCGATGTATCAAATCTCCAGAACTAGGATTGTTTAACGATAATACGTCATCTTTATAGCGAAAACTGAGATTGAAAATTCTAGCGAAACCATATTCCGTCTTTTCGATAGAACTATGTTGCTTCAAGATTAAAGTCATCGCTACAGAAGTTTTATGGTCGTCATCATGAGTTCGTGGATCGCTACGGTGTATCCATCTGTATGCAGCACGAAATCTGATGTGTTCAACGTGTCAAAGTAGTGTTGCTTGAAAATCAGAGGACGCTTATCCTACCAGTGCACCTAATCCATGCTCTCAGTTTTAGTCAGAGCTGCTCATTTACTGTTTTTACTTTGTATGTATCGTTTTTCGGTTATTTTATGGCATTTGTTCTTAGATTACATTCTTTTGATCACCGCTAGAATCCTTGACTACACTTTATGGTGCTGATATACGCGATTAATTGTTTTATTTTTCTCTAAAGCCTTTGTGAAAATATATTGTATCAAAGATGGTGCAATATCATCTAGTGAAAAAACAAAGAAAAAGGAAAATAGACCATGACAAAACATGAAAATAAGTGTTGTAGAAAATAACCTTTGAACATTCTAAAGCGGGCGATTTGCCGAGATTTTCTTTTCGCAAAATGATATATGTTTATCAAAAGACTATTTGAACATAAATCCAACTATGCGACAATATCTCGCGACATCCCCTCACCTGAAAGGTTGACGAATGTGACCAAATCACCCAAATTTGCATGGGCACGATATATATCGGGAGATAATTTTTATGAAATATAGGGAGACTACCGCCGAAAGCGGAAGACTTAACACCTATGTAATTGATGGAATCCGATTAAGTGTTTAGCCAACAATCTCATATCATATAGCTCTAGTTATTCGATTTCTTGCAATTCATATAACACCAAGTATAATTATTATGTGCTTAACTGCTTAATAACATTTTTTTTCTGAGGGGGAGGTAGACAGTTTACTGCTCACTAATGAAACATTCTCTCGTACCCAAAAATAAGGTTTCATTTGTTAGTTAACGATTAGTTTTCTTTCTAAACATTTTTACTAATAACTCGTATTATTGATATCACCAATTCATGCTCACCTGTTCGAGGAAAGAACTTAAAAGGAAGTAAATGTTTCCCCTTATTTTCAGAAACGTGTGTTTTTCCTATTTTCGTATTTAATTCAATAACTACTGTAACTGTTTAATTTATATGGCGTTAATTCTTTGTATAATTTAGTCACCAATCCAATAATACCAATATTGATAAACTCATTTAGTTCTGTCTCATCAGTTTATATCCGGAACAGGTATATAAATATAATGGATCAGAATATCTGATGATTTTGTCGACACTTCACAAAACACCTAAAAATGATTATAAACTTTTGAATTCGTCAGAACAGAAGAATACAATACATTCGTTGATGCCTTTATTCATAATGTATATGTTAGTTTGTTACACTTGTTTCATAGTGTTTCTTTCATATTTTGTCTACCCCGGACTTGACATTTTATGAGCAACTTGGCTTGTGCTTACCCTACTGCTTTTCTTGGTCCATGTCCCTAGTTTTTCAGTAGAATCAGACTTGATCATATGATTTTCTTCTTTGTACGTGTTAATTGTTTTGTAATTCTATGTTCTGTTTGTGTGTCTGTTTTCCTTGTCTGGTGTTTATACTTAGATTATATACTTTGAATTTCTGCATCTTGTCTCCCTTGATTTCTTTTTGTATGGGTTCTTCTATATTTGCATGTTTATCTATTTTGTTGGTTCGTTCTGCTAGACAAATATTTTTTAAATGGAAGGAACGGGACTGGAAAATTATTGCAAATGTCACTTTCATTCGACAAATTTAGTACATTTCAATATATCGAATAAAATCAATAAAAGAAAAGTGCAAATTCTTATTTTCCTTGTTTTTGTTTTATTTATTCATATTTATTGTAATACGTGTTTTACATATCTCGAGTTATTACTCATCCAGACAAGCTTCTGCTATAGAAATAAGTTCTAGCTATTACCCATCCAGGCAATCTTCTGCTGGAAAAATTTGTTCTAATTATTACCCATCCAGACAAGCCTCTGCTGGAGAAATAATTTCTAGTTATTACCCATCCAGATAAGCCTCTGCTGTAGAAATTTGTTCTAATTATTACCCATCCAGACAAGCTTCTGTTGGAGAAATTTGTTCTAGTTATTACCCATCCAGACAAGCTTCTCCTGGAGAAATTTGTTCTATATTACCCATCCAGACAAGCTCCTACTTGAGAAATAAGTTCTAGTTATTACCCATCCAGACAAGCTTCTGCTGGAAAAATTTGTTCAAGTTATTACTATTCCAGACAAGCCTCTGCTGGAGAAATTTGTTCTAGTTATTACCCATCCAGACAAGCTGCTGCTGCAGAAATAATGTCTAGTTATTACCCACCCAGACAAGCTGCTGATGATGAAATCAGTTCTAGTTCAATCACAAAATGTAAATCCACTGAAACCATTTGTTTTAGGATCTTCAATCTAGAAATACAATTATAATACTTATTTGTACCAATATCGTGTCATTTAATGGAGACAAATGACAAATAAATGATACAAGAAATTGTTCAATAAACAAATGACGATTATGTGGCTGTTGTATTACCGAGATTTGTCTGTATTGTATATGTTGAAGTCAGTGTCACTCTATTTGGTGTAAATTATTTTGTTTCTTGCAGTGATATATTTCATATCTAGATGTTATCTGTGATATTTATGATTCTTGAAAATAATTTAAGTAGATGATTCTCTGTCAAATGTAAAACGCACCAAGTAATGTATTAAACAGTGAAACATGTACATTATTGTAATGTTGAGCGAGCATCGTAAGGATCGAGTTTGTTGTTATCCATTTGGTCCTCTTTAGGTCATATGACGAACTAGAATATCTAAAATTGTACGTTATAACACATTACATGCAGAATACTGTGCAGTTGTGTTTGTAATAAACAAAACTATTAATTTTAAGTAACCTTAATCTTCATTTATCACAAGTCATTTTTATTATATTACAAATGTTGCAATAACGACTTTTTTAATATAATAAGATCAAAAATGAGCATTCAGAACGTACACAATTTCCTTAAATAAAAATTGTATTCCCGGATTTTATTTTATTACAATGCGGTGAATGCTGCTCGTAGAGCAAGCCATGCTTACCCTTAATGAGCAACTGATGTCACTCTCGTTTTTTTAAAGAGTTCATGTAGCAATTACTATCGTTTTTTTGTATGGTTTCTTGATTTTTGTATGTAATTTAAAAAAAATCCATGTTCGCTTATCATTTGTGTAGTATGTATGTAGGTCGTCCCTGCATCATATCGCCACGGATTTGCCATATACTTTGCTTTTGACGTCTCTGAATTGTCTTCCTATTTTTGAAAGAGTAATCAAGGAACCATGGTTATAGCGGAAATCAAACGAATGTAATCCAGGGACAAAGACCAGACATGGAAAACAGACATACACAACAAAGAACATAAAGTAACTAAAATCATACATACAAAGTAACAAAAGCAAATGAGTAACTCGGACTCCACTAAAAACTGGGAGCATTGACCAGGTGCACCGGTAGGGTAAGCGTCCTCTGCTTTTCTAGAAACACCCGCTGAGTTGCTCATAAAAAGTCAAGTCCGGGGTAGACAAACGAGGAAAGGAAAACTATGACCCGTTGAATAAATCAGTTTTCATGGTGCTGATGGATACACCATAACGATCCACGAGTTCATGATGACGACCATAAAACTTCTGTAGTGATGACTTCAATCTTGTAGCAACATAACCCTGTTCCAAAAGCCTATTTGTTGAGTTCTAGCGCGATACATAAAGTCTGCGTAGTTTCGGCAAGCTCTGGCATAACGTATGAGTTGTGATATGAACACTCCATACGCAGGAGCCGAAGGGATGTTGCCACAGATGAAAGGAAAGTTGACAATTGTGAATGAAAAGTCATCACGTTTGTCGTAAAGTTTGGTCAATAGTTTTCTTTTACCATCGATTTCTAAGTGTAGGTCAAGATATGAGGCTGACTTCACAGTGTCTGTAGTATCTTTTATCTCAAGTTCCTTTGGGTAGATCTGATGTATCAAATCCCCGAAATTAGGATTGTTTAAAGATAACACGTCATCTATATGGCGGAAACTAAGATTGAAGGATCTAGCCAAACAATATTCTTTCTTTCTGATCAGATCAGCTATAAAGTCAGCCTCATAAGAGTGAAGGAATATGTCAGCTAGTAAAGGAGCACAATTTGTTCCCATTGGAATGTAAACCGTTTGTTGAAAAACACGTCCACCACACTGGACAAATATGTTGTCGATCAAAAATTCCAGCGTTTTGTAAACATCTTCCTCTGTATATTTGGAAGATGATTTGGAATTATTTCTTACAAAGTATGAGGAATCTCTACCAAGAACTATATATTTGTATCTAGGTGTACCATCTTTTTTGGAAAAACAACGATGTATAATGTTTTTAAGTCGGGATTTTAACTGAGTATGGGGAATAGAAGTATATAGTGTTGAAAAATCATAGGTTGTAATGCTATTATATTCAGGTAATAGTCTTGAACTGATTGTCTCCAAAAGATCTTTTGAATTTTTCAGGATCCACATTGAATTAATACCAATGCGGGAGTAACAAGTGTTGTGGTAAGACTGTAGACCCTCTTTGACAGTTGTGAGTATAGAAGTTAAAAGTTTTGAAAGAGGTTTGGTGGTACATTTTGCAGATCCAACTATGAAACGTTGTTTGTATGGATTCTTATGAAGTTTAGGAATCCAGTACATAGACGGTAAATCAAAATCATCGTCCTTGGTAGAGAGACCAAAAGAGGATAGCACAGATTTATGGTTTTCCACAATCTCTTCTTTGGAGAGAGTGGTAGCAGTGTAGGTCGTATCACTGCTATTATTTTCTACGTCTACCTCTGATAATAAACATTGGATATAAAACGTTTTGAAGACAAAAACAATGTTGTTTTGGGCTTTGTCTGCTGGTACGACAACATATTCGTCATGTATAGTAAACAATGTTTTTGCTACATCGGGGTCTTTGAAAACTGATGTAGCCTTGGCACTCATTGACCTACTTAAAACTTTCATTCGTTTCAAAATTAAAGACCTCACGGCCTTCAACCACTCTGACAGAGAATCAATGTCTTCTTTTATCCATTTTCTTGCATAGTCCTCGACGGCATAATTGTAAAGTTATAATTCCATTTTATGGAGCGTGGTTCACGGTACTTGGGACCTTTAGAAAGGATAATACGCAGAGATTCGTTTTCGATAATGGTTAAATCTCCCGTGAGCTTTGATATTTGTTCACCGATATAAAAAATGTATTGCTTACTATAGATAAACGCTGGTCTTTTTCGTCATCCATCGATTCTTTAAGTTGTCAAGTGTCATATTCATACTGATAGGAACCTTCACCTCTCTGAAAGAGCAATCAAGGGAACCAAGATTATAAATTTATGATTTATGTTAAACTGCATGTCTATTACCCGTAATGCCATTTTGAGTATCTTGGTCAAAGAAATGTTTTGTATTCTAGATATACCGTCTCATTTAGGTTAAATTAGAATTATATGCTTAGTCTGCAATATGATTTTAATTTCAAGGGAAAACCGCAAAATGAAAACAGTCAATAATTTAACATTGCCTCAAAACGACAATAGTCATCATATGGTGTTAGTGTTTGTTTTTTTATGAGATTTCGATGATTAATGTTAATGTTTCTCCTTATTTTGACTATCACCATGAGATCAGTAGACACAAGTGGAACGATCAACAATAAAACACAAGGCACGACTACTTGTGTTTTGTATGTTTCTTAAGTACTTCTCCGTCCAAGAATCAAGCAAAATGTGTATAATGTGTGGCACATGAAGAAAATTCACATTTTATTGCTTAATCCAAGTATTTATACCTTGACTCATAACCTCAAGAAATTGCTGTCAACGTGTTTGAAATGTTTGCCTTTTTAAGATATTCATAGGTCAAATTTAGTTGAAATGCACTATGGAAAAATGGCGGGAAATTTTTCCCGAACTTTTTCTTTATATAAGCAGTCAAAAAATATCTACTTCACCAATGCTTCATGACAAATTTAAAGAGCTGGTCAGTTTGTTTTCTAGATGTATTGAATGTATTTGAGGCAAAAAAAGACCAAATAAGGAGATATGATGTGCAACCCATTGACCGATTCTAACACAGAATAGTACTTAAGAATGAGAAATAGAATTAATCAGACAAACCCAAAAGACTCTATCTTACCGTCGTCTTAATTAGTCTCATCAGACAAAACAAACAGATAATGCTATTGAATGAGGCAGAATGTTGATCAAAAACATCATTTAATTTGTATACATCGATTACAATTAGGATAAACCGTCCAAAGGGACAGAACTCTATTGTTCTATTAGTATGCACTAACAATGTGACAGTAGGTAACAAGGTATATCACTATCCTTAAAGGAACATGGCGTGTTGGCAGTTTAAATAGCAAGTTGTTTAGTGGTGATGCTGGGTTTCTAACGTTAGTGGTGTAGCAATACAACTTATTATCTTTATTATGTCCGTTAGGGGTGGATCCAGACACTTTGGAAAGGAGGGGTATCAGCCGGGTGCTAGGACATGCGAACAATATTTTCCAATTTCGGCACGATCTTTAGGTGTGTAAGCTAGATAAGTCCCACGTTTTGTTGAGGCTGGAGTTTTAGCCGAACTTTTACTTGCATTATTTGACGGACTTCCAGTTATTTCACGGACTAATTCATTTGCGTTCTTTAGAGCATTGGGTCCTATACTATATCAGCCAATTCAGAATTTTCTGAAGGTACAATGTTTTTGGGTTTGAAAAAATTCAGAATACTCATTTTCGATTACTGGTATCCTTTACACATAACGATCGTTTGAAAACAAATTGGTGATAAAAATTTACAAAAGTATAATGGATGAGGTCGAAAAAACTAATGAGAACTATTTCTTCTCACATCTTAAATTCACTCATTAATCTTTCTACCGTTAATACCGGAAATTAAAAGAAAAGTTTCCTTGTAAAGTACCGAGGTATCGTATTAAGAAATGATCGTTACGTCGGCATAAAATTTTGCGGGTTTTATTTTCGCGGTTGTTGTCGATCCGCGAAAATGAGCGAAAATTAAACCCCGCGAAAATAACCCGCTATACGGTATTTGCCAATTTCGTCAACTTTACATATGAAAAGGGTGTGTCAACAGATTTGGGTAGTTTAGTTAGCACAGTCTGTAGTATCTTCCCAAACGGTTCTTCAGTTGAAAAGAGAGAAGCCGTTAAAACGTGATTGAGACAACAGCCCCGTCAAACTAGTATTACATGCAAAATCAAGAGGGACTGTCCATGCTTCAACACAGAGAAAATCTTGCTCTAAACCACCATTCTTATCATATAGCCAAAATGAAATGGGAGTTTAAAGGTGAACATTACCAACTTGTGTAACTCAATTCAGAAAAACAAAAACAAAAAAACAAATATACTAATATGACACATAATAACTTCGGTATAAGTTTCTGCATGACTTGGACGGGTATATGAGGTATTTTATAGTGGATTAAACCGTCTTAATTTCACAATACTTCGGTCAACAAATACTGAGAGCGCGTGGTCGAGTTGGTTTTCACTCTGACGTCGTACATCATATATCTTGAATTCGACAAAATCTTTAGCAGTGAAAAAAAATATGTATAAATGCTAGATTTGGTGTATGAATAAGAGAGAAGACAATTGAATATAGGAAGTCATGATGACAACTTTTAGTACATGATAAAAACGTATTATCTAAACCTATGGCAATTTTTAATGTGACAGCGAGTCTTTCTTAGATAAAGATTGGAGAATTAATCTGAAGTTTTTTCGTCTCGAAAAGGGTAATGTATTAGATATTTATTAAGCGGATAAACGCGTTACACATGCAAAGAAGGGCAACTCGAACTCGAAAATAGGTTAAGTGAAAATCAGTATTGGCATCGAAATGACGTCGGGTATATAATACATGTCTATTTTTCTTTGATGTTTGGATAAAAACTTTAAACGTACAAAAACATGTATGTTTAGCACATGTGAATAAAAAAGCAGTTTTCCAATGTCACCGCAACGTTCTGTACAAAATGATTAAGATATGAAGGCACGAGAGCGCATGCCCCTTGTATAGATATAATTTCAGCAAGTTATTCTACTTCTTCAAAGAGCAATAACTTTCAAAAGAACCATTTTTGTCCATAAGATAGAATCCATCTCTGTGGCCCCTACCGTGGCAATTAAGTCATATATACGAAATGGCTTTGGGAAAATAAAGCTTACCAACTCAAAGGTTTCAGTTTTTAAGTTGCTGATACGTGTATTTTTAGGGACTAATTTCGGTACTTTACAATCGCATATCATTCCCATAATTATATATTACTACTACACTTTAAGCTGTTGATCGGTGCCGTGTTTACCGTCATACATGTAGCTTCGTAGTTCTAGATTTATACGAGGTCAAAATGTACCTCTTAAATATCATACACACGTGTTCTACGTGTGTTTTTTGCTTGTATGCAAACGGGAGGTTTACATTAAAAGAAGACATGATCGGTTAGTATTGAACATTACTAAGTTTCCGATTCAGACACAAGGGGCTCGGTACAATTGACTATATAGGTCATATACATTATCAGGGCCCCGATATCAATAAACAGCCATTGCCAGTTAATTGTTTAATCTGGTACCTGGTAACCAGTTGTCTTGTTTAAAACATTCGGGTCATCACGGTTACGAAAGAGTAATTATATCAAGCGAACCAAGATTCTAGCGGAAGTTACCCGATTTTTGACCATATCGTATTCGTGCCATATCGGAATGTTAAAAGTAATCTAATATCAGTGGCATCGAATATTTGACGATTAGCGACTTTGAAGATTTCAGTCTTTGATTAATGCGGCACTCATATTCATTAAAGATATCTACCTATTGAGAAAGAAGTATGGAATCAAAAATAGTTTTCCTTAAATAACCACTCAAATTATGTATATGCGAATTGAGGTCGAAGTTCAAGATCAAAAGTTACATCCCGGACACAAGTTTGTAACGAACGGACGGACACCCTAATCATCTGTTAGCTGCCGCTACCTAACTTATCGAAGTAATTGGAAATGGCATCCCTTTGTATAAATCTGAAGAAAATATATAAGGAAATGTGTTGTAAGAGTGTCTACAATACCGTATGGATGTAGTTGAAAGACCGGTTAACCTTAGAAGATAAGACCGACCAGCGCCTAGTTCTAAACTGTCCCAGCTTTTGATGGTAACAACCTTTAATTTAAATCTTAGACAAGAGATTTCCAGGAGCCTAAATCGCTCACCTGGTTACATTTTTGCCTTTCAAGGGCAATAACTCTAACTTTAACAAGGGGTTGTCCGACAATTTTTAACAAAAAAAGACTTTGGTAGGACTTATCATAAGGACCATTTCATCAAATGACGTTTCATTCCATCTATTATAGTTTTCAAGATATTGGCTAGAAACTAAAAATAACGTAATTTTTTTTTACATTTGAAGGGCAATAACTCCTAAAAGGAGTCGTCTGAAAACTTTGATCCCTTTAAGACTTTTGTGGCCTTATAATAAGGATCATTTCAGCAATAGAAAGAATTTGGCTTCACCTAACGGTTTTGGAGATATATGAGGACACTTCTAACTGACCACTTTGTTCTATATTTAGTTTTTTTTCCACAGATCCATTCACCACTTCTATGAAAAATACCCTAAGGTACATTCATACCAAATTTGGTTTTATTTGGTCTTGCAGTATCAGAGGAGAAGATTTTTGAAAGAAATTACTTCACAAATAGCAAAAAAAAACGTTGAAAAGGGCATTAACTACAACGTAGCTAAACAGACTAAAACGAAAATTTTAATGCAGATAGATCTCATTATGTGGAACACTTTAATCCCATATCAGAAGTTGGCTAAACTTAATGGTTTTGGAGATATTCGCAGGAAACTAGTGTCTTTTTTTAGTAACGAAAGCCATGTTCGACGGATCAAAAATCCCCACAACATTTCTATGTAGGATACCCCAAAGGAACATTTATACCAAGTTTTGTTCTAATTGGTCAAATAGTGTCAGAGGAGATTTTGAAAGAAATAACATCAAAAATAGCACAAAAAACGTCAAAAGGGGCAATAACTTCAACAACAGATTAAAACGAAAATTTGACCAGAGATAGATTTTATTATGTTTTTAACCATGTCATAATTTTAAGCTATACCTAAGGTTTTGGAGATACATGTATATATGAAAAGCTTCTGGGTTCTATGTTCTATTTTTAGTAACGGCAGCCATGTTTTTGACGGATCAAAAATGTCCACATCAGTTCTATGCAGAATACCCTAAGGAAAATTCATACCAATTGTGGTTCTTATTGGTCTTGCAGTTTCAGAGAAGTGTTTCGAAAAATTGTTAACGACGACAAACGAAGACCATAACGGACACCAAGTGATGGCAATAGCTCACCTGGCCAAAAAAATGTAGGCCAACTGACAGTGCTTACAATGTGGTACGAATAAAGAGAAACTAAATATTCAAGCTCAGAGGACAATAACTCTTGCGAAAATAATCAGTCTACACCTTCAAACTGGTAACATTCCTGTAAAAAAAACCATGATTTCAGTTCAAAGGGCAATTGCTAAAAATTTAGGCATGAGTTAGAGAGATTGCAATGTTTGAACAGACGGACATATGGACAGACAGTACTTGGTATTTCTATTTTTCCGTTTTGTGCTTAGGAGGTGAACCATTATGAAATATATTTTTTATTGACAAATCATACATATTCAGTTTTAAATACAGGTACAACTAAAAAATATCCAAAACATAATTCTTTCGTAAGTCACATTTATGCTGCTGGTTACAGTAACTCCTTGGTAGAATGAAATCCAGACTAGGTGATTTATGTGTACTTATCACTCATTTAGTTATATATGTACAAGACTCATTGTTAACCAAATAATTTCCACTGTGAGGATTGGAACCTCAATCTCCTGTCAAATGCCAGGTGTATTTTCCTTTATACTACAGTGGAATGTTATATAATACCAGTTCCCATTATACTACAGTTAAGTTATATATTACCAGTTCCCTTCATACTACAGTGAAATGTTATATAATACCAGTTCCCTTTATACTACAGTGGAATGTTATATAATACCAGTTCCCTTTATACTACAGTGGAATGTTAAAAAAAATACCAGTTCCCTTTATGATGTAGTGGAATGTTACATAATACCAGTTCCCATTATAGTACAGTGGAAGGTTACATAATGCATGTTCCCATTATGATACAGTTAAGTTACATAATATCAGTTCCAATTATGATACAGTGGAATGTTATATAATACCAATTTCCCATTATCATACAGTTGAGTTATATAATACCAGTTCCCATTATGATACAGTGGAATATTATATAATACAAGTTCCCATTATAATACAGTGGAATTTTACATATATATAATACCAGTTCCCTTTATACTACAGTGGAATGTTATATAATACCAGTTCCCATTATAATACAGTGGAATGTTATATAATACCAGTTCGCATTATGATGCAGTGTAATGTTATATAATATCAGTTCCCTTTATACTACAGTGGAATGCCATATAATACCAGTTCCCTTTATACTACAGTGGAATGTTACATCATAACAGTTCCCTTCATACTATAGTGGAATGTTACATCATACCAATTCCCATTATTATACAGTGAAATGTTATAAGCATGTAATACCAGTTCCCATTATGATGCAGTGTAATGTTATACATTACCAGTTCCCTTTAAACTACAGTGGAATGTTATATAATACCAGTTCCCATTATGATACAGTTAAGTTATATAATACCAATCCCCATTATGATGCAGTGTAATGTTATATAAGACCAGTTCTCTTTACACTACAGTGGAATGTTATATAAAAACAGTTCCCATTATCCTACAGTGGAATGTTACAAAATACCAGTTCCCATTATTATACAGTGGAATGTTATATAATACCAGTTCCCTTTATACTACAGTGGAATGTTACAAAATACCAGTTCCCTTTATGATGTAGTGGAATGTTACATAATACCAGTTTCCATTATAGTACAGTGGAAGGTTACATAATGCATGTTCCCATTATGATACAGTTAAGTTACATAATATCAGTTCCAATTATGATACAGTGGAATGTTATATAATACCAATTTCCCATTATCATACAGTTGAGTTATATAATACCAGTTCCCATTATGATACAGTGGAATATTATATAATACAAGTTCCCATTATAATACAGTGGAATTTTACATATATATAATACCAGTTCCCTTTATACTACAGTGGAATGTTATATAATACCAGTTCCCATTATAATACAGTGGAATGTTATATAATACCAGTTCGCATTATGATGCAGTGTAATGTTATATAATATCAGTTCCCTTTATACTACAGTGGAATGTTACATCATACCAGTTTCCTTTATACTACAGTGGAATGTTACATCATACCAGTTCCCATTATTATACAGTGAAATGTTATAATCATGTAATACCAGTTCCCATTATGATGCAGTGTAATGTTATACATTACCAGTTCCCTTTAAACTACAGTGGAATGTTATATAAAACCAGTTCCCATTATGATACAGTTAAGTTATATAATACCAATCCCCATTATGATGCAGTGTAATGTTATATAAGACCAGTTCTCTTTACACTACAGTGGAATGTTATATAAAAACAGTTCCCATTATCCTACAGTGGAATGTTACAAAATACCAGTTCCCATTATTATACAGTGGAATGTTATATAATACCAGTTCCCTTTATACTACAGTGGAATGTTACAAAATACCAGTTCCCTTTATGATGTAGTGGAATGTTACATAATACCAGTTCCCATTATAGTACAGTGGAAGGTTACATAATGCATGTTCCCATTATGATACAGTTAAGTTACATAATATCAGTTCCAATTATGATACAGTGGAATGTTATATAATACCAATTTCCCATTATCATACAGTTGAGTTATATAATACCAGTTCCCATTATGATACAGTGGAATATTATATAATACAAGTTCCCATTATAATACAGTGGAATTTTACATATATATAATACCAGTTCCCTTTATACTACAGTGGAATGTTATATAATACCAGTTCCCATTATAATACAGTGGAATGTTATATAATACCAGTTCGCATTATGATGCAGTGAAATGTTATATAATATCAGTTCCCTTTATACTACAGTGGAATGCCATATAATACCAGTTCCCTTTATTCTACACTGGAATCTTACATCAAACCAGTTTCCTTTATTCTACAGTGGAATGTTACATCATACCAGTTCCCTTTATACTACAGTGGAATGTTACATAATACCAGTTCCCATTATTATACAGTGAAATGTTATAATCATGTAATACCAGTTCCCATTATGATGCAGTGTAATGTTATACATTGCCAGTTCCCTTTAAACTACAGTGGAATGTTACAAAACACCAGTTCCCATTATGATACAGTTAAGTTATATAATACCAATCCCCATTATGATGCAGTGTAATGTTATATAAGACCAGTTCCCATTATCCTACAGTGGAATGTTACAAAATACCAGTTCCCATTATTATACAGTGGAATGTTATATAATACCAGTTCCCATTATACTACAGTGGAATGTCATATAATACCAGTTCCCTTTATATTACAGTGGAATGTTACATAACACCAGTTTCCATTACAATACAGTGGAATGTTACAAAATACCAGTTCCCTTTATGACGTAGTGGAATGATATGCAATAACAATTCCCATTATACTACAGTGGATGTTACATAATACCAATTCCCTTTATACTACAGTGGAATGTTATATCATACCGGTTCCCATTATTTTACAGTGAAATGTTATATAATACCAGTTCCCATTATTTTAAAGTGAAATGTTATATAATACCAGTTCCCATTATGATGCAGTGTAATGTTATAAAATACCAGATCCCTTTGTACTGCAGTGGAATGTTATGCAATACCAGTTCTCGTTATAATACAATGGAATGTTATATAATACCAGTTCCCATTATACTACAGTGGAATGTCATATAATACCAGTTCCCTTTATATTACAGTGGAATGTTACATAACACCAGTTTCCATTACAATACAGTGGAATGTTACAAAATACCAGTTCCCTTTATGATGTAGTGGAATGTTATGCAATACCAGTTCCCATTATACTACAGTGGATGTTACATAATACCAGTTCCCTTTATACTACAGTGGATGTTACATAATACCAGTTCCCTTTATACTACAGTGGAATACAGTCGAACCTCGTTAAGTCGAAGTCGTAGGGACCATGTACAAATGTTTGAGTTATCCGATGTTCGAGTAATCCGAGGTCGAGGATAAACCGGAAATACAAAATGTACTAGTAGTTTGGTCCATGATTGTGTCTGTATTTACATCATTTGTTGTACTTGTATCTGTACATGTACTTCACTTTACACGGTACTTCGTAACGTCTTGTGTTTCATATCCGAAGATATTTTTTGTATGTTGTATATCATGTTTGAAATACTGAACGGCACCAAGTGTTTGAGTGATTTTTGTTTATTTTTTCTATATCAAAAACGTCATAGTTCATAACATGCTGCTTTGTTTGATTCACAATCAGGATTACCGTCAAACAATGTGCTCTACAATATTACGATAAAATTTCAAATTCACTAGTGGAACGAATGTAGTCGTTGAAATACCATTACTATCGTCTGTTTTATGTTTCATTAAATAGTCAGATATCATTACAATTCATCCGTATTTTTCTTTAATTTCAAAATATCAAAATATCCAATATCACTATTAGTGTAAATCCCAACGTGTTTTTAATAATTAAAAAATTTGTTTCTTTTAAAAACGCACAATTTTTAATTAATTAAATAAACTAATCAAACTATAAAGAGTGTCAGAAATCAATTTTAAAAGCCACGCTAATTGTTGTTAAAACACACTTCTATCATGGTTTGTAATAAAGCAATTAGTTCCGACTAATTAGTTGACTTCGAGACATCAGGGTTAATTAACCTCAAAGTCCTATTATGGGGACTGATTGATTACCTCGAGTTTTCCGAGGTTTCGATTCATCCGAGGTAAAAATTGTATTGGAGTAAGGGGAGTTTTGCTGGGACTTTGTAATTAGTTCGAGTTATCCGAGATTTCGACTAATCCGAGTTTGAAACATCAAGGTTCAATTGTATTATATAATACCAATTCCCATTATTATACAGTAAAATGTTACAAAATACCAGTTCCCTTTATACTACAGTGGAATGTTATATAATACCAGTTCCCATTATTCCACAGTGGAATTTTACATGTATTTAATACCAGTTCCCTTTATCCTACGGTGGAATATTATATAAAACCAGTTCCCATTATAATACAGTGGAATGTTATATAATACCAGTTCACATTATGATACAGTGGGATGTTACAAAATACCAGTTCCTATTATGATACAGTGGAATGTTTCATGTATATATGTGTATTACCAGTTCCCATTATACTACAGTGGAATATTACATGTACATAATACCAGTTCCAATTATGATACAGTTAAGTTATATAATACCAGTTCCCATTATAATACAGTGGAATGTTTTATAATTATCTTACACTATCACACTAAAATAATCCCATTGGTATACCCCATTTAGGTTCAAATGCAGATAGTCCATTGTATACATTACATGTAGGTATTTCTAATATATCAAACTTAATTCTATGTAATTTTTATTTTGCCAATAAATTTGACAACCCAATAAACAACTTTATCCAATTTTACTGCAAAATAAAATGCTGATTAGTTAGGATTGTATTGACAACGATCCAATTGACCCCTAACCTACATGCATATTATCAGTAAATGTTTATTTCTATGCATACACCTGAATAAAGGAGGCGTTCACTGTCGATATATTAAAGTTCCCTATTTATTTTTAAACATTTTGCATAAAATGTCAGCTTGTTTCTTAGCTAGAAATGAAATATAAAGATTCAGTAATGCAGATTTACTGGACGATAGATATTTCATGCAAGCCCTGTTGGATACAATTATTTATAAAAAAAAAAGGGGGGCAGTGGATCCGATCAATAATAGTTGTATAAAGAAAGGGGTTCCATGCTATTATTTGCAGCTCACTTTTTGCCAATTTTTTTTTACAAAAAGGTAACATAACTTTTGAAACCATCCAAATGTATCAATAAAACTTTGCTTTAACGATGGCACAGGAATTTTGATAATGTATTTCAAGTAAAAATAAGAACAAAACATGCAAGTAATTATTTTTGTGTTGTTTTATACATATATGCACCCTGTGAAGCACCCAACACATCATCATGTTCATACTTTTGATGTCAATGACAATATTGCAGGACAATCAAACTGTTGAAACAATGTGCAGACAACACTTGCAAAGCCCATACATATACAATGTACATGTACATACATGTACATGTAGTAATTATACATTGTAACCTCTTGGTAAAAATACAAGAGTAATTAAAAGCTTATTCATAGGCTATTTGGCATAGAAAGGGTTAATAAGCCAGATTTACATGCTTGCATGCAGTGCTTTCTCCAGTGCTGCCATTAAAAGGACAAAATGCTCAAGCAGATCCCTATCAAATCTTAAGTTTGGTGAATACACGTAAATATTTAATAAAGAACACAGACTTGGTGAGCCGAATCCCCAGAGAAACACTGTACATTAAGGAATTCTAGTCACTTCAGCATCTGGTCTAGTCGGCTTCTGGTTAAATCAGCACCAGATATAGTCACTACGGCACCTGGTTAAATCAGCATCAGGTATAGTCCTTTCGGCACCTGGTCAAATCGACACCTGGTTAAATCGGCACCAGATTTTAGTCACATAGGCACCTAAATTGGCACCTGGTCAAATCGACACCAGATATAGTCACTACGGCACCTGGTTAAATCGGCATCAGGTATAGTCACTTCGGCACCTGGTCAAATTGACACCTGGTTAAATTGGCACCAGATATTAGTCACATAGGCACCTAGTTAAATTGGCACCTGGTCAAATTGACACCTGGTTAAATCGGCACCAGATATGGTCACTATGGCACCTGGTTAAATCGGCCCCAGATATGGTCACTACAGCAACTGGTCAAATCAACGCCTGGTTAAATGGGCACCAGATATAGTCACTTCGGCACCTGGTTGAATTGGCACCTGATATCTGCACCTACCCTAGTTAAATCAGCACCTGTTTTTCATTGGTCATATGATTGACTAAAAGGACCAAATCTATGTTGTAACAACTTTTTTAATACATTAATATGTAAAATAAAAAAATGACTGAAAATTAAAGAAATTGGGAAATCACATTTTTATCTTCTTTTCTGATACCACTTGACCCATAAAGCCAAATTTAGCAGGAATAGTGAAAGGTCTCTGAGCAAAGTTTGGTGAATACAAGTAAATATTTAATGAAGAACACCGGCTATGTAGTTCAATGCTCTTGGTGAGCCGAATCCCCAGAGAAACACTCTGTATTAAGGAATTCTAGTCACTTTGGCATCTGGTCTAGTCGGCTTCTGGTTAAATCAGCACCAGATATAGTCACTTCGGCACCTGGTTAAATCAGCACCAGATATAATCACTTCGGCACCTGGACAAATCAGCACCTCAGGTCTAATCGGCACTCGGTTAAATCAGCACCAGATATAGTCACTACAGCACCTGGTTAAATCGGCATCAGGTATAGTCACTTCAGCACCTGGTCAAATCGACACCTGGTTAAATCGGCACCAGATATTAGTCACATAGGCACCTTGTTAAATTGGCACCTGGTCAAATCGACACCAGGTTAAATTGGCACCAGATATGGTCACTACGGCACCTGGTTAAATAGGCACCAGATATAGTCACTACGGCAACTGGTCAAATCCACGCTTGGTTAAATCGGCACCAGATATAGTCACCTCGGCACCTGGTTAAATCAGCACCAGATATAATCACTTCGGCACCTGGACAAATCAGCACCAAATATAGTCATTTCAGCACCTCAGGTCGAATCGGCACTTGGTTAAATCAGCACCAGATATAGTCACTACGGCACCTGGTTAAATTGGCATCAGGTATAGTCACTTCGGCACCTGGTCAAATTGACACCTGGTTAAATCGGCACCAGATATTAGTCACATAGGCACCTAGTTAAATTGGCACCTGGTCAAATTGACACCTGGTTAAATCGGCACCAGATATGGTCACTACGGGACCTGGTTAAATCGGCCCCAGATATAGTCACTACAGCAACTGGTTAAATCAACGCCTGGTTAAATGGGCACCTGATATAGTCACTTCGGCACCTGGTTGAATTGGCACCTGATACCTGCACCTACCCTAGTTAAATCAGCACCTGTTTTTCACTGGTCATATGATTGATTAAAAGGACCAAATCTATGTTGTAACAACTTTTTTTAATACATGTATATGTAAAATAAAAAATGACTGAAAATTAAAGAAATTGGGAAATCACATTTTTATCTTCTTTTCTGATACCACTTGACCCACAAAGCCAAATTTAGCAGGAATAGTGAAAGGTCTCTGAGGTTCTGGTATTATTACTTTAAGAAAGGACAGCTATTGTATAAGCTATGGAAGTGATGAGTCTGTCCAAGTATGGAATATACAAAGAGACATATTTGTAGAAGGAATACAGTGAACCCTGGACTTCAGTTGTACTATTAGTTTTATGTCATAATGCACAGTGTATGCAGGGGAATTTCTCCTCGTCTGACATTGCGGAAATGATTCCAGACTTTTGGTGTACCACCTTTTATTTCCATTTCTAAGCCTATTGTTTATTCAAATTTTCTGAAAATATCTTGGGTACCTGCTTCATTGTATTTCTTTTTTCAATTCTTCATATAATCACATCAAACCGTCTTTGATTGGCTTGAGTAAAGTAAATAACAAAAATCAAAATAATTATAAAATGTTGTTAACAAACATCTTTTATGTATTCTAATTGAATGATTGGTACATGTAATTAATGTTTCCCTTAATCACCATCTCTTTTGTAGGAAAGACATCAAAACATCAATTAAATATTAATTACATTTCATTTTATTCTTTTGTACACATTTCAGATGATTCGTTTGTGTAAAAAAAATTCAATTTTTTATTAAGAGTACAAAAATTTTTAATATAAGATATATGACATAAACAGTGTGGGAAACCATTTTTTCCCCAACTTGCCATTCTGGCTAGTGGAATATTGATCTTGCTAGCCAAATAGAAATTCAACTAGCCATTTTTTTTTTTGTACTTTCATGTTTTCTCTTGGATTTGACTATTTTCTTTTTCTTACATTTATCTCAACAGATTCATCATTATGAAACAAGAAAATGTTTATCATTTGCTTCTTGTTCATTTTTATTTTGACAATAAACAACTAATTTGCAAGGTAACATATCTTAAATTACCAAGATAATTTCATTTGACTACTAATACGAGATCGGGACGGTCGCATGGGTTTTGCCACATCCTGTTTACTGGAAATTAAAATGGCAGACCGTAAACAGTGCTTAACAAGTCAATAAAATTGTGCATATCATGCCAAAATTTACTTGACAAATTCAAGCTAAACTTCTTAAAATGCAGGGAACATATTTTTGATGTATAATTTTAAGAGATGTTTTATTAAATAGCCTGTCGGCTGGTTAACTTTTCTTGGAACTTGCCAATCAAAATGAAGGTCGCCAAATTGACGAGTGTAAGCTAATGAGAACTTGCCAAAATACACATCAACTTATATTTGGCGAGCTGGCGAACGTTGGTTTCCAACACTGCATAAAATATTTTAAAAAGTAGGTGCCAAATGAACCCGAGACTGATGTGGATTTAAACAGGTCCAGATTTGACTAGGTGCCGATTTGATTATTTGTGTAGGTGCGGAAATGACCTGGTGCTGATTTGATTTGTATCAAAATTTAGGGTTTAAATGCAAGAACCTAGAACATGTATTTACATGTACACTACAGTACAGAGAGACAATGGTTCACTTTTGTCTGAAAAGAACCAACCAAACAAAACTAAACATTAAAAACATATCATACACGTACAGAATTACATGTATGCAACAATCAGATTTCCTTCTCTGATTTACACGAATCGAAGTAGAATCTGTTATTTTATAATGCAAATTACTGACCTGAATAATAGACCTCAAGTAGCTCAACAGAAACAAAAGCGTACACACGCCAGCTTCCAAATGTAGCTAATTTAGGTTCTTAAGCCAGGAAATATTTGTAACTTCACCATTTTAAGAATAGAAACCACCGAATGCAATAAAATATAACAAACTTCACGAATTTACCTACAATGTACTTCCGTCACCGTCATTATCATCAGGGGAGATCATCGATCTGAAGGAAGTCACAGAGGTATATAAACGGACATTATATGTCCCAAAACGGAATGCTTCAAACAGTGACGTCGACACAATTTGTGGACCTGATCAAAACAATATGGCGGCGCCCATCATCTAGCTACAGCTACAGCTTAAAGTGAAAAATACTTGCAATACAATGGCTAAAGTTAAATAATTATAATGTCAGAACCCGTGAAAAAGGTAAATTGGTAACAGATTACGTGCATGCTCCAATTACTTGGCCTAAATTACGGTTCTATCGTATTTATACAGTGCATCGGTTGGATTTTGTAGTAGAAATCACTAAAAATGATTCAAAAATATGTCTTTTGTTCAGGGGCACAATCGCCAATTCGTTTGCATTTACAGTTATATTAAAATTGGACATATCATGTTGACATAGGCACATAGTCATAAAACAGATTTATACATGTTAAATCTAGGACACAAACATTGAACTATACTCGGTGTCACATAAATAACATACTGTTAAAATTTGAATAAAAATATTTTCTACGACTTTATTAACACCTACCGTCGTTTAAATTGTCTTAAATGACTTGCTCATTCGTTTAGCCAAACGGCTTCTCCCTAAACGAGCTTAAATCATGCGTAACAAATCCTTACGGGAAAATCCCATACTAATATCCGCCATGTTGGTTTCTACGGGATGATTTGTTTACAAACGAAATTCGTAAGTTCCTGTCGAACTCCGGTGACAATCCTCTGCTTGATCAACTTCTCGGTATTGTACGTTGTTGGCGTTAAATAAATCCGAGATATCCGAAATAACGCCGAAATGCATTCTGGGTTCTTCGGTTTTTGGACAAACCATTTAAACGTAAACAACATCTCCTAGCAACCCGATCACTGTAAACATGGCCGACTTTTTACAATGTAAATATTGGCACCAAGAATTAAAATCTGACCGGAATTTAACGATTCAATGTTTAGGGAGAAGCCGTTTGGCTAAACGAATGAGCAAGTCATTTAAGACAATTTAAACGACGGTAGGTGTCAATAAAGTCGTAGAAAATATTTTTATTCAAATTTTAACAGTATGTTATTTATGTGACGCCGAGTATAGACATATTATTTCACATAGAGCAGATTTATAAATTTATATCTAGAACACAGACATGAAACAGGACAAATGATATATATCTAGAACACAAATATTGAATTGGATCTATTGTCACATAGAACATATATATGTATATCTAGGACCTCATGTATTAGTGGTATTTGACTGGATAAAATTTGTCACAATAGAACAGACTATATTTGGACCATTTTCTATCTTTTATGGAGCTTGTGTATACATGGTTAAAAAATTGTTATATGAATATTGGGAAATGAATTAATTTGAGATAAATAATGTTATCTAATTGGTTGAAATAATTTTGTGTTATCTCAATGGATAAAAAATTATTGACACGCTCCTATTAGTTAATTTCAGAGCTACTTTTCTGATTTTTAAAGATAAAAATATGTTTTAAAATTGGCTATGATGAAAATTGTGTCTATTGAAATAACATGAATTTTCCATCAGTAAATTTTGTTTATTGCAATAAACAATAATCACATGGAAAATTAATTTTATTTTTCAATAGACACAATTTTTATCATAGCCAATTCTTAAATGAATATCTCTCTTTGAGTATATACATGTATTGCATTGGTGCAAATATGAAATATGAATATGTATATTTAGAACACGAACATAAAACTGGACGTATTATGTCATATAGAACAGATACATGTATATCTAGAACACAAGTATTTAACTGAACATAGTTAATCACATAAAACCAATTTATACATATGTTGCATAGAACTGATTTATTCATTTATATCTGGAATACAAATGTCACATTGAACATATATATGTATATCTGGAACACAAACATCAAATTGGACAAATTATGTCACATAGAACAGATATATTTTTATCATAATCTTTAGCACAAGTATTTAAATGGACATAGTAAGTCACATAGAAAAGATCTATACATGTATATCAAGAACACAAATATGAAACTTGATTTATTATGTCACATATAACAGATACATATATATCTAAAACACAAGTATTGAACTGGACATATTATGTCACATGGAACAGATACATGTTTATCTAGAACACATGTATTTAACAGGACATATATAGTCACATAGAACAGATGTATACATGTGTATCTAGTACACAAACATTAAACTGCCCATATTATGTTACACAGAACAGATACATGGACATTTAGAACACAAGTATTGAACTGGACATATTATTTCACATAGAATAGTTTAATACCTGTATATCTAGAACACAGACATGAAACTGGACAAATGATGTCACATGGAACATTTATATGTATATTTTAGAACACAAACATTGAACTGGATTTATTATGTCACATAGAACAGGTACATGTTTATCTAGAACACATGCATTTAACAAGACATAAATAGTCACATAGAACATATGTATACATGCATATCTAGTACACAAACATTAAACACGACATGTTTTGTCACATGGAACAGATACATGTATGTCTAAAACACATTTTTTTAAATGGACTGGGTAAGTCACATAGAACATATATTAAATTATATTATATTGTATCATACGTTACAACACAGACATTAAACTGGATGCATTATGTCACATAGAGCAGATACATGTTTATCTAGAACACAATTTTTTAAATGGACAGGGTAAATCTTATAGAACAGATACATGTATATCTAGAACACAAGTATTGAACTGTACATATTATGTCACATAGAACAGATTTATACATGTACATCTAGGACACAAGTATTAAACTGGACATAGTAATTCAAATAGAACAGATTTGTATATGTATATCTTGAACACAATCATTAAACTGGACACATTATGTCACATGGAACAGATACATGTATACCTAGAACACAAACATTTAATTGGACACATTATGTCACATGGTCCAGATACATGTATATCTAGAATGCAAACTTTAAACTGGACATATTTTTCTATTTTCAGAAGAGAATAAGGGCTGCAGATATTCTCAAGTCATCAAGATCTGTTGGGGAATCAAAGTATGATTTTTCTGAGATATTTAAACTAAAAGGAGAAAATGGCAGGGATGTATCAAAAAAGGGTAGACCAGAGGGCATTTCCTGTGTTCACAGGGATCCACAACAACATTTAAAAACCTTCCCTAATGATGTTGACCAAGATGCAGTTAGTTCAGATTTGCCTTTATGTATTAAATTCTAGGAAACAATCTTTATGCCATTCAAACTTTTTTAATTGAAATCCAAACTTTTTGTATGTCCCATACGCATTACATTTTTATTTATCTTTAAATATTTTTTTGGATAAATATACTTAAGGA
This sequence comes from Perna viridis, assembly GCA_037379345.1. NCBI lineage: Eukaryota > Metazoa > Mollusca > Bivalvia > Mytilida > Mytilidae > Perna > Perna viridis. The sequence continues at coordinate 20,356,811 of CM074523.1, forward strand.
GATCTTGAAATATTTTTCTGGATAAATATACTTAAGGATATTACCATTGTCACAGGCAAGGCATGCTTTGGTCACTTTATATTTGTTTTTATTCAATGAGATTATCCTATACATGTATATAGAAACTTCAGTAAATTTGACAATCTACTTGTGGTCAGGGTGCTGTTATGCTTTTTTTCTTTTCAGGGTGAAGAAGATGGAGAGGATCTTGAATTTACTTTGGAATCTCAAACAGATCTTGAAAATGGGGAAACATACCTTAATTTGTTAAAAGAAAACTGTGGTATTTTCTGTACAGACAATTGTTATAGGACCTTTCTATTACAAGACTTTGACAGTAAAAGGTCACAGCTAAAAATAAGGTCAAAATGATACTTCTGTTTTATGTTACCCTACATATTCTATTTTATTACTATTACTTATTTTTTTCAAAATACAATGTGCTACTTCACTATTTTGGCTGAAACCAAACAAAAAATTCAATCAAGCCACTTAAGCCAGTCTTTAAAAAAACAGTATAATATTTACTTATTGGAAATTTGCTTTTCAGACAAAACAGTTCTTATTGGTTTCAAGGAGATCAATGTCGTTCCATGGTGACTGGCAGTGTGTTTACGTATGCTCATGCGATGTTGCTGGTATGGAACTGATAGAATGTTGCGGACAACAAATGGAAGTTTCATATGCAGGTTTGTTTATATAATAATATAAAGTAGTATTTGCATCTGACATAAGATATTTCAGTATCATCAGTAATTTACAGCACTGTGTAAAGACATTATTACTAGCACAGTGTAGTTATAGATATGAACTGCCTTAACATGCACTAGCTATACATACATTGGATGGACATAAATTTTCTCAAATATGTACAGTTTTTTTGTATTTCCCTGTGTTGCCTCATAAAATTCTATTTTTAGCACAATATCAACTGTGATTTTAAGGATCCAAACCAAGTTAATCACAAATTTAAGTCATCATTTCACAGTTATATTTATATAGCATTGGTCTCTGGGGAGTTCATTGACAGCATAAATGATATTTTCTAAATTTATCATTTTTCAAGATCGTTAATATTTCCGACATGCAACTATAAATTAGAGTGACACCTGTGTATTGACCAAATTACCCACATTGATAAATAACTTTTTATGTCATTTTGACACAAAGTTAACAAGTAAAGTAAATTTTGTACCAGCATTTGAACTTTACTGACTTTTACTGTGTGCATTTAAGTCATGCTTTAGTGGTCAAGATACTGACTTTTACTGTGTGCATTTAAGTCATGCTTTAGTGGTCAAGAGGTCGACATTTTCTCATCATGCATGATTAGTGTAACTGGCGAATTAGGTGATTGTTAACACAAAATTCTTACACCTGTTTCATATTGTAATTAGTTCGGGTTAATAAAATTGTCGCTTTCGCCACTTGATACAGTTTTTCATGTATTTTGTACTTTCAAAGATTTCATGTGACGTAATGAGACCAGATTATTTTCGTCATTCTGAAAAGTCTTCCGACAAAAATGGTGAGCGCTAGAAAAATCACTGACCCTTTAAATTTGCCCCTTGCAGGTCAGGGTGTCGAAATAATAGGCCTGCAGCAGCGCTAAGCTTGTGGTAAAAGGTGACTAAATAGTGCTCAGGAACCTAGATGCGGGCTAGGTGCTCTGCCCACAGAGCAACTGGGATGTGTGCCTCAGGTGGTGGAATGGGTTACCCCTGGCATGTTACATGCTGGGTTGTCAGGCTATAATATAGAAAACCTGACCGCTAACCATAGTCGTGCACCATGTTGGGAAAGATTTCTCGTTCCTCGCACGTTAAAGAACCCTGCTGTGGTATTCGATAGGAGTAGGAACCTTTGTGCTCCGCCACAGGAAGCTAAATTGCACGACCTTACCCATCCCTCCTTTTTCTAGTGGCAATCAAAATTTGTTGACTCTATTGTCCTTGTGTCCCATCCTTTTTTTCATCTCATCATCATTTCATGTTCATTTTATCATCCATTTCATATTCATCATCTGAATATAGCTGAAATGTTGCTGCTCGGACGTTAAACCTCAACAAACAAACAAGCAAAACCCTTTAAATTTGTCAAAATTCATTTATTACACACATATGTCACAGATCTTATCAGAAAGTATACTGGTGTCAATAAAGCTAGACGGCCAAACAGTATACCCATAGTTTTTAGTCTTATTACCTATATTTCGATATAATTTATATAATATATATAATACATGATTTTTCTTAGACATTAAATCGGTCTTTGTACTTTTATTTTGATATGATTAATTATTTTCTTTTTAGATTTTAAATCAAGAATACCAGGCTGTTTACACACAGATGTAGTGTCCACATTATTAGCCCAATTTGATGCTCAAAATATGATTAGTCCTTCTAACACAGGTAACATTACTTTGTTTGAAAATTCCCATAAGTTTGTGTAAAAAAATTATGTCTTCACTAATTGGAAAGGACATTTGAATCCACCAAATTATTTTTTTTTCCATTTACAGAAATTGTACTCAGAAAATTGGTATCTACTATTGAGCAATAATACTGCTACAGTATTTGCTTAATTACTTTATATTGACTTAAAATACTGTTTTTGAAATAAAAGTGTGACATGAAAAGTGCCAAGCAAATAATAAGTAGTCTATTGTAATGTAGATGCATGTTTATCCAACATGGTATATTTCAGCAGACAACTTACTATGTACACATCACTGTAGGTTCTGTCAGTACATGTAGTACATGTAGTAGCAATTTATGTCTATTAACATTATATTGTAAATTATCACACTTAAGTTACCCTGGATAAATCCATTTTTATGAATAACTGAGTACTAACCAATACATTAAAATATATTTTACTTTCATTGTTTATAGAAGAAATGAAAGATGAATCCATCATTAGTGAAGGGAACATCGAAGATAGGGTAGAAGAAGTGAGTTGTTTTCATACATGTACAAACGATACCCCCCAAAAAAGTATTTTAATATATTTTTGTCAATTACACTTATAATACAGTAATATTTTCGTTCCATTGTGGAAAGATAATAATGAATCAAATTTAAATATGATTGCAAATACTTAATATATTTTGGACAGAAAAAATTACATGTTAAATGTAACATTTGTAAAAAAATACATGTATTATTTATAGGAAATAACAGAATTGAAGACTGACTTGTGTTTGGTTAAAAGCAGAAAAGGTGTGGGAGTTATTCAGAAAAGTGGGGGCAAATGTCTAACCTGCAATGCCTGCGTAGTGAGATGTCATCATCTTGATGTTTATTACCGACATCATAATGAAAATGACAGTCATGATAACAGTAGCAAATCATACCACCAACACTGCTACTCCTCAAAAAGGATTCCATTTCATTCTAGTCCTATAATGCAAGACACTTACAAGAGAGATCTAACAAATCGATTTGTTTTTAAGGAGGATGTTATTTCTTTAACACCAGAAGCAGATGTTTGTGATGTTTGTCATCAAGATCTTGTTATAACTGATGAAAAAAGGTGTACTTGTTTATTTGTGGTGAACAAAATTTTAAAAGCAAATGGTAGGTCATTTATTTTTTAAAGATCCATAATATAGATGCCAACCATTCTATTCCCTAGTAAATTATATGATCTTTGTTGGCCATTGTGTTCTCCATCTATATAAGGAACATAGAAAAATGTTTACATATTGAGAAATCTTTATAGGTGTTTGAAATGGTGTCAACAGCTGTATTGTTTTAATTTGTTTTAAAAATCTTCAGGTCATGTAGGTGCTTTATTACAAGACGTTAAGATGCTCTAATGTAAGAGCAAAAATGATTCTGATTCAGCTTTCTCATGAGTCATTGACCTTCAAATATAAAAAAAGTATGTGTACACAGTTTTGTTGTGATTTTTGAAATGAAGAATACATGTTTTGAAAAAATGCTATGTTCTATGAATCAAAACGTCAATACCCTTTGGAGACATGTTTTAATTGTTCAATACAATGATTACGTAAACTTCTTATAAATTACTGAAAAATCACTGGTTTTTCACTGATTGGATCAAAAAGGGCCATTGTATTAAACCTTTTAAAATCTACAACTAATAGTCTTTTAGTACTAAGAGATCTTTCTGTGTTCCAACTTTCACCAATGTTGGAGTAAATGCTTTTGTTTTTCTTTCAAAAAAACAAAAACAATTGGTAGCTACAGTATGCTTGATCTTGAAACTTTTTTTGAACATATGAAGCTTACCATTAAAAACTTTTAAGGATATGCATCTTCTCTTTTTTCAGTCCATGTGAAGCATTGCAATCAATGTTCAAAAAACTGTTACTTTGATGGCATGGAACAATGTGTTTTAAATGTGGGAAAGAATGTGATATGCCATGAAATTCTAAGAAGATTTATGTACTATTTTCTATCTGGAAAGTAAGTTTTCTGCCATGACATATATACAGATGAAAAGTATACCATATTTAGAAATTGCTTGTACACGCCCAACAAAATCTATCAACCAATACAATTAGTGAAATGTATAGTGTCACAATTAATACATATTTATTTTAAGCTACTATTTAAACAATGACCACATGCTTTTAGGACATGGGTATATAATGTCCAACTGTTTTTAAAACATAAACGATGAATATTAAGATATACTGCTCTATATTGATTTGTGAGCATTTCATTCAATTCACTTTTTTTTATTTATATGTATATAATTATACAAAGCGTTGGTTTATTGCCAGGTTAGGGAAACTATGTGTTTATGCATGGTAATTACTCTGTCAAGTTATACTATTTTATCAAAACAAGACTCTTAATAGAACACAACGTAATCTGTTCAACAACTTTAATGCATTATATAAAGAAATTTTAGAAAACAATAATTACTAATCAATATTTAAAAAAATGGAAATACAAACTCAACAATATAATTATTAACATCATATTTATTGAGAAAAAATCTTCTTTTAATAAAATTTGTAATTACAGCAGATGATCGAAAATATTGCTTTGGTTTTAAAGTAAAACACACATTTCTATCATGATGTAAACAAAATAATGAGAGCAATCACTTAAATCGTTGGTAAATTGGTAGCTATAGGGTCATGTTTATATTTTTAGGTAAAAACAAATTAAAATGCAAATTTATTTTGATGTAAGTACATCAGACCAAGCACAGTTTCCCTGACTGATATATGTAATGTTTGACATACTTTCAATTGCTCAGATCTCATTGATATGAGTTTATACATTATGTAACATAGGATTTCAATGTATGATAATCAGAGTAACTAAATGCTGTCAATGAAAATTTGTCTTAGGTGATAATTTGACTAACTTGTTATTTTCTGTTCATTTACTTGCCTGCTTGTGAACCTTTTGGAATTTTTTTTTCAGAACAACAATCTTTACAGAATATACTGTTTTGAAGAAAACATTTGAGGATTGTGGCTACCATGACTTCAGTAACAAGATGAGCTACAATGATTTCAAGGAAGCCTGGTATGCTTTCCTGGATTTATTAGATTTAGACTACAATACTACATTCCATTGTCCTGACTGTGGGTCACACCCAGACACTTTTGTTATGGATGCCACATCAGTTGCCTTCCGTAAAGAACTCCTGTCCTGGGAAAGTATGTTTAAAGATTCGTCAGATAGAACTGAACCTTATGAAAAACTTGATACTGCAAGGTAATTCTAATTATTCTTTCATCAATATCTTCAGTCTGTCATTCTTTACACTAGTCCAAAACATCCATTGTAGTGTAAGGATTGAACTGATATCGAAATTTGTATTGCATTTTTTTTTTCAAAGACAATTTATCTATTATTGTACTGACTCCCTCAATTAAGTCTCTGTTGTCAAACTGTTTAGTCACACTACTCATATCTTGATTAATTTCATTTTCTACCTCTTAAATTTGAAAAATAAAGCTGTAAGTGAAGCCATGTTATGGTGTATATAGTAAATTTAATTTTTGTGTTTTCTTTCAGAGTGAAAGAAAGGACTCTTTTCTCAAAAGAAGTTAGGAATTACCTTATGGATTTTGTGAAACCATTAAAGGGACTTTTCAAAAGACCTGAAGGAAAAGTTATTTCATTTGGTGAAAATTGAAAATAATTGTGAAGAACTACTCACATTTCTTGGTGTTGTATTTCTGTTTTTTTAATGATGTTTGTTGGGAATTAATCAAATGTTTTGCATCAGCATATCCATTTTGCAGTTTTTTACCACCTTCTGAAGAATACTTTAAATTTCTTAATGATGCTTTTTCAAAGGAAAGTGCTATTCTGCAAAATGATTCGTTTGTGCAGAAGTTACAAACAACTGTGCCAGTGATTTTCAAGGTGTTGTCAAAGTTGAAGGAAAAATTTCCATTTAAAGAATTCAAAAACTGCTTGGCTTACTTTGAACAGAAGGTGTTTGACCCTTTTCTCAATGATCCATGTCCCTCGAAAGATCCAGTTGATGATGATGGCTTATCCTTCTTCCCTCATCTACCAAAAGTAAGAAGACGTGGACACTTTATAACAGACAAGAAAAGACCTGTCAAGGATGACTTGTGTAACAAACTATCAAAAGGCCATCCATCTCTTCTGCCAGGAGTCTTCACCTTATTGTGTCCACATGGTAAAGACTTATTAAATGATGCTCAAGCTTTTATTCTTTTGTAAGTTGATGGTATTGTGTCATAATTTTTGGCCAAATTTCACTAGTGGAAATCAGGTTATATAATGTTGAATAAATATTGGGCACTTTTCTCGAGAGCTGATAATCATAGCCTCTTGGTATTTGATATGCATCATTATGTAGGGGTCCCTTATCGTGGGATCCTATTTCAGATACTTCTTTTATTGAAAATAAAGGGTGTCAATGCATTTTTATTATTTTTTCTCAAGGACTACATACAAAGAATGATACTGTTAAAATGAAGGCAACATATGTCTTCCCTCAGAAGCGTAATCAAGTTTATCTATATTAAATGAATGGAAAGCAAAATTTTAATGTAGCTGCATACTTGCATTACATATCTGATATAAATAATTGAATAAATAAATAAACTTCAATGCATACAAACTCCGTCATCAAATATAAAAACTGATTAAAAATTTATCCAGAAAACAGGATCAAAGAACTCACTTTAAATCATACAAAATTTAGCATCGCCCATACTATAAACAATATTTCTTTTTATTCCTTTACAGGAATTTGCTATGGATTCCAGGTGATGAAGTACCATGAATCTCCTGATGTGCCATTTACTCTGTTGAGAACTAGATTCACTAAAGGTATTATATCAAAATTAACTATAATGTAATGTCAATACCTTGAAATGTAGTTCTCAATTTCATGAAGGGTCTTATATATTCATTATATCATAAATGATTCTCTTGAATTTTAATATCATACCATCAGAATCAAAATAAGAAAATTTTATTCCAAGTCAGAGTACATCAATTACAAACATATACTCTGTAGAGCTTTTAAACCCGCTATATAATAACAAATAGCAACACATATTTGAAGCAAGCAGATAGCATATTAGGCATACATAGGACATAAAACATACACACAATATATACACACACAAGCATAGACATAATGCCATGGAGCACATGCATAACATATTATATAGTAAACTGAAGAACAGCAAATGATAATTATTGTGCATTAAATGATTGTGCACAATGTTGACATGCTACTCCATGTTTTTATATTGTAATAATTAAGTGGGTATATCATATAATCAAATTTTATTTCAATTAAATATTAAAAATTGAATGTGTTAATAATTTTCAGCCCCAAAATTGGTGATATATGACAATGCCTGCTCATTGCAAGCTTACTGTCTGAACAGAGATCCAACATTTTTCATCGATACACAGTTTAGAGTTGATGGGTTGCATTTTAAAAATCATAGAGGTAATAATGTTTGTTTTATTACATACTAATTATGTATTTTTATTTGTATGAAATTCTAGTCTTTTTATTTTAAAAATACTTCCAGTCATTAGTTTACCAGTCAATAAAGTCATTGGTACATGCATGGAGTAATTATAGAGTGTATGAATTTTCATCTAGTTAAATTTAATATTTAAAGTAATTAAATGTAAGGGAAATTGCTACTAACACAATTTTCACTTGCCAAGTTCGAATTTCTTCTTATAAGGTTATTATGGCATTTAAAACTATCAAACAGTACATATATTAACCAAATAGATACATGGCATAAAAGAGCATAAACAGTACACAATTTTGAACAGAGCAAAACACACACAAGAAACTCTTTGTCTTAGTACGACTCGAGAGGAATAAATATTGATTGCAATTGATGAAAATATCATTCAACACTTATTGAATTAAACTTGTTTATTTAAAATTATCTTTCAGCTTGTGGACCGAGTTACGAGTTGAAGAGCTATCCACAGTATGTGACATTGAATTCCCAAGTGGTTGAACAATCAAATTCTAGATTACAAAGGACTAAAGGCTCACTATCATATATGACTGAAGCAAATTTTGTTAAACATTGTAAATTTTATTTATGGGGTCAAAATGATGTCATTCTTTCTAAGATGTCTGTTTAGATACAGACATATATGTACTGTGGTCTAATTGCTACATTATTGAAATGATTTGGAAAATATGAAACCTTCAAAATTTAAGTTGCATTAGGTATTATGTTATTTTCAACTCACAAAAAGTATCTTGTCTATTTTTTTTTCAAACTTTGTACCATAGTTGTATACATACTGAAAAAAAAAAACATTTCAAAATAGATGTCAGCATAAACAACTATGTTATCGTTTATTGCCTATATTTTGTTGGTTCAACTTAGCAAATTTTTTTCATAAATTATACTGCCAAAGTCACATATTTTGTGTAATTTGGATCTTTTAAAGTATTCATCCACTATTATTAAAACATTGATGTTAAACCTTTTCAAGTAATGCATCACCTTTTGCCAAAACATGTTAATTCTGTGTTAACATCTACATACTCATTGAAATAGCACCAGAATAATTTCCTAAATATAATTCTGGATTTATTTTTTTCTTTCTTGGCCTAAAGAATCCTTTAATCATCTTTATACAAGTGTTAATGGAAAAAAATAGTAGTATTTAACAGATATTGACCCATCAAGCCTTATGTAAAATTTCATATTACTCCAGTTTACAATTGCAATACATGTATATACTTGGAGGGGTGTTTATTTCCCAGTATTCAAAGAATAATTTTTAAACCACTTATACACGAGGTCCTATAAAAGATATAAGTGGTCAAATTATCAGTCAGTTCCATGTGACAAATTTTATCAAATCAAACACAGGTCCATGGATGATAGAAAATGGTCCAAATATAAGTCTGTTCTATGTGACAAATTTTATCCAATCAAACAGAGATGAATACCAATTATACACGAAGCCCATGAGTGATAGAAAATGGTCCAAATATAATTCTGTTCTATGTGACAAATTTTATCAAATCAAACAGAGATGAATACCACTTATACACGAGGTCCATGGATGATAGAAAATGGTCCAAATATAATTCTGTTCTATGTGACAAATTTTATCAAATCAAACAGAGATGAATAACAATTATACACGAGGTCCATGGATGTTAGAAAATGGTCCAAATATAATTCTGTTCTACGTGACAAATTTTATCAAATCAAACAGAGATGAATACCACTTATACACGAGGTCCATGGATGATATAAAATGGTCCAAATATAAGTTTGTTCTACTGTTACTCGTGTAAAACATGATTCCAGATAAAAATTAAGGGAATTTGATACTGTTACTCGTGTAAAGCACATGAATTTCTGTTGCGTTGACCGATTAATCATATAAAACATGATCCTCAGATAAAAATTAATGTGGTCTGATACTGTTACTCGTGTAAAACACATGAATTTTGGTTGCGTTGACCGATTAGTCATATAAAACATGATCCTCACATAAAAATTAAGGTGGGTTGATAATGTTACTCGTGTAAAACATAATCCCCAGATGAAAATTAAGGTGGTTTGATACTGTCACTCGTGTAAAACATGTTCTCATACGTTATACCAGGGCTTGCCGAGACTACGCAGACTTTTTGTATCGCGCTAGAATTCTAACAAATAGGCTTCTACAGCAAGTTTATGTTGCTACAAGATTGAAGTCATCACTATAAAAGTTTCATGGCCGTCATCATGAACTCGTGGATCGTTACGGTGTATCCATCTGCGCCATGAAAACTGATTTATTCAACGTGTCGTACTTTTCCTTTCCTCTTTCGTCTACCCCGGACTTGACTTTTTATGAGCAACTCAGCGGGTGTTTCTAAGAAAGCAGAGGACGCTTACCCTACCGGTACACCTGGTCCATGCTCCCAGTTTTTAGTGGAGTCCGAGTTGATCATTTGCTTTTGTTACCTTGTATGTATGATTTTAGTTACTCTGTGTTCTTTGTTGTGTGTGTCTGTTTTCCTTGTCTGAGCTTTGTCCCTGGATTACATTCTTTTGATCACCGCTATAACCTTGGTTCCTTTGATTACTCCTCCAGATGAAAATTAACGTGGTTTGATACTGTTACTCGTTTAAAACATGTGAATTTCGGTTGTGTTGACCGATTAATCATATAAAACATTATCTCCACATGAAAATTAAGGTGGTTTGATACTGTTACTCGTTTGAAGCATGTGAATTTCGGTTACGTTGACCGATTAATCATATAAAACATGATCCTCAGATAAAAATTAAGGTGGTCTGATACTGTTACTCGTGTAAAACACATGAATTTCGGTTGCGTTGACCGATTAATCATATAAAACATTATCTCCAGATAAAAATTAAGGTGGTCTGATACTATTACTCGTGTAAAACACATGAATTTCGGTTGCGTTGACCGATTAATCATATAAAACATTATCTCCAGATAAAAATTAAGGTGGTTTGATACTGTTACTCGTGTAAAACACATGAATTTCGGTTGCGTTGACCTATTAGTCACATAAAACATGATCCTCAGATAAAAATTAAGGTGGTCTGATACTGTTACTCGTGTAAAACATGATTTCCAGATGAAAATTAAGGTGGTTTGATACTGTTACACGTGTAAAACATGATCCCCAGATGAAAATTAAGGTGGTTTGATACTGTTATCCGTTTAAAGCATGTGAATTTCGGTTACGGTGACCTATTAGTCATATAAAACATGATCCTCAGATAAAAAAGATGGTCTGATACTGTTACTCGTGTAAAACATGATCTCCAGATGAGAATTAACGTGGTCTGATACTGTTACTCGTGTAAACCATGCTCTCCAGATGAAAATTAACGTAGTTTGATACTGTTACTCTTGTAAAACATGATCCTCAGATACAAATTAAGGTAGTTTGATACTGTTACTCGTTTAAAACATGTGAATTTCGGTTGTGTTGACCGATTAAACATATAAAACATGATCTCCAAATGACAGTTAACGTGGTTTGATACTGTTACTCGTGTAAAACATGATCTCCAGATGACAGTTAACATGGTTTGATACTGTAACTCTTGTAAAACATGATCCTAAGATACAAATTAAGGTGGTTTGATACTGTTACTCGTTTAAAACATGTGAATTTCGGTTGTGTTGACCGATTAATCATATAAAACATTATCTCCACATGAAAATTAAGGTGGTTTGATACTGTTACTCTTTTAAAACATGTGAATTTCGGTTACGTTGATCTATTAGTCACATAAAACATTATCTCAGCATGAAAATTAAGGTGGTTTGATACTGTTACTCTTTTAAAACATGTGAATTTCGGTTACGTTGATCTATTAGTCACATAAAACATTATCTCAGCATGAAAATTAAGGTGGTTTGATACTGTTACTCTTTTAAAACATGTGAATTTCGGTTACGTTGATCTATTAGTCACATAAAACATTATCTCCACATGAAAATTAAGGTGGTTTGATACTGTTACTCGTGTAAAACATGTGAATTTCGGTTACGTTGATCTATTAGTCACATAAAACATGATCCTCAGATAAAAATTAAGGTGGTTTGATACTGTTACTCGTTTAAAACATTTGATTTTCGGTTGTGTTGACCGATTAATCATATAAAACATGATCTCCAGATGACAGTTAACGTGGTTTGATACTGTTACTCGTGTAAAACATGATCTCCAGATGACAGTTAACGTCGTTTGATACTGTTACTCGTGTAAAACATGATCTCCAGATGACAGTTAACCTGGTTTGATACTGTTACTCTTGTAAAACATGATCCTAAGGTACAAATTAAGGTGGTTTGATACTGTTACTCGTGTAAAGCATGTGAATTTCGGTTGTGTTGACCGATTAATCATATAAAACATTATCTCCACATGAAAATTAAGGTGGTTTGATACTTTTACTCGTGTAAAACATGAGAATTTTGGTCACCAAAATGTCTCTGGTATGTGAGTGGGGTTGGGAAAAAGTTTGAGGTTGCATGTGGGTATATTGTGTCCCAGAGCCAGCACTGTAGTTTAACTATAGTTTAGTATGAGAGCTCACATGAGCTCAATACAGCAACTACATGCATAACTTACGTTTTCTTTTTCACAATAAACACAGAAAAGGAAGACACTGTCCAGAGAATATACTAAAGTCCAAAATGTGTGGATGGTCAAAGATACACAAATGGGAAAATTTTAATGCTCCAATTAGCTAAAGGCAATGAATACAAATACAATCATATTTTTATTCTCATACAATATTGATACACAGAAATTAACATAAATAATAAAGCACACTAGTAGCATTTGTGAACAATTGTTACACTAACATTTTTTCCAAATACAAAATAACATTTGGTACTGAATTGATGTTGAAAGTAATGACATTAGCATTGTGACAATATATAGGTAGTACAGTTCTTATGGCAGTTTCTACAAGATAAACCAAAAACCAACACAAAAACATGTGTATATAACGAAATTAATCAGCAATATCAGCTGAATAACACAGGGTACAATATCATTGGTTTCTTTGTTCATTTTGTCACCTGCAAATTCCATTACAGTATTATGAATCTTTCACCTGAGTTCCCGAACTCTAACATTAGTATATTTTTATAAAAAATCACCATGTGTACATGTCATCATGCTGAAAAGACCTTGTTAAGATACTGAATGTATATTTCCTTAAGTTCCTTTAGTTTTCAAGTTATTAACAGTCAAAAAAAAAATAACTGTGCATAACACTTTCAATAGCAATGACTCCAACATCAGTCGACAGATCATCATGAAAACCTGCACAATTTATAATTACAATGATTAACTATTTCCTTTAGTTTCAATGATGATAGTTTCAAAAAACAAAAAGTTGAAAAAAACAAATTTCAACACTGATGTCAATAATACAGTCAAACCTTCTCTACCAATCACCTCAAATCAACTGTCAGCTTCACTTAACGGTCATTTCAAAACCCGCCCAACTGTTTTCTCTATTTATTTTACTCAAATTACTGGTCCCCTCCCTAACACGACTAACGGTCACCTATTTTTTTCGGCCATAATCGTCTTTCTGACTTCTTATACCGGCCATTTTGTAAACATCGGGTTTATCACCTGACCCGTTAACAGTACCATGTCACATGATTTAATTATATTTAGAACATGTAAATATAAATAATTAGGTTGCCTAAGGAATTAAATCGGTATTGATATGAAAACAAATTTAAAGATTCGAAAGTAAATGTGTGAAATTTACTCACTGGTCATAAAAACATCAGTCTTCAGTTTAATTATGAAAGTTTGAGTAGTCCCTAGAGGTGACTGCTTAATACATGTTTGACTGTATTCAAGATGTCTGAGACTAATTAATTCAGTTGATATGTAAAGATATGTAAAAAAAATTTTAACTACAAAATGTACATTAATTCAGTTGTGAAAGATATGTAAAAATATTTTAAGTACAGAATGTACATAGCCATGGTTGTGAAATATAGTTAGAAAAGTTTACATTTATACCCATACATATAAAATGAACCCAGTATATGCCACAACTGTCACATCCAACCTGAAAGTAGAAAACAACATTAGATGTAATACTAGATTTCAACTTTGTCTTTTTCCATGCACATTCACACCAATTTGTTACACTGACATATCATACCACCCCCCTCCTTCCCCAGGAAAGGGCTACAATTTAAAAAAAAACTTAAGATGCAGAGTCAAAGACTTAACTGCTTACAAACCAATGATAACTAGAATTTAATTCAAACAATTTTCTTGAAGTCACTGGAGCATGACAAGGAAAGGAAAGGGGATGCATATTTCAATATGGCATCGACATGCACGTTCACAAATGTATCTGCATATAAATTAGCATCATTGTATTGCAAACAAGTCTTTAAATGTGAGCTAATCATAAAACTTAACATCTGCAACAAACAATGTTTGAAAGTCAGTGGACCATGACTGTGGGACAGGAGTCATATTATGAATCTCTTTGTTTTATCAAGATGCTGAAGCAACTACCAACCAAATATAATTGACCTTAGATATGTGTTTCCTTAAAAAATCTGCTAATCATACAACTTGAAATATACATGATGCCCCTTCCTAGGAAGACAGAAAAGCAATTACTGCAACCTTTAGCAAGAAAACAACAAAAAATGATGTTATGAATGCATGGATTTCTACACAAATACCTCTAATCACATACTTTTCAAAGTGATAAAAGCTTGCTTTTAATGCTCAAATTATTTTCACTTTAGACTTCATATGTTGCATGAATTGTAAATATATGCATAAACAATTCATTTATTTGCATATTATTTGTGCAAGTAATTGGATTGTAATAAATATTGTACATAACATTAACAGTATTACCCAATCGACTTCCTTGCAGCTTTTTTTCTTTGGCTCTTCCTTGCAGCATATACGACAAAGTTTTAAAATAAATGTCTCATCTGAAATATTGTTAAACAGTTATTATGGAATTGTTTTAAAAGACACCTCCACCTTCATGTTTATTAATATGCCAACATTTAAGCTTCAGAAGTAAGACTTAACCAAAATTGGTCAGAGGGTATCAATTTAGCACAATTAAACATGTTCTCAATTCCACAACTAAACCTTCAGGTCAAAGGTCAAGGTTACAAAAAATGTACATAACCCACCGTCCAATCGTGATGGACCTATCTCACCAAGAAAATATGTCCCCGCCTTGGGGGTAAATTATAATGCATTACATTTCATTCGTGAAATATACCTTGATTTTCTAATAATTTCTCCAGAATTTGAAGTCTGTACTGCAAGACAGATTCAGTAGTTGACTGGACCTGGAGGCTGTGTCTAGACATGTATCTTTCTGCAAACTAAAAGAAAATCAAATCATTTTATTTGAAAATTTAATTCATGGACAACAAGGAACCTTAGCGAGCACTATCACATACCTAACACACCAACATATTAGACCTATTTCTTTTCAGTCTCCTCCTGGAAAAAGTGGTCTCCCTGAATCAATTTATCTGAAAATCCCATTCAATCTTATCATCATCACTAATTATTCAAAAAAAAAAATGAAGGAAATCCTTTGAAAAAGGATAGTCCTCATCCAGGAGACAAGCATAATTAACCGATCTTTGGTAAGACACCCTTCCCCACTTAAAAAAAATCAAAATTTCAGTGGATCAATAACCCTGGTAATTTACATAACCAAATATGGTGCCCTTGGTGCATACAAATTTTCATAAAATTTAGTTTAGTAGTTTCAGATGACTTGCTCTTGTAAGATGTGTGATGGATGGACAGGGCAAAGCAATATGTCTCCTCTCCAGTCAGAAGGTGTGTGTGGGTGTGAACATAATTGAAACAATATTCAAACATTTTTTGGCAAAGCACTCACACTTTTAAGCTGTCAAATTCATATTGGTTCCCATTTTTTTTAATAAAATAAATATAAATATATATAAAACAGAAAAATATATAGACCATGCCTTTAAATGTCAGTGCGGGTGAAACAAAGATTGATGCGTCACACGTTATGACCCACCAGAGAAAATGTTTCTGATACAGTGCATACTAACCATCAGACAATACACTCCACATGAGATACTATCCTGTTGTTTGGGGTGTTAACACCTTCCATTTACTTTGGTTAGTATCTCTCTTAAGTTTCAAATAGTTCCTGGAAAACAGTTTTTATGAGTTATTATATTTCCAACTGATTTTTGAATGTGACACAATATTCAAATTCAACAGATACATAAACTGTATCTATAAAACAGTGTTTTAAAACCACATTATTAGCAACATTTCAATCCAAGTTTAAGTAGCAATATCATATCCTAAAAATACTTCATATTTCTTTACTTCTTGCATAACTAGAAAACAGATATTGTTACAAAGGGCCCACTGAGTTATCGTATGTCATATAAAGTGTAGATGGATAGATAGAGATGACTATAGGGCCTTGGTTGTTAGTCAGTCTGACCCTAATTATGGTAATAGCACAAAGAAACGAAATAATGTGTGCTTAGGGTTTCTTGACAGTCTCTTTATCTTTATATTTCAAAACAACTACCAAAAGTTTTTATGTCATTGTAGCTGAGCAGTGTAAAAGAATACAAATATTTCCAATTCAGGCAAGGATAAAAAGTAAACAAAATATAACGAAAAAACTGAAGTATTTACTATCCTTATCATTACTACTTTTCATGAGCATGAAACACAAAACACACACATCATTTCTTGGTTTAACTTACTTCCATGAAGACAGGATATTATTTAAAGTGGAACCAAGTTCACCGAGGGGATCTATAAGCAGAAGTTCTAGTAACTGGAATTTAAAAACCTGTAATAAAAAATACCAAGATTTCATTTTTCATGTTCTGAATTTTAGATTAATCTTTATTTCAGAATATTTAACAGCCAGACAAGTTGTTGAAACAAATATATCTGACATGCTAAGCATGGCTTAAGTGTACAAAGTACATTGATGCAATACCAATCATGGAACTACAAAGCAAATATAATTGACTTACTGTAACAGCTTTCAGTTATTAAACCAGAAACTAGGGTAAACTGGAAAAATGTTGACACAATCCAAAAACAAGAACATTTGATGGTAAAAAAAAATGAAAATCTTTATGATAGACCGTCACCTTATTACAAATGTTTTCTGCTATGTTTTACTCAATCTACCACCTATAATCATTAATGGACTCACTACTAGAACCCAGTGTCTTCTGCCAAGGTTGTACAATCCAAGTGCCTCTTGTGACACGAAATCAAACTGTAATTGAAATTTGTTATAACTGACAAATCACCTGAGATTCAATGAACTTTAGCAGTATTTTATTGCTAAATTTCAATCTACCATATGGAAAGTAGCTGATGTTTGTTAATGAATTCTGAGAAACTGCTGAAAGCAACTTTTAAAACTTCAACATTACCTCAGATTCTAACCTTGATCTGAATAGAAAAATCTCTGACAGTTAAACTGATGCATCATATTTTTTCATTTTTTTTTTAAATTTGCTTTGCACAGTTTATAAAATTCACTTACATATACTATAATGAGACTGTCATCTAAAGAAAGGAATCTATCTCTTTTGATTACAAACTAATGTCTGCACACCTCACTTTAGATAACGACTTTTAGCCATTTTAAAAGCTATGTTAAGATAAGTTGATGGGAACAATTTTACATGATATGGGTCTTGGTTTGTCACCCAATTTGATAAAAAACATTTCTTTTTCATGAAGATTTTTTCTAAAACTGGAAATGTGATATGAATGGGGAAATTCCTCAGTAATTTCTGAGCTTTAGCATCGTGCAACAAAATAAGATTGACAAAGTAAAAACTATTAGGTACCTACATTCCAGGCTCTAATATACACGTATTTAGTAGGTAATGACACCACAAAAGACAAATTCACACATTAAGTTGCTAAGTGATTTCTAAATAATGAATGTTGGAAGCAAGTAAACACTATTAACACACATGATGTTAATTATTACATACATGTGTATGTGTAGAATAACTTACATCAGTAACTGCTGACTGGTGTTTCTTGCTCAGTAGCATAGACATAACAGCACAATTAATGTATTCCAAATTTGACTGAAAATATAAAGATACATCTATTGTTCAGAGTTTCAAATATTAAATATTCTCTCATCCACATAATATACAAATAATATTCTCAAATAAATAAAGCTGAACCAATTAATAAATAAATTTGGATAAGCTTTATAAACAGGTATAAACATGCCTGTTTCTAGACTAGCACAACAAAAATCAATTTACGTGCGAAGGAATATATGTTGTGGTTCTACTGAAGTTCTGTAATTAATAAAAAAAAATTGTTTTCAATAATTAAAATTAAAGAGAATTTATGGCATTAATCTAAAATATTATGACACAATAGCAGTAATATGAAGTTCAGTTTGCTTTGTTTATATTGCTTGTTTGTATTTTTATTTTGTCTAAAACCAAATAACAAATAAACCATGTATCCAACAAAGAATCCAGTTCCAGTATCTTATATTTAACCATATGGCAAATTTATCATATTCTTGAATTTTTATGTTTTTCTGGCCATTATGTTTATACTTTTTGGACCATAGTAAGATTTTCACAATTTTGCTTTTCATGGTGTTTTTTTTCGTAAGAAAAGGGAATTCATTCAGGGCCCTCCTGGCTCATATTGAGTGCTATAGTACTTGAGTAGACAGACATCTCATTTACTTCACATAAGTTGGTCTGACAGTGTACCTGAATTTTGGTGGTTTCTTTTTAGGGTCTTTTTTTATATGATAGTTCTACATAATTTTACAACTATGCATTTAGCAGTATTAATATTCGGTTTAGATGTAATGGTAAATGTTTTCCTTACTGGTCAGCCTTGGCACTCTGTGAACTCTAGGTCCCTTGCTTATTTTTTGGTAACTTACAGTCCAAAAACCAAGTTAGATCTTTCCTATTTTTATATTTTTAGATTATAAAAGTAATACTCACTTCACTACTTCTTAAAATAGACAGCATGTAACTATCTATGATCTGCAAAAAATATCAATTAATAAAATTTTAAATGTACATGTGACTATTTATAATCTGCATAAATTTAAAATCAAATTTCATGTGCAACAAGAGCCATTGCTCCAGGTCCACCTCCTAACAACTACATAGCAAACTTGTAAATAGCTTATACAATACATCAAATCCTTATTGAATCAAGAATTATAATTTATTTTACCTACAATAACAATAGACAATTCCCTGTTTCCCGCAATTGAAATGAAAGGCAAGACTCCCATGAAGTTCAGCTGATTATTGTTAAATGACATACGATGTGCTTCCTGCTTAATATTAAATTCAAATTCCTAAAAATTTGGTTCAGTAGATCAGAGGAAATGAGAGACAAAAATTTTAAACAAAAATTTACCTCATCTGTCAACCTCTCTTTTATGGAATAGAGATTGTAAAGGGTGATCTTAATACCCTCACATGCTGTATAGAGAAAATTGAATTCTCTTTTACGGTTGAAAAAAATCACTTCTTCAGCATCTACATGAGAAATGAAACATGGAATTATACATGTACATGTATATAAAAGCAAATGTAATCAAGTAATTTTAACTAAAAACTAAATATAACATCAGCAAGATGGATTTTTGTTTTTATATGCAAAAAAATGAAATGCCATAAAAATGAAAAATAAAATTGCTTAATTTAAGGCCAGAAAAATTTATATATACTATGGAAAGGTACAATATAAATCATACAGACTAACCAGGTATGACTCAACGGGTGTACAGAATGAGAAAGTTTGAAAATCATTCATTGAAAATATACAATATACAAATTGTACAGTATGGTTAAAAAACTAAATATGAAGAAAATAAATACTGTAAAATACAAGATCATTTACTTCCAGAGTGGAGCACAATACCCCCACCCAAACACACCTTTACCATTTATATCAAGTTTTACATATTTTCCTTAATTTACATTCTCGGGCAGCTTTTCTAAATTTTGGTAATGAAAAAATCATCCACATAAAGTGACCTATTTATGTGCCAAGTTAGATTTCAATCCACTGTAAAATGCTCTGTTAATCTTGCAGACAATAAGGTGAACAGAAGGAGAAAAATGGTTACTAGCAAATGATCCTATACTCACAAATTATATTTTAAAGTCTAAAATGGTACTCACATCTCAACAATTTCACACCTGTTGTCTCCTCAGGAGTCTGCTCTACCTCTACTTCTTCTGTTGTCACCAAAGTATCTCCTGTCATCACCTCTGCTTTTTCCCCTTTTGTCACCTCTGCCTCTCTCCATGTCATCATCTCTGCCTTTCCTCCTGTCAGCACTTCTGCATCTCCTCCAGTCATCACCACTGTCTCTCCCTCTGTCATTATCTCTGCATCTCTCCCTGTTGTCACCCCTGCAACTTCTCCAGTTGTCACCTCTCCCTCTCTCGTCATCTCTGCCTTTCCCTCTGTTGTCACCTTTGCATCTACTCCTGTATCTCCCCCAGTCATCACCTCAGCTTCTCCTCCTGTGATCTTCTCTGCCTCTCTGTCTCCTGCTGTGTATGCCATCTGCTCTGCCTCTACTCCTTTTGTCTTGTTCTCTGCATTTACCAGTGTCGTCTCCGCTGCCTGTCCTGTCAACTCTGCACTACTTTCTGTCATCACCTCTTCCTCTACTCCTCTTGTTATATGCTCTGCCTCTCTGTCTTCTGCCACCACCCCTGATGCTCTTTCTCCTGTTATTACCTCTGCAACGCCTTCTCCTGTCACCTCCTCCACTGTTTCTTTAAAGCTACATAGAAATAAACAAAAAGTCATGAAGTAATATATCCTTTACAACTATGATCGTACCAAAATTGACAATGCTTGAAAATTCAGTATTTATGCTTATTACAGCAAATAAAAGTAATCAAATGAAAAAAAAAATCATTTGTCTATTAACCAATAAATATATAATGAGAAAGTACATTTATGAGGATGGAAACAATAAAATTCAATTAGTGAGATGGTTAAAAATGACATCATATTTCTAAAAAGTATCATAAATTTTGTTATCATTTAAGCCTGTGTAATAGCCATGCTTTAAGATAAAATGTAAATGAATCCTTTTTGTTCTGATCCAAGCTTGTTAAAACTTTACAAATCAGGAAAATGTATCCATGGAAACTCTAAAACAGTTCTGATTTAAATATAAAACATGGGGTTGCATGTGATGTCATATGCGATTAAAAAAATTCAATCTGGACTGACACAATATTTAAAGGGTCCTGTTTAAACTTAAACAGTAAAGACACAGAATGAAAATTAATACTTCCCATGGCAATGTTTAAGTACGGGACATTAAATTTGAATATTATGGTTGCTCCATTAAAACATACATGATACCACGAAAAGGCACTTTTATTCCTGGATAACACTTAATAAAAGCAAATAAGATTCTCATGTAGTGCATATGCAAATGAGGCCGCTGAAATACCAAGCCATAGTAGCAAAGTGACTTCCCTTGGTGTCACCTGTCATGTATGTTTTAATGGAACAGTCATTACTTGATAAACAAACACAATCAAAAATTAAAAACTAACATATACATGCAAAACATTAAATAACATTCAGCATGTTGAATAAATCCTGATACTCAGCACTCACATTCTACATCTATCTTTGCAGTTCCTTAAATAGGACCCTATAACCTTCCTCAACTCCTTAACATTAAGCCTTTTAGAATCTAAAGGGTAAAACATATTAGGTGTTATGATATATATTTACTATTGAAGCTATTATTTTTCAATAATGTGATACTGAACATCACCAGGGTTTTACCAGAATTGATTTATACATTGTTCCTTCCCACCACTATTTGATCTAACTATGGAGCAGACAAAAAGGGCTTAATTTTTCAAATGTGAATATTGGAATTTAATAGGATTTTAACCCTTGAAATGTTATATCAATAATAATAATAACCTTCAGTTGAACTGTTTGCTGAGCAGAATCTCACCTCTTCTGGCCACCAGGAAGGCTGGTTCTCCTCTCTATAGGCATGTTTACCTAAAATAAAACCATTGAGGATTAGATAAGTAAACTTTATAATTGAAGCAATACATTATAACATTTCTGTTGGCCATAGGTGGAGTGCCCCTAAAATTGTTTCTTTTTTTTCAGGACATTCAATATGATACAAAAGAAAATTTCATCAGACTTTACAAATTTTTACCACATAAAATGTAAAGAAAATCATCCTCTTCTTCTATTGAAGCATTAAATTTCAAATAATGAACATCCATAAAGATAAATTTTGTGTTATAACCTTTAATTCCATCCCGCGCCAGCATGACTGGTAAAAGAAAAACCATACTGTCCTAGGTATATTTGGAGGGATCATCATATGGTAGCTCTAGCACCTCTTTTTGATCAATGGATATATCAGGTTCTACAATAAATAATAAAAATTATAATTGCACTGAACACCAGAAATACAAATTTAGACATTTAGTGAAGGAACTTTCTGACAAGAATAAAAAAAGTCACATATCAGTTTTATTTCCAAGGAGAAAAAAAAATGAATAGAAGCAATCTTAAAAATTTGTGAAAACTAAAGCAGTCTGTTAATGGCTAATAAATTTTACAATTCTTGTTGAAACCCACTTCCTGACAGTTTCATGACATTATAAACAAAATAAGCATGGATATTAACAAAAAGTAAATATGTTGTGACCCAGCTAAATAGTTTTAATTTACCTTTTTGATGTTGAAGGCTAAAAGGTCTTTGGAGTGCTGTCTTTTTAAATTTAGAGATAACAACAGGATCCTTCAAGAATGGTTTCATATGGTCTGGCCCTAAAAATATTTGCAATTCTTTTTGAAAAAAAAATTCATACAATCATTTGTGGTTTATGTGAAAAGTTATTACTATAAAAGTATGTTACATTAAATAGAAAATGATACATCAAAACATACATAAAATATTTTTAGTTCCATATTTCAGGTATATATTATTGAACAACCAACAAAGGAATGCTAAAAAACAAATTGTTCATGTACTAAAATAAAGAAAAATTCCCTCAAAAGTCAAGGTCAATTTTGTATATACAGCCTGCATAATTCTGCATGTTAATTGTTTGGGAAAACACTGCAATGATATGAACTGCTTGGGATAATAAGAGTTTTACATAAACAACAAACAACTTAAAACATACCTTCTGTTACAATTTCCCCTTTCCTCAAATAGAACATGCAGAAATTTGGAGGTGATGCCTCATCATCATACCAATTTCTTGCCTTCAAAAAAATAAATTTCATTGGACGTATATGATAAAAAAAATGAATTTCATAACAGAATAAGACAGAAAAAGGGGAATAATCATGTCAACGAGACAACAGCCAGACCCCCCCCCCCCCACCCCACCCCCCGACAAACAATCAGCCAAATGCTTGAATAAGAAAATTTTTCATATATTTTATTTAATTTTAAACTTTTATCTTATCGTATCCACAATGACTCAAGCTACACTTGTATGTACATAATGCAAGTGTGTAGTGCTTTGAATTACAATGTACCAATAATAAATATTTTAATATATATTTTGATAATCTCATTTTTGGTGCTGCACCTGCACCTTTGAAAGACAAGAGGCACACGGTATAATACTTGGGTTCCGTTGTCCATCTATTTGTGTGGAATCAGGATAACCTATAGGTTTAAGTTAGTTTTTCATGGACTTTGTATAAAAATTCACATAAATATGAGCATTGATCTAATTGACAACAAATCATGGGCATTTTTGCGTTCACAACATACTTGATGTAGAAAATTTATAGGTGTCATGACTTTTGGGATTTTACCACTGGTCTGTTTTAATAGCGTTTTCAGCAGCAGGAGTTCAAAATTATTCAGAGAGATGAATGATCCAGGACTCTTTGGATTTATAATTCAAATATCCCTATTTGGAATAGAAAAGGGTCAGGTGTTAAAATTTCATTATCAGTATGGAAGGCCAGGACTTTTTGGTTTTAAACCATGAAGGTACACCTTTTGAAATGAAAGGTCCCGGACCCCAGATCTACACCACGAAGTCTAAGTCCAATGGTATTTGCCATTTATTTTGTTTTTTAACAGAATATCATTTCTAACATGTCAACTCTTGTTTAAATACAGGAAGCAACTGTAAAAATCAACATACTCTCTTTACAATCAGCTCATATTGTCTTTCCAGTCTTCTTTTTGTGCTCCTTGCTTGAACATCCTACAATCAGTAAAATTATTGCTATCATTCTTGATGTAATCTGATACTGATATTATTTAAAATGAATACAGCTGAAGCAGTCTTCTCCTAAAGCACCATGGATATATAATATTAGTTGTAATTGTAAAAGCATAATGTTATAAGATACATATTTCCCCAATAAATGTGATGCTATACTTTCAGGTCTATGATTTGCACTAAAACTAATAAACACTAATGAAGAAAAATAAGAGAGAGAAATGTTAACATAAATTAATTACAGAAATTTTAAATCTAAAAAAAAAGGTTATTATTATTGCAATGATGGTCACATACACAATGTTTGTGAATTACACTTATAATTCAGTAAATCATAAATTTTATGAATGATGGCATGGCTTAAACAAATTAAATGGACCAAAATTACCTTTCCTTTGACTTGAGAAATGCCATTTTCCCCAGTTTCAATATCCTATAAATAAATGAATATAATTCAGTATCAATAATTGAAAAAAAGTTTTTATAAGACATTGTTAGTCGCTCATAAACTACAAAACATTGTATGTCAAAGAGTTTACTTTTCAGAAAAGTTGCAAAAGTTGACATACAACATTTTGGAGCAGCAACAACGTTATGATGTAACATTAGATGTATAATAGTATCATATGTATCAAATTATGTGATATAAAATATCTGTAAAACCGGTGGTACTAAAGTATCACATGTATCTGTTCTATGTGATATAAAATGTTCATAAAACAGGTGGTTATATAGTATCACATGTATCTGTTCTATGTGATTTAAAATGTTCATAAAACAGGTGGTAATACAGTATCATATGTACCTATTCTGTGTGATAAAAAATGTTCAAACAGGTGGTTATATAGTATCACATGTATCTGTTCTATGTGATATAAATTGTTTATAAAACAGGTTGTAATACAGTATCACATGTATCTGTTTTATGTGATATAAAATGTCCATAAAACAGGTGGTAATACAGTATCACATGTATCTGTTCTATGTGATATAAATTGTCCATAAAACAGGTGGTAATACAGTATCACATGTATCTGCTCTTTGTGATATGAATTATCCATGAAACTGGTGGTAATACAGTATCACATGTATATGTTCTATGTGATATGCATTATTCATGTAACAGGTGGTAATACAGTATTACATGCACCTGTTCTATGTGATATGAATTATCCATACGAGAGGTGGTAATACAGTATCACATGTATCTGTTCCATGTGACATAATTTGTTCATAAAACAGGTGGTAACACAGTATCATGTGTATATGTTCTATGTGATATAAAATGTCCATAAAACAGGTGGTAATACAGTATCACATGTACCTGTTCTATGTGATAAAAAATGTTCATAAAAAGGTGGTAATACAGTATAACATGTATCTGTTCTATGTGATATAAATTGTCCATAAAATAGGTGGTAATACAGTATCACATGTATCTGTTATTTGTGATATGAATTATCCATGAAACAGGTGGTAATACAGCATCACATGTATCTGTTTTATGTGATATAAATTGTCCATAAAATAGGTGGTAATAAGGTACATGTATCACATGTATTTGTTCTATGTGATAAAAATTATCCATACAACAGGGAGTAATTTGGTATAAAATGTATCTGTTCTATGGGATATAAATTGTCCAGAAACAGGGGGTAATAGAGTATAACATGTATCTGTTTTATGTGATATAAACTGCCCGTAAAACAGGCGGTAATACACTCCCTTTGGTTCTGTATATCTATTGCAAGAAAAAGCATGAATATCAGGTTTGTACCTCCATTTTCGGGAGGTAAAAAAGAGCATAATGGCCCCTTCATTTGAGTATACTTGTATAAATGCAATTGAGAGCCAAACCAGTCTCGGAAAATATTTGTTAGTTTTGATAATTAAATACAAAACGAATGATAGCTTTGCCAGGATAGGGTTGGGTGTAATAGTCTGCAGTATGGTGTAACCTGGAAGCCCTGGGAATATTTTCCTTCTACAAGTTTCTCTCAAATATAACAATTAGTATACTGCTTTAGGACAATATCATTAAAAAAATTACCATATTTGAAAGTTATAAGTATAATATATCAAATTAGAGCTGACAAAAATTATCAAAGCTGCTTTGGGAGTGTTAAAAGGTTTCACCTTCATCATATTATATAATAACATGTATAGGCTGTACTGTTGAAATTTTTATCGTTCTATTTTCATTTTTGATATATAAACTAATCTGATTAGAAGACATGTGTGTTTAATTGCTTTACTATCATTTCCAAAATTGACAGGTAGTCGGGGTTCTGTAAAATGTAGTTCTGAATAGGATTTTGTTCCCTTGTTTATGAATGAGAAAAGCAAAGCAACGATTTAATAGTAATAATACCAATGATCAGTCATTCAAAACAGTGCATTCAACCTACACCCATACATATTTTGTGTACAGGTCTGCCTCAGTGTTGCAGCAAAAGTATTTTAACACGTTAATGAAAATTTCATTTTAGTACCTTACCGTCCTCAGCTTACCATTTCGATATTTATTAGTCCCTTTATAAGGACATGCCCGCTTTCTTATTAAACTGCACGGGAAAAAAGACTAAATATTGTAAGTACAAGTTCGTTATTGTAAAAATAGATTACATAAAATATACCTGAGGCTGATCAAAAGGGGAATTCATGTCTACATTCAAATTTTCCGTCATTTTGAAAAAAATGTCTCGGTGCGCATGTCTTGTGGTATACGTCACTGTTTTGAGTATTCCGTTTTGGCAAGTTATATGTCCGCTTATATACCTCAGTCACATGTCTTTTATAAAACCCACCCATATTGGAAACGACGCTAATAATGCTGAACCGGAGAATTCTGGTTATTACTAGATTGAGAGTGAACGTACAAATTTATAGTCATTCTTCTTTTGTCTTAAGTCTGCAAGGAATTTTTACAAAATGCAACAAAGAACGGACAGCTCTTTTTTGGAGAGTTTTTCCAGTCTCAAAGTGGAAGAACTAGAGAATAAAAAAACTGGTTTGGAAAGTTTATCAAGTTTGCAGGTAAGTCATTATTAATTTATTTTTTGAAATATTTATATTCCATTAGTTACTGTTTAATTTTAAAGCTAACTACTCGGTGTAAGGAGGTACAAGTTTTATGCGGGCAATTTTTAGATGAAGATTCTATAACTGCATGCACTATGTAGACGGTATTTTCAACAACTTGTTATAATGATGCTATAAAACCATTACGCGTTTTTTTTTATAATTTAGATAAATAGAATATAATCATTGCGCTAAAAATAGTATTGCTTTGCAAATTGAGTTTACATTATTACAAAATGTACATCAATGAGAATATTGTATCCACATTTAGAGGTGTAATATGATATTATGTAGATTCCATTCTTCATACTCTATAACATCGGAAATTAAAAGTTCGATTAACTGAAATAATTAAAACATGCATACACTATAATTTTGTTTTCAAGGGGTATTAATTTGTTTCTTTTTATTTATTTATTTATTTTATTATTATTATTATCATTATTATTATTATCATCATTTTAAATAACTTTCATTATTACTATTATTTTGTCAAATTTTAAACTGTTACAAGCGACCACGTCTCTTTCTGAACAGATTATTTCAGTTTAATTAGGAAAGATCTTTTAAACTACATGTGATGTATGTTTTTTTTTCTAAAAAAAAATCCAAAATTCAGAAAAAAAATAACATAACACTGATAGTGAAAAAATATTTTCTTTCTAAATTTCAAAGAAATAATAATAGGGCTTTGAATAAAATGTCTCCATTAAGATTTTGTCACAAAACAAAAAAGGATAACAAAAATCAACAAAAAAACAAACAAAAAACATAATTTTGTCAAGGCAAAAAAAAAGTTCTATGGAAGTTATGACACGGTTTATTCGGTACGATCAAATATCAACATTCATGTACATGTATTTCTGTCAGTTAAATATACTACAATGCATCATTAATCCGAAACAGCAGTTAAGCGGGCCAAGGAAACAGTTACAATTAAATCAATAATACCATTTCACACATGCGCCTGAAAACCAGAAAAATCCGGTTTACTCAAGATGTTTCTAATTCAAATCTGGCTGTTTTAATGTCTTGTTGTGTGCCCAGTAAAACTGTGAAAATGTGGCGATTGATTATAAATAATTAATGTTATAATCAAATCGTAATTTAATGATAGCTTGAATCCTATCATTTAAGTAAACAAAATACATTTTGGTCACTTTAATTTGATTCGTAACATTTTTTATGGAATGTGAAAAAGACATTTTTATTGGCTATGGTTATTGTAAAATGAACTCCGTGAGTTATCTAAATCAAGGAAAAAAGACAACATTTTCCATATCATTTTGGCGAATATGGGTTATAATTTCATTGTAAAGCACTGAAAATGAACATATTTTGACGGATAACTTTCTCCAAAACTAATTTTTCTAACATTCTATTAATTTTTTTTTAGTAAACCCAGTGATGCAGATAACAAATAATTAATGATGTTTTCAAATAGGGAGAGTATCCTTGGGTGACATTACATTGTCAGATCGGGGGGTTTTGACATGCATGTTTCTGATTTTTCCCATTCTGCCCGATTTTTATAAACACAAGTACTTAAAAAACATTAATTTGTGTGGAATTAAAATTCGGTTTTAATGAATATCATTTACATTGATGCATAACTTCTTGTTTTTACCATTCAGGAGGTAATAGACCAAAAGGCCGAGGAGTACACGACAGCAACAGGAAATTATACCGCTTGGAGTACGAGTGTAAACCTTGAGCCTCCAGATTCCGCCATCCCCTTCACAAAAAATGACGAGCATATTTATGACTACTATAATTCGCTCCAGTACAGTTTATATGAACACAACTTACCGGAAACTGTTGACCGGACATCACAACCAAGAAAGACAACTCCAAGTACTGGCGTTTCCATTGTTCTTCTTTCCTCACCGGTAGAATGTTTGGGGATGTTGTTGGAGGGTGGTCGACAATGCCCAGGGGACATGCTGCTTGTAATGTCACCAACATGGTTGATGAAGGACAAGTCTGAAGACAAGGAGGGATTTCACTCTTTATATGTTAAGAAGGCAGTAACCTTTGACCGTGGTGGATGCACGTACGTTGACGTATTCGAAACTCCACGACGATGCACATACTTCGTCAACTTTTTCACTCGGGCATGTACGGACGGACAACGGGATGATGGAGAGAATATAGAGCTTGATCTCGACTGTCCAATGTCGAGCTCAATCGAACTCTGCAAGAGAGTCGATGATAAACTCCTAACAAGAATTTTGATGGCAGACACAGGCGTGTTTTACCCGGAAACACTTGCATTTGCTTATAAACCGGCATGTGAATATGTAGTTCCGAACGACGTGTATATCAGAATCCTTTCTGTAGAAAACGAAGACGAAATCAGAGACGATATTTCAAAAGAACTAAGAATGTTCCTGAATTCAGAAGGAATACAGTTAGCGGGAAAAGTAAGTGTATTAAAGAGGTTTATAACGACATTTTTTAAAATTTATTTTACATTTTTTCTATATGTTGGATTTTAACGTAAACGCACGTAAGTTTGATACAAACAGAGGGTATGAGCGGAAAGTAAAAAAAAGGGGGCAATATTGATCTAGGAAACGGTTTTCCCCAGTACTAAATTAAGGGACACGGAGAGCATGGATCAATGATGATAAGCTAATATGTTGTGTATGTCTGGAATCTAATTAGTACAAATATGAACGTCTGCTTGACACTCCCTTCACGACGCAAAGATAGTCAGGTAGGGTAAAACAGTCGTTTTCTTTCTATTCACAGGTAGTCGTCAAACCATCAGGCCCTACCTGGCACGCTAGTAGGGGTGTTACCTTCCATGACGTCACCGAGTTCGACCAAATATGTAACGCAGTCATAGAATTACTGAAAATACTAGAAGTAGAAAATACAGTTCTGGTAGAGGCATTCCATCGACCACCAACACAAGAACCAATTCTTGGTATGACAGCTACGATTTTTATTTCCAATATAGGCTGTTGTCGGCACAAATTTTTAAAGAACCTACATGCAACTTTATTACTAGAAGCTAAATTGAGAAAGGTCTTTTACAGGCTAATCACGTGGTCTATATGGTCACTATTGTAATATGCATACTTGTCTAAGAATGGGGTTCACATTAATTAAATGGTTGTGTGTCTCACACAGTCAAAGTTAAATTTATGATTTTACATTTCAACAAAGAATTTGCGTTTTTGCAAAAATAAACAATAATTTACTGTAACATTTTATTTTTTTTTATTTTAGATGGCTGTTCTTGTAGAATTCGTGTAAATGTATGCAGACAGGCTGACAACACTCCAATAGCTACACAAATGGTCTGTGGAATCGGTAAAAAGAATCAACCAATCAATGGAAGCAATACAATACCTTTGACCTTTGAAACGACTATGGAAATGTGGGGCATAAATGAAAAGGAACGTCAACGACTTTACAACACCGTGAAACAGGGTTCTGAGAGAATATTAAGTAAAATCATTGAAGATGAAGCGAACTTATCCTGTGATAATCGAGGAGGACCTGGTGCTCAAACAGATCTTATAGGTATGTGGGCATTTATTTCTCCTCTTCTTTGATGTTGTAGTGCCCGTGACTCGAACAAGAAAGATTTCGATCCAGAACAAGTACTATCTATGATAGGTACCTGTCCTACTGCACTGCATATCCCTAAGCTGGTGAACTTGAAAACATGGAGGGTATAAAATATAGTGCGTTTTCTTTTTGTCTCTTCACAAACTAATGCTAATTCAAAAGATATGAACCATGACATGAAGTAGAGCAAACATAAAAATGTTCCTCTGAAAAGGTTGGTTTGATGAGTGCAAAACGAAAGTGAAAGTAGAGAAAATGGCTATTTTTAGTTTAAGACTACTTTTCTGTCCGATCTCCGTGGACTCGCCCTACTTTTGTGCGGGTACTCAATTTTATTTCCACACGTCCTTAGAAATGCTACATAAGTGAAAGGTTTATTGAATCGGTTTACATTTTTTTTAAATCCTAAAAATATGCAATTTACCATAGAAGTCTATAGGAATATGAATGCTATACTGAGACCATGTGCAAAGCTGAAAAAAACTGTAGAGAGATGATTGGATGTTTTTGATAAGTCAAATTAATCGGACACGTTGTTGTGGTTATTGTTTCTTCAATTAAAATGTCAATTCATAAATCTACAATACATCACTACCATCGTATTAGTGTATGTATGTATGTTCGTAAAGCAACATCTCGCTTTAAATAAAGTAATAGGGTGTATTTATTTTTCTATTTTTAGGAGTGGATTTCGTTCTCAGTGAAATCAAAGGAAGCATTGAACCAGTTGGAATTGAGGTTAACAGTCATGACTGTACTATCATATGCCAGTTCTTTGAAACTTTGAACCCACATCAACAGGGAGAGACCTTGCGTCCCCTGATACAGAACATGATAAAGCGATCTCAGATGTTCGCCATGAAAGATAAGACAGTCTTGGTGGTTGGAGCTGGTGGTTTTAGTAAACGGTTCATTTGGGACGGGTTCAAAGATTACGGTATTAAGGTATGCCATTGTGACCTCAGAGATTTGGAAAAGTGTTATAGTTTGTAAAACTACAAATCCTGAAATTATTGCTGTTTTTGTTTTTCACATTTTATGCATGAAGAAATTTTATCAGCTTTAACTGTATATGTAACTCCTACCAATAGAAAAGGAACAGATATATATGATGAAATGCAACGAATGTACCACCGTACAAACCTTATAAACATACTAAAGAACCGTATGGATTAAGTTGCGAAACCAAATCAATGATCCTGCCGAATGTTTCAATATAAATGTTGGTCCCAATTGAATTATTTTCTGTTGACTCTCTAAACAATGACGGGGTTTAATGTGTTAGTATTCTACATGTATAATTTGACAAATAACCAAGCACGTGCCATTCTATTTTAGGTAATATTGGTGGATCCCGATGAATCTTCGTATGCAGCTTCTAAAGCATCCAGTTTCTTACAGTATGACTTCATTGACCATACGCATGACCAGCAGCATGCCGATAACATAATTCAAATTTTGCAAGAACAACGAATAGATATAAGCGGCTGTGTTACGTTCTGGGAAGATTGTGGGCCCCTATCGGCGACCATTTCTAAGAAACTAAATCTAAGAGGTCCAGGTGAACAGGCCGCTTCTATTGCAAAAAAGTAAAGTTCAACTCAACGTGTGTTGCGATTGAAAACCGACAGTCATCCCCATTTTCCGCGAACGCACCTCTATTCTGGTAAGGTCGCACCGATTAGCAATGAAAATGACATTGAAAATGCTATTGACCTTGTTGGGCTACCAGCAGTTCTTAAACTAGAATACGGATCCAGTGCTGTGGGAGTTAAACCCGTCAACAGCCACATGGAATGCGTAAACATGTACAACCAAATCAAAACAAATCTTAGTTCCGAGGAAGACCATCCAGGAGTGGGCCTGGGGCATGGTAACGATGTTTTCCTCATGGAAAAGTTGTCGGGAACTGAACACGACGTCGATGTTGTTATATACAACCGACAGCTTGTCGCTGCTTTTATTTCTGACAATGGACCCACGAAGAAGGGAAGCTATACCGAGACGACAGCGTCAATGCCCTCTTGTTTACCACTCGATAGACAAGGACAGATTATTGTAGCTGCATATCAATGTTGTACGGAAATCGGACTTGTTGATGGAGTATTCAATGTCGAAATAATGATGACAGCAATTGGACCAAAACTGATAGAAATAAACGCAAGAATGGGTGGTTTCTACCTCCGTGACTGGATCCTGGCCTGCTATGGTATAGATACGCTATTGACTGCATTCATGGTCAGCCTAGGGATACGGCCAATCATACCGAAACCCATCCCGAAATGTCATTTAATGGGAACGATGTGCGTGCCATCTTTACACCGAAAACAACTTGAAGAGAACAACACGGTCAAGCTAATGGAAAACTTAATTCAAAGTGGAATGATCAGATACAACCAGATCGAGGCTTCCCTTGATGATTGTGGCGAGGAGGGAACAGAAGAGCCTTTCTGTAACGTCGCTGTGATGGCTGCCGATAGTACACAGGTGAAACAAAACCTCATCGCTGTTTGTAATGTACTTGGACTGAACAGTAACCAATATGATTTGAATTTCTATCTAAAAGATTTTAGATGATATTGAATATACATGTATATAATTAACTGCATCAATAAAACCATTAGTTTCTTATTGAAACCATGCAAGAAGAGATAACTCCTTTATTAAGTCCATCCTAGGAAGAAATTGGATCAAACAAGTTATTTTTTCGTTCTGTGAAATACATTTTTTTGCGTTGTGTATAGTACTTAACCTTTGAATGATATAAGCCGTGAAATAACAACTTGTATGCCTGTGGTGTAAAACAGTCACGTATTGAAATCCAGTGTTTATCATCTCAACACAAGAATCTATGACGTCACATTTTTGCGTTTGTAAATATCTTTCACAATTTGATCTCTTGACTACTGAGTTTTTTGTTTATTATACATGTATGATATTATTTGTTAGAATTAAAAATCTACTACCACTATAGACTGCGTGACTTCGTGAATTTCCGATATGTACGCAGCTCCTCACGGGATCACCACTATGATGACCCACTTGTCATATTTCCTTTGCGATAGCATGGAAATGTTTTACAGAAAGATAAAGCCTACTTTTCCTGAATTGTTTGCTTCCTGCAAAAGTACAATCAAGGCCTTTCTTTTCTTTCAACCAACAATTATAGGGACTCAAGTTAGAGTATAAGGATACAGTTACATGTACGGTTATATAACGTGTATTTACTCGATCACCGCTTCCAAGCGAGCATGGATAAGTTAACATATGTTGAACTCGAGGCTAACAATTGCATTCACTTCCTTTGCCTCTAGAAGCAAACTTATGTCCTCTATGGTCTAATGGATAACGCAGTGTCCGTCATGGCCTACTGGAAAACGCAGTGTCCGTCATGGCCTACTGGAAAACGCACACCATCGCGAACTGCATTACAGCCGAACTAGAGAAACAGCTGCTGTTTCCGCTATTATTAATGTCTCTTCATCATATTTATTCTAGAAAAAGACAAGTGTAAAAAAAGATAGCGACACACACAAAACAAAACACACAAATTTCTAATAAATTACCTTAATTTTAAAAGCGACTTCCTTAAATAACAAGTAGACGGGAAAACGCTTAACAGTTAAATGTATGACTAAAATGTGTTCAACAGTTACATGTACGACCAAAAATGTGTTAATGGTGACAAGAACAAGAACGATACACGTCTCAACCTGTGTCTGTCAGTACATATCAAATGTTTTCAATATGTACAATAACAGTAAGCAAGTTAAAAACAACAGTGTTAGTTACAGATGCCCATGTGTAATGGGCTAACGATACATGTATCATATAATGCTTAATGCTCGGGGTAAAACAATGCGACATAATTTGCCAGCCCGTGGTAAAACAATGATATATGGACCGGAGTTTCCGAGATTTATTTCTTAATTAGATCGTGTAATATAATCACTCAAATGCCAATTTCGAATAATATTGGTTACAAACCTTTTGGGTCAAATTGATTACACTTAGTAGATACCCTTAAGAGTGACGGATTGGTGTCTAACGGCTACTTGGCCTGTTTTTATCGTTGGTAACGCAGGTAAAAAGGGGAAATGATAAGAACCATGATCCATGTTTCAGGTAAGTTGTCCCTAGTAGTTTATAAACATACACATGTACTTGCAATGTACAACACTGAAATTGTACCAAAAAACAAACATAACCAACATATAGTAGGGATCTAATTAACTGTTGTCTAAGCTAATGCTATACTATTCCAGTTTTTAGTGGAGTCCGAGTTGCTAATTTACTTGCATTACTCAGTATGTATTATTTTGGATATTGTACGGTCTTTGTTATATGTGTCTGTGTTACATTTCTGGTCTTTGTTCTTTGGTGTGTGAGTCTGTTTTCCATGTTTGTTCTTTTGTTGTGTGTATCTGTTTTCCATGTCTGGTCTTTGTCCTTTGTTGTGTGTATCTGTTTTCCATGTCTGGTCTTTGTTCTTTGCTGTGTGTATCTGTTTTCCATGTCTGGTCTTTGTTCTTTGTTGTGTGTATCTGTTTTCCATGTTTGGTCTTTGTTCTTGGTTGTGTGAGTGTGTTTTCCATGTTTTTTCTTTGTTGTGTGTATCTGTTTTCCATGTCTGGTCTTTGTTCTTTGTTGTGTGTATCTGTTTTCCATGTTTGGTCTTTGTTCTTTGTTCTGTGAGTCTGTTTTCCATGTTTGTTCTTTGTTGTGTGTATCTGTTTTCCATGTCTGGTCTTTGTTCTTTGTTGTGTGTATCTGTTTTCCATGTCTGGTCTTTGTTCTTTGTTGTGTGAGTCTGTTTTCCATGTTTGTTCTTTGTTGTGTGTATCTGTTTTCCATGTTTGGTCTTTGTTCTTTGTTGTGTGTATCTGTTTTCCATGTCTGGTCTTTGTTCTTTGTTGTGTGAGTCCGTTTTCCATGTTTGTTCTTGTTGTGTGTATCTGTTTTCCATGTTTGTTCTTGTTGTGTGTATCTGTTTTCCATGTCTGGTCTTTGTTGTGTGTATCTGTTTTCCGTGTCTGGTCTTTGTTCTTTGTTGTGTGTATCTGTTTCCCATGTTTGGTCTTTGTTCTTTGTTGTGTGAGTCTGTTTTCCATGTATGGTCTTTGTTCTTTGCTGTGTGTATCTGTTTTCCATGTTTGTTCTTTGTTGTGTGAGTCTGTTTTCCATGTCTGGTCTTTGTTGTGTGTATCTGTTTCCATGTCTGGTCTTTGTTCTTTGTTGTGTGTATCTGTTTTCCATGTCTGGTCTTTGTTCTTTGTTGTGTGAGTCTGTTTTCCATGTCTGGTCTTTGTTCTTTGTGTGTATCTGTTTTCCATGTTTGTTCTTTGTTGTGTGAGTCTGTTTTCCATGTCTGCTCTTTGTTGTGTGTATCTGTTTTCCATGCTTGGTCTTTGTTCTTTGTTGATGTGTTTATCTGTTTTCCATGTCTGGTCTTTGTTGTGTGTATCTGTTTTCCATGTCTGGTCTTTGTTGTGTGTATATGTTTTCCATGTCTGGTCTTTGTTCTTTGTTCTGTGTATCTGTCTTCCATGTCTGGTCTTTGTTCTTTGTTGTGTGAGTCTGTTTTCCATGTTTGTTCTTTGTTGTGTGTGTCTGTTTTCTATGTCTGGTCTTTGTTGTGTGTATCTGTTTTCCATGTCAGGTCTTTGTTCTTTGTTGTGTGTATCTGTTTTCCATGTCTGGTCTTTGTTCTTTGTTGTGTGAGTCTGTTTTCCATGTCTGGTCTTTGTTCTTTGTTGTGTGTATCTGTTTTCCATGTTTGTTCTTTGTTGTGTGAGTCTGTTTTCCATGTCTGCTCTTTGTTGTGTGTATCTGTTTTCCATGCTTGGTCTTTGTTCTTTGTTGATGTGTTTATCTGTTTTCCATGTCTGGTCTTTGTTGTGTGTATCTGTTTTCCATGTCTGGTCTTTGTTGTGTGTATATGTTTTCCATGTCTGGTCTTTGTTCTTTGTTCTGTGTATCTGTCTTCCATGTCTGGTCTTTGTTCTTTGTTGTGTGAGTCTGTTTTCCATGTTTGTTCTTTGTTGTGTGTGTCTGTTTTCTATGTCTGGTCTTTGTTGTGTGTATCTGTTTTCCATGTCAGGTCTTTGTTCTTTGTTGTGTGTATCTGTTTTCCATGTCTGGTCTTTGTTCTTTGTTGGGTGAGTCTGTTTTCCATGTCTGGTCTTTGTTCTCTGTTGTGTGAGTCTGTTTTCCATGTTTTTTCTTTGTTGTGCGAGTCTGTTTTCCATGTCTTGTCTTTGTTGTGTGTATCTGTTTTCCATGTTTGGTCTTTGTTCTTTGTTGTGTGTATCTGTTTTCCATGTCTGGTCTTTGTTGTGTGTATCTGTTTTCCATGTCTGGTCTTTGTTGTGTGTATCTGTTTTCCATGTCTGGTTTTTGTTGTGTGTATCTGTTTTCCATGTCTGGTCTTTGTTCTTTGTTGTGTGAGTCTGTTTTCCATGTTTGTTCTTTGTTGTGTGTATCTGTTTTCCATCTTTGTCCTTTGTTGTGTGTATCTGTTTTCCATGTCTGGTCTTGGTCCTTTGTTGTGTATGTCTGTTTTCCATGTCTGGTCTTGGTCCTTTGTATCTATTTTCCATGTCTGGTCTTTGTTGTTTGTATCTGATGGTATAGGAATAGACCAAATGTTTCAGGTTGATGGTAGAGGAATAGACCCAATGTTTCAGGTTGATGGTACAGGAATAGACCCAATGTTTCAGGTTGATGGTACAGGAATAGACCCAATGTTTCAGGTTGATGGTATAGGTTGATGGTATAGGAATAGACCAAATGTTTCAGGTTGATGGTATAGTGGCGCCCCTATCTAAATCTAGACTGTCAACATATCAGTTTGAAGTGGTTGTAGAATCTCTGATCGATATCAAGTGCAGGGTACTAAGAATAACAGACCTCAACTCACAAGCAGATGTCACAGAGGATTACCTCACCAGCAGGTGTTACAAAGGATTATCTCACAAGCAGGTGTCACAAAGGATTATCTTACTATGTAATTGCTGAAAAAAAAACACTAACAAAAAGAACCAATCATTATAAATGTATACACAATGAAAACAAAAAGCAAAAATACATACGCACACAACTATAATGCACTCTTCATTGCAATAAAATCTACAGATAATTCCTCTGTTGGAATAATTACAATGTATGTTGTTTTACATCAAATTAACACAACTTTAGGTATTTTCGTGCCATGTATGCAGAACGAGTGCTTGACACGAACATGGGTGAAAATACTTAATGTTCCTTAAAGTTCTTAGTTTCATTCAAAATAAAAGTTAATAACATTCGACAATGAACAATCATATCCAGATAATAATCAATCCGTTTCCCTTCGAGTTGTTCCCCTTCTCCCAGTATTTTATTGCTGGTAGTATTTGTTATTACACAGTTCTACTTGCTTAAAAACAACTTAACTTACTGTAGCCTTGTGGCTCAAGTAAAACAAAAACTATCTAATTGAAAAACAAGTACGAAACTAAATAATTCAATACACACTGATCTCGATGTTTTGTTCTTCACAACAACCTTAATGGTACTGAAGAATTTATTTTCATTAAGTACAAGTCCATATAAATTCACACTGCCTATGGTTGATGTGATTCATGGTGTAAAAATACACCGAATATTGCATGCCTTATATTTCTATGTAACAGTAGTCAATTCTTTATTCAGATCTGCGCTTTTGAGAAAACCATACATTAATCGTCTACTAAAATTTACCAAATTAAACCAAATCAAGAACGATAACTATTGCAGTGTGCCAATTTCACACACAAAATACTATAATTTTCTACCTCGAAAGCGAAGCAATAAAATGGTTTCGTGGTCTGTAACTGTTTCTGAACAAGAAATAAAAGTGAATTGGGTGGTTTCTGACATTAATAAATGATCTACTGTCTGATGTTAATAAAAACTGCTGCTTAAAGCCTTTTTATGGACTGGTGCAGAGCTCTTTTCCAATGTAACAGACG
This sequence comes from Perna viridis, assembly GCA_037379345.1. Classification (NCBI taxonomy): domain Eukaryota; kingdom Metazoa; phylum Mollusca; class Bivalvia; order Mytilida; family Mytilidae; genus Perna; species Perna viridis. The sequence continues at coordinate 20,395,761 of CM074523.1, forward strand.
GGTAAATGTATACATGTAGTTACATGTAAGTAATGCAGTGATTCTATCCTTTTTTTCATCATCATCTACAAGACCATTTAAGTATTAGTCGTTATAAACATCAGACAGGAGGTGATTCGTGCATGTCAAAAACCCACCGAATTCACAGAATTCTCTTTTTCAGAAACTATAATAGATCAGATAACCAGTCTTAGTTTTTCATTTGCACTTTTGAAATAAACTTTGTAGATTGTATATGAAATAAGCACTTTGCAGGAGTTATCGTTCTTGATTCAGTTTAATTTTATTGGGAGGTAAAAGCGTAGTTTTCTCAAAAGTACATATTTAAATATAGAAAGGACTATTGTCATATAAAATATAGCATATGTAGATCATAAAAGCATCGTCAGGACCATGATTCACCTTACTACAGGCAGTGTCTGAATTTTATATGGACTGGTATTTAAAAGCAAGCACAAGAAATTCGTAATTAGTACTGTATAAAACTTGATTTATCATGTAACTCAACAACATGATATAAAATAACCTTAAAAAAGAATCAGTTTAAAAATTACATCGATATACATGTACATGTATATAAAAAATGTATAGTAACACGACGGTTTCAATATTCTTACTTTGCCATTACATCAAGTCTGAAACCTCTAACAGAACAGCCTACATGTTTACTTAAATAAAAAAAAAATAAAATAAAATAAAATAAAAAATTTAAGTAAAATCCTTAGTCTGGCACAGCTTGATATGACTACGGGGGTGAGTTGAACACAGAATGGCTGAGGGTATATAAATTCAAGTTTATAAATTGTTCAACTTAAGACCCTTTGAGCATCACACAGTGAACCAATTTTAAAACGGAGCCAATTAATAAAAATCAAAATAATCTATAAGATACAGCACATCAAGGAATTCAGTGAAATTTTGTTTAAGCCAAATGAAATCAAACTTTTGACCCAAATTCGAACCGAAGAAGAAAGTTCAGTAAGGACCCCTTTTCGCAAAGATTTGTAAAGCCTGATAGCATCTGCAATTGTCTTACACTGCCGCAGTAAAATAGTCCCATTGGCATACCCCATATAGGTTCAAATGCAGATAGTCGGATCCATTTTAAAGGTATTTCTAATATATTAGATTTAATTCTTTGTTAATTAAGCCAATAAACAAACCCAATATACAAGATTAACTGCGAACTCAATATGCTGATTTATTAGGATTGTACATTGGTATTAACAACGATCCAAATAAAAATAGTTGACCACGAATTTCTTATCAATACCTGTCTCTTTCTGTGAAATCAGTCATTCACTGTCGATATATTTAAATTGTCTATTTTTAGACGCATTATATAGATAGAGATGAAAACTTGCGAGTCTATAAATAGAATGCTAAAGCAGTCTTCTGAGATTTCATGCAGGTCCTCACGGATCCAAATATTTTCAAAAAGGGGGCAGTGGATCCGATCAAGAAATTTATATAAAGAAAGGGGATTCATGCTACCACATTTGCCACTCATTTTTTTTTTTTTTTGCCAAATATTTTACAAAAGGGTGTAACATAACCGATGTATCACTCACTCTATCGTGTCTGTATTTACGGTTATCGCCTCATGACATCGGAAGCCCGGAGATGACAAATAAAGATGAAAATTTTGTTTAGACTATGGCATAGGAATTTCGATCATTCATTTCTCGGGAATGGTGTCAGTCTGTGGTCTGATGATATTGCTTTTTGTAATAATCATTCTATTGGGCTATTTTGGCCATGTGCAAGGATAATAATGCTGCAAGTGTTCCACTGCCTTAAAAGTGCATGGCTAATGTCTGCACCGGACTGAAGTTGGAGTACATTTCACTATTCATTATTCACTATTGAAAAATGAATAGTAAACTATTCATTTTTCATAACTTTAAAGTTTGATAAAATTTTTGATGATGGTAACGATGGTACCGACGATGGTAAGAAAATTTTATGATGGATGGATGGATGGATAGATCGATAGATGGATGTGGAAACCAAATCAACTTTAAACCGTAATTTTTTTTCGCTTAAGACATATGTTTGGTTTATACGGGAGATAAATGATTCGAGAAGAAGGTTGTCTTTTTTTCTGTATTCGCTGTCGGCAGATTACGTATTTATCCATGATTTTTTACGTATTTTAATGAATATTAAATGGCAACATAATTTAATTATTTAATTTTATGACTACATAGACCATGACACATTTACATTTGACAAATAAATCTACGATAGAAAATGATTGTGCTGACCGTTGATATTGTACCTATGTGAACGTTATCTATCCACATGGCACATGTCTGTATAATATAACTTTTGACGTTTAACGTAGCGTTTGATATTATTCGTTTACCGATCATTCCTGCTAAAAATAGCATATTGAATATTCTAAGGCACTGCAACTTATTTTGAAGTTGCATCTCTAGAGCTGACGTTGTTTACATGAAAAAAAAAGAGTTTTCACGTAGTATAAAATGGAGTACATGCACATTATTCGTGCTACGTAGCATTTATTTCCACTGAGCAAAAATATGTTTCTGGTAAATAAAAAATATCAGTAAGAATGGAAAAGAATTACATGTATTTATCAAAAAAGACAAACAAACAGACAAAAGAAAGATTTTGCAATCTAACGGACTGGCCCACAATCCATGTCTATTACAATATGTGATCATTTTTATCAGTACAACTGCTTAAAAATACTTTTGTTCTAAAGTCGGTTTATATTATTGTATATTATACTAAATATAGTTATAATTTAACGTTAATCAATACGGGCATTACTTGTCTTCAATACGGGCATTACTTGTCGTCAATAAAATTGATATTTTTTTATCCACGACTGCACTTTATCAGGTCAGACTAATTCAATGCTTTGCTCTGACCAAGGCTGACCTATGATACCAAGCCGGGATTGCACGGTGTCAACTTTAAAAAAATGTCTTCCTATTATATATTGTAGTTATTCACATGTATACTACATTAGGTTGAGATTCAGATCGGGTACACATACAGTTTACGAACTTTTACGTAATTATCTCCCACCAATGGCAAGTATCATGAATATCACAAGAAGTTCTTTCCACACTAAGAGATGAGTTTAAAGGTGATGGCAGTAATCTGTCATGATAACAAAATAAAGAGCTTTCTTAAATACTGAGGTGTGAAATTTATGTGCCCATTCTTATCTCTTTATCATGTCCGATAAAATCAGAAAAATAAAAATGTCAAAGCCTACCTCGACGGAGTATCGCAGTACTAGAACCTTAATAAAACTACAGAAAATCCTTGATGCCGATGCATGTTTTGTGGATACTATACCTATTGTGTAGCCCATTAGAAAAGCAACATCTAAGAGAAATATGGTTGCCCTAATTCGGGGATGACACTACGCGCAAAGTGTTCAAAGTTATAATGGTTTACGTCCGTAGATCCCATAATTGACACTTTGGGTCCCCCGTACATGCTATACCAACCGAGATGCCCTCTATTCACTATACCTATTGTGTAGCCCATTATAAAAGCAACATCTAAGAGAAATATGGTTGTCCTAATTCGGGGATGACACTATGCGCAAAGTGTTCAAAGTTATAATGGTTTACGTCCGTAGATCCCATAATTGACACTTTGGGTCCCCCGTACATGCTATACCAACCGAGATGCCCTCTATTCACTATACCTATTGTGTAGCCCATTAGAAAAGCAACATTTAAGAGAAATATGGTTGCCCTAATTCGGGGATGACACTATGCGCAAAGTGTTCAAAGTTATAATGGTTTACGTCCGTGGATCCCATAATTGACACTTTGGGTCCCCCGTACATGCTATACCAACCGAGATGCCCTCTATTCACTATACCTATTGTGTAGCCCATTAGAAAAGCAACATCTAAGAGAAATATGGTTGCCCTAATTCGGGGATGACACTATGCGCAAAGTGTTCAAAGTTATAATGGTTTACGTCCGTAGATCCCATAATTGACACTTTGCTATACCAACCGAGATGCCCGCTTTATGATATTACCTTGCTCGAAGTAACAGGAGATCTGCATGACCCGCGGTTACTTTATCCAATGAGAGGCCTTCTTACAAAAAACGTAATGAGAGAGAATTCATTTGCATATCCATAAGGATTCTGTAAATTAATTTGCGTACAAAATTTACTTCTGTGACACAAAATAGACTTTTGTCTCACAAAATTGAATTTTATTGAATTTTGTGACACAGAATTGAATTTTGTCTCAACAAAAACATGAATTTAGCCATTAAAAAATTAAGTGATCATAAAACAAGTCTGTGTAACATAGTTTTGTACGACAAAAATTATTTTGTTATGACGGAATTCAATTTCGTGTACATAAAATCGATTTTGATTACAAAAAAGATCAAGTCCCATTCGGTGCCCCGTAGTCCGCCCATCTGTTCTTTCTTCCATTCGTACTTTCTATTTCTTTCATTCCGTTGCGAAGAAGAATAACACCTCTAATTCGTTACTCTTCCTACTCCACCGAATGTAATTGGACAACACTTCTCATATTCACAATGTGCACCTTCTATTTTTGATTTTGATCCGAATCAATATGGAGGTCAAAAGGTGCATGTTACCAAATGGGGAAGAGGGTGTGCATTTCTCACTTCGTGATTATCTTTAGCTGTAACTTGTATTGTAAGACATTATAAAGAAAAGGAAGACCGAGACTATGCAGTAATTGATAGTCCAAAGGTAACTATTACCATGGGAAAATACACAGTATGAAATAACTGAAATAGCACGTATAAAGAATAATTACTGTTTTATTTCAGGAAGTAACTTGAATGTTATTCTGTGAAAGTGAGACGAGACAAAAAAGTGGAAGAGGTAAAGAAATTATCAAATTCTTTTTTTCACTACATGTACATTTCATTCAAACTAACTCCCATTTTTCTTCAATGCCATTTTTTCTTTCTTATCTACTCTTCGACAAATATTACAGTATTTTACTTTTAATTTTCAAAGAGAATTTTGCTGAACTTGTAGCATCTTAATTAAACAGTTGTATATGGCAAGCCAAAGTGGACAAAAAATGAGCATTTTCTAATATTAAAAAATGATTTTTTGATATTACAAATTCATTTTCTAATATTTCAAATTGGATTTCTTATATCACAAAACACTTTCTTAATATTAAAAAAAATACTTTTTTAATATTAAAAATCAATTGAATTTCTAATTTGTAATATTAGAAAATGACTTTTTAATATTACAAATTGAATTTCTAAGTTGAATATATTATTTCGACGTCAGAAATTGTACCCGGAATTTTTGGGACATCTATACACTTCATCATTTGATGAGTACTTCTTCTTTCAGAGCCCCGTAGGAACCATAGGGCTTAGGAGGCTAAAATTGCCCGACCCTACACACCTCTCCCTATTTCCGGTGGCAATCAAAATTCGTTGACCCCATTGTCCTTGTGTCCCATTCCCTTTTCATTTCATCATCATTTCATGTTCATTTTATCATCAATTTCATGTTCATCGTCTGAATATAGCTGAAATATTGCTGCTCGGACGTTAAACCCCAACAAACAAACAAACAAACTTCTTTCAGAGGTTAGAAGATAGGACTTCTGCAGGAGACTGTTGAGTATTTGTTATTTCAACAGCTAGAGCACTTCACTGTTGGAACAACATAAATATACCAGGAAATGTAAGAGTCATTCTTTGTTTTTAGTGTGAAATTAAGATTCCAAAACTTTAGGATTACAATTATGACGCCTATTACATATCTCTGAAGTTGTTTCTTAGCAGTAATATCATTTGATACAGTGTTATTATAGTTTTTCTTTTTCCTTGCGTTAAAATTTCAAGAAACATTTGGGTTAATAGTAATAGTAACCTTTGTTTTCTTTTACAGAAATCAGGACCGGATCAGCGAGAAGAACTTGAAGAATTTTCACTTAGCTAATAAACACTCTATATTTACAATTTATCTGTTGTTCGATTCCCGACATGTCTTGTTTTTAAATCTCACGTATTTTTTACAAAAAAATAGTATATTGTGTATTTTTGCCTCTTTTGGAGTATTTCGTCATTGATGATCTTTGTAGTAGCACAAATGCTGCCTATTATCATAGCGGATCAAAAATTGGTCAGATTTTACATGGCAGACTGCGAATGAATTGTAGATCTTTTTCCCGCAATCTAGTGGATTGAACGAATTGCGTTAGCGGTAGAAGTGAATCAATATCTCATTTCTTATTACATTGTGATATATATCGAGAACTTCGCAATGAGACTACTTTCCCTAAATTTACCAGTTATATTAAATACCGATATTTTACTATTTGGTTCTGATCAGATGACCGATGATCAAAATAAGCAAGTTTTTATCAAGGTGCAGAAATTTATTCTAAAGAGTAAGAGATTTATTAACTGACTTGCATCTTGATTAATTTCATTTTTTCCGAGTTGAACTCTTCACCATTTCCTTCTCCACAATTTGTTAACAATTTAAATTATGTTACATGTATTAAGAGCACGCAATCTTTGTATTATATTGTTGTCAATTTCGCAGGAGACGGACTTGTAAAAGCCTTGAGGCTTGTTTCCAGATCCTGTCAGATATAAAATTGTTTTGTATTAAATGACTTTATAAATTCTTGCTGAATAAATATGTTTAAACTAAATGCTGTCATATTTTTGACGGGAACAGAATGTTAAGAAATATTAAGACATGTTGCGTACGGCAACAGCGTAAATGTCAGGTCTTGGTGTCCAAAAAAGCTAAAATCACAATCATTTGTGCTTAATGTATATGTACTACTTGCCAGACTTCGTCTATTCATTCTTTTATGTGGAGGGTTTGATCACTCACACTTCATTGAACGTGGTTGAAGTTGCAGATGCAAAATCATTAATTAAACCTCTCTCTTTTTTTTCATTTTTCATCGTGATAATTTTTACTTTCAAATCTAATAAATATTGATTTGCTATGTCTTAATTGTAAGTATTGTAACATTAATATATTACTATGAATGTTGATAATTTTATCTTGCATTTTCTTGGTGTGGGAGTTGAGGGCACTTCCTTGATATTCCATTTTCCAGCTTGCAAATATGCGAATAGGTGGGGAAAACAAAATATGATACATGTATGTCAATAAAGTTTACATGTGTCCTAGTAATGTATCATAATCAAGGGAACACTCCTTATAAAAGAGGTCAAAGAAATATTGGAGTTCCCCAGAGCCCCCGGGTGTATTGTATCTGTAGCATGTGTGCCTAGTATCATAAATGAAAAGTAAGATATTCATCTCGCTAGTCGTGAAGTAGATATCTACTTAATGACCTATCTCATGTTTCATGTAGGTTCGAATAATGAATAGTAAACTAGTTTACTATTCGCTTTTCAATAGTGAATAGTGAATAGTGAACTGTACTCCAACTTCAGTCCGGTAATGTCTGCATCGTATATAATTGTTGAAATGTATTCTTAGACTTTGGCGTTTATGTTAATATTAACTAACGTGAGATGGTAGAAGATGAAGGAGAAAACAAAGGAGATGGCGGACAAGATCATGGATGAAGATAGAAGAAGGAGAAGACAAAGGAGATGGTAGACAAGATAATGACTGTAGATAGAAGAAGACAAAAGAGATGGTAGACAAGATAATAACTGTAGATAGAAAGAGGAGGAATACAAAGGAGAAGGCGAACAAGATCATGGCCGTCAATAGAAGAAGAAGGAGACAAAGGAGATGGCAGACAAGTTTATGACTGTAGATAGAAGGAGGAGATGACAAAGTAGATGGCAGACAAGATCATGGCCGTCGATAGAAGAAGAAAGATCGAGAAGACAAAGAGATGGTGGACAAAGATCATGACTGTCGATAGAAGAGGGAGGAGGAGAAGGCAAATGATATGTGATATGGTAGACAAGATCGTGGCTGTCGATAGAAGAAAAAGAAGAAGACAAAGGAGATGGTGGGCAAGATCATGACTGTCGATAGAAGAAGGAGGAGAAGACAAAGGAGATGGCGGACAAGATTATGGATGTCGATAGAAGGAAAAGACAAAGGAGATGGTGGACAAGATAATGGCTGCCGATAGAAGAAGGAGAAGACAAAGGAGATGGTGGACAAGATCAATGCTTTTATTAGTCATGAAAGTCGACACAGTTTTGGTCTATAAGACCAACTCATTACCGAACCTAGGCGGGAGGATCGGTAGTCATGTTGTAAACTTTCTTCAAATGCCCACAAAGATGTTAGACGCGATATCGCATCGTGTTGGTTCTCGAATAGGAAAGCAGGACACATTTTACAGAAATCCATTAGAACCAGGACTCAAGTTAGCAATTACACTTAGACACTTTGCTTCTGGAGCAAACTATCGTACATGTAGCATGCAGTACGGATGTAGAGTTCGCATAACACCAGATCCTTTTTCATACCAGAGGTAGATATAATAATAACAGATTTAAAATATCAACTTTGATATTTTAAATTGAAAAGAATGAATTACTACATCGCTTCGAACGTTTTGGAATCAGAGTAGCGCTATAGTTGCACACATATCATGCAAAACAAAACGTAATGCAACATTAAAATCAACTAAACTGCAACTATGGTGTCCCTCGCCTTTAAATAAAATCGGGTAAATCGTTTTATTCGTTTGATTCGTGTGACCCTGAATTTTGTCCTACTGACATCACTGGCCACACATATAATAATATGCAGATAACTCATAGTACTAGCATAACACGTCCATCTAACACGCTCCCGACATATCACTAGGGACAACACAAAACTTTTTTACAAATCGGGTTCCAGCAGTTGTTTGCATTTCTAATATGACGTCTTCATATCGTCAAACAGTATATGTAGGTACAACCCCACCTTTAGCACCTGCGCACTGTTTCTTTTCTTTCGCTGTCGATTCGGGACAAGGCACTCATTTAGAAATGTTTACGCGATGATTTAACGGCTGAGAGATTATCTAATTGAAATCAATTATATACACATTCAAAACATACGATGACATAGATATACAAATTTAATCCAACTTCCATATGGGGGAGGTTAAACGGAACAGCTGTTATTTTGCGGCTACGCCTAGGGAAATTTTTGTTACAAATATTACCATATTTGTCATATCAGAAAAGAAATAATTCCTTCCTGGGGTAGATTTGCACTCATTTTAACATGGGTACGGCATTTATATTCGATTATTAAACACCGAGCCACAGCCAAATGCCAAATGCTTAAGTATATTACTTCTGGTGTGACGAATATATGGATGAAGTCGTGCCTTTCCAAGGACATGGATGGCTGGAAGCGGATCGCGGAAGGATTTATTGAGAGTGTATGACTTAGTGATTTACATGTGTTATTGTTGCCGCCTTTAATTTTCCGCTTATAATCTTGTTTATCCGCTAAATATCCGGTACATTCCCGTAAGGCGTCCGTTTTGTGCAGTACTGGTCCGTTGGATGTACGTTCAACAGCCATTCTGACCGATACGTTTCCGTAAGACGTCCGATGGATGTACGTTCAACATCCTATTTGTCCTGGCGTTTCCGTTTCTCGTATGTTGCATATCCTGCGTGTGCCCGTTAGATTCGTTATGCGTCTGTTTCATTTTGTCAGCACACCAACGGACCTCCAACGGATAAAAAAAACTGTCAACGGAAAACATTTTTTCATCTTATTGGCGTCCGTTCGGGCTATCCGATAAGATGCGACCATAGCTTGAACATATTCAAAAAATGAAAATATATATGTCTCAAGTTCTTTTGAGGAATAATCACGTGTTTTCAGTCTACATGTATTCGGATCTACAGGTCATCGTTTCTGGTTGGGTTGCATGTACTGCATATGATTTCATTTAACTTAAAAACTTATTATAACTACCTTTACAATAAGGGTAGATTCAAATATATTGAAAGGGGGTCAAGAGTGATTCCAGAATAAAGGGGGTTCCAGATTGTGACTTGCTCGTTTTTGCCAACATTTTGCAACAAAAAAAGGGGAGAGGGTCAGACCCCCGGAACGCTCCCTGGATCCGCCACTATTCAATGTATTCGAAGTGGTCTTTATTCACATTCAGATTTGGACTGTTTAAAAACACGAGGAAAAATTGTCAATGAATTTAGGTAGTTAATAGTCACATTTTGCATCAATATACGAATCGATTTACAAAACAAAGAAAAAAAATAAGAAGTAATAATATCAAATTTCTGGTCTTAGTACAAATATAGCATTTAAACTTACAAATGAATATAGCAGACAGTTACCATGTATTACCCTCTGCCTTATTCTAACCCTCACATACAGACTATATTGATCAAAAGATAACTGACTGATGAATACGAACCTGAATATTTAAACGTCGTCCCCTTTTTAACTGGAGGCGGTGAACAAATAAAGGGGCGATGTAGAACATTTAGAATTGACAAACAAGCGACAAAGTTCAGAATATGAAAAAATCGATTTGTCGTCTACATGTATAATAACTATATACATGTAGAATAACACACGATACAGTATTTCCTAAATACTCATGAATTGGACAGAAAATTTTTATTGATTTCCACCATATCAAAACAAGTTCAATATTTGCTACAAAGTCGTTTAATAAACTAAATACCGCAGTATTCATGGAATGTTATGACGCACTTATACATGTATGTATGATGTATATCAATGTTGTTACAAACTTTGTCTAGTACATGCATGTATATACATGATTGTACATGTATACTTCCAAGTACAATTATGTTACAAATTGTCTCCACAATTAAAGTGGTGCGGCGGGGCTCATTGGAAGAAGAGTGCTAATCTTAATTTTTTTTCATATAAAAACCTCTTGGACTTCATCACATTAGAACCAAACTTTATTCTATACCTCTCACTCTACTATACTCCCTTTACAAAACAAGTCTTGACACTCCTGTTACTGACCCCACCTCATCATTATACAGACTTGTTGCCATCATTTTGGATATTGGTTTCCACAGACTCTTTAAACCAGTTTGTGTGAAAAGTCAAGATGAAGAAAAACGATCATTTCGTCCACTACCGTTTGTCAACAAAGGTATAGATGCAATTAATTTGGCTAACATCCTCTATCACAAAAACGTTACCAACAAAATTCCCCCATATTTCAAAGACAAATCCATACCAATTATTTCATATTCCTATACTTCACTCATCGCATCCAAAATTTTCAATTATAAAAGGCTATTGCAGAACCTCGGGATTGAGGACTTCAAGGCTAAATCACCTGACTGTTCTTGCAAAACCTCTCCATTCAAATATGGTCCTTCTGGTCACGTCGTTACGGGAGATTTAACCACTATCGAAAACGAATCTCTGCGTAATATCCTTTCTAAAGGTCCCAAAGTACCGTGAACCACGTTCCATAAATTGGAATTATAACTTTAAAGTTCTAATGGATGCCGGGGAGGACTACGCAAGAAAATGGATAAAACGAGAGCAAGAAGACATTGATTCTCTGTCAGAGTGGTTAAAGGCCGTGAGGTCTTTAATTTTGTAACGAATGAAAGTTTTAAGTAGGTCAATGAGTGCCAAGGCTACATCAGTTTTCAAAGACCCCGATGTTGCAAAAACATTGTCTACTATACATGACAAATATGTTGTCGTACCAGCAGACAAAGCCCAAAACAACATTGTTTTTGTCTGCAAAACGTTTTATATCCAATGTTTATTATCAGAGGTAGACGTGGAAAATAATAGCAGTGAACAGACATATACTGCTACAACTCTCTCCAAAGAAGAGATTGTGGAAAACCATAAATCTGTGCTATCCTCTTTTGGTCTCTCTACCAAGGACGATGATTGTGATTAACCGTCTATGTACTGGATTCCTAAACTTCACAAGAATCCATACAAACAACGTTTCATAGCTGGATCTGCAAAATGTACCACCAAACCTCTTTCAAAACTTTTAACTTCTGTACTCACAACTGTCAAAGAGGGTCTGCAGTCCTACCACAACACTTGTTACTCCCGTAGTGGTATTAATTCGATGTGGATCCTGAAAAATTCGAAAGATCTTTTGGAGACAATCAGTTCAAGACAATTATCTGGATATAATAGCATTAAAACCTATGATTTTTCAACACTGTATACTTCTATTCCCCATACTCAGTTAAAATCCCGACTTAAAAACATTATACATCGTTGTTTTTCCAAAAAAAGATGGTACACCTAGATACAAATATATAGTTCTTGGTAGAGATTCCTCATATTTTGTAGTAAATAATTCCAAATCATCTTCCAAATATACAGAGGAAGATGTTTACAAAATGCTGGAATTTTTAATCGACAACATATTTGTCCAGTGTGATGGATGTGTTTTTAACAAACGGTCGGCATTCCAATGGGAACAAATTGTGCTCCTTTACTTGCTGACCTATTCCTTCACTCTTATGAGGCTGACTTTATAGCTGATCTGATCAGAAAGAAAGAATGTCGTTTGGCTAGATCCTTTAATCTCAGTTTCCGCTATATAGATGACGTATTATCTTTAAACAATCTTAATTTGGGGGATTTGATACATCGCATCTGCCCAAAAGAACTTGAGATAAAGGATAATACAGACACTGTTAAGTCAGCCTCATATCTTGACCTACACTTAGAAATCGATTGTAAAGGAAAACTTTACGACAAACGTGATGACTTTTGATTCAGAATGGAGTGTTCATATCACAACTCATACGTTATGCCAGAGCTTGCCGAAACTACGCAGACTTTTTGTATCGCGCTAGAACTCTAACAAATAGGCTTCTGGAACAAGGATATGTTGCTACAAGATTGAAGTCATCACTACAGAAGTACTATGGTCGTCATCATGAACTCGTGGATCGTTTTGGTGTATCCATCAACACCATGAAAACTGATTTATTCAACGGGTCATAGTTTTCCTTTCCTCGTTTGTCTACCCCTGACTTGACTTTTTATGAGCAACTCGGCGGGTGTTTCTAGAAAAGCAGAGGACGGTTACCCTACCGGTGCACCTGGTCCATGCTCCCAGTTTTTAGTGGAGGCCGAGTTGCACATTTACATTTTTACTTTGTATGTATGATTTTAGTTACTTTAAGTTCTTTGTTGTGTATGTCTGTTTTCCATGTCTGGTCTTTGTCCCTGGATTACATTCTTTTGATTGCCGCTATAACCTTGGTTCTATTGATTACTCTTACAAAAATGTACAGTGTATTTCATGAGCACATCTTTGTTTCAATAACTATTAAGAACGGGTAACTTAAGTAAGAGTTGAACAGGTTACTTTTCACCTGTTATTGTTAAAACAACATCCGCTAATAACCAGGAAAATAATAAAAAGTGGTTTGAAATGAGGAGCTAAAAACAATAAATTAAAGTCATTTCATTTACCAGTCAAAAACCTTCTAAATACAGAAAATGGAAGGCTTGCTAAGGATATTGCTTTAGGGCTTCTTCCATGTATGAGTTTAGCTACCTGCTGATCTAGAATGATGTTTGGACCCCATTTCAAAATCTCTGCATCAATCCCTGAATGTTGATTTATCTATGAGCAATTAATGTCACATTGTTAAGTAGAAAACAAATTAGATACATGTATTACTACATGTATATTTCAAATATCATAATTTCATATATGAAATCTTTAATTGATACTGTACTGCATATGCCAGTAACCATAGCGTTTTCAGTGTAAAATTTTTGTTCAAAGACGTACAAATGTGAACTGCAAATAACTATATACATACAAAGTATATGAATAAATAATATCATACCTTCAACACTTACCTATTACATTGTACATGTAAGAATGTTCATGAAAATCAGCTACTAGAAAAGGTCTACTTTTGGTAGCCTTGATATCCAACACATTTTCAATGCGCTTTCACAGAATGTCTAACATAACTGTGTCATGAAAATCGTGTTTCTTACTTTATGATCTGCATTCTAAATAAATGTATATGGTATACCTTGACAATGTACCGGTACTAAAAAAGAATCGTATTGATAAGCAGTTATGACTTACATGGATATAATACACATGTACATTGTATTACTATTTCTTTAAATTCTACTCTGAATAGTACATGCCAAAATCTGTATCACATTCAGTATAAACAGAAGACTCCTATATCAACTCAAGGGACAATGGCCCGCGGGGTGATATAAGTCGAGGGTTGATACTGCATATCAAACAGATTTTTGCATGTCATGTTCATTCTTTCTAATTATTTTATCTATACAAAATGTACTTCAATTGTGTTCTGTGCAAGGTGTGATATATGATATGCAATATATGTCTAGGGGTGTGATATAGGGTATGCCATATAGGTCTATTGGTGTGATTCAGAGAATGCGATATAGGTCCATGGGTGTGATATAAGGTATGCAATATGTCTGTGGGTGTGATATATAGGGTACTTGAAATGGGTTTAGGGGTGTGATATACGGTATGGAATATAGGTCTAGGGGTATGCTATACGAGTCTGGGGTTTGATATGCAGAAGGCATTAAAGGTCTAGAGGTGTGATATAGAATGCAATATAGGTCTAGGGGTGTGATATACGGTATGTAATATAGGTCTAGGGGTGTGATATACAGTATGAGTTATGTCTAGGGGTGTGGTATACAGTATGAAATATGTCTAGGGGAGTGGTATACAGTATGAGATATGTCTAGGGGTATGATGTACGGTATGCGATACAGGTCTACGGTTGTGATATAGGGTATGCAAATAAAGGTCTATGGTTGGTGTGGAAGTTTCGATTTTAGGAACATGTACAAGTGTATGTGTAACGTCATGGCTCATGTGTCCACTCGTGCCCCAAGTATATTACTTTATTTCATTGGATACCCCTCCTTTTTGATAGTTCAAGATTACCTTAAATTCTTGGGATCAAATTAATCGCACATAAAATTTTCCAATAAAAAGGAGGAGTGCCAACCCCATGCACCCTCCCCTGGATCCGCCACTGTAATCTATACTTACTACACAAAACGTGTACATTGCAACCCCGAAAATCCGTCATTTGAAGCTCCCGACATCTTCATTAAAAGGGTCAGATCGAGAGAAGTAAATTGGCAAATCTCGATTGAGCTTTCCTCCCTGCGAATGTTCGGGTCAATTTGACAAAATAGTCCAGTTCTCTGCGTCAAATTTAAATAGTTAACATCATATAATCATTGACATCTTACAGTTCTACGCATATTAAATAGCCTTAATATCGTTATACGCCATGGATGTCGTAGGTAAACATTACATATTTGATATGGAGTATGGTCGGCGGCGGAGCAGTACCTTAATGCAAACTTTGAAAGGAGAATAACCCGCGGAGTGTTATTTTGATAGTTATATGTTGAAATGTCACCTTGGTTACGTGATTTGGTTGATGACGATCTCTAAGTCGAGTTCAGTCTATAAATAGACTTCCGTGACAAAAATGCCAAAATCAGTCAATTCAGACAGAATGATAATTTAACTAGATGTTTAGCTCCCCTTCTAATATTGGTTTTTGCAATTAAAGTAAATCTAGAAATCGTTTTGTAACAATCGCACCAGATTAAATCAGAGACAGTTTTTCTATTGATTGGAGATCAACGATTAAAAGACCCGACACGGTTGAGTGATCACGGGAAAGTGGTCTATAGACATTTTATATTTCTCCATTTACCTAATTGTGTACAATAAAATTAAACTTCCCTTTGAGCACGCGA
Source organism: Perna viridis (assembly GCA_037379345.1). Taxonomy (NCBI): domain Eukaryota; kingdom Metazoa; phylum Mollusca; class Bivalvia; order Mytilida; family Mytilidae; genus Perna; species Perna viridis. Next base: position 20,411,493 of record CM074523.1, read on the forward strand.
CGGGTGAAGATCTCTAGTAGCAACTAAAAATACTAACTCAGTTTTAACTGATTTAAAAAGTAAAGTATTAAAATGGAATCCAGTTGAATTAGAACGTGATTTTAGAGGATTATAACTTCACTGGATTTTAAACCTTAAGTACAATTTAACGTTGTGGAGATATTTCGATGAGAAATTTATCATCAAGAATTGAAAAACCGTCATAAGATCATTTGTGTATTGATTCACCCTTTTTACTGATAACGGCAAGATAAAAAGGATTCTTCTGAAATAGGTACTAATACAGGTAAGAAAAACGGTGAAGTTTTGGTTTATTGTACATGTATTAGTGACAGGTGCAAATACAGGTAAGATTATGAAATAAATCTGACGAGGAAATTATCATATATTTATTTTATATTGGGTAAATTTTAGTAATTGGAATGAAAAAGATCTTCGCATGTAAATTAATACATGCATGTACTTGTATGTATCATCGACCATTACGGATGTAAGGACCTATACATGTATCTTTAAAAAAAGAACGAACTTGAAATGCGTAGTATAGTATTTCTTTTTAGCTTAGTGTTGAATTTTTAATTGGGTTGAACTGTTGGTGAAGTTTCTATTCACATTATGATATAGATATGTGTACGTACATTAGCCGCCAATGCTGTATAATGGTATGATTTGCAAGAAGAAGTGAAATCTTTCAGTTTTTTATGATGTTCCTTAATGAACGTAATTTAGGTCGTTCAAATTAAAATTAGTTATTATACATGTAAATGGGGGAGGGGGTGTTCAGTTAAACTACATGTACATGTAGTGACAGTGATATTTTTGGTCTTCAATTACCTCCAAACTAAGGCTGTTTTCCCTTGTGAATACTTCACAATTTGTCAAAAAGGCTAAAAAATAATCCCAAATAAGCTGGTCTATTTACCTATGGGGAGACGTAGGGTACATGGGGAGAAGAAGGGTTCATGTATGTGCTTCTGTTCAAAACTACACTAATAGATATTTATGACTTATATTTTAATTGACATCATTTATAAAATAAATTATTTGAACTAAACATATTTATTGTACAGTTATTCCAAATTTCTGAATCACAAAATGATAATCCATATTTCCCCAGTAAATTGGGTTGATGTAGTTTTGCAAAAAAGCCAACAGACTCACAGCATCATTCTTTTAATCATTTTAAAAACGAAACACAGTGACCATGTATCAATATACTCTCATTTCAATCCTCCCTCGCAGTCCCTAGGACACATCACTCTCATTTCAACCCTCCCTCCCAGACCTTAGGACACATTACTTTCATTTCAACCCTCCTTCCTAGGCTCTAGGACACATTACTCTCATTTCAACCCTCCTTCCCAGGCCCTAGGACACCTTATTCTCATTTCAATCCCCCTCCCAGGCCCTAGGACACCTTACTCTCATTTCAACCCTCCCTCCCAGGCCCTATGACATATCACTCTCCATCCAACCCTCCCTCCCAGGCCCGAGGACGCATTACTCTAATTTCAATCCTCCCTCCCAGGCCCTAATACACATCACTGAAATATAATACAGCAATCACAAGCCTGGATAGATGTTTAGACCTATTATATGTACATATATACATACTAGTTACATGCATTTGAACTACATGTAATTTATTATTTGTCACCAGCACTAAATGTGTTTCCTTTCCGCATTTGTACTTTTCTGTGAGAAAACTCGAAGGCCCACATTGTGATATACATATAATACTATGAATAGGTAACATATGGCATTTAAATGCACAACATTATTGCTATCTAGTGTTAAATGCTCCCCTGGGTTGAGAGGAAATCCTAGTATAAGATTTAAATTCAATCTTTTAATAGCAGACAATCTTTAAAGAGAGGACAAAACGATTAATATATGTCACATTAGTCAGAACTTTTACCTCATTAAAATTATAATACAAATACAAATACTTGTATGAAAAAAAAACTGTATTGTACTTTATCACAAAATTACGCCCTTAAACTTTAAGAAAATCTGGGCTTATTGTCCTTTTTTTCATATTTATGAAATGCAACCCATTTCAAAATTTCAAAAAGTTTTTTTTCAGAGGGACGTTACCTACCAACGCACAACAACCTGATTGGCGGTCTCATCGGAAAAGAAAATAACAGCACATATATTTCTTTGAAACTTAAGCAACATGTATATCCACTTCCGTAACTCCCTATATGGTTTGTAATAATAAAATAAGTTATTTCAAAGTATCCAAGTGCATTTATGTACTTACCGCAGCCCCAGTAAAGCAAATACTTGAATTTTAAGTCTAATGCTGCCCATTGCTTTAATCGAATTACAGAGCTACTTCCCTTTGGTTAAAATAAAAAAAAATTCTAAGTAAAAAATATGAAAAAATGACTATTGTACTATTATCTAAATTCATCCATTGTTTGCATTTTGTATTTGAAAAAAGTCTCGAAAATGTGTTTCAGTATACCAGTCTGGATCACAGTCGACGTTTCGGTATACCAGTCTGAATCCCAGTCGATAAAAAAGATGAAATAATAGGTTCATATATGAACCTAACCGACATTAAGATAAACAAAACGAGCCAAAATCAGCATATCAATCGAGTGTAATTAATTGTTAGTATCTTATTCGTAACTGAACTAATTTGAAATTTCTCACGACTTAGCACGTATAGGCCAGTATGGACCCGAAGAAGTCGTTGTTTGGGTTGCATGCATTAGCCTTATTCTGACAACCACTGTATAACACTGATTATTATTACATCAGTTAAAATTAACTGCCCTCTCTAACCAATAACCTAGAAACAGAAGACTTGCTATGAAATGTTTGCATCAGATCAATCAGTTGTATCTGTATATATTGTTTTACATTGATCTGAACTTTGCAAAGGTTATACAGTGTTAACTTGACAAAAAAGGATTAAAATGGGGATGGCAAAATTATCACGAGTTCATAGGTATAGACAGAAGAATTTATAATTTCTCATGCCCTGGGTTGAACGTGTAATTCACATTATCGAATGTTTAGTCAGTTTCCATGCATTTTAAACTGTCATTCCGCTTCTTATATTGCAGTATAGATTTGATATTAAGTTTCGATATTAGATTCAAATTTTATTACTTTGATTGATCAAATTCTTCCATTTCATGGGAAGTAAAACTACAATCAATAGCAAAGACACGTACTGTACACCTTGTACGTATAAAGTGAGAACTGCAGTGGCTAGGTACGGGGTTGGGACACACTGTACACCTTGTACGTATAAAGTGAGAACTGCAGTGGCTGGGTACGGGGTTGGGACACACTGTACACCTTGTACGTATAAAGTGAGACCTGCAGTGGCTGGGTACGGGGTTGGGACACACTGTACACCTTGTACGTATAAAGTGAGACCTGCAATGGCTGGGTACGGGGTTGGGACGCTCTGCACACCTTGTAAGTATTAAGTGAGACCTGCAGTGTTTGGACACACACTGTACACCTTGTACGTATAAAGTGAAACCTGCAGTGGCTGGGTACGGGGTTGGGGATGGAAATATATCATAAGAACCCCCCTCGACTATTGTTGGAAAAAAATGTTAATTGCGTACAAAAGTTGCGACCAATATGAGTAAATAAAAGCCTGATATATACTCCCTTTGAAAAAAATAAACAAAAATACTTCCTTTTTGAATTTCTTAATCCAGACATTGACCTGTTTAGACAGAAACATGTACAAACCAATCCCCGCTTTAAAACACCAAACTTGTTCAGTCTGCCATTATGTATAAAGCAATTTATATATGTACTAACCGGTCACTTATATAAAGCTTCAAAATTGTAAATGTTGATACTGACAGTATGTCTTACATCAATTTGATAGTTTCAGTATGTCTCACATCAATTTCATACTTTCAGTATGTCTCACATTTATTTGATAGTTTCAGTATGTCCCACATCTATTTGATACTTTCAGTATGTCTCACACTAATTTGATATATACTTTCAGTATGTCTTACATCTATTTGTCTCACTAATATTGATAAGTTAAGTTAAATTTTAGGCCAGTAAATGTTTAGTTAATTTAGACATTTTTCGATTAGCACAAGTTAAAGAGTTAATAAATTCTAAATGATACCTTTGGGAATGGAGGGGACGGTTTTATCAATATCAGAAACTCTAATTGCAGGAAGAGTTAAGATATTTTAGCTGGGACTAAGTTCAGGCTTGCTTCTGTTCCTTTTTATAGTAAAGGCCTACTTTGTACCTGTATAAACCGGCCTATTTGTATTGAACAACAACATTCTTCCGACGCATGCGCTCAGAGCACATTTTGGTCTACGCTAAAACACGTCGTATTCTTTTTGTTAATATACCAAGTTTAAAATGTATTATAACGATACTAATGTACGATACGAACTTTTGAGATGATGTTTTATAATGTGAAAGGCACATATAGCAAAAGATTATTTTGTAGTAAGTGATGGATCGGAAAGGTCCACTTCTGTAACGGTATTCTATAATTCGTCACAGAAACCTGTTAGCGGGGTCTAAGTTCATACTTGTTTTCGTTCCCATGTATTTGTAATGGTATGCTGAATATATTGTGATATGTGTAATTGTCAATTTTAATTTATAGGCATAGAATACTCCCCGTAACAAGAATTAAATTGATCTCCCACTTCTTTATTTACTCAGCGCAAACAGAAACACGTTGTCCCTGCAAAGACAGATATTGAGTTTAATATTGATGTATTGTTCCGTGAGGAATTCTGTTTGGTTATTCACTCTGTGTCGTATTATATAAAAAGTGGACTTTGAATTGGAAACTTAGTTCTATATTTGCATTCGTAGCAACGTTAGAGCACTAACATTGACAACTTATAGTTAAGTTCTGCCCTAGTTAAATGCATGAAATACTTCATAGCAACGTTCATCTATTTCATACACACCAACATGACGTACAGATGTGACCAGTGCTTATCTGCCATTGAACCCGTGAAATCTTCATACAATATTTGAAAAAGTTAAAAAAAAATATCAAAGGAAGCCTAGCTACGAAAGCAAATATAGAATTTGTTGAAACTACTAGTTCTATATTTGTTTTCATAGCAACGCTAGAGCACATAGCTAACTCATCGTAATGTGAAGTTGAATCCGAAATGTGACAGCTTGATTTTGTACATGCAATATTTTATAGCGACGCTTATTGTGATTACGCATCTCCAAAAAAAAAAACCAACCAAACAAACAAACAAACAAACAAAAAACACATGTTGGTGATTATTCTGTCGTTAAATCTGTTCGTAAGAATTTCACGATGTATGCCCTTAGTAACAAAATCATTTCTTTGACAACTGGTTTTATTAATTTTAGTTTTTAGTGGAAATGTTCTAAACTGATGATCCTGTATGTTTGATGAGTTAACTTTGGTTAACATTACTATGAATTAATAACTGTGCAAAACCCTGCGATACGTACATGTGCATTCATTAACTCCCCTTTCTGACATGCGCAAGACTGATAATATGATTTTAGGCTTTCCAAGTGAAGGTCGGAGCTATTTGTACTAAAAAAAACGACTTACGTAATGATTATTACTCACAGCCACGTTGTTACTCTTGTAGATGCAATGGAGATATGCAAGACTTCCCAGACTATTCTGTCTGCATCTGGGCCCTAATACGCTAAAATAGGCATGACAAGTTTCCCAAATTTCTAGCAGTATAAAACACATGTATGATTTATTCAATTTGATATTCTACCTGGTTTAATAGCATTTAAATTTTCGGCCTGGTCCAATACAGGAAGTCGTAGTACCGGTTTTGAATCAACCCCCTGTTTTGGATTCAGCAATTTATATAGCCCAACAGTTTGTTATACTGACCAGGTGTACGGATTTTTGTCATACTGACCAGGTGTACGGACTGTTTGTCATACTGACCGGGTGTACGGACTGTTTGTCATACTGAACAGGTGTACGGACAGCTTGTCATACTGACCAGGTGTACGGACTGTTTGGGTTATTTAGTATATTAAGTTTTACGAAGTGGCTGATTCTGTATTATTCCCGTATTGTTTCTCGGTCTGCTGTATTGCATGGCTCTCAGCCCTAGGGACCACGGACCCAATACAGCCAACTTTTAATCAATATCATGGCCAGGTCGCAACGCTATTTTAGTCATAGTATGTAGTCATAGTTTACCTTTCCTGGTTTGTCTACCCCGGACTTGACTTTTTATGAGCAACTCGGCGGGTGTTTCTAGAAAAGCAGAGGACGCTTACCCTGCCGGTGCACCTGGTCCATGCTCCCAGTTTTTAGTGGAGTCCGAGTTGCTCATTTACTTTTGTTACTTTGTATGTATGATTTTAGTTACTTTATGTTCTTTGTTGTGTGTGTCTGTTTTCCATGTCTGGTCTTTGTCCCTGGATTATATTCTTTTGATTACCGCTATAACCTTGGTTCCCTTGATTACTCTTATGAATCTGTTAAGCATATTCTCAAATATCGAATTTACATTATATACTCGATCCCTGGAGGTCGGAGCCGGTTTTAATCTCCGCGTCGTTCAACAATTTTACATTTAATCTTCAAAGTGAAAAATACCTCATAATCTGTTCGTTCAGTTTTAATTAAACTTTTTTACACAAATCAATGGGCCATCGTTTTACAATAGGTGACTTTTAATTTTTAATAAAGGAATTATATACCATATGGCGCTTAGCTTATTAAAATCTTATGCCATTTTATTTAACTTGAAATATAAAATAAATAGACAAATCTAAATTGTTTTCTTTCTATCTTATTTATTTGACTTTTTGATCTATATACGTTTTTGTATATTTTATACATTTGTCTTTTGACGGAATTAATAATGTATTTAAAAAAAACACTGTCTGACCGTCCATTCACGTATTATTTTTGTTTAAACCGTTCTGTTTTTGTGAAAACCTTTCCTCGAATTTTCCACGTCAAATTAAATGACTATATTGAAGAACGTAGTCTTCGCGAGTTCGTTTCATGTGCTTTATCACTGTTTTTTATATTATCTTTTGATTATACACCCGTGGACATGCAATTAAAATTTAACATGCTGCATAACTCCTAAACTATAGGAAAAGTTGTCCTATATTGTAAAAGTTTGTACCTGACAACGGCTATTCTTGTTTACTTGTCTCCATGACGCCAGTGGTTTTCCCATGACAACGGTAATTCTCCCATTTCAACGGTTATTTTGGATTTCTTGTCCCCATGAGTCTGCTTTTTCTTGATAAATTGTCCTCATGACACCGGTAATTCTCCCTTGAGAACGTTAATTCTCGTTTACTTGTCCCCATGACATCGATATTTCTCCCTTGACAACGGCAGTTCTTGTTTTTACTTGTCCCCAGAATTTTTATAAAAAATACACTATTTAATGTAACATTTAGTTCGGACTAGTTGAAAGCGCACAAAATGCATGGGAGCGCGTGTCGACAAAACCCTTGAGTCTACAATATTTTTTTACATTGTTTTGGTTGTCGGCGCCTTTCAGAGTTTACATATACTTAAAGGTGTGTTTACAATTGTTAAAGACCTTTTGTTATTAACTTTATTTTGTATTTATGTAAACCGCTGGTGCATTTGTTGAGTTTCAACATATCCGTTCTTATTTGTATTGAAATTGTTTGCTGAAAATGTGAAAACGTACAGCCCACATGTATGACTTTCAGATTATGTGTACTGTAATTAGAGATTTTATTCCTTAATTTGTTTTGCACTTTTTTATTTCAGGGAATCAAGATGAGTGCTATGTACTATCGACAGCCAGCAAAGGAGGCGCCACCACCGGTCACTTATGGTTACCGGAAAATTTCTTCCCGCCAAGAAGAATTAGATATTACTAATCGACTCGTAAAATCAACTTACGAGAGAAAATTGTATGCTGACGAACCTAAACAGGTGTCTAATTACCAATATTTAATTGAAAGCGGAAACCGTAAGCGACCGCCGTCTAGTTGTGTAAGAACTCCAACACCTTCATTTATTAAACGAAATTCAAAACGATTATCGGAAAGGGATATGGCACGATTACTCCGGAGACTACTGAAACCTACTGAAAGTATATACAATGCTCAAATAGTGGCGAAAAAAGAAGAAGAGCAAGAACTTAAAGAAGGGAAAATATGTAGATCAAAAACTCCGAGTGAAGCCGAGGACAAAATCGTCCGTCGTGTGCAACGGCCTACAACTGCCTCGCGTGCCAAAAAGATAACTGACTGTCATCTTTGTTATGATCATGAACACAAAAAAGAAAACGATCCTCCTGATGCGTTTGATTATGCGTATCACGAGGAGTTGAAGCGTTTAAAACAGGATGAAATCGATGAACTAGTTCGGAGAGCTCGTACACCGACGTATTCTTCCGTCGGTAAACGGAGATACGGAGATGACCGATGTTGTCCGAAAACACCCGTTCAAATTGACGAAGTTAAACTTAGAGCCCAGTTACCGTTAGTGAGTGGTTTGTCGAGGACAAAGAAAGTGGACGATATTGTAAATAGATTATATCCAAAACCGAAATACAGGATTGTTCCGGCGGCAACTCCGTATACTAATTATGTAACAGAACCATTATAGTAGGCCTTTAGAAGATATTTTTTTGTATGTGCTCATTTTAACAGTGCAATTCGCTCTTTACCGGATTTTTGATAGTTTTTAGTCCTTTTTCAGTATTGTCTTTAGCATAATATAGATATTTGTGTTTGTACTCAGATATGTAAAACCTGTGTAAGATTTGGGGGAAAATAAAGTGATCTCTATTAAAATGTAACCGTCCTTTTCTTCCACATTATTTTGAAAGAGAATTACATCTTACATAAGCATCTGTATAAGGCCTTAATACAATGTTGTTTCTTTAGCACAGAGAGCAAAAACAAAAACAACAAAAAGCAAAAAAACTAAAAAACAAAAAACAAAAACAAAAACAAAAAGACCAAAAAAAAAAAAAAAATGGAGGGCGAAGTTTCAAAATATAAAAATACTAAATGCATTGAGAACTAAAAAAATAAATCCTGAAAATACTTGTTTGTATTGTGTAGGTACTGGATAGTCGTTTATTGTTGATTTTGTAAACGTTCAACTACTGCAATACATTCATAAGATTATAAACGAATAATGGGTCAAAGACAGAAATGGCCTGTTTGCCGTAAATACGGCAAAGAGGAAGTGCCTCGTAAATGAAATCGCATCCCCGATATGGGACCCCATAGTAAAGTTACGTACCAAATATCTAGTAGCTGTGATTTATATTGCTTCAACAAATGTTACGGTATACTTTCAACACAACGGTCAGGAAATTTATACATAACAGGGGGTATTCCAGATTATTATTAATGATTTGATAATATTTGCCTTAATTTTGCAACAAAATGTTCGGTTTGGAACTCCTCTTGAGTTAGGCATCAACCCTGCTTAATTCAGTGGCCCGATGGTGTACTCATATCACTGTACTTGTTTTATTTTTTTTTAAGTATTTGCGATATGAAATACTACTCTCATTAATTCAAAACCAAATGGCTGTATTATCGACTGGGTTCAGTATACTGAAAAACCATCCATATCTGGTTTGTACATGTACGTACAATTGGAAACTTAAAGCAGCACGTACCATAGCAGCTTATCTCGCGCGTATACTTGGTAAATGCAATTGAGAACCACACCAGTCTAAGAAACATAAGCTAGCTTCGAAAATTAAATACAAATCGAATCTTAGTTTTGTCATAGATAGGAATGGTCAAAACATGGTACCCAACTGTTTACGAAAATAACGTAATCAGCTTATCGATAACAGACAATTCGACCCGGGGACATTTCAGACTATGACAAACCGCCCTACAAAAGCCGGACATTTTGGCCCATACATATTTCAGACCATGACAATATGAGAATGCCAAAGGCCAATACAGAGAGTATCTTATCACAAATTTTACCATTTTGGAAGTTAAAATAAGTGCTGACAAAAATAATTAAAGGATTAACTAATAGGTGTTTCTTCGAGAGCAATTATGGTTTCGCCTTCATCATATTAAACTAAGCAATATTTTGCTCGTTTAAAATGTAAAAAAAGGAGCTTGGTATTATTTACAAGCTTTTCTATTAATCGACCATATTGGTCCTACATTGTAAAACTTATTCACCGGGTTTACGATGTCATTACTTCCGGTTTCTGCTTGTGATGTGTATAAATAAAATCGACAAAATGTTTATCATAAAATATTCCCAAATATGAAATATGCAAAAAAAATATATCATCACACAAGCATAAAATTGACGGAATTCGATAATAATGAACATTATCGATTTCTCCACAATGGCTCGTTGTATAGAAAAATAATTTGATGTTAGTGTAATATGCGCTAGGCAACAGCCTATCTTATACATTTTTCTGACGATCATTGAAAAAAGGACGATAGCTGAAGGGGCGATAGATTAACGGTTGTCCATTTTTGTCAAGGAAGTATATTTATAGACTTGTAGATCGTCATCAACCAAAATACGTAACCAGGGTAGACATTTCAACATATAACTAACAAAATAACACTCCGCGGGTTATTCTCCTTGCAAAGTTTGCATTAAGATATCGCTCCTCCGCCGATCCATCCTCCCAAGTCAGGGTTTAGAGTCCACTCTCGCTCCCTCAAACCCCTGACATCACTCATTCATATTTAGCGGGTGTCGTCCAGCCAATTCCGATTGGTTGCGTCCCGGGTGAGAAGCACCAATGAAAATCGATTTAACATAAAATGTCTGTGGAAGGTAAACAATAATACGAGGTAATGGACGATGCGATATAGTAACTGAAAGTTGTATGATGTCACATATGATGCAATATGAGCAAAAATGATAACTGTAGATTCTGTTTAGAGTCTTTACTGAAAAAAATATGACGTTATGTGTAGCCACTTTGCAAATTATATCGAAGAGTTTCTATTACGAATGATTTGATTGGATTTTGGATTCGGGTTAAATTTAAGTAACTCACTAGATGGCGCTGGACGATACCCGCTAAATATGAACGAGTGATGTCAGGGGTTAGAGGGAGCGAGGGTGGACTCAAAACCCCGACTTGGGAGGATGCCGCCGATCACACTCCATGTTTATTTACGTACGATATGGGCGTATAATGATATCAAGGCTATTTTAATATGTGTAGAACTGCAAGATGTCAATGATTATCTGATATTAACTATTTAAATTTGAACGCAAAGAGCTGAACAATTTTGTCAAATTGACCCGAACATTCGCACTCGCAGGGAGGAAAGCTCAATCGAAATTTGCCTTTTTTCACTCGATCTGACCCTTTTAATGAAGATGTCGAGGGCTTCTACTGACGGATTTTCGGAGCTGCAACGCACACTCTTTGTGAAGTAAGAATAGATTACAGTGGCGGTTCCAGGGGAGGGTGCATGGGGTTGACATCCCTCCTTTTTATTGAAAAAATTCATGTGTGATTAATTTGATCCCATGAATTTAACTTCTGTACATAAAATGCAAGCACTGTGTACACATATGTTAATTACTACATGTACATGTACATAAATAAAATAAAATGGTAAACACACATGTATATACATGTAGCAAACAATGAAGTATTTAAAATAGAAAATAAACAGAATTGTTAAATTATTATGATTTCAAAGCAGAGACAAAAACAATATCTCTGTTTCAACGGTAAAGATGAAAGGAGGTCATGTGGCATATTCATCACATTCAATAGGTAGTCTTGTACTATCAAAAAGGAGGGATATCCAGTGAAATAATGTAATGTCCTTTGGACGCGAGTGGATACATGAGCCATGACATTATACATACACTTGTACATGTTCATAAAATCCAAACTTTCACACCAACCATATACCTTTATCGCATACCCTATATTATGCCCATGACATATTGTCAAGATGTACCAGATACATTTATTTAGAATGCAGGTCGTAAAGTAAGAAACAAGATTTTCATGACACAAGACAGTTATGTTAGAAATTCTGTGTCCATTGAAAATGTGTTGGAATTATCAAGACTAAGAAAAGTAGACCTTTTCTAAGAGCTAAAATTATATGTACATATAACAATATTTCCCAACAAGAGGAGGTTTCTCAATAGCATATGGTTAAAATACATGTACTTGTATATTTTCATGAATTTACATTGTAACATTTTGCATATATCAGGCACTGTTATGATTTTTTCCATGATTTCTTTTCAGTGGTTATCACTTATAAGTTTCACTAGATGAAGTGAGAAGAAAGCAAAAGTAAAACAGGCCATTCCTGTGCTGGGACACTATTTAAGCATGAAACAAAGTTCATGATTCTCAAGTGCTGGTACATGTACATGTATGTGTAGCATGAAACAGCTGTAAATGTCAACATCTATTAATGAAAACTATAAAAACACGAAGCCTGATTTCTTAGCACTTATATATTTGCAAAACATAAGACTTTCTTGTATTATAAACTTATACATATTTTGTGAAACAATCATGCAGAAAAAAGTGAAAGAAATTATTGAAGTCAGACAGGTATAAAACAGTCAGCAATAGTGAAAAAAAGTTGGATTTATACTCAAAGTGCATCATATTCCCTGTATTCACCACATCTCTATACCATTGACTTCAAGACTTAATTGGAATCTTATATTGCTCAAATCTATGAGCTACAAAGTTTTTTTTAGTTTAATGATCTTTAAATTGCATAGTAATTTTTACAACAAGTGTTTTTAGCCATGTTTTAACTGAAAAATTTCCAGAGAAATGTACACATTTATTGTAAATAGGTGCACAGTTTCGACGAGTTAAACCCATAGCCTAATCTAGACAACAATGACAAGGACAAATTTTAGTTTAAATTTATTATAAAAAATTCTACATCAAATTGAGCACAAATAGGGAAAAGATTTTTGCTCATTTCTCCCTGGAGATTAGGCTTTTGTTCAACTTCCTCCTGTCTGCTGGATTCATTGCTACTACATGCATCTCCAAACCGAAATTTCAAGGTATAGACACATTATTACTTTGAAAATTCATCGAATATTGATAGTCAGTGATTCTCAGTGGAATTAATATTTTGTAAGAAATGGTGATTCAAGTATTAGGAAGTTTGAGGTCATCAACGTATGTGTACAGCTAGGGATACCAAAAGCATTAATACAAAAGAAGATCCAAAATATATATTGATAAACGGACTGTATAAATATACACTGCGTTAAAAAACAAATGGTTATTCTTTAAAGGACTAAGTTTTGATCAGTTTATTTAGCTTACAATTTGGTTACATGAATATTTTTGATTACTTTGAGGTCTTCCTTGACTCAGTGCCTCAGCACTTTGATTTTAAAATTAGTTCAAGGGAAAGATGTCCATTTGGAAACAAATTAGAAAGTACACACATAAGAGAAATTTTCACACCGAAAATCGTTTTTTGTTACACGAGTGTACGGTACTGCAATCGGAACTCAACAGCCTTTCTCGTTTCACAAAAGAAGAACCACGTAGGCCAGGGGCGGATCCAGGATTTTATGAAGGTGAAGCGTAATTAGGAGAATTTGTATAAAAGGAAACAAGGTTATGACATGTTTAATGATTTAATATGATAAATTGCCATATTCAATATTTAGCAGATTGCGATAGTTTGTTTTTTAAAGGGGGCGTACGCCCTTTACGCCCTCGACTGGACCCGCCACTGAAAGCACTAAGTGAAAGAATCTGACAGATCCAATTTACTTAGCGCCTTGATTTACGCCAAAATTCTTAAAAGAGTTAGTGTTCTTTATTTATAGTGATATTTAACTATTTTTTAGCGTCACATGGTGTATAGAACTATTTGATTCGCGTAAGACTACAATTCCGGCAAAATTATCCGTCCCGAGTTTATTTTTAGTGTAGTAGAAATAGCCGAATAGTTCCGATTTGTGCAGCACAAGCAATTTTATATATTGTTGCACTTCGTTCCATTACTTCAATTTCATTCTATTTTATTCGACTTGTACATGTATGTGAAAAAGAAAATAAAAGCGATTTTTACAACTATGCCGTTGACGTATGTACTAGAAGATAGATAACTCAGTGTAATGCCTGAGAAACTCATCAATCTATACATACCATAAAGCACTTTGACCGATACGTATTTATGCAAAAATGTATATGTATATGAAAAGACCATGGTTTGATCTCGGCATCACTGGATTTGCTCAGAATTTTTTCAACAGAATGTTCGAATGTTGGAAGAATGGGGTGTTTTTGTCAAAGTCAACGTTCTTTTCAGTGCATTTCAATGAAAGTATTACCCAGTTTTCTAAAGTGATATGGACATCTCGTGGTTTCCCATTGATTCTGATGGTGCAAATAGTCAAATAAAACAAAATGATGTTTAATATCTTTATACTATGATTCACCCACTCTCTGATTCTTACAGAGACTGCACTTAACAAGACGAATGCGGATTCCAAATCACAAATGTAATTCATACTCACACTTCTAAAATTTGGAACATACATTTAAATAAAGTCCTATTCTTTGTACATTGAAACCTGCATTAAACTTACTATAAATAAACCAGAAATGTGTCTAATGGGACATCCCCATCGTCATATATTTAATGTGTTTTGAATCTGTGTAAACTAAACATCTACTTTAACCGAACATTAGTCTGGTTCACTTTAGGCAGGTTTTATTGTATATAATAGGGTATGTAAGTCTCCTAGTTTCATTTTCTTTACCGGAATTTCACACAGAAAGATTTTTGCCCTTAACACTGAACTCAAAGCTCTTTAAAGGTTAAATCTCCATGCTTTTGAATGGTAGACTAGGACCCGTTCTCGTGATATCACGGGGTCACATAACGAGACTTACATACCCTATTAAATCCCATTTAACTTTGATACCACATCACTCGTCTATTCAAATATATGAACAGAACCATATACGGAACAGAAAAGAAAATAAAACGTACCGAACTAAAATTGACGTTTTTATTTCAATCTAGACGACATTAAACTAATATGACCCGGTCACGTCACTATGGTGTATACTTTATAATTAACATTAGGAATGTATATGTAAATATTTAGCTTACAAGTTTTAATCTCTTGTTCGACCTTCATTTATTTGACCGGAAGTTGGCAATAATATCAGTCATCGAAATTAAATTAAGTAAAAAGGAAATTAAATGCAATAATCTACTCCAATTTGAATGGAAGCCCTTTGATAGATGGTAACATTAATATTAAGGAATATTTATCAAATCATGTTTGACCCTCAAGAACTAGGCCTAAACTAGAAACCACTAAAATGTCATTTGTCAATAAGTTCAATAGTTCGATACATTTCGAAGCTTCTACCCCGAGGAAAACTGCATATATCACACAAATGCTGAAACCTCTGGATTTACTACCTTGCAGTCCGACACCGACTACTTCCCTTTATTCCACAAATGGGTTCTTCATATACATGTAGTTAGAAATAATAAAAAAAAATTAAATTCAGTTCAGTAAATTGCAGTGACCATTTAAAAGACATTGAAGCTAAGAAATTACGATTCTCTGCTACCGGGATTATTGATATGCTTTTTTTCAAAGTGGTGTAGTAGTGCACAGTAATTAGTGGTATAGTAGTGCACAGTAATTAGTGGTATAGTAGTGCGCTGTAATTAGTGGTATAGTAGTGCACAGTAATTAGTGGTATAGTAGTGCGCTGTAATTGTTGTAGTCAAGACTATTTTTTTCATAATTATGTTCTAAAAGCTCATTTGGTTGAATTAGTGGTAAATGTACATTGTATGTACATGTAATTAAATTAACTAGTCCACAGGTATACATATGCGATTATAATGGTACAGGGTACGCAGTAGCGGATCCAGAGGGGGTGCAAGGGGTTAGCGCCCCCTTTTCATTTGAAAACTTGTCATTTTTATTTGTAAAATTGACAAAACTGGCAAATAATGTCCTTCACCACCCCCGTTGTTCTGTGAAACCTCGGCCGGCACCCCCTTTTCCAAATGTCTTGATCCGGCCCTGGAATGTATGCATGCACAAATGTACGAAAAGTTACATGTAACACAATGTTCTGTTTACTTTTGATTGTAGCTATGTTACCTAAAAGTAGACTTAGTAATAAGTATGGAACTTCTGAGAGAAGGGATGTCAAGGATGATGAACAGTATTAGACATTAACAGTAAATCACGCGCGTTTATATATACGTTACACATCGCATTTTGTTTTCTAATATTAAAGGATCTATTGAAACATCTTTTCTGTTATTTGCCAGAGTCCTTTCCCATATAATTAACTTTACATTAGTTCTTACGGGCCTGGGAATGACGGAAGAAGTGATCATTAGTTCTTACGGGCCTGAGAATGACGGAAGAAATGGTCATTACTTCTTACGGGCCAGGTAATGACGGAAGAAATGATCATTAGTTATTTTGGGCCAGGGAATGACGGAAGAAATGGTCATTAGTTCTTAAGGGCCAGGGAATGACGGAAGAATTGATTTGAATCAGTCAGTATGTGGTTCATTTTTAACATTGTTCACTCGATCAGCACGAAGGGACGGACACTTATAGCCACTAACTCTCTTGTTATATACAATTTTAACTTCATTTATAATTTACTGGAGTTTATAAGTTATTACTCAATTCAGGATCATAAATTCACTTACGTGAGTAAATAATTTAGTATTTAACAACATATGCACACTTATTCAATGATGGTTCCAATGTAGAGGGGTTCATCTGGCTGTGTGTACCATCTTTTATTAAAAATGGTTATCTTTCTGCAAATTTTTGGGGGACGCAGTAAAATTTTACTTCTAAGTTTGTACATTTCTTTCAAGAAAATAACACATGGAACGCAATTTCAAATTTTCGATACATTTTTTTCGAACGCAATTTCAAATTTTCGATACAATTTTTTTAACGCCACTAAGTTATCAGTATTTTGCCAATCGGGAAAAGAATTGCGATCAAGTGACTTGCGTTTCCGTAGAAGAGCGTCCTTAAGATCAAAGGGTAAAAAGCGAAACTATACTGACTGCGTCGGAAAAATAAAAACTAATTGACTATAAATGTCTCACTCAACCTATACTACGTATACAGAAAGAAACCATGAGAGACGTATTTTAACTGACATTCTTGTGTATGTAGAGAGTGGATAGGGTAGCACCTCAATAATCAGAACTCTAGTATATGATAACTTTTCAGCCTAAGTGGCTTATAAATAAAGCGGACCTTCGCTTGACCTCGCTCTGTTTATAGAGCAGAAAGTAAAGTTTTTATATTTATCTTCACTGTTACATTGATAATCAAACTTATGACGTATCAAATTAAAGATAATTTGACTTCCTTATGTCAAATTTCGCTGGGAAGGGAAATGACTTAATTCAGTTTTTTATATCCTCGCAGAAGTGTTTTATATAGGTATATACCTGTAGGTTTCACCGTGTCTGTCCGTCTGTCCGAACAATTTTCTTATCATTGTTATGAAACTGTGATATGTAATATAACCATACGGAGATGTGCATACTCCTCCTCAACACGGAGATGTGCATACTCATCCTCAACACGGAGATGTGAATACTCCTCCTCAACCACACGGAGATGTACATACTCCTCCTCAACACGGAGATGTGCATACTCCTCCTCAACACGGAGATGTGAATACTCCGGCTCAACACGGAGATGGGCATACTCCTTCTCAACACAGAGATGTGCATACTCCTCCTCAACACAGAGATGTGCATACTCCTCCTCAACATCGAGATGTGCATATTTCTCCTCAACCACTCGGAGATGTACATACTCCTCCTCAAACACACGTAGATGTGCATACTCCTTAACATGGAGATGTTTATACTCCTCCTCAACACGGAGATGTGCATACTCCAGCTCAACACGGAGATTTGAATACTCCTGCTCAACACGGAGATGCGCATACTCCTCCTCAACACCGAGATGTGCATACTCCTGCTCAACACAGAGATGTGCATACTCCTCCTCAACACCGAGATGTGCATACTCCTCCTCAATACGGAGATGTGCATATTCCTCAACCACTTGCAGGATTGTTATGAAACGCAATGATGTGTGAGATAACCATATTTGGATGTACATATGGTCAGGAATTTAAAGTAAATTTGCACTCATATTCTGTCATTGTGTTTTCAACAAATAATAGTATTGATTGTGGTTTGGAGTTGGTTGTGTTTTTTGAAATAGCAGCAAAAATGTGTGTAAAAAGTGATTAGTTTATCCCCAATAAAAACCAGTATGAATTGTGTATTCAAATTTGGATCTGAATGTACAGGGTTCAACACACTGTGGGGGGGGGGGGGGGTAATATTATCGATTATCGTTAGGGGCAATGTGTACGGTTTAACACGCTGGGGGAGGGGTAATATTATCGATTTTTTAGGGGCAATGTACAGGGTTCAACATGCTGCGTTATATCGTTATGGGCAATGTCTAGTTGATATTGTGTTTATTTTTCAAACTCATTTGTGGCGCAATCAGAGAATTCTTGGAGAAATACTTTGCATGCCCTATTGTTTAACAACAGTTGATCCGTCCTGAATTTTTGAAAAGTATCCAAACAATATTATATGATCTTGACCAAAAGCTCCCCTAAATTTCACCGAGGTGATCCTCCATTGTTGACACCTGTCATGTTTTATATACTCATCAAGACTCGTATGATGAATGATATCCTCGTCCGAGGAAGTTAAGATATAAGCCCTTGAACCACTTTGTGATAAGTGAACTTTTGAACCATTCTGTTATATTAACATCTCTGCAGTTCTGTTTTCAACAGATTAAGGCTCACGCATGGAAGCTCGCTTAAATATCTTTTTCTTTGTGGGTAGAAAATAATTGTAGTAATTCACAAAAATTTGCATTGACATACATTTAGTTGTAGTGATCATTGAACACATAGCATAACAAGCAAAGACAGATCGTTAACAATAGGAAAGGAAGAAACAAGTCAACAATCTTACAAAAAAGGCTAACAAAACTTTTCTTTTATTCATTGAATTATGACACGGTTCTTTGCAATAATAAGGCTGTCAATCAATTATGACACAGTCATATGTATGTATGATTTTAGTTAATTAATGTTCTTTGTTATGTATGTCTGTTTTCCATGTCTGGTCTTTGTCCCTGGATTGCATTCTTTTGATTGCCGCTATAACCTTGGTTCCCTTGATTACTCTTGCACTTATTAGGCTGTAATTGTATTATGACACAGTTCCGTGCACTGATTATGCTGTCATTGTATTATGACACAGTTCTTTGCAATGTTAAGGTTGTCATTCAATTATGACACAGTTCTTTGTTATGTTTAGGCTGCAGTATGACAGTTTACTAAGATAATTGTTGTGGTTTCATACAGATATGTATTATGGTATTTGCCATTAAGATGATCACAATCTTTCTCAAAAAGGTTTATTTTATATTTCAATATTTTTGTTAAAAATACATGTAGCTTTACCGAATCTGATTCTTTTGACACAACAAGAATCTTTAGAAATAAGAACTAGTCTTGTTTATTATCAAAACATTTGTTTAAATATGATATACCAGTAAGTTAAATATCTTACGAATAACTTTGACACAAGACAAATATTCAATTTGAAGAAAAAATTATCCAATCCCCTTTGGCCACCAGAAAGCAATTCATTGATATCATTTATTCTTATAATTATAAGTACTACTCTCTGTCAGAATTAGGCATTGGGTGAATCGTGGTGGAAAAAAACACACGAAAGTCTAGTTTGAATGAATGTTATCTGAAATGGAGAAATAGCGTTTATTTCTTTTTTAAGTGTTAGTAAATCGAGTTAAAAATATGAAAAAACATCGTAATTCCATCTTCAAAGGGAGATTACTCACTCCCCTATATCAGTCTGATGTAACTTTGAACTGGATTTTCCACATCCTCTGACACTTCTAAGACGAGCAAAATGCCGTCTTCAATAGACCATAAACTACAATTGGAATGTCCCCATACTGTCACGTGTGTTTTTATCTGAACATGATTATTTTTTTCTTTTTTTGATGTTGTCCTCAGGCTGTTTCTTCCACTTTTAATTACATACCTAAATAAACATGGGAGTATTTGTTGTTTTAGCAATTATTATAGTTTAATTCTGAATCATTGCTAAAATTTACCTGTATATCACAGTTAAAATAGGTATAAAAGTATAATAAAGTTTATGTGCATGTACATGTATGACTGTTTAATTTCCTATAAAAAAGTACAAAAATACAAGTATTTCACATAAAATTCCATTCCTAAACGTGTAAAAATATAAATAATTTAAATACATTCCAGGACTTAAACGAAAATTATAATTCACTGTACATAAAGTTTAGTTGTTATATTGAAAATATGAGGTACAATACAATTTTGTAATTTTTGCACATTACTGCTGTGATGTTTGCCGAGCCTCAAATAACCATGCATAACCTTAATTTATATGTTCGCTTAATCAGCCTTGTTTCAGAGAAGGCTTACTTCTAAGCATTCCAGATTAAGAATAATTTCAGTCAAGAGGGCTATTTTTTTTACGCTTATGCCGTGCCATTTGAATAAAAGTCCATGTTGATGTACTACCCATTGCCCGATTCTTTAACAGAATGGCTTTGAAATCTTTGTCTAGCGATGTCAAGATCGCAGTAGTTTAACTTTTGGTCCAAGCGATTGTAGAAATATGGAGTTTGAATATTCAGTTCATTGTGTTGATTTAAGTATTTGAATGTGATACATGTGTTTATTCATTAGAATCATCATTTGTCAAGTGATTGCCGAGCAGTAAGTATAGATATATTCGATTTTATTAAAAAAAAAACAAAAACAAAAACAAAAACAAAAACAAAAAGAAATAAGTTGCGTCGGGGCCCCCAACTCTGAGTTCACCCTTTTGTATTTTATATACTAGTGGGGTTGCATATTTGATAGTACATGGGAGCAAGTCCATGTGGTTCAAGCTCATGCCGTCTGCTACCATGTATCAAGTTTCCAGCCTCTCACGCTACGATTCGCCAGTCACTGTTTACATCTCAGAAGCAGTGGTATATAAACTTGAAAACAAGATTAAATCAAGCAAAATCAATTACTGTCTTAACCTCTGTTTTCAAGACAAAATGACAGAACAATATACGCGCAAAATCAGCATTAGAAAAAAACTGGTTTAGATGACACAAACAAGGGAAAAAAATATCGATGAAACGATCAGGGCGGGTACACTCATTCTTAAAGGACACGTGTACAGTAGGAATGAATATTGAAGAATCTGACATTAGACCATATCGACATAGACAAAATAGACCATTAAAATGAGATTCTTGACTAGAAAACACAAACTGGAAGCTTGTATGAAAAGAAAAATCCTCGCAAACTTACCAAAACTTTCTGAATGAGCTTTATGATGCGCCAAATTTTGACAATGCATGATCCAATGAAGGGAAGATACTTGTGAACTTCAAGATAAAAAACAGCGGAAAATTTAGCATGTGTTTTTACACACCAACTACGCAGAACTGTAAAAGACACGTTCTCCCTGATAAAAAAAGGTTTTGAAATAATCTTATTTGTTTCCAAAATTGTCTGATTCAGATTGATTTGAAACTCTTTTTGTAATTTTGTATGTACTTTACTTGGAAGTTATGTCCGGAAATGAAACACAAGTTCACCGACATTGTTTGATTTAGAACAGCATTGGAACTTCCGGGGAAGAACGAAAATGAACACGAGCATCATTTAAAAAATGTAAGCATGTACGTAATTGTCTTAACGCAGAAGAATCATGCCGTATAGATATTTGAAAACAATATTTCATGATTATTCTAAGCAAATGCACACACCCTCTTATTTATAGAAATCTTTAAGGTTTGAAGTACCTACATCCCTGTTTACGATTGTAATTTGTAAACAAATGATTTCACCACACGTATGACATATATGTCTACATGTAGATTTGACCAGTGGCACACATTTAAGAAAGACCAATGTCTATCTTCATCGACATCTCTGGTGGAAAAAATATTATGAGTCTTTTAGAGATGTGCAATCAGTGACAAGTTTGTGTCTATGAAAAAAAAACAAAAAAAAACAACTATTTAAATTGATATGTGAACATGATGAAAACATATTACCATACTCCATGTGTGCTTGCCTTTTGATTGAAAGAAATAGAAAATGGTTACCCCCTTTCTTTAAATAAAAACAGTTTCATTGTTCATGTAGATGTACATGTACATGCAGTTTTCATTTATGCACACATATTTATACATCTATTAAAAAATGAATAATTTTTTGTGTATGTTCACACAAGAAATAAATATTTCCACATATTATCATGCAATTTAGCTTTTTGTTCTGTAATTATTATTAAAAAAATCTCACAACCTACATGTGCTGTGCTTGTATATTGACTGGTCATTACTCAGCTATGATACATGTATGTATCTTTTTTGTGTTGCTTTACTTTTTCAAAATAATCTTCAATTTTCCAATTTAAGAAATGTATGTGGCATTGTTAATATGATTAAAAAAATGATTCAAGAGAAAATGTTCTCTATAATGCACAGAATTTGGAACTATCTTACAATAGGAAGTACATGTACATATAATTAAGACATCAGACAGAAAACTATTAAGTACCCTACAAATGTAATAAAAAAAGTATAAAGAAAATATTAAAAAGATGAAAGACGAATTTAATGATGTTGAAAACACAAATGATACTAGTGTTAGGGATGTTAAAAAAATGTTTTTCATTCTTGAAAGCCAATTTTTTTCTGAATAATTCTTTTAAAAAAATTACTAAATGATAAAGGGGAGCTCTTGACTGATTTCAAACAAGTACTACGGGAAGAAAATAACTTCAATAGTTCTCTCTATGCTTCAAATAAGGTAAAATGTACCAATATGGAAGATGTAAATATTTTTTTCTTTGATGATAATATTAAGATACCAAAACTTAAAGAAAGTGTTATATGTGAAGGTCCTATCACTAGGGAAGAATGTCATTGTGCATCAGCTATTAAAACTTTCAAAAAATGGAAAAAAAGTCCTGGAACAGATGGTTTACCCACAGAATTCTATAAAATATTTTAGAACGATGTGGTCAACTTAGTTTTGGACTTACATGTTTATCAACATAGCTACATGTATGACCATAACGAAATGTCAATACCACAAAGGCAGAGCATTAATAGCCTCCTCCCCAAAGCAGAGGGAGATACAAGGTTCCTGAAAAACTTGCATCCTATGTCAAGCTAAATGTTAACTACAAGTTAATGACAAAATGCTTATCATTTAGATTAAAATATGTCCTTCCGAAATTTATACACAGTGATCACACAGGATTCATGCAATGTAGACATGTCAGTGATAATATTCCAAACATTCTAGATGTTATAGAAATTGCTGAGGAAGAAAATTTGTCCTGTATTATTTTATCTGTTGACTTCGAGGCAGGATTGGATATTTTGAGTTTTACATTTCTTCAGAAGTGTCTTATTTTCATTTTAGATCATTGTTTAAAAGATGGATTCAAATACTCTTTAAAAATATTTCAAGCTGTGTTCTAAATACAGGCTGGTCAACAGAATTTTTTTCAAATCAAGAGGAGAGTATGACAGGGTTGCCAACACTTTTTTCACGAGGGTGACAAGGTGTTTTCATATCTCAATTGACCCATGCAGGTCCGGGTGTCAAATGAATAGGCCTGCAGCAGCACTAAGCTTGTCGTAAAAGGCGACTAAATAGTGCTCAGAACCTTAGTCAGGGGCTAGGGCGCTCTGCCCACAGAGCAACTGGGTTGTGTGCTCCAGGTGGTGGAATGGGGTACCCCTGGCATGCCACAGGAGGCTAAATTGCCCGACCCTACCCACCTCTCCCTATTTCCAGTGGCAACCAAAATTTATCAACCCCATTATCCTTGTGTCTCATCTCATTTTTCATTTCATCATCATTTCATGTTCATTTTATCATCCACTTCATGTTCATTGCCTGAATATAGCTGAAATATTGCTGCTTGGGCATTAAACCCCAACAAACAAACAAACAAACATATCTCAACTTTCTTAAGTATGATGTTAATATAAATTTCATTAAATACTATGATATTATTACTGCCATTCATAGACATTATACAAAATAAGAGGTCAAAATTGAAGACCCCATTGATTAAGAATATGTTGGTTAAAGACCTATCAAAATATGTGTACAGGTTAATCAGCGAAAAATCAATTATTTCTGATGTTTTTAATGGTATGGAGAAGTGGGAAAAGAAAATAGGTGTAGAGACAAATTGTGGTGTTGTTTTTAATGAAATATATAGATCTACAAATGACATTAAACTTAGAAATTTTCAGTTCAGACTTTTACACTATATTCCCCCCCCCAAAAAAAAAAAAAAAACTTCACAAAACATGGGTGTGAAAAAATGGTAGCTCTTGTAATTTTGGTAATGAAGAGGAATATTCTCTTCTGCATTATTATTGAGATGTCCTATTGCAAAACAGGTTTGGGAAGTGTTCAAATTATGGCTAATTCAGACCTTCAATATGGAAAATTTGATTTAACACCAAAAGAGACTATTATGGGCATTATTTCTGGAGAAATATCATCCAGACACAAATTGGTTCCTTTTTTACTCCTTCTAGCAAGAAATTATAGCAAATGGACAAACAGTCTTCCTATTTGAACAATTTTAAACTAAAGATAAAACAAACAGGGAGAAAAAAATAAATGTCATGGTTGAAAATGAATTATGTAGCATAATTAAAAGTGGGAAATTTTGGAAGATATAGATAATCTGTATTGTACATGTATAACATTAATGTTTTGGAAATTCCATCGAAAAGTCTGAGGTTTTCTCCTAAATTTTTATTCTTTATATATGTCTTAAGTATCACAGTTTTCATGATATTAAGTACAATTGCTAAATACCTTACATAAGTTTATGCATGCAGGTCATTCATAAAAAATGTCTTATCACTAAGTCTTATATCATTAATTGGTGGTATTATGTTCCTCCTTCATTTGATGTTTGTACAAATAATATTTTTGTCTGTATCTGTCTGTTTATATAATACTTATTAAAATTTGCAAAACAAAAACAAAAAAAAATAAAATAAAATGAAAAATAAGAGAGAAAAAAAAAGAATATGTGTGTGTCCCATTTTGCACCGGTAACGAGCCGTCCATAATTTTTGACCGGTCCCTTTGTTCTGGAAAGACTACATCTTACCATCGGAGAGCCTTCCTTTTAACAAACCATTCAGGGTACACTGACATATCCTCGTATTCACTGAAATCATGAAAATATGAACATGATTTATTATTTTTTTATCAAAGATAGTGATGGAAAGAGTGTTGGTGCTAACACGATATGGCTTTTGGAAATGTTAAAATATGCATTGTAATATTTCATCGACATAATAAAACTTGTATTACATATGCATCAAAAACTAAGCTTGTGACTCCCTTCCCTAGAATCATCCATAAATTCGTGCAACTTTGTTTCCAAAGTTATCCAGAGCTATATACGGAATGATAATATATATCTTATACATAATTTGAGAAATACACTTCGATTCCCTTTACAAAATCACTTGTACATTGTTGTATGTACTTCCGTCAAGATTCATCATTTGTCAAATAGTTTCTGTGCAGTAAATTGATGTATTCGATTTTATATGAAAAAAAAATGAGTAAATGAGTTGAAGCGAGGCTATCCCAAATATTGGATCACCCTTTTGTATTTTATGTACTAGTGGGGCTACATATTTGAGAAAGGAGCAAGTCCATGTGTTATAAGCTCGTGCCGTCTGCTACCATGTTTCAAGATTCCCGCCCATCACGCTAGCTACAATTCGCCAGTTACTGTTCACATCTCAAATGTGGTATATAAACTTGAGAACAAGATTAAATCAAGCAAAATCAATAACATCCTTAACCTCTGTTTTCGAGACAAAATGACAGAACAATATACACGCAAAATCAGCAATAGAAAAACTGGTTTAGATGACACAAACAAGGAAGAAAAATATCGATGAAACGATCCAGGTGGTACACAGGGGCTTGGTGAGTATTTTTAGTAACATATATGCCCGCTAGGCAATGGGAACCTCGGAAAAAACCTAAAGGGAATTTACAAGTTGCCTACCGCCTTTTTTCAAATTGAGTTTTTTTCTCGCCAGAAATCGCTATTTGACTTATTTCCGGTCGCCAAAATCGAGTTGAGATATTCTATTTCTGTAATAAACCAACCCTACACTCTAAACTTATCTTTAAACATCGATTTACCCAGTTTTTTCACCAGATTCCAGACGACGGACGACTACTATGACCGGAAGTGAAAGTATTGGCGCTCTGCAGTAAATACTTCCCTTCGTGTGTTTTCGGGAGTTTTCATTAAGATATCGATAAATACCAACATGCACCGAAAAAAAGTACGGGAAATGAACGAAGAACAGACCCAAGTCCTAATCTTTGCAGAAAAAGGCCACAACTTGTTTCTGACCGGCGCAAACGGGACTGGAAAGACTTATACACTTGGGAAAATAGTAGATATTCTGTTAACTGATGGTTGCTATTACAGCTTCCACGAGGAAAGCGGCCAGTGTTCTTACAGAAAAACTCTGCGATAACAGTACAGTGACAACTATTCACAGGTTTTCAGTGATTTTAGATGGACGCTATCAAAATGAAGAAATTTTAAAATTAATGACTGAAAGTGAACATTTTGAAAGACAAAGATCTAATATTACTAATGTAAACACTGTAATCATTGATGAAATATCCATGATCAGTTGAAAGACCATCGATCAACTGGAGTTTCTCTTCAGGAACATCAGAAAAGTTAATAAACCATTTGCTGGGATCCAGATAATTTTAAATGGAGACTTGAGGCAGCTACCACCAGTCCCAAACAAAGAGAATTTCATCTCATTTTTATAATATCAGCTGGGACAGTCATTTGATTCTGAAGCAAGTAAGGTTTGCAGGTTTTGAAAAAATAAATCTTGATCTGTCATAACATATCAGAAAAAAAAGTCTTCTGTCCTTAATTATTTATAAATTTTATTACACATCAGAAAAAAAATTGCCTAAATACTGTAATTTCAGAATTTTTTGTGAGCACTTAGTACAATTCTTGAATGATGGAAGCAAATGCGATTGAAAAATAATGCAATTCCACAGAACCATACATTGAATATTATGGACTTGAATTTAGAATGCTAGTTCTAACTATTCTGATTCGTGCCCAGTCACATTTTTCAAATTAATAAAAACGCACAAAAAAATTTCTGAATTTACAGTATTTACACCCACTCCTTCAACAATTGCATGCAACTTGTCACCTACACAGAAAGAAAACCATAATGCAGGTTGATCAATAACGCAGTCCTAGTATGGATGATACAATTTACAAGAGCGCTTGCAGAAAATAGGCAATTTCATCACACTAACTCAAGTAGGGAAATATATGGAGTCGGCTAATTCATAAGGGTAAGCAGCTCCGGTTCTATGTATACATGCATGTACATGTATACTTGCAACACCTTCTGTGGATTAACATCAGATAAGAATATAAAAATATAAAAGTGAATTTTATATGGCCTTAGAGAAGGACTTTTTACTATCTTTGTGTGTGTGTGTGTGTGGGGGGGGGGAGGAGGAGTAGGAGCAATAAAAATATGAATGATAAGTGATAAGTTTAACAATTATGGATAAGAAGGATACATAATATTTCATAATCGGCCTTAGGTAGCAGGATATATTTGCTATAATTTATTTCAAAGAAGTATTTGTATTTTTAAGTTTAGAAAAGGGGGCGTGCAATATTTTTTCCCAATGGTTTACTTCTGTTAATTAAATCTTTTATGGCTTCATAATATTTTATAAATTTAACAGAATCATACCAAGACACTGTTAAACAGTCATTTTGCATGTTGTTAAAAGTTGTATATTTTTTCACTGTATTTTTTCACTTTGTATTTCCCACCAAAATCATTTACTGCGGAGTTGTCTTTCGGGACTTACCGAGGGTGTTCATCTCTTGAACTGGATGCATCGAGACATTTTCCGAGTATTTCCTGCACTTCCGGTCATAGTAGTCGTCCGTCGTCTGGAATCTGGTGAAAAACTGGGTAAATCGATGTTTAAAGATAAGTTTAGAGTGTAGGGTTGGTTTATTACAGAAATAGAATATATCAACTCGATTTTGGCGACCAGAAATTAGTCAAATAGCGATTTCTGGCGAGAAAAAAGGCGGTAGGCAACTTGTAAATTCCCTTTAGGTTTTTTCCGAGGTTCCCATTGCCTAGCGGGCATATATGTTACTAAAAATACTCACCAAGCCCCTGTGGGTGGTACACTCGTTCTTAAAGGACACTTGTACAGTAGGAATCAGACATTAACGCACCGACTTGGACCAGCAATATTGACATAGACAAAATACACCATTAAAATAGTGAGATTTGTGACTAGAAAACACTAACTCTAAGCTTGTAGTAAAAAATTTTGAAAGGAATACAGTAAAAGAGGATCTCTCACAAACTAACCAAAGCTTCTTGAATGAGCTTTATAATACGTCAAATACAGACAAGGCATGATTCCATTAAGGGCAGACATTGCATGATTCCATTAAGGGCAGACGTTGCATGATTCCATTAAGGGCAGAAAATGCATGATTCCATTAAGGGCAGACAATGCATGATTCCAGGGCAGACAATGCATGATTCCATTAAGGGCAGACATTTGTAAATTTCCTGTTTGACTTGAATCTCTTTTTATTTGCATTTTTATGTACTTTACTTGGTAAGTAATGTCCGGAAATGAAACACAAGTTTAATGTATCATTGTTTGATTTAGAATTGCATTGGAACTTCCGGTGAAGAAAGAAAGTAAACGCCAGTCTTTTAAATCAAGGAGTTAGAATTAACTCCTTGTTTAAATCAAAGACTAAAGTCTTCAAAGTCGCTTATCGCCATATATTCTCGGCCACTGATTTTAGCTTTCACCATTCGAAATAGCACGAATGCGATATGCTAAAAAATCGGGTGACTTCCGATAAAATCTTGGTTCCCTTGATATGATTACTCTTTCGTAACCGTGATGACCCGAATGTTTTCAGTTACTCGGAACCAGATTACACAACTGGAAATAGCTATATATAGATATTGGGGTCCTGAAAATATATGACATACATAGTCATTTGTAACGAGCCCCCGTGTTTGAATCGGGAACTGAGTAATACTACATAAATTCAATGCTAACCGATCATTTCATCTTCATTCCAGACCCGTGCAGGTCCGGGTTTCAAAAGAATAGGCCTGCAGCAGCGCTAAGCTCGTCGTACAAGACGACTAAATGGTGCTTAGAACCCTAGCTGGGCGGCTAGGGCGCTCTGCCCACAGAGCAACTGGGTTTTGTGCCCCAGGTGGTGGAATGGGGTTCCCTGGCGTGTTACATGCTGGGTTGTCGGGCTATAATACGGAAAACCTGACCGTAAACCATAGTAGTGCACCATGTTGGGAAAGATGCCACGTTCCTCGCACGTTAAAAAACACTACTGTGGTATTCTCCTTGACTAGGAACCATAGGGCTCCGCCACAGGAGGCTAAATTGCCCGACCCTATCCACCTCTCCCTATTTCCAGTGGCAATCAAAATTTCTCGACCCCATTATCCTTGTGTCCCATCCCATTTTTCATTTAATCATCCACTTCATGTTCATCGCCTGAATATAGCTGAAATATTGCTGCTCGGGCGCTAAACCACAACAAACAAACAAACAAACAAACATCTTCATTCCATCTGCGCCACGAAATCTGATTTGTTCAACGTGTCACAGTTTTCTTTCCTTTTTCGTCTATCCCTGACTTTACTTTTTATGAGCAATTCGGAGGTTGTTTCTAGAAAAGCAGAGGACGCTTACCCTACTGGTGCACCTGGTCCCTGCTCCCATATTTAGTGGAGTCCGAGTTGCTCATTTGCTTTTGTTTCTTTGTATGTATGATTTTAATTACTTTATATTCTTTGTTGTGTATGTCTGTTTGCCATGTCTGGTATTTGTCCCTGGATTACATTCTTTTGATTACCGCGATAAACTTGATTCCCTCGATTACTCTTCAATATAAACTTCCCTTTCTCATACAAGCAAACAAAAAAACAAAAAAAACACAGAGACATGTGTCGCTCATGATGTTGACCAAGGAACCTGATTAGGAATTAGATTTAACAACTGCCAATGAATATTCATAGATATCGAGGCCGTGCTATTGTATATGACCTATATAGTCTTGCAACGACCCACCTGTGCCTGAATCGGAAACTGGACAATGTTCATTGCTAACCGATCATTTCATGTAAACTTCCCGTTTTCAGACAAGCAAGAAACACACATAGAACACACGTGTATGATATTTAAGATGTACATTTTTATCTCGTATGAAGCTAGAACTATGACGCTGTGGCGGTAAACACAGCGAAGACCCGTAGCGTTACGTGGCGTATAACTCTATACATGTATTTATGCAAATTATATGCGAATATTAAGTACTGAAATTACGAGCGCAAGAAGTCGCTAATATTGTTAACGACTTCTTACACTCGTAATTTCAGTACTTAATATTATATAGAAATGTAAGCATGTGCATAATTGTCTTGACGCAGAAGAATTTTTGAAAACAATATTTCATGATTATTCTAAGCAAATGCATACACCCTCTAAAAGTTAATATAGATGTACATGTACACAGATTAATACACGATAGGTGCACATGTATACATGTACATGGACAGGAAGATTTACATGTTTGGGTTTATGATATAAAAAAATGTTCAAAAATGAATATTTTCACGCAAGAAATAAATAATTTCCAAATATTATTGTAATAGGGGTAGTAAATACAAATTTATCAGGTTCACTATACACTTTATTAGATGTCTAAACATTCAACCCTTCAATTACATAAAAAAACATCTTTTTGATATCGCATAAGACAATATACATAGACAAATAGACATATCACACACAGAAAACTTTTAGAGTCCTTACATTTCAATAATTGAACACACAGCTTAGCCATTCTACTCAAAAGTATGTATCATACTAAATATAACGAGTAACTCTAATATACACTATCAATATACCAAATATCAAATATAGGAATTAGACAGCTATATACATGTAAATAGCTTAACTCTCAATACAAAAATTACAAGACAAACACAAACCCTCAATTACCTGTCTATGGCACCATACTATAGGTTACAGACCACCAATTCAACCAATGAGCATTTGGAACGTACGCAAAAATAGTCCTACGCAGAAATCACCCCTGTTCCTCATAGTGCTGTGAAAAAAGTTCTCATCTTATTTAAAAAATTTAAACAGTTTCTGAAAGGAAAAACATTTCTGTACATTTTATAGGTGCATTTTGCTTCTTGTGATGTGAAGCCTAATCTCCATAATGATTTTTAAATATACCCCTATCTTATGAAAACACTTGGATTTCCCATGCTATTTATAGACCCTTCACTTCCACTGACCAGTACTGCACTCAAGTCTGCTAACCCCACATGCCATTCTGAGGATTGTGAGCTGACATATGTAGAATCATGCTGATATATAGTCCTCTGCAGGTTAAAGTTAAGGTAAAGTCCAGAGAAGCCATTGAATATTGTGAAATTAGCATAGAAGCCTATGGGAAGTGGAATTAGTGGTTTTTAGCCTATAACTATAATGTACCATATCATGAAAAAAAAAACATCAAAACACTAGTATCATACAATATAAATTATAGATAGCACACATAAACTTTTGCTTAGTGTTTCATGAATTACATCGGACAGCCTGAGTTTTTATCCTTTAACAAACCATTCAGGGTACACTAAAATCATGAACCGGTTTTATTATTTTTTTTATCAAAAATAGTTATGGGAGGAAGGTTGTTGCTAACATGACCTGTTTTTTTGCAATATTAAAAAATGAAGTTCAATTAAGGGTGCTAATTCAATGTGTATATTTCATCGACATTATAAGACTTTAATTACAAATGCATCAAAAATTAAGCTTGTGCACCCCTTTTCCCTCGAATGCGTCGAATCATCCATGAATTCGTGCACCTTTGTTTCCAAAGTTTTCCATTATACAGTTATAAAAGAAATGATAATAAATATCTAATGCATAATTTGAAAAATGCACTTCGATTCCCTTTTCAAAATCACCTGATTGTACTATCAGTTAAAATATACTCATTTATTGATAAATTAATTTTATCATTTTAAGTACACACATATTACATATAAATACAAAAGATAACAAATTATTAAAAAATATATAAATTAATTGTAACATTCCGTCAGACATGTTCCGAATATTGAATTTTAGCCGTCTGCTACCAGGCGCGTGTCGTCTGATTCCTAGCTCGTGCCGTCTGCTACCATGTATCAAGTTTCCCGCCCCTCACGCTACGATTCGCCAGTCACTGTTTACATCTCAGAAGCAGTGGTATATAAACTTGAAAACAAGATTAAATCAAGCAAAATCAATTACTGTCGAAATGCCAGAATCTGATGGCAAAAGTTCTACTTTGGAAGGTATTTCTCAATTACAGGTAGGTCACACATATACATGTACATTTTAGAAAGTTTTGCTTAAATCAATATTACGAAAATTCACAAGCCTATCATATGAAAACGGTTTATTTATAATTTACACGATTTATCTATTGTAACTCCTACATTGATCTAATTTGAAGAGATAACTTTTCGTATTTGACCAGATTTTTACCGTGTAATCGAGTAATTCATACAGGAAAATTATCTACACTTGCACGATCTGCGGGGATGTTGAAAATGTTGTAAAATGAAAAAAAAATGCAAAAATACATTGTACTTACCGAATGCGTTAATTAAGCAAAATCGCTGAAAAAAATAAGTGTAATTCTTGCTATTGTATGTGTCGTATGATATAGTTAGTAAATTCTAATTAGAAACTTTTGATACTGGGATTTCCGGAGACATTTAGCAGTTATTCAGAAATGAAGAAATAAAATGAAATTCTTCAATTTCATCTAAATCAATTTATAAATATATCATCGTTCCACCAGAGAAAAACGTTAATTTCAAGAATTTGATGAAATTTTCTAGTTTTCATTTTAAACTCATGAAATTTATTACAAAATTGACTATAGTCTCCTTAGGATGAACAAAACAATATTATGGCATTATTGGAGCTGATGGAATCAAAATAAAATATGCGTGAGATCCTATAGATACAGGGACTTGGATTTTTCTTATAAGTGAATAGAAGTAGCTAGCTGTGGTTGGAACATTTATTTTATTTCCTGCCGACATCTCACAATTTCATACTATATTGTTCTATATGTTACATGTAAATGTCAATTTAGATCTTGCTTATGTGCTTAACATGTAAGTTCAATGTAACATGATGTTAAAATTGTAATATATCATATGTATCATGCCGTCACGGGCCCATTTATATGGATAATAAAAGTTCTTCCGTACTAGGCGGTAGGAAGCGGTACGATTGGCACTGCTGCAACCCTGCCAAGAATTTCAAGTCAATGACACAGTACCATAATTTTGTATATATATATTACTTTTCTGAAAATTTACTGTCTGTCTTACCAATAAAAAATACCTTCCTACCCCAGTGATGTACATTGTATAGGGTTCATAAGGTAGATGTATGTTGTGTTGATCGGATGTAGTAAAACATTTATTGTGGAGAAATTCTATAGATTTATACTGACCCACCTCTTTTCCGAATGTCTTTTCATTCTGTTTTACTGTGGCGAGATAATGTGCACACTAGAACATATCCCCTGAATCTCCAATATCAGGAAGACAAAATGTACACACTATTATTCTCTTAGAACGAAGCAAAATAGAAAAACGACTACATTTAAATAGTCCAATTTTTTACTTTACCTAGCTCTCGGGTTATTGGATCAAGGAAAGTTTACAAGTGTAAGGAGATACCAGTAAATACAGTAAAGAACTACAATGTATCTATTGAAGAATTTGACGTGAAAACTTTTTCGCCTAGTACAACCTGCCAATTTAAACGCGTTTTGTACAGACTGACATTTTATCTAACTTTAAAAAAAAGTTATTTAAAAGGTTTATTGAAGAAAATGTAGCCAGACATGTTACCACTCTAGTCGCACCTAATGGTCATATTTCACTTGTTTGCCATTTATTGCATAATCTTAAAGTACATGTAGAATAATATCCGATTGTACTTAAGTACCAGTTCACATAAAATTCAGGCACTACCAATGGTCGTGATCGATTCATGGTGTAGAAAAATCCACAAAACAAACCACGCTTTTTTCGGCCTATAAAACTATACTTTCACATAACTGTAATCATTTCTGCATTAAGATTTGCATTTTTTAGAAAATCATAATCAACCAATTGAAACCAGATCAAGAACGGTAACTCTTGCAATGAACCAAATTTCATGTACAATAAAAAAAAATATCTCAAAAGCGCGACGACCAAATAAAAAAAAAGACTGGTTATTTAATCAGTAACTGTTTCTGAACTGGAAATAAACCGAATTCGGTTGGTTTTTGACATGCATGAATATTTTATGTCCGATTTTTATAGAGACCGCTACTTTTAAGTTTCATACAGACGTTCCAACGTCAGGACAAGCATGCAATCGATTACCATTACAATTGTTCACTTGTACATTTGTCCTATAAAACGTATACCTGATCTTGTTTTAGGGATTTTATATAATTTGTTAATCCTCTGAATTTAAAATAAATAACTTTAATAACAGTATTACATGTTAGGACTTCCTAATATGGTATAGATGGTGTTCATCTGTAACTGTGCAAATGGGTTATATACGTTCATAGATTTACACAGTCTGCATCACTTACTAAAAAGTAAATGTAACGTCCCTTAACGTAAGGTTTAAAGTTCATGTTAATGCATGGCTTAAATATAACCTTGACGTAAGTTTTTAAGCTAATTCGTGGCTAAAATGTAACCTTGACGTAAGGTTGAAAGTACATGCTAATTCGTGGCTTAAATGTAACCTTGACGTAAGGTTTTAAGCTAATTCGTGGCATAAATGTAACCTTAACGTAAGGTTTAAAGTACATGCTAATTCGTGGCTTAAATGCAACCTTGAAGTAAGGTTTTAAGCTGATTCATGGCTTCAGTGTAACCTTGACGTAAGGTTTTAAGCTAATTCGTGGCATAAATGTAACCTTAACGTAAGGTTTAAAGTACATGCTAATTCGTGGCTTAAATGCAACCTTGAAGTAAGGTTTTAAGCTGATTCATGGCTTCAATGTAACCTTGACGTAAGGTTTTAAGCTAGTTCGTGGCTTATTTGAAAACCCTTTCAGCCCATCCTTAGTTGTGAAAATACCCTGTTGAAATTGTTTAAGCCAATGTTACACTCATTTTTGTTTGTTTGTTTTTTTTAAAGGTGTAGTTCTTAACCATAAAACGTATTTGCGCGACGGTTTTTATTTCGGATGTTTACCTTGGCAACGCAGTATTCGTATTGCGCTTGTAAACATCCAAATGAAAATCGTCGCACAACTACCAGGTATTCTTTATAAAGGACTAGAGGGTGGGGAGGATGACCATGTGGCCAAGGTGCTAGATTTTAAAAGACAAAGTTGACACCCTTGCGACACCGAGTCCCACACTCGTGTAGATTTCAGTGCACTTACCCTTACTCGATTTTCCATTCTGTATTATCGGGTTACCTCCACAAACTTGTTAGCTTTGAGTAAAGCTCATATTAGCCAAACAGTTGTGCATTTCACCGTCGAATAGAAAGCTCTACAGAACTGATGGTAATTATTTTCTTTGTCGGCATACTTAACGACATTATATTATTTGCGTTTAAATCTCTTATTTTCAATAGCGGTGAAAATATATTGTATACATCTTCCAGTTCGGGAGTTGTCTTCCCTTTAGAGTAAATACATTGTATGTTGTAAAGGTTTAGACAATACATGTTCATGTTGTTGTTAAAAAAAACCTGAAGGTACCGATAGTATAGCAAACTAAATGGCTTCTCTACATACGTGGATTTAATACAATGTAGCAAAGGAATTAACGCCTACAAAACGGACGACAAAATAAAAAAATGGAAGTGCAGTGATTTGCACGGGGTTGAACCCCATGCTTTTCGTTCATAGAAATCCAAACTAGTTTTTAAGAGGTTAATATATTCGTGGGTTTTATTGTGTTTGGGTTTCTTTGAGTGTACTACATGTGTGCGTATAAATGTCTTTAAGGATATTAAAGTGACACAGATTGGTTTATACCAAACATTTGACAGATATCGCAAACGTTTGTAGAGAATCTCGACTGAATGAATGACTTGGGTACAAGTCTATATAAAATTCTGGTACTGACTGTGGTAAAGGTGATACAAGTATACACACATAATTTAACAAACGAATGAACCATGCTGTATCGGTAACATTTTTCGAATCTACACGTCCTTTCAAGTGGCAGGATCGGGGGAGGGGCGGCTTGAGTTGATTTTTTGAAAATAAAAAAAGTATACCAAATACGGTCTACAACGAAACATACCATATAAGTATTTAGACCATGTGTACGAGTATGTGTTTGCAGTTGTTTGAACATAACCTGCATGTGCTTGGGTTCGTATAAATTGAAATCAGGGTAAACATATTTATAACGTAACACGAAATCAAACCATCGTAGTCATGAGAAAATATAATTATATCTGGAATACGCATAATTTTATTGTTTACATCAATTATGTTTTTAAACGAACGGCCGGGTGACATTTGCTATGCATGTTTTGTTTATGTAGGTTTTCTTACACTTTTTAAATGCAAGTGAAAACTTGCCATTTTGGCTGCGGCGTGAAGTGAAATGCTTTCATTGTTCAAGTGTGATGTTTCAAATCTTCGAGACAAAAGTTCAAATTCACCTATGTCACAACAATAACTTTCAAATATACACGACAACTTAAAAAATGCCCCTTCCTTCCCACAAATGTCGTCTACCTTACTAAGGCGTCGCCCGATGCGTCGCCCGATGCCCTATCGACAGTTAGAACTATTACAATTACAAAACTGCCCTTTTTAATTTTATTTGTTTTCGAAATTTTCTTATTGTATTTGCTCATGGTGTTTTTGTAGTATTTGTCCAGAATGTCTCTAAGTTGTCTTGTCATAGTTGGACATGACTCCTTCTTCTCCTGTCGTCACGGCGTTTTTACTTTCTTTTTTTGTTTGTTTGTCGGATATTTTAGTGCTGCGGACGGCTAAGGATTTTTCGAACTTTAGTGGGCCTAGAGGGTATACGGCTATATCATATGTCAACGGAAAGATAAGTAAATGTAGTTTTTGAATATCACTTTTTTTCTAATTGAAAAAATGCTAAAGTTTTCCGCTATTTCGCATTAATTAGAGGAGGAGTCAAAGATAAATCGACCCCAATACACTTTGATAAGTGATATAAGTGAAACCGTTCATCGAAAACAAGTAACATGTAAAGGTCATATGTATAGAATTTCGAAGAATGTAAAAAGAACTTTTTTTTAATCACAGAACAAAAATGCCCCAAAAATGGTTGCATTTTAGTGCATTTTCAATGATTAACAGATAATAAGATACCGTAAAAATATTACTATGTTTATCTAAGTATTCTTTACTGAATAACAAACAAAATAAACACAACGGTCTCGACTCGATGTGCAACATGGGCTTTGGAAAATGAGTTGCAAATTTTCGCATATGTACTAAAATTGTATAACACGGAATCGTTTACGGACAATTTGTCTAGTTTCCGGAGTCTACCTTACGTTTTGATGAAAAAAAGGCTGGATTTCGTAATAAATTTGACAGTACATAAACAGTGAACTTTGAACTTTGCATGGAAGCATGTGTAAACAGGTACATGCATGTTGTCACAATATTTACGTCTTATGATGTTAAAACGTGCGCCAAACTGATGTTTGTAATGCAATATCCTCAGCAGGGGTTCATCAGGAAAGGATGTGTGCTAGGATATTATTTACCATTTTTTGTCAATTTACACATGAAAATGACAAATTTTCCAATAAAAAGGGGGTGCAATCCCATGCTCCCCCTCTAGATCCGCCGCTGTTCTGAACGGATTATACTGAACGAATTGATAAAACAAACCAGGTTCCTTTTAAAAATTCTAACTCAAAAAGAAGAAAGAGAACAGACGCAATAAAAACTAAGATTTTTTACCTCTCAAAAAGGCTCCAGTTTTAGTAGCCGTATGAATATACAATGGTTTACTACGTAGTTGTTATTAAATATTAGTCAAAGGGAACTTCATTGTTCAGGCCAGGGGCGGATTAAGAATATTTAAAAAAAAGAGGGAGCTCTGATCAAGACGTTTAGCAACAGGGGATACAATCTATCATTTGCTATAGTTATTGTCTTGAAGTTTTTATAAACTTACTTTTTTAGCGGCCTAAACATGCATGTACAGAGCAGTTGTAGTAAGTGGTTTGTGCGTTATTCTGTTGTCATATTTTGACAAGGTAGAAAGGTTGTTTTGAACATTTACAATGTCATAGTTTAAATTTTCGGGCAGTTTACCATGTCTGTGTGCTTCACGCAAGGAATGAATAAGTGAGCCACTCCGGAAAATGATTTCGTATTTTACTACTTCAAACACATTTTGTAAAGCTCATGTTGCAGATCGAATCGAGAACGTTGTGTTTATTTTTATTTGTTATTAAGTAAAGAATATTTAGATATACATTGAAATATTCTACGGTGTCTTATTATCTCTTAATCATTGAAAATACACTAAAATGCAACAATTTTTAGAGACACATTTGTTCTGTGATTAAATAGTCAACTTTTGTCGGAAGAAGTTCTTTTTTTACATTTTTGAAATTCTATACATATGACCTTTACATGTTACTTGTTTCCTAATACCTACAATAAATGAGTTCACTTACATTACTTATCAAAGTGTATTGGGGTCGATTGATCTTTGATCCCTCCTCTAATTAATGCGAAATAGCAGAAAACTTTACCGTTTTTCACTTTTTGTAAGTACGACAGCGGTGTTTCTAAAATTTACAAGGTGTTTCTTTTTGTTGGTAGGTTACATAAGGATGATTTTCATTTGTATTCCGGGTAAAGACAATTTATAGCAGTGTCAGTAGAACGAGAAATTCCCTTTTGACTTTCGAATTTTTCTAAAGTATCGTCGATATCGGATGGAAAACCTTACGTGTTCTGAATAGACACCTGCTCCAAAGGGTTGTAAATGTTGACAAAATATTGGTCCTCAAGTCGTGAATACCCTCTGGGCTCATTAAACTCGAAAACTAAAGCACTTTGTTTGATACCTGTCGGCAGCACTAATTATGCTGTTCGGTATCAAATAATCAACAACTTAAGTAGCAGTCTTTGTAAGAATCATGCAAAATCTGAAAAAATGTGATACACCTAAAAAAAGGCTACATATTTTTTTTTTAATTAAGTTGTTTTATGGGTGTATATTATGAAATGTGTATTTGTTCATTCCGATCTGTCTGCTCTTAGGGGATAATCAACATTGAAAATTCAGTAGATTCTATTGTATTTGAGTGTCATTTACACAGTTATCTCCCTTAATTTTGAAATATACAGTGCATTCTATATAATTTTTATCTCCTAAGAGCACGGGCTATATGAAAAACCACGTGTTAATTTCTGTTTACTATGACATTAAAAACAAAATATCAAAAATAAAAATATGTAGGCTTTTTACCCATGAATCACATTTTGCACGATCCTTAGCTGGAGTGCTGCTTAATGTTTACAGCCTGTAACATCATGTTGTTCAATACATTGATTTAATTGGAGATGAACAATACTCACGGGGTGTGGACATTCTAAAATACACATACAGTTTGGAACAAATATCATGGTTTTTTGACGTACATTGTTTGACATTTTTTTATGTTTTAAACTGTCACTTGAGGGCAACATTTTATACCTGGCTGATGCTACATGTATTTGTTAAAATTGTACGGAAGTTACCTGATGGCAACAATTTATACCTGGTTTGTGATATTGAGAACTGTCACCTGGTACAGTAGGCACATTTTCTCCCTGGTTTGTGATATTTAGAACTGTCACCTAGTAGCAACATTTTCTCTCTGGTTTGTGATATTGAGAACTGTCACCTAGGACAGTAGGCATATTTTCTATCTGGTTTGTGATATTGAGATCTTTCACCTGGTAGCCAGATTTTCTTTCTGGTTTGTGATATTGAGAACTGTCATCTAGGACAGTAGTCACATTTTCTCCCTGGTTTATGATATTGAGATCTGTCACCTGGTAGCCGCATTTCCCCCTTGTTTATGATATTGAGAACTGTCACGGTAGTCACATTTTATACCTTATTTGGGATATTGAGAAATGTCACCTGGTGGAAATTACTTAGCCTTATATGGTGAAATTGGTTATGTTTGTAGTTATGACTTTAGATCTTTGTAAAAGATACATTTTTGTATATCCATATTTTTTCCTTTAGGAAGAACTTGCGAAAAAAGCGGACGAATACACAACAGCATTAGGCAGTTACACAGCCTGGAGGACTGATGTCAACCTCGGCCCACCAGACCCTGCAAACCCATTCTCGAAAGATGACGTCCACATATATGACTACTACACAGCACTTCAATACAGTCTTTACGAAAATAACTTACCGGAAACTGTTGATCGGACATCACAACCAAGAACGACAACTCCAAGTACTTCTGTTTCGATAGTTTTGCTCTCGTCTCCTGTAGAATGTCTTGCGATACTGATGGAGGGCGGTCGACAGTGTCCGGGGGATATGCTGCTTGTTATGTCACCAAGCTGGTTAATAAAAGACAAGTCCAAAAACAAAGAGGGACTTCATTCTTTGTATGTTAAAAAAGCCATAACATTTGACCGTGGTGGTAATTCTTATATTGATGTCTTTGAAACACCGCGACAATGTACGTACTTCGTTAACTATTTCACGAGGTCGTGCACAGACGGGCAGAGAAATGATGGAGAAGATATTGAGCTCGACCTTGACTGCCCGATGTCGAGCTCTATTGAGCTCTGCAAGAGAGTCGACGATAAACTGCTGACGAGAATTTGGATGGCAGAAGCAGGCGTATTTTACCCAGAAACACTTGCAGTTATATACAAACCGGCGTACCAGTATGCAGTTCCGAATGACGCCAGTGTTAGGATCATCGCCGTAGAGAACAAAGATGACGTTAGAGACAATATTTCCGACGAACTGCAACACTTCTTAAAGTCAGATGGAATACAGTTGGCGGGAAAGGTAAGGATTGTACTAGCACAGTTAAGTATAGTTTACCAAAGAATCATGCGTCATTTATATTTTTGTCAATGATCTGATAAAAAATTCATATTTAAGAAAAATGATGAAAGAGGTTTGGAAAGGTAAAAATTGGCGCATATACAAACTTAGTTGCAAATCATTTTAATTGTTTTCGGAATGTTACGAATCGTGAACAATGTTGCGACTATTTTAACAAAAGCAACACTACAACTACAAAGGCTGTTTTGTACTATTAACAAAGGATTTGGGGTATTATGTCAAAGAATTTGGGGTATAACTTCAAAGGATTAGGGGAACTACGTCAAATATCACTTCAGGTAATGCATAATAAAAATATTCATGATAATTTACTATAATGTTAGTTGTGGTTTTAGTAGAAAAAGAATGGCAACCAAAGTCTTGATTTAGTGGTGTTCATTCTATATAAACGAATATTTTCCTGAGATAGAGAGATGGAGATTATTAATTTATACATGTTTGCATTTTTTTGCGTTTCACGGTATCCGTTTTTTTATCTTTCTTTCGTCGAACATGTTTATTGTAGTGCAGAATTTACGGTTCGTTGAACAAGTGAGACATGCATTATAATTGTTTTAGTTACATGTGGTAAATGAACTGATTACAGCTGAAATTACATTACATGAATCTTAGAAACAATGCCTATAATCTCTATAGTACATGAACTTCAGGAACAGTACATATACGCTCTATAGTACGTGAATCGTAGAAACAATGCCTATACTCTCTATAGCACACGAACCTCAGGAACAATGCCTATACTCTCTGTAGTCCATGAACCCCAGAAACAATGCCTATACTCTCTATAGTACATGAATTTCAGGAACAATGCCTATGCTCTCTATAGTACATGTACCTCGGGAACAGTACATATACTCTATATAGTACGTGAATCTTTGAAACAATGCATAAACTCAATAGTACGTGGACCCCAGGTACAATGCCTATACTCTCTATAGTACGTGGACCCCAGGAACGATGCATATGCTCACTACAGTACGTGGACCTCAGAAACAATGCCTGTACTCTCTAAAGTACGTGAATCTTAGAAACAATGCCTATATTCTCTGTAGTTCGTGAACTTCAGGAACAATGCCTATCCCTCCATAGTACGTGAATCGTAGAAAAAAATGCCTATACTCTCTATAGTACATGAATCTTAGAAACAGTGCCTGTACTCTCTATAGTACATGAACCCCACAAACAATGCCTATACTCTCTATAGAACATGAATCTCAGAAACAGTGCCTGTACTGTCTATAGTGCGTGAACCTCAGGAACAATGCCTATACTTTCTATAGTACATGAACCTCAGGAACAATACCTATACTCTCCATAGTACGTGAACCTCAGGAACAAAGCCTATACTCTCTATAGTACGTGGACCTCAGAAACAATGCCTACATGTATACTCTATAGTACATGAACACGGGGAACAATGCCTATACTCTCTATAGTACATAAACCTCAGGAACTGTGCCTATACTCTCTATAGTACGTGAATCTTAGAAACAATGCCTAAACTCTCTATAGTACATCAACCTCAGAAACTATTCTTTACTCTCTATAGTACGTGAACTTCACTCTGTAGTGCAGATTTAGTTTGTTGAAGAGGGGTTAAAAAAGTGACAATTTATTTCTTTTTCTCTATATTAATCGAGTAACTGCATGTATCACCTCAACAAAGTATTTTTACATTATACTGAAGAAATGATTAATATTTTTCCGGAGGTTATTTCAAATATTAGACGCCCCGTGCAGGTCCGGGTGTTAAAAGAATAGGCCTGCAGCAGCGCTAAGCTTGTCGTAAAAGGCGACTAAATAGTGCTCAGAAACCTAGCCGGGGGTTAGGCGCTCTGCTCACAGAGCAACTGGGATGTGTGCCCCAGGTGGTGGAATGGGGTACCCCTGGCGTGTTACATGCTGGGGTTGTCAGGCTATAATACGGAAAACCTGACCGCAAACCATAGTGGTGCACCGTGTTGGGAAAGATGCCACGTTCCTCGCACGTTAAAGAACCCTGCTGTGGTATTCGATAGGAGTAGGAACCTTTGCGCTCCGCCACAGGAGGCTAAATTGCCCGACCTTACCCATCCCCCTGTTTTCCAGTGGCAATCAAAATTTGTCGACCCTATTATCCTTGTGACCCATCCTTTCTTTTTTTTCATTTCATGTTCATTTTATCATCCATTTCATGTTCATTGTCTGAATATAGCT
This sequence comes from Perna viridis, assembly GCA_037379345.1. Classification (NCBI taxonomy): domain Eukaryota; kingdom Metazoa; phylum Mollusca; class Bivalvia; order Mytilida; family Mytilidae; genus Perna; species Perna viridis. The sequence continues at coordinate 20,455,129 of CM074523.1, forward strand.
GAAATATTGCTGCTCGGACGTTAAACCCCAACAACCAACCAACCAAATATTAGACAGAAAGATATGACAGTCATTTCTTGCAATTTAACTTTTAAGTATGATAATTTAACAAGTAAGGTCCAACTTTTTGGTCACATGGCGTAACAATGTCTATAAGATGATAGACGATTTTTTTATCCGTTCGGAAACTGGTTACTTCTGAAATCAAATTACATTTAGATGGACAACAGTACCATTTGCCTAATTCTTACATAGACACGTATCGAACTTACCTCAGAACCATGTGAAATAAAAATGATAAAGAAAGTGATATTTACTATCGAGAAAAAATCTTTTGAATTGAAATGACGTCATGTGAAATGATTTGTAAATACATCATGTAGAATATTATATGAAATTTGTTGGCCTTTCATCATTGGCAACATTTCAGTTTTTATTGATCATTATGGGGTTTGCACTACTCGTCTCTTGTGTAATTATATATTGTTGTCTGTCTTTTTTGTTTTTCTGTGCCAGTTAGTGTCTCTTCTCTTTTATATACAATGTCATCTTCCGGATTTAGGTCTATCAGTCATACCAATATTATTGTAATCAGACGAACTTCCGTACGTTTTTGTTTTTTTTTTTTTTTTTATCAAACTCACTTGATCGACCAATTTGTTATAACGACAAATTCTGCCTGGACAGAGAGTGACGTTCTGAGAACAAATTCTGCCTGAACAGAGAGTGACATTATGAGAACAAATTCTGCCTGAACAGAGAGTGGCATTATGAGGACAAATTCTGCCCGGACGGATACTGACGTTATATATATATAGAGAGAGAGGATCAAATTAATGATGCATGTCATAGATGTCACATCAATACGAGTTCGAGTCCCGCGCAGGGAATGACCAAAAATTTGCATCGCAAATTTGACAGTTCTAACATCGTTGGGAATTTTTCAGACCTTTCTATACGTTTATATATCTTCCCTGTATCAATTTGATCCGATGGAGCAGTGTAGCAAATAGAGTCGTCACATTCTGAGACGTTGTATAATATTGATTTGTTGTGACATGCATCATTAATTTGATCCTCTATCCTACATATTAACATCTAAATGAACTGTCCCGTACCACCATACATCATGTACTAAGTTACAGCCCTAGATTAATCCTACGAGGAGGAATGACCCGGCCAGCGAAAGCTACATTTTTATATAGCCTAGCTGGCCGAGTGGTCTAGGGCGCTGGACTTTGTGCAGGCGGTGTTGCCATAGATGTCACAGCGGTACGAGTTCGAGTCCCGCGGAGGGAACGACCAAAAATTTGCATCGCAAATTTGACAGTTCTAACATCGTTGGGAATTTTTCAGACCCCTCTATATATATATATATATATATATACTATAGTGTGTTAACATCTTTATCGGTATCGTTGTACAAACCTTTAGACTTATATATATATATAGTCATTTAATTAGTTTGTAAAACTTGATCATTTAGCCCATTTCTAGACTGGACTGTTTCACTCCATCTTAGACAATTAAACCAATAAGTATGATATTTGATGAGGTGCCAGATTCATACGCTGAGATTACACATGATAAATCTGTGGCATTATTCATGTTTACACAAAATTTTTTCGTGTAAATATTTATACTTAAGTTTTTTTTATGAAATCTTAAGAAAGAATGTTATTATGGAGATCTGTTTAATCAATAAGCATTAATAACTGACCCATTAGATCGAAGTTAATTTTAAAAATCAATGTTTGATCTTGAGGCAGACAATTTGTTTCACATAAAAAGTTGATTTTTATAGCAGCCATATCGGGTCTTCTTTCAAGTATGTGATCCAATCATTTGTAAATATAATGATTCATTTAAAACCAAACTTATCAAATTGGAAAACACCACACAAATGATCAACCATGTAATTTACATGCAAGTTTTTTTGAAAGTGTAACAAGCAATCCGTGTCCATATTTCATTGGGGTGCCTTCAATAGTTGTTATTTTAGAACAAGCGTTAATATTTCATTGGGGTGCCTTCAATAGTTGTCATTTTAGAACAAGCGTTAATATTTCATTGAATAGTTGTCATTTTAGAACAAGCGTTAGTATTTCATTGGGATGCCTTCAACAGTTGTCATTTTAGAACAGCGTGAAATTTCGTTGGGGGTGCTTTCAATAGTTGTCATTTTAGAACAGTTTGTTTGTTTGTTTGTTGGGGTTTAACGTCCGAGCAGCAATATTTCAGCTATATTCAGACAATGAACATGAAATTGATGATAAAATGAACATGAAATGAAAAAAAAAGGATGGGTCACAAGGATAATAGGTTCGACAAATTTTGATTGCCACTGGAAAAAAGGGGGGATGGGTGAGGTCGGGCAATTTAGCCTCCTGTGGCGGAGCGCAAAGGTTCCTACTCCTATCGAATACCACAGCAGGGTTCTTTAACGTGCGAGGAACGTGGCATCTTTCCCAACACGGTGCACCACTATGGTTTGCGGTCAGGTTTTCCGTATTATAGCCTGACAACCCCTGCATGTAACACGCCAGGGGTACCCCATTCCACCACCTGGGGCACACATCCCAGTTGCTCTGTGGGCAGAGCGCCTAGCCCCCGGCTAGGTTTCTGAGCACTATTTAGTCGCCTTTTACGACAAGCTTAGCGCTGCTGCAGGCCTATTCTTTTAACACCCGGACCTGCACGGGGTCATTTTAGAACAGGCGTTAATATTTCATTGAGGTGCCTTCAATAGTTGTCACTTTAGATTTGGTAATGAATATGTCTGTCATTGATTATTGTACTTGATGTGTTCTGATAATCAAACCTTACAAGACCAGTCTATAAATATCAGACAGGGGGTGATTCATGCATGTCAAAACCCTTCAAATTTACTTTATCAAACTGGATATTTATTTTGAAATTATTTGATATTAAACTGTTATTTTTAATTAAAATTATCATATCAATAAATACTTTAAAACTAAAGTATCTATCCTTTCCATTCAAGATCCCCATCCCCTTACCCTATTCCCTACTCCCATCCCCTTACACTATTCCTTACTCCCATCCCCCTTTATGCCATAGAATGGAAAGTTTTCCCCATATAAGGACTGTATTCCTCCGGAAATAATTAAAAGTACTTCGTATAATTAATCTCATGTCTGATTTATAAAATCGGTCATGTCTACGGCAAAACAAAACTTTAGAAACATCTTCCTGGCAAAGTATTGTACAAGTTTGCTAAAACCTTGACTTCCGAAGTTTTGTATATCAACTTTATCATTGTTTACAATAGTTTACTTTTACTGCAAGTGAACCGGAGGTCAGTTGTATTAACAGCACTTAAAATCATTTGTTTACAAAGAGGTGTTATTCTGAACAGCTGTCTTTTATTTGAGTTATCTCTGCATGTAGGTAAAATTTGTTACTAATCATTAGAAATTTTGTCTTTTTTTATTGTATTCAATAACCCATCTTTTATGATGGGAAGAGATGCTGGTATGAGTAATAGGCCACACATAGTAAAGTATGGATAATATTTCGAATACCGGTGCTTAAATATCCAATTAATCCCATCGTTTTCGCTAGCTAAATGGAAGCATGCACTGAGAACTAATCAACTCATGTTTTACAGTTATCAAAGAAATTTACATTAATTCCCCTCCCCAAAAACAAAAACAAACACCCGTAATAATCTTGGTCCCTGGTCAATATCATAAGCGACCTAAAGATCACTAAAAATAAAGATTATTTTTGAGAGAAATTTGTGGAACGAAAATAATACACGTACAGGAGCTTCCAGGTTAACACCGTGAAGTGATTTTGATTAGTCTTCAGATGTTCTACTTCTTTTGTCGATCATAACGATACTGGAGTTCGACAAAGTTAGTAAGGCAAAATAAAAGTGTACCTCTGTTACATGTACCTGTTACCCGACCTCCCTATCTCGATCATAATAATATTGGTGTTCCACATGAAAAAAAAACAGTAAGGTCAATTAAATCATACTCTGTTTCCTGGTGCCCGACCCACTCAGGCCTTGACTTCCGACTAACTAACAACCAAAAGACCCACCAAACGCCTCGACATTTTACAAATGGTAATAAATTTTCGGTTTCACAAAGTTCGGGTAGTTAAAAAGATGTTATTAAAGTTGTTTTCTGTGAAACTCGGGGAAACTAAGTACATATAAATAAAATCCCGATCTTCCGACTCGTTTTTTTCTGACATGTACATGTAACAGGAAATAAGGATATAATTTTATTTGGCCTAATTGAAAAACAAAATCACATTTATAACGTTAACAGCTGTATTGGTTATGGCTAATGCTGCCGTAGAAGTTTTTTTTTTCAGAGTTTATGTCATATATTCTTGTACATTATCTTAAGTATGGTTCTTTCTAAAAACCAGCCATTGAGTGATTCATCGTACATGTATCTCACGAAACTGTTCAAATGCATTCGTTTCTTATGTTAATTTACTTATGTAAATATTTGCCTGTACGTTTCTGTAATAGAACGTTACCAAATTATAAGTGTTGTTATGGGCAACTTTCATTTGCACTTTTATTTTCAAGTACACTTTCTATGATGCCTGCTGAAGAATTTCCAATCAAAACTATTTGGGATTAAGAAATGCATTAATCCCTAATAATAAGATTCTGCCTGGTTTAAATGCAGAACTACACTTATTATCATGATCCTGGTGTATATTGTAGAATGGCGTTGATACTATGATACCATTCTTTTGTCAAATGTGATTGACTTGCTCCCAACATAGTACTGTGCATCGTAGATTTCTTAATTGTGTCTTTTATATATAACAAATCCAACGACATTAGTGTACTATTTGTCTATAAAAACACCGACTTTATTTAAGTGGAACTATTAATAACCCAAAATGCATAAAATTTGCTTAGAAAACTGTCAAAATAATATCAGAGATCAAAACTTGTAAAAAAAGAATTTAAAAAAAATATAATGCACATATCTGTAACCCAAACGAAGAAAAGGTTTGCTCCATAATTCCATACAAGTTTCTAATACCTTTTTCACAAATGCATCACATCGAGTATATACTAAAATGGCACATAGGACTTAAGAACACTTAGACATTAAACATGATTTTATCACTGTCACTATATGAACTGTCTCATGGAGTTTAATACATAGAAGAAATTTACAAAGCTTTCATACTTATAAAAGACGAACTAGTCGCGTTTCGAATTATTTATTTACTTCGACATTAAAGAGGTATACCTAGGGTAAGGGAAACAACTCTTGAAATCAGTGATATGTTTGTATCATATTCAATTTCACCAAAACCTATCAAGCTTCCATTTGAAACAGAATGAAATCAATCCAAGTTATTTTGATGCTTACATGACATTGATGTAAAATGCTGAATACTAAGGTTCCAATGAGTTGTATCCCTTACCCTCGGTTTATCTCCTTAAACATCGATAATAACATTTTGGACTTTTACAGTACATTCTATATAATTTTTATCACATAAGAACAAGGGTTGTATGAAAAGCTACATGTTACTTAAAGAACATAACAAAAATAAATGTATGTAAATTTTCAAATCATGAATCACATTTTGAAAGATTCTTTTCTGGAGTGCTACTTAAAGTAGATTATACCTTATATTTCTAGTTATTCAATTGTCCTATTTTTTTTTCTTCTAAAAGATGACCTTGAACAAACAAACTTCAGGAACTTTTTTCTTGTAACCTTTAAAAAACAACTATAAAATTCCAATTACATTTCTATATTTTCCCATCAATTGATCTCCCCTTAAACGAGACTTTAATTATTTAATTTTGTAATTTTACCATACAATTTTTTAGGTCAAAAATTGTTTTAGAATAATTGTCAAATATAATGTTTTTACACCACTTTATTAGTTCACTGAAAAGATTAAGACTACCCAGGTGTTTGATTTCCACTTGGTTAATCCTTTGTTTATGTTATTTGTTTACCCTCTCTTATTTTTGGCGATTCCCAGTTAAAATGAGTGCTGGAGGATGTAATATTTATATTATCGGTACATATCATGCATTTTTATTTTTGTATTGAATAAATGGTTATTCACTAAACAGATACACACTGGGAGATAATATATATTTGAATTACGGATATAACCTCTCTTTATATTTGCTGTAATTATAGATGTAACCTCTCTAGATTGGCTATAATTATAGATTTAACCTCTCTAGATTGGCTGTAATTATAGATTTAACCTCTTTAGATTGGCTGTAATTATAGATGCAACTTCTCTAGATTGGCTGTAATTTTGATATGACCTTTCTTTAGATTGGCTGTAATTATAGATGCAACTTCTCTAGATTGGCTGTAATTATAGATTTAACCTCTTTAGATTGGCTGTAATTATAGATGCAACTTCTCTAGATTGGCTGTAATTTTGATGTGACCTTTCTTTAGATTGGCTGTAATTATAGATGCAACTTCTCTAGATTGGCTGTAATTATAGATGTGACCTCTCTTTAGATTGACTGTAATTATAGATTATTGCATAAAATAATGAGGTCTTACATAAATGATCATAAGAATGAAATATCTTTTCTGGTTACTCAAAAAAAAAAAACAAAAAAAAAAACAACCAACTAAACAAACAAACAAACAAAAAAAAAACAAACAAATAAAAAGGAAATATTTTCAACTTTTTCATATTAAAAACAACAACAAAAACAACCTCATAATGCGACGACAGCAACAGCAACAACGACCACAACAACCTGGGGTATTTGTACAAAAGAATATTGTACATGTACGGACCATGATAGTTAATGAAATCTAGAAATTTAGTTAAGTTTTCAAGCAGGTTGAAATGGTATTTAGTGTGTGTAAAATATAGTATTGTTCATAGATTTTTCCCAATCTAAGAGGTAGGACAAAATACTGATACACAAAACCCCAGTAATGTGTCAATATCTTTGACTTTGTTTTCATCAGACAATCAAACTATCAAGCTGCAATTGAACAAAATCATTAATTAGACGGATTTTCCCATCTTAGATGTCACTGTTCATTTCTGTCTTAGATATTGAGATTTTAAAATAATTTGCATACCAAAGAGATTCGTATATGTGCACGCCTGGTCTATATTTTCGTTGTATAAATCTCAGCAACGCTTCATGTGCGATCTGTAAAAGACAGTGAAAAAAGATTGGTTGTAAAGCGTGCAGCAGTTTTTGCTAAATCGTCGTTCTTGCCATGTACTATGATTTCAAAGCATTTGAAATGTCTTATCGTTGACACCTCGAACAGTTTGCCGATATTTTTTAATACACTCTTTGTAAAAAAGTTACAAATTCAACTTATGTAATCTGTATACAGTTGAAGCTAACAACTACTGTTTTATCATTAAATTTTAGGCAACCTATAAGTATGGAATGCTTCCGTATCTTTAATGTACTTCGAATAAAGATATGTTCCTGGAGGTTTTTTATAAATCAGATATTTTGTTTCAGTAGATATCTAAGAAAAGATAAGATTTATCTAAGCCTTGCAATTTTTGTCGTTTTAGAATAAGTTTCAGATTTAGTGTAATGTTTATTGAACTTTCATTGTTTCATACTGCAGAGAAATCCTACTTTTTACATCTTGATTTGCTTCTTTGACCTGATAAAGTACATTAAGTACGTTAAGTAAAGAGATGTCATAATCTAGAGCACTATGGTTGGAATGCTATATGTTGTCGTACCAGCAGACAAAGCCCAAAAGAACATTGTGTTTGTCTGCAAAACGTTTTACATCCAATGTTTATTATCAGAGCTAGACGTAGAAAAATATAGCAGTGATAAGACCTATACTGCTACCACACTGTCCAAAGAAGAGATTGTGGAAAACCATAAATCTGTGCTATCCTCTTTTGGTCTCTCGACCAAGGACGATGATTGTAATTTACCGTCTATGTACTGGATTCCTAAACTCCACAAGAATCCATACAAACAACGTTTCACATAGCTGGATCTGCAAAATGTGCCACCAAACCTCTTTCAAAACTTCTGTACTCACAAATGTCAAGGAGGGTTTGCAGTCCTACCACAACACTTGTTACTCCCGTAGTGGTATTAATTCAATGTGGATCCTGAAAAATACGAAAGATCTTTGGGAGACAATCAGTTCAAGACTATTATCTGAATATAAAAGCATTAAAACCTATGATTTTTCAACACTGTATACTTCTATTCCCCGTTCTCAGTTAAAATCCCGACTTAAAAAGATTATACATCGTTGTTTTTCCAAAAAAGATTGTACACCTAGATACAAATATATAGTTCTTGGTAGAGATTACCTGTACTTTGTAGTAAGTAATTCCAAATCATCTTCCAAATATACAGAGGAAGATGTTTACAAAATGCTGGTATTTTTAATAAACAACATTTGTCAAGTGTGGTGGATGTGTTTTTCAAGAAACGGTCGGCATTCCAATGGAAATAAATGTTCTCCTCTACTTGCTGACCTATTCCTTCATTCTTTTCAGGCTGACTTTAGAGCTGATCTGATCCGAAAGAAAGAATATCGTTTGGCTAGATCCTTCAATCTCAGTTTCCGCTATATAGATGACGTATTATCTTTAAACAATCCTAATTTCGGGGATTTTATACGTAGCATCTACCCCAAAGAACTTGAGATAAAGGATAATACAGACACTGTGAAGTCAACCTCATATCTTGACCTACACTTAGAAATCGATGGTAAAGGAAAACTATTGACCAAAATTTACCACAAACGTGATGACTTTTCATTTAGAATTGTCAACTTTCCTTTCTTCTGTGGCAACATCCCTTCAGCACCTGCGTATGGAGTGTTTATATCACAACTCATACGTTATGCCAGAGCTTGCCCAAACTACGCAGACTTTTTGTATCGCGCTGGAACTCTAACAAATAGGCTTCTGGAACAAGGTTATGTTGCGTCAAGATTGAAGTCATCACTACAGAAGTTTTATGGTCGTCATCATGAACTCGTGGATCGTTATGGTGTATCCATCTGCACTATGAAAACTGATTTATTCAACGGGTCATAGTTTTCCGTTCCTCGTTTGTCTACCCCGGACTTGACTTTTAATGAGCAACTTGGCGGGTGTTTCTAGAAAAGCAGAGGACGCTTACCCTACCGGTGCACCTGGTCCATCCTCCCAGTTTTTAGTGGAGTCCGAGTTGCTCATTTTGTGTTACTTTGTATGTATGATTTTAGTTACTTTATGTTCTTTGTTGTGTATGTCTGTTTTCCATGTCTGGTCTTTGTCCCTGGATTATATTCTTTTGATTGCCGCTATAATCTTGGTTCCCTTGATTACTACTCCATTCTTTTTATTATTATTTCAATTTGTGTTTATTTAAGTACAGCACTTCCTAAAAACCAGGCAGAGGCTTACATTGAATGATGCATGCATTTCTTAATAACTTGTTATGTTATCGGAAATCTTTCAGTAGGCCACAAAGAAATATAAGTGCAAATAAAACTAGCCGACTGGAGTTATTAACACTTAGATTTTTTTATGATCTACAATAGAAAAAGTAGAGGAAAACTTTTTACAGGGCAGAATTTTTACATTTTTACACTATAACCAGTCAAAAAAAGTCTCACAATAGCAGATCTAAGGATATGAAAAAGGGAGAGTTGTTTTTAAGACCTAACAAATGTATTTATATAGTTTCATTGATTATTTTAAGATATAATGTTTCACCCCCTGTCTGGTTTTTAGGCAGAGTAATACTTAAAGAATAATATGAATGTTCCAATGTAAGTTACTCTTCCTGAATGTATGAATTTAAGCTATATGTTATGTTTACAATTCATTTACTGCATCATATGCATATTTATTTACAGTTTTACCACATTATCATTCATGAGAATTAAGTGTTCTAGGAATTTATCTCAGAATTTTATATTATATAATTATTATAAAGAATTTATTGGAGAATACAACAACTAAGGAATACATTTCACATCTCATGAAAATGTTCGGAATATTTCTTTTATTTTTGTAATAGCGAAATAGAGTAATTTGGAACGTATATATGTAACTTTAATATTCCAAGCCAAGGTTCCACTTAGTAATACAAATGTCTCAAATAAATGAATAGGAATTTTGGACGCCCTTTTAAATTACAAAACTAACTGTCTAAACATTGCTTGTACAAAATATCTGATTCTTCATTTCAATCAGTAACTGCTTAAATGGTTGTTGTATCTTACCTGGATAATAACGATCTTTATTTTTGGCATAGAACAAATTAATCAATACAAAGAATAAAAATAACCAGCGTGCATCGATAAAATCTAAATTTGTAATTAAACGTTTACGCCTATTGGGCAAGTTCTATCCAGTGCATTTAGATGTATTACTTAGCTTCAGGTGACCTGATGTCTTAAACTTACCTGTTAGAGGCATATAATTAAAACCTAAAATCTCTTTTTATACAAATAATTATATTCAAACTGTCCACTTAAATTGATTTTTTGTCTCTCAACATCTCATTTACTTTGCCAGAAATTGTCACCATTACTCCAATTTATAAAAAGCCATTGTCTCATACGTTTTGCATTTAAAGCTAATGTTGACAATAGACGAAGGCCATCTCTCTTAAAGGTGTACGGCCATTGCAATATCGTTACTGAGCGATAGGGAGCTTCCGCTTCAGGTATGACAAACGACTTTCACCTGTCATTGTTTAGGTGCATGTGGCACTCGCAGCAGGAGTCTCAAGAGACTGCACAGTAAAATGCACCAACCAGCGAAAATTCGACAAACCGTGGAAAGGGACATCCCCTTATAATCATTATACTGATTGGTATGTCGAAATTAAAAAAAAAGTGTAGGAGTAAGGAATTTGTTTATTTTGATATTTGATATTTTAATAGACTTTATACTGAAGGGACGAAATCGTCCAAATAATAGACTTTACACTGAAGGGTCAATTTCGTCCAAATAGACTTTATGTCTTCACTTTGACTATAGGCTTTATCATGTCAATTGAAAGTTCTGTATATCTTTTGTTACACATTCCAATCCGATTCCAAACTTTAATAACACTCACGATGTATATACATACAGGTTATGATATCAATCTTCTGTTGCACTTTTGAAATGCTCACACATCCAAAAACAATCTTTTTTTTCTCTTCTTTAATGAATCCAATCGGTTATCATCAAGTGCAAATTTGTGTTTTATAATACAGTAAAAGCTCTGTTTAGTTATCAGGATTTTAATCTCTTCAGGTTATTTTAAGTTAAACTTTAATGTAACTGATTAACGAAGCTGTATTTTACAACTCTTACTGGTATCTATTCAACGAAACAATCAGATAACATTAGTCGATGTTTAAGTGTCAATTTTTGTATACATGTTTAATGTCATTTGGCCAGTGAAGATGTACACGAGTGCAGTCTATAAATCGTTATATTTTTGTTCTATCTGATTCGGTTTGTTAAACTATATAGTTCAAATGAGAACCAAACAATTCAACAGATAATTTATGTATATATTTGTCTTCAAGACTTGAAAACCTACAGAATGTCAGCTAAACAATGTTTTAAACAAAATTAAAATATCAGTAACATGTCGGTTTGGTGGATATTTATATCTTAGGTTTAGTTGAATTAATATTTAAAAAAAAGTATGGGGATATACCCCGCAATAATTTGTTCATCAGTTTACAATATGACAAGTCCTAGTTATGTTGTATGTCATAACAAACAGCATGCATATGTTTTGATTGATTGATTGGTGTTTAACGACCAAGCAGCAACATTTCAGCTATACCCGGGCGATGAACATGACATGGATGATAAAACGAACAGGCAATTGTAATGAATTGAAAAATGGGATTGGACACAAGGATGATAGGGTCGACCAGTTTCGATTGCCATTGGAAATCGGGAAAGGTGAGTAGGGTCGGGAAATTAAGTTTCTGTTGCGAAGCCACCTCTCCTTCTCCTGCCCAATACCAAAGCAGGGTTCGTTATCGTGCGAGGAACATAGCGTTGTCCAAGCAAGGTGCACCACTATGGTTTCTGGTCATATTTCCCGTATAACCTAGCATGCAAGGGGTACCCCATTTAACCACCTGGGGCACAGAGCTCAGCTACTCAGTGGGCAGAGCGCCCTGGCCCGCGGTCAGAGTTCTGAGAGTTACTTAGTCAAGCTTAGCGCTGCTGCAGGCTTATTCATTTGATATTTGGAACAACACGGGACACAATCATAGGGAAATGGTTCGAGTGAATACATCAAAGCTGCTTTAGAAAAAAAATATCAGAACGGTTTCATTGCATGATCTTAATATATACAGTGTGCCGTTGATAATTACCCCAATCTAAAAAGTTGCAGAAAATTGGCATCCCAACAGATCCATAAATTGTTTACTTATAGTGACCTTTATGAAATTAAATACCTTTTTCAAATACTTTCTTGTCTATGTAATATACTAAGTCATCAAAGTTTTTTTTAGACTTTATAACAATCAATTTAAGATTCGGGAAAATTTCCGCCAGAATTTCACACTATAACCAGTAAAAATATTTCAAGATATTTAGGAGATGCCAATTTTTTTTTATTGGAAATTCCTCAATAGGCCTCATAGACACTGTATTAAAAATAAAAATTCAAATGAATGTTTTGCAACTTGTGATGCTTACACGTAAAATTTGGTTATGTTCTGAAGAAAAAGTAAAGAAAAAATTTCTCGCCAGAATTTGTACACTATAACCAGTCAAAAAAAATCATAGTAAGTAGCATATTCAAGGACACGAAAACAGGAAGAATTGTTTTATGCATTTATAGTTTCATTGATTATATAAAATAATGATGAATCACCACTTGCCTGATTTTTAAGCAGAACCTTACTTATGGAAAATATCATTTTATCACTTCATTCTCGTGTTTTTCTCCACATTGGGAGTATTGTATTTCAGTTACAGAACTAGTTTAAAATGGTTAGATAACCTTTTGGTTCCTTTTCGTGAAATATGTGAGAATGAAGTATTTTGAAGCAATCATGTCATCCATAGTAAACAGGACATTGGAATTTGACACTTCCGATAATATATCATTGATAATACAACGAGCGAAAACGCCTTGATGATAATAGGATAATTAATTGGAAAGAGTGAATAACCAAAATATGTTCACGAATGCGGAAACACGCCTAGATTTAACGAATGTGTGGAACTTGTTCCGCGCACGAGTTAAATTTTCAAGCGTTCTTAGCACGAGTGACCAAATTTGGGTATTCACGATATCTAATTGATTATCCTATTTATTTTATAGATTTCTTCTTTTTTCGTTGCAATTTTCAACATGAATTTTGAATTCTGTGAGCGACGAATTGATATTCGTGTCGTGACGTTTTGTAACGTTTTTGCGGGCGAAAGTCAAGAGTGAAATTACTGAACTTACTTGTCAGTGTGAATTATTGTTGTGTTTTTTTCACAGGAAACATTCTGCATCAACTGTCGAAATGAACAATACGATTTAAAATCAAAATAAACAAGTTCCTGCAGCAAACTCTTTAACGTACTCCATTGGAAGGTGAATAAATGTAAATCATCAGCAAATGCATGTAATATGGTTTTCTTATGTCACATTCACCTCTAATGTAGCTACTTATATAAATTAAGTTCCTACATATATACATGTGAATGTCATGGATCGTATCGGTAAATCGTAGGAACAGATTTTTAAACAATTTGTCATTGTGAACAATTTCGTTACAATCAAATACCATGACTTTCACGTTTTTAGTAATCTATTTCAGTTGTTATCTTCTTATCCATTCAATTAAACGCGCAATTAGTATAGAATTTTGTATATTAATTGAAAGTCATTAATTCATTTGTTTGACCGTGTTTAGTGTTTCTAGTGCGTAATGGGTTGAAAAACCTTAAATGTTTCAATTGCCAATAAAATCAACATCACTGATCAAAAAGAAAATAATATATAACTAGGCAAAATATTGTTACATTTGTAAAAAGTTTTGCTTCTATCGTCGTTCAAACCTGTGTATTACATTGTGGTTTCCATTAATTCAACAAAAGTCTTCAGTAAATATGACAAATGCTGTCAAGCCTGTATTTTTAAAATTACCCGTGAATTTAAACTAATGAGCAGTTAGAAGAGATGGTCAAATGAATGAACTTCAAATATTGTATCCATTTTTTAAAAGAATGCCTTATTGATATTTCCAAACCATATAAATGATAGCAAATCTAAATCTGGTGTAGCATGATTAGATGAACAATCGATTATCGCATCGACCCGAAAGAACCTTAGATAAAGTATACTTCAGACATTGTGAAGTCAGCCTCGTAATCTTGACCTACACTTAGAGAACGATGATAAAGGTAACTTATTGACCAAGCTATACGCTAAACACGATGACTTTTCATTCCATATCGTAAACTTTCCTTTAATCTTATATTAAATGCTCGATTCATATGGTAATCATATGAAAATCATATCATATTAATCATATGATATTTATCATATGATAGTCATATGATTCTCATATGATCAAATGGGCTTGAAAACATGATAATCATATGTTTGTGAAAACCATGTGATTGGCTGAGCGAATATTACGTTAATTTATCAACTTTTATACGCTCTAATATTTAAATTAAAAAGTAATACGTTTAAATATTTTTCAGTTACTGGCATTATCTTTCGATACAAATACACAATAATAAAGTAAATTTAGATAATTTTATCTTTGTTTTTATCTTATTTCATAAACAGCAATTTTCTCATAAATTATACATATCTGTCGCTGGACATAAGTCTATGTATTTAAGCGATCCTATGGTCGCTTATGATATTGACCAGGGAACCAGATTAGCCCTCAAGGTGCTTGTACATTGAAGTTACATAATGTCTCTACCGTTTTTATACACTTCACAGCGGCTTGAGATTTTACCACAGTCTTCTTGTATGTGTGCCACTTGGTTGGAGCAATTGTCGAACAACTTCCTGTTGACCTTTATTATTATCCTGATATCGTTATTGAAAACGAGGGTATCACTAGTGATTACTCACAGTTTTTGTTTTTTGGGACGTTCATATTACCTGTGTGCGCATGGTTTTGCTTAGTTTTTAGGAGTCTTTTTTCTTTGTCTTCAGTTTTATATGTACATGTTTATTTACATATATTTTTTATTCGATTTGCTACATTGTGTATGTAGATCGTTTCACGTTCAGGCCATTGCATTTGGATTTTGACATATTTGAATCATTTCACTGCTGATGCGTCGGTATTTCTACCGATATTCAAAAAATATATATATATATATTACTGTATATTAAACTGTACGTTGCAAATAGTCCAGTCAATGTTACTAGTACTAATTGAAGTTTCGATGCTTATTCATATAAACTTTTCTTGTTTTTTTCCCTTAAGCTGTTTGGTTGTTTATTTAGTTAAATGGTCCCAGTTTCTATTCTTAGATTTTGTACTTGCACATGGACGTGAACATTTATCATCCTTTTGTAAAGCGCATTACCTCAGTTGCTTTATTGAGAAATTGGACGTTGATAGTTACATTCCAGGTAATGCCACATACTAACGTACTAAGTTTGATAAAGATGAAATCCTAAACAACCACAAGCCCTTCATGTCTCCATATCGAAACAAAATGTGATGACTTCTTACTTTTATTGAATTTCCAAACTTCATATGAATCCATACAAGGAAAGATATATTGCAGGATCTTCATTTTGCTCCACGAAGAAGATGTCAGTTCATCTAACAAATATATTGTCCGCAGTAAAGGATGGACAGCAAGCTTATTGCAACACCTGATACTCTCGTACATGTAGTAGCATTAATCATATGTGGATACTTAAAAATACTGAAGATTTACGTCAAAACCTCAAATCCCGCAGTTTCACGAAAGTAGTTCTCTACAAAATTTTGAGTTCTCAACTCTTTACACTACATTACCACATGCTAAATGAAATCTTGTTGAAAACGACGTTTTTGTAAATCTTTTGCGGTTTCAAAAAAAATATGTTGTCTTGGTTTTTTCTAAAACACCGCAGAAGGGCAAAGTGTGCTACACAGAAAAGGAGGTTTGCAATATACTTGATTTCCTCATTGATAGCATATTTGTCACACTTGGATAAGCTATTTTTCAACAAATTGGCATTCCAATGGGCACTAACTTTTGCTAATCTCCTAGCCGATTTGTTTTATATTCTTACGGGGCTGAATTTCTTCAGAACCTCGTAAAAAAAATTTTAAAGGATGCTTAACCCTTTAACTTTATATATAGATATATTGATGATATATTGTCTATGAACAACCGTTCTTTTGGTAAATGGTTACCGTCAGTATATCCACCAGAGATCGAGATAAAGGGGACAACAGTAACAGCCCGTTCTGCATTTTATTTTTACCTACATCTCGAATTGCACAACAGTGCTCATCTCAGCACTAAGATTTATGATAAAAGAGACGACATTAATTTTAATATCATAAATTCTCCTTACCTGTGTAGCAATATCCCTCCATCTCCCGCATATGGTGTTTATATTTCACAATTGATTCGCTCCCCTGGAGCAAGTACTAACTACACTGATTTCTTTGAACGCCAACAATACCTGCGTGACAGACTCCTGAATCAGGGTTATGAGGAAATACGTTTAAAAAGGTCTCTTACAAAATTCTTTTAAGATATTAGTCCTTATTTGATAATTACCCAGTTTCTTCTAAAACATTGAGTAATGACAATAGCATTCAAATGCTTTTTAATCACCACTGGTATAGTCACGCTGCAATGGAAGAGGGATGTTTAGTGCGCTGTAAAATCTAGATTTAACCTACCATTTCGTTTGAAATGCCTGTACCAAGTCCGGATCATTGCAGTATCTACTGCACTGATGATGTAATATCAGTTTTGCCAGATTTATTTTTGACTTGACTTGATTATGAGTCGGAGAAGTGTTCGGTAATTTTGTTGTTTCCCTTATTTGTACATGTAAGACGACTCAGTACAACGTGATTTTGAACAAAATGATGATATTATTTGTGCTAAAAAATATACTACGCGACCGTACTGTTTACTTAAAAACCTTGTATGACATCGGCTTGTTCTGCTAAACTGCTGAGATAAAGTCAGTATTTACTTAAAAGCAAGAATGTAGTAAGAAACTTTTTTTAAAAAAACTAATCCATTATAAGGAATATTTTCTTCACGGCTGCTCTGAAAGATAAGATGAGATGATAGATATCTGTCTCTTACCGCCATGACCTTCACATTCCTATGTTGTACTTAAAAAACGCAGCAGATAGTTTAAATTAAACCAGTCAACGATATTTTATTTTCGTAAACATATTTACAGAATAACAAAAATGCCGAGTTTCATTCAAGTACTGATCTGCGTTCGTTTATTTTTGAAATATTAACAGCTTTAAATAAAAACACAAATCTGTTTTCATATTACGTTGTTTTCGTTTAAAATACTTTTATCTGTGTACAAGTAACTTGCACTGGTACCTACTTAGAGAATCATTATGGTTATTGGTATACAATGTAACTTGCACTTGTACCTAATTAGAGAACCATTATGGTTATCGGTATACAATGTTACGTGCACTGGTACCTAATTTGAGAATCATTATGGTTATCTGTATACAATGTAACTTGCACTGGTACCTACTAAGAGAACTATTATGGTTATCGGTATACAATGTAACTTGCACTGGTACCTAATGAGAGAACCATTATGGTTATCGGTATACAAGTAACTTGTACTGGTACCTAATTAGAGAATCATTGCCCTGGTAACTAATTAAAGGTGATTTATATGATAATGATGGTATTTTACAATATAAATTCAGGTTGAATTTCAAATAAGTGTGTACAGTACATGTTATTAGATTTTGAATTTGTTTTCTTCATTTCTACATAATCTGTAACATATCTATCAATTACTTAAATGAAACAGCAAGGATATTAACCTACTATTTTTCTGACTCTAAACACATTCGTATCCACAGCAATCCTGAAAAAAAATGAAACATGTAAAACTGTAAAGAATATATTCCAATTGCAATAAAACGTTTTGTTTTTGTTAAAGAACTTTCACACAAACAAAAAATTAAATAGGTTTAATAGGATATAATATATTTTAATTTGTTTATTGAAAATTTATTTAAAGCGTATATGTTGTCTTCTTTTTTGAGAAAACCTTTCAGATCAGATATTACTTTTTAGCAAAATGTTATAGATAAAAGTTTTCGGATTGTATTTAAAATAATATGAAGGAATATTTTTTTTTCTTTTTACTTCTGAATTAATAAGTGTTAGCAATAGTACACAGACATCTGAGATGAACTCAAACATTTACGAAATCTGACTTCCCTGTGTGCGAAGCCATTTAAATTTCTAACCGACCGACATGCTGAAACTAGTTCCATCTTTATGGATATATCCTTGCCAGTTTCTTTTTGACTAACATTGTTGATACCTATTGCCTTAGTTCGACAAATTTGTTTTAACCCGGCATGCGTACTCATTGACTCATTGTGCTTTAGGTTGAATATCATTTTTCTACTACAGGTTGTTGTAAAACCATCTGGAATGACATGGCATGGAAGTAGATGTGTCACGTACCATGATATCACTAATTTTGATGAAATATACGCTGCTGTTCTTGAACTACTGGATATTTTAGAAGTAGAAAATGCAGTAATGGTCGAGGCATTTCATCGACCTTCAAAACATAATGATCCTGAAATTGGTATGTGTACAAAAACATATCCTAAAATTGGTATGTGTATAAAAACATAATCTACAATTGGTATGTGTATAAAAACATAGTCTAAAATTGGTATGTGTATAACATAGCCTAAAATTGGTATATGTACAAAAACAAATCCTGAAATTGGTATGTGTACAAAAAACGTCCCGATATTACTGTAAACCATATATTCGCGACAATTTTTATTTTTCATTTTTTTCATTTTCTTTTTTTTTGTTTTTTGTTTTTGGCAATATTCTAGAATAAAAAGTTACATTAAACGCCAGTACAAAGCTGTAATAAATGTGTTTTAAGATAAGATTATACCAATAATTCATTACCGATCACGAAAATGGAGTTGCAATAAATTAAGAAGCTTGAAAAATCGCAAAAAAAAAAACGAACGACGTCGAAATGAAACCGGTATTATTATTAACATGTCGTCCTTTGTTTCTGAAACCGTACTATAGTTTCATTTTTTTTCTGTTTCTTAATTTGTTTGTTTTATGCAACAGAACTGGTAAAATTAGTGTATGCATGATGCAAGGATACCATTAAATATGATAAAGAGGGTCTAATCTTTTATAGTGTTACAATCACTTGTGTGTATATCTCCGTGTCATTCGAGTAGAAAAAAACATCATTAAAACTAGAAGGCCTTAACTTATTTAACAAAACAAACCACTGATATTTGATTTTGCACTTATCGTTTTACATTGTATGTACATTTGTAATGTTGTTACAACGTAGTACTGAATTTATAGTTTAGTTTCATTCTGCAATTTAGAAGACCTCTCATACAGACTGCGAGTTAATGTATGTAGAAAGGCTGACAACTCTACCGTAACAACACAAATGGTCTGTGGAATCGGCAAAAAGAATCAACCAATCAACGGAGACAATACCATTCCCCTGACCTTTGAAACAACTATGGAATTGTGGGGGATTAATGAAAAAGAACGTCAGCGACTGTTCAATACCGTGAAGCAAGGATCGGAAAAAATTCTACATCGGATCATAGAAGATGAGAACAAACTGTGTTTGGACATGCGAGGAGGACCTGGCGCACAGACTGATTTGATAGGTACGAAAAACTATAGTCCAAGTCACCTCAGATTGTTTGCGGTTTTTTGCGTTTATTTTTGTAATTACTCGACGGTTCCTTTCAAAAACTTGCCATTTTATTCATGTCGTTCTGTACTACGATTCCCTTACAATTATTTTTCGTTCTTACCTCCGAGATTGAAAAAATTCAAAATTTATTTTTCCTACGAGAATTTTGCATTGAATGTATTGTTTATCCGAAGAAGGTCAGAGGAGTAATGAAGGGACCGGTATTTGGAATAATTTCAAGTATAAAGACTAGACAGATCAAAAAGACACACACAACAAATAACATAAAAGAACTAAAATAACTTGTACAAAGAAACATACATAACCGAGCAACCCAGACTCCATTAAAAACTGGGAGTATGGATCAGATAAATGTGTAAGGTAGAAGTAAAACACATTTTGTGTTAAATTATAAAACAAAATAAATCTATCTTAAAAGTGCTATAATCTATTACCTTGGCTACTACTTTAGGTATTGATTATGTCCTCAGTGAAATTGACGGAATCCCAGAACCAGTTGGTATCGAGGTTAACAGTCACGACTGTACTATTAATTGTCAATTGTTTGAGAACTTAAACCGAAACCGTCAGGGAGAAGCAGTACGACCGTTGATAGAAACGATGATAAAGCGATCTCAGATGTTCGTCATGAAGGACAAAACTGTCTTGGTTATAGGGGCTGGTGGTTTCAGTAAACGGTTTATATGGGATGCGTACAGCGATTATGGCATCAAGGTAATTAAATGTATCCTTTATGTTCAAAATTCAAATACGCACATCATCTAATATAACTATATGATTTGATACAAAAATTGTCCCTCTGAATTAATGTACCATTGCACATCTAAAAAACAGCAGTACCAACCAAAGGGAGATTTTTGTAACCAAGTGAAAATCATTCGCAACTTAATACGGTATAGCGTGTAACTTTTGAGTGGTGCTAATCTTTGTGTGTTTTAGCAGTCGGTCTAAAACGCCAAAATAAATCCCGCAAATTATTAACTCTGAGCTTAAGTACTTAATGCACAAAATAGCATCCGCCAAAATTGGAATCGACTTAAATTTTTGCATACTTATTAGCCCCAAAATCGCCAAATTTTACAACCGTCCAAATGACCCGCTACACGGTATGTCAACCAGAAATACCAGGCTTCTGACGTGCTGTAGACTTATCTTACAAATGTTTTCAGTTTTAATGAGTAATCAATGCAACTAAGGTTTCATTGGAAAAAAATGTAATCTAGGAACAAAATCCAGACATGGAAAACAGACACATCAACGAACATAAAATAACCAAAATACCAAATACAAAGTAACAAATGTAAATGAGCAACTCGGACAATAAAAACCGGAGATTGTTTTCTTGTGTGAAATAATGCTTTCGAATCGATTCAGATTTGGAACTATTTGAAAGAATAATCAAGGGAACCAAGTCTATAGCGGTAATCAAAAGAATGTAATCCAGGGACAAAGAGCAGACATGGGGAACCAACAAACACAACAAAGAACATAAAGTAATTAAAAATCATACATACAAAGTAACAAAAGCAAATGAGCAACTCGGACTCCATAAAAAAAACTGGGAGCATGGACCAGGTGCACCGGTAGGGTAACCGTCCTCTGCTTTTCTAGAAACACCCGCCGAGTTGCTCATAAAAAGTCAAGTCCGGGGAAGACAAACGAGGAAAGAAACACTATGACACGTTGAATAAATCAGTATTCATTGCGCAAATGAATACACCATAATGATCCACGAGTTCATGATGACGACCATAAAACTTCTGTAGTGATAACTTCAATCTTGCAGCAACATACCTCTGTTCCAGAAGCCTATTAGTTAGAATTCTAGCGCGATACAAAAAGTCTGCGTAGTTTCGGCAAGCTCTGGCATAACGTATGAGTTGTGATATGAACATTCAATACGCAAGTGCTGAAGGGATGTTGCCACAGATGAAAGGAAAGTTGACAATTTTGAATGAAAAGTCATCATGTTTGCCGTAAAGTTTGGTCTATAGTTTTCCTTTATCATCGATTTCTAAGTGGTCAAGATATGAGGCTGACTTCACAGTGTCTGTAGTATCCTTTATCTCAAGTTCTTTTGGGTAGAAGCGATGTATGAAGTCCCCGAAATTAGGATTGTTTAAAGATGATACGTCATCTGTATAGCGGAAACTGAGATTAAGGGATCTAGTCAAACGATATTATTTCTTTCGGATTAGATCAGCTAAAAAGTCAGCCTCGTAAGAGTGAATGAATAGCATAGTTCATAATTCAGGTTAATTTAGGCGGTAGTTAAAAGTATTTATATATATTAAAAAATACAATTTAAAAGTTCTGATTTATTTATTTTCTGCATTTCTCAATATATTCATTCATAGTGTAAAAGTTCTCATACCGGATATCTATATGAGTTTAACTTACGACCTTAAAACAACCGAGGATCTAATTTTATTCTGCTAGGAAGTAATATTCTAGACAAATTCCAATCGGAACTACCTGGACTTTCTGTTACACCACAGCGTAAGCTCATTCATATCATATTGTTTACTTAAATTGTAGGTTGTCTTAGTTGATCCTGACGAAACTTCGTACGCTGCTTCTAAAGCGTCCAGTTTCATTCAATACGACTTTATTAACCACAAACATGACCAACAGCACGCTGACAATATCATACAAAAATTGCTAGATTTTCAAATAGACATTAATGGATGCATTACCTTCTGGGAGGACTGTGGACCACTATCAGCCACAATTTCTGCAAAACTGAATCTAAGAGGACCAGGTGAAGATGCCGCTTGTATTGCCAAGAAAAAAAGCTGGACCCAAAGGATATTACGGACTAGAACTGGAGACATTCCTCACTTTCCTCGCACACATCTTTATTCTGGAAGAGTGGCTCCAATATACAGAGAAAGTGACATCGAAAATGCAATTGATTACGTTGGACTTCCTTCTGTGCTGAAGTTGGAATACGGATCAAGTGCAGTTGGAGTTAAGCCGATCCATGACCGTCTGGAATGTATTAACATGTACAATAAGATCAAATCGAGTCTGAGGTCCGAGAAAGATCACCCAGGTGTTGGCCTTAGTCACGGTAATGATATGATGTTGATGGAGCAGTTGTCAGGTACGGAACACGACATCGATATTGTCATATACGACAGGCAGCTCGTTGCTGCTTTTATTTCCGATAATGGACCAACAAGAAAAGGAAGATATACAGAAACAACGGCGTCTATGCCAACATGCTTACCAATAGATAGACAAGGACAAATAATCGTAGCAGCATACCAGTGTTGTACCGAAATTGGTCTTGTCGACGGCGTTTTCAATGTAGAAATGATCATGACAGCTGTTGGCCCAAAACTGATAGAAATAAACGCTAGAATGGGTGGTTTCTACCTCCGTGACTGGATCCTGGCCTGCTATGGTGTAGACATCCTCTTGGCTTCATTTATGGTCAGCTTAGGGGTTCGACCAATCATACCAAAACCAATCCCTTCTTGTCATCTTATGGGTACCATGTGTGTCCCTTCGTTACATAGACGACAGCTTGAAGACATAAACAATCTTACACATCTGAACCATCTAGTTCAAAGTGGCACTGTACGATATAACCAAATCGAAGCTTCACTGGAGGATTGTGGGAAAGAAGACGAGGAAGAGCCATTTTGTAATATTGCTGTAATGGCTGCGGATAAAATGCAAGCAAAACAACAACTCATTGCTGTCTGTAACTCACTTGGGTTGAACAATAATCAGTATGATATGAACCACTACCTAAAAGATTTCAAATAATTGTTTTTTTAACAAACGTATTTAAAAGATATTGTTCGAGCGCGAATTTGTGAAAGTTATGCAAACCTGTTTCAGTTAATATTTAGGTAACAGATGAATTTTGTGTCATTTAAAAAGGACCAAAATTCCAAACAGGAAAGTTTTGATACTCTTTTCTACCATTCAATCGATGGAATTACTAAGCATACCACTCATGGTTTCAATTGATATTTTTTTCATATTGGAAAATTTTAAATACCTCGTAGAAATTAGTAGTCATAATGCATTGATCTTTTCTTGTATACTGTATCCCTTATAACAATATTTTCATATTGTCTTTCCCATGTTATCTACTTATTCGTAGAATGAAATATATATATTTTTTGTCCCGGGATTACATTCTTTTGATTACCGCTATAACATTGGTTCCCTTGATTACTTTTTAAGATGAAATAATTAATGTGTTTTGGTCTATCCTTACAATATAACTCATTTTGCAATACATTTTACGAAAAATTATTGTAATGGTGGAGCATATCTAGAATGGAAACTTATGTGTATAAATATAGAATGGTATTCAACGCGGCTGGTCCGTTTCCCTGCCTAGATATGAAGACGTTAATACACATTTTGCAAAAACTATAATTAGATTAAGTATTAACTTACACAATATTATACCATTCCGAAATGTTGTTCTCTTAAATGTATATCGTGTTATCACATAGTTTTATCGTTGCCCATTTTTCTTTGTTTTTGTTTTTTAGCGACATTGACTGCATGGCTAGATGATATCAACACTTCTTTTTGTTATATAGAATTTCATGTAGAAAGAAGCAAAAATTTTAATTAATCCTATTAATTTCATATTCGTTTTAATTTGCGAATGTGTATACTAGGAAGTTAATTGTTGTCTTTGTATTTGCAAGTAGATAAAGTTTCTACTTTTTGTGTAAATAAAATTGTATTCTTTGATGTTCGAAAAATATCTATAAAAGGTATTATATCATAAAACTCATTTACAGAACATGTTCTTTGTGCTTAAAGTAAATGCATAGTGTATGTAGTCCCTGTAAAATTCAGACACTACAAATGGTTAAGTGATTCATGGTGTTGAAAAACCCAACACACAAACGAGGGTTTTTTTCAGTCTATATGTGCTATACTTTCACATAACAGTAATTATTTCTGAATTCAGATCTGTACTTTTTAGAAAATTATGCATGTATGTACCACTAAAATCAACCAAATAAAACCAAATCAAGAACGATAACTTGCAAAGTGCCAATATCATAAACAAGATATATAATTTTTATCTGAAAAGTGTAACAACCAAATGAAAAAATAAGACTGGTTATGTGATCAGTAACTGTTTCTTAACAAGAAATAAAACTGAATTCGTGGGTTTTTGACATGCATGAGTCACCTTCTGTCTGGTTTTTATAAAGACTACTACTTTAAAAAAAAACTTGGTGGATGCAATAAAGTTTGTTTCAAATCAAGATTTTGTATTTAATTTGACGACTAAAATACTGTCCTTGTATGTGATAAGATACAATTCTTACTCATATGTAAAGACAAATCCATAACAATTATTTCATATTCCAATACTTCACACATTTCATCCAAAAATTCAATTATAAAAGGCTATTGCAGAACCTTGAGATTGAGGACTTCAAGGCTCAACCACCTGACTATTCTTGCAAAAAATCGCTATTCAAATATGGTCCTTCTGGTCACTCTGGAATCTCTCCGTAATATCCTTTCTAAAGGTCCCAAGTACCGCGAACCACGCTCCATAAATTGGAATTATAACTTTAAAGTTCTTATGAATGCCGTCGAGGACTATGCAAGAAAATGGATAAAACGAGAACAAGAAGACATTGATTCTCCTTTTGAGTGGTTAAAAGCCGTGAGGTCTTTAATTTTGAAACGAATGAAAGTTTTATGTAGGTCAATGGGTACCAAGGCTACATCGGTTTTCAAAGACCCCGATGTAGCAAAAACATTGTCTACTATACATGAAAAGTATGTTGTCGTACCAGCAGACGAAGCCCAAAATAACATTGTTTTTGTCTGCAAAAGGTTTTACATGCAATGTTTGTTATCAGAGGTAGTCGTAGAAAATAACAGCAGTAATAAGACCTATACTACTACCACACTCTCCAAAGAAGAGATTGTGGAAAACCGTAAGTCTGTGCTATCCTCTTTTGGTCTCTCTACCAAAGAGTAATCAAGGGAACCAAGGTTATAGTGGTAATTAAAAGAATGTAATCCAGGGGCAAAGACCAGACATGGAAAACAGACATACACAACAAAGAACGTGAAGTAACTAAAAATCATTTATACAAAGTAACAAAAGCAAATGAGCGACTCGGACTCCTTTAAAAACTGGGAGCATTGACCAGGTGCACCGATAGGGTAAGCGTCCCCTGCTTTTCTAGAAACACCCGCCGATTTGCTCATAGAAGTAGACAAAGCACAGAACAAAATGACAAAAAAATACAAATGGTATATTAAACAAAAAACATGTTTCTAGCAGGAAAGATTAATCTAAAGGATTTTCGTAACGGTGAATTATTTAATTCTTCGAGCCTTCAAGTAGCTTAATGTTTGCAGCCAGTAACTCCAGAACTTTATATAGTGGTAATTTATACTGTTATGACTAAGACCTCATTAAATCGTATCCAAATGAACAATTTGGCATCTGCAGAACACCTAGCGAGTCCCGTTTAGATGTATATTTATATCTCCTAAAATTCTTAGACGTAGCCAGGTTTTAAACTTACAAGAAACCATACGTTGAATATGCAGATCGTCAGTTTAAGTAGGTGGACTTAGGTTAAAGAATATAATTCTTGAAATCGACATTATAATTATGAAATAAGAAAAAGAAATGATGTGACGAAATGTAACATATATACCAACGTGTTAACACACCTTTGAGTAAGCTCCCGACAACAAAAATAAAAAAAATCCATGGTAACTGAGCGATGACAATTCTTCAACACAAAGGCACACTAATAAACAACATCTCCTGACTAAACAGGCGCATGAGATCTGCAATAGGATCAAATTAGTTTTAAATGGCCTTTACCATGCTTATTTAATGTAAGGTAAAAAAATGAACTGAAACAATTATTATTATTATTTATTATTACAAAGTTTTTATATAGCGCTTATCTAACACAATTAAATATTACACTAAGCGCTTTACATTACACACTCACGCAGACACGCACGCGTTAACCCACTAACCGCTATCACACAAAATGCACGCACGAACACATACCATCACACACGCACAAAAAACACACACACATACTGTATATTATATTAACATAGGCTTATGTATAAACAATAATAATAATCAATTATAAATAAAAGATATATAAATATGTAAATTAATATGTAAAATTTCATTAAAATTAATTGAGTAGAAAGTTAAATGTTTCATTTAACCAATTTTAAAATAATAAAAATCATGATAAAAATTAGTTGTAGTGAGATATTTTATATGAAATTAAAAAAAAGCAAGAATTAACAATTAGCATTACATAAAATTGCTGTATAAAAATGCATAGAACGTTTATTAAAAAATCTAGAAAATTTTCGCAAAAAGGTATATCTATATAAAAGAATCAATATCAATTATTTAAACATTTATAGAGACTTAAAATATTGAATATCAGATTAAAACATAAGAGTCAAATAGTTAATAAATAGTTAGTAAAATCTAAAACAGTTAACAGCCATATGCAAGTCTAAATGATGAGTTTTGACATCCCGCTTAAAACATAAAATTGATGGCGCATTTCTCAGGTCATTTGGTAGACTATTCCATAACGTTGCGGCAGCCTTGTCGAAACGTCTTTCGCCGTAGGTCATGGTTCGAACACGTGGTGATTTAATAGTTCAACTGCTCTCAGATTGTAAGGAACGGACCGGCTGGTTTACACTTACTAGTCGTTGCAAATATACAGGAGCACTACTGTGGAGTGATTTATAAGCGTACAATAAGATCTTATATTGGCAGCGGTAGTTCACTGGAAGCCAATGTAAATCGATGATAGTAGGTGTTATATGATCCGTTTTCTTAGTTCTTGATATTAAGCGGGCTGACGTATTTTGCACTCTCTGTAGCTTATTCACTAAAATAGTTGGGTCCATACAACAAAGCATTTCGTAATCTAAACGGGATTTGACACGCGAGTTGACGAGAGATTTGCATGCATCGTCGGTCATATAGTTGCTGATGCGTCCAATGTTTCTGATCTGGTGAAAACAATACTTTGAAATAGCACAAACTTGTTTTTAGATTGTAAGAGATTGGTCCAATTCTCTCAATTGACTACCTAAATTTACACAATACAAACAAAATGAGATAAACAATGTTTCCAGTAATAGAACGCTAGCACTAATTTTGAAGATAAGGTTCTCAGAATGGACAATAATTTGAAATGTATTCTTTACCAATAATTCTATTAGGCCAGTCGATAAATCCAACGGATTTTGTTTGAAATAATGTCCAATAATATATTTTTATATAAAATCTGGGTGAGCAATACCATTTTAATTTATAATCTGCAAGTGCTATTATATTTTTGTATCACGTTGAAAAAAAACTTAGTAACAGTTTTCAGAAAATTGTAATATTGATACCGCTGGTACAAAAAAATTCTGTAAGGAAGTTATTGCGTTCATTCAAATATGACACTGTGTTACTTAGCATAAGAACCAGTTGTGAAATATAAAAATACAATAAGACGGTGTTTTAGATACATCATCATCTAGGATTCGGAAATCAACAATAACAAAACCCAAAATCATCTTTTTTGTCATAAATTGCATATGCAATTTGGTCATAGCCTGTCAAGCATTCATATGAAACAAAATAAAACAAATAATTTCCTCGTCATTCACGTTCACTGTAGACCTATGGGTGGCCTAGACAATTTTCAACCCGGTGAGGTTGTTGCCGTTTTGACGTACTCACTGTGTCCATATGTTTATGTAGCTAAGTTACAAACATATGTAGATCATTACATGATATTTAAATTAAACAAGAAGTGAAAAAGTAAATATCGCAAAAACAACATTCTACTATTGAAAACAATTAATCAATGGGTTCAAGTAATAGTTTTCAGAAACAAAAAATTAATAAATGCTCCCAGTGTTTAGTGGAGTCCGAGTTGCTATTTTGCTTTTGTTACTTTGTATGTAGTATTTTAGTTACTTTATGTTCTTTGTTCTATATGTCGGTTTTCCATGTCTGTTCTTTTTCCCTGGATTACATTCTTTTGATTACCCTAGCGCTTTGGTTCTCTTGATTACTCTTTTAAATTAATGTGAAATCAATGATCTTTCTAACAAAAAGGTAAAAACGACCTTAATCAAAGCTGGTATTGTACATGCATAAGAAATTACCGTCAAAGTGTAAGCCGACGCGCATCTACCATAATGCTTTGTCATCATTTTCTATTTCCAACATAAAGACGTACCCAAATGATAAAGATGATTATTATAATAATGATATCAATATTGTGATAATAAAACAAAACTCAAAACATAAAAAAGTAACGAAAACAGAAACGAAAAGCTCAACAAGACGAACAATTGAAAAAAAAGAACATCTGTTTTTTGAATATCACTATTGGAATTTTATTACATTGCGAGGGCAAGTGAACATTTAGCATTTAACCGACAACTGGCGTGGATTGTTATGATATATAGATATATCTGCACCATGAGAAATGTTTTGCTAATTGTGTCTTAGTTTTCATATATTTCGTTTACTCCGGAAAAAGTCGTGGATGTTCATTTACTTTTGTACGTGTTATAACGATTATTTTCTATTTGTTGTTCGTGACAATATCCGTTGTCCAGTCGTGAGCATTAAATTAGAAAAGCAGAGGACGCTTACCCTATCGGTGCGCCTGGTCCATGCTCCCAGTTTTTAGTGGAGTCCGTGTTGCTCATTTAATTATGTTACTTTGTATGAATTATTTAGTTACTAAATGTCCTTTGTTGTGTCTTTTTTCCATGTCTAGTCTTTTGTCCCTCGATTACATTCTATTGATTTCCGCTAGAATCTTGGTTCCACTGATTTCTAATGCATGTATATTGTATTCCATTACCATTGATTTCCTTCCTATGTGGAGTTGATTGATCGACACACTGATCAAGTAGTTTAAAACAGAATATTCCACTCTTTGGAAGGAAATAATGAGTTCTATTTCCTGTAATTAAATATAAAAGCCAGCCTTTTAAGCATCTTGGCATATGCTGTACACATATTTTAATGAGTAACTCCTCATCAGCGGCGTTAGAACAAAATAGGTAGAAAGTCGCACATGATAAAAAAATAAATTGTAAACAAGAGGAACTTAAACATGTTAAAAGTTAAACCGAACCCTGTAACAATCGACCAGAGTATGTCAAGTAATAGTATCGTGCTCCCATTAAACAAATTAACACATCAATGAGCTCACAATACTCAAACGTAATTCTTTGATCTGTATAAAAAAGACTACGTGAATTATAAATCTGGGTGGATTCCAAGTACTGATGTCATTTACTAAAATTTTATTTCGATGAAACTAATATTAACATATCATTATGTAACAATATTTTATAAAGCATAAGCATTAACTTTTGTTTACCTCTATAACCTTTGTTTCCTTAATTACTCTTTGATTACCGCTATAACCTTGGTTCTCTTGATTACTCTTTCTGTACCTCATTATTGTTCTGATATTTTTCTTTTGGTATCTGTCTTACAGAACAATGACGTGGTTACCAACTTAATGTTAAGGGCGAAACATGGATTTAAAAAATGTAATGTTTTCTTTTCATTATACCGTTTTGTGCCACAGAACAATTATACAAGCACAAGGGTCAATAATTAAAACTTGATGATACTAATTAGTAGGACGTTTAATTTCATTCATAAATTCATGTAATTATTGGTACAATGGTATCGGAAGGTATGCTACGATTAATTATTCTACATGTGCTTTACAGTTTCAGACAACAATGTTTTTCAGAGTAATTGTCTTCTTTCAGACTTCTGGATTTCTTAAATTTTATTCATGACGCTCACCGGATTCAATAAACATGAATTGTAACGAAGCCAGCTGGGGGTGTTTGACATGCTTAGATGATGCCATTACCGTTTGTTTCGTGGTTTTGACTGTAATAATTCTCTATTCTGCATACACTGTATTTGTAGACCGAATGTTTTAATGCTATATATTTTATGTAGAGCATCTCTGATACCTGTTTTAATGTAATATATTTTATGTAAAGTTTCTCTGATTCCTGTTTTAACATTCTGTATTTTATGCAGAGGGTCTCTGATTCCTGTGTTAATGTTATGCATTTGCATTTCAATATCTGAATTGGTCTTATGTGTTGATGCTTCGGAAATTTTTGCCAGTATATCACATAATGTCTATATTGTAAACAGGATTTGAACACTTAGGTGGTCGTTACAACCATATTGTTTCACTTGAATTATACGTATGAAAATTAGCAAAGCTTCACTTTATTCATTGCCAGTTTGAACTTCAGGGAAACAAGGATTCAAATGGTAATCGAAAGAATATCATCCACCTAGTAATGACTTGACATGGGATTTAAACGCACACAACAAACAATTAAAAAACACAAAACCAAAAAAAAAAAAAAAAACGAAACAAACAAAAGCGAAGGACGAAACCGAATCAAAGGTGAATTATCAACCTGGACTTAACTAAAATCTGGGAAGATGGGCCTGGAGCACTGGTAGGGTCTGCGTCCTCTGCTTTTCTAGAAACCTGTTGAATTATTTGTAAAATGTCACGTCTGGAGTTAACAAAAGAAGAACGGGTAACTATTAACAAAAGAGCAAATCAATGCACATGGTACACGTACAATGATTTGTTTCTGACCCGAAAACATACATTGTTGTTACTTCAAAAAGACGGTGCACATACATACAGGTATATTTTCTTCATACTACTTTGTAAAAAAATGATTTTAAATCATTTTCCAAATACACAGAAGAAAATGTTTTTAAAATGCTGGAATTTTTAATTTCCCCCCCCCAAAAAAAAAAAAAACGATTTGCATACCAAATGGGAATAAATTGTGCTCCTCCACACTCTGATCTATTCCAACGGAAGCAACGCCTTTTAGCCAGACCTTTGATCTTAGTTTCTGCTATATAGATGAGTATTATCGCTAAACATTCCAGGTTTCATGGATTTTATGCATCACATCTTCGCCAAAGAACCTGAGAAAAATGATAACTACTAATCAAACTCGTATTGTCAACTTTCCTTTCATCCGTGGCAACATTCCTTCAGCACCTGCGTATTAAGTTTTCATATCACAACTCATACGTTTTGCCAGCGCTGGCCGTAACTATGCAGACTTTTTGTATTGCGATGGACTTCTTACAATTAGACTTCTTGGATAGGGCTAATTTGCTATAGGATAAAAATCAATATGAAAGTTTTATGGTCGTCCTCATAAACTCATGGATTTTTACGGTGTATCCATCAGCACCATGATTAGTTAAACGTGTCATAGTTTTCAATTCTTTTTTCGTCTTATGTAAACGACCGTAAAATAATGTAGCGATAGCCTTTACCCTGCAGCAACATAGTCAAAACTAGCCTATTCCAAAGTAGCCTAGCACGATTAAAACAAAATAGCTTTGGCAAGGTCTTAAAAACATTTTGTTCGGTCTATGGACAAATGTGTTCTACAGAAATCGAAATATGTCATAAGCAAGTAATAGAAGTAATCAAAGAAACCATATTTTGATAAATAAGTAAATAAATAAACAATCAATGGAAACCAACTATAATTGTTTACATGAGTCTTCTTTATTCAATGGGTACGTCCAATCATGTAAGAAAACTAAAAGCTTTCATATCTTTAAACGATGTTCTAAAGCTAAAAACAATTGATTTTCTTGATAAGGAAGTAATATTGCCTTGAAATATACAATAGACAAACAAAATAGGGAAGATAACTCTACCTGATTTAAGTACATTTCGTCAATGTATGTGTTTTGTCTGTTTGTTTTGTTTTTAATGTAACGATGCTTTACGTCCATGCAAAATCAAGGCAATTGGTGGCACACGACACATTTTGTTGTTGAAAAATCACCTATATTATATCACAATCTTATTTCCTTTCTAAAATTCGAATGTTTGTTTTTGATTCACTGCAATAGTCAAAACATACGTAGAAAGTATTGAAATTTTGTGCAAAATTTGGTTGCTTTGTTAGAAAACTTTAGCGTCATTTTCTGAGCCAGCCACTTTCCATTAAAAAGATCGTTATATTTTTTGACATTTATATGATATGAACAGTACATCGGAACAAAAAAATCAGTGAAAACAAATTAACCATGTGCTTCCAATATCATGGTCTCTGCCTAATATTTTTACATGGACAGGTCTTAAAATGTTCTAATAGGGCTAAGCAGGTATGTTATAACTTCTAGTAACGATTCGATATTTCTTACATTTTATATCAAGAAATGATACTATCGAAATCCGCATTTTGTACTAGAGTATGTAACAGCGCTGTTAATGCAAGCAGACACAAAAACTTCAGTAAAAGTCATTTTTCGGTAAAAATTATCTTAGTGACTAGCTCATTAGGTTTGTTATGTTTGTTCCTTCATGACGCATTTGATGACTTTCAAAATTCTTTTTTTAATATCACCTGACGTAGTCTTTCTTCGGAACTCATTTTTCTATATTTCTTCTCATTTTTATTCATTTTCTACATCGTTAGTGATAAAAGTACTGTCAGTTATGACTTAAACGTCTGTGTTATCTTTATCTATTGCCAAGATCATACTGCAATTAAGTAACATACACTGACAGTAAATAATGTGTTTATCTAAATTGACAACTGATATTTAAATAGTATTGATATGTCAAATATGACAATTTGACATTTTATAAAAATCAGTGTATATCCTGCAATACAAATAATTTGAATTGGCTCATAAAGCAAGTAATAAATTTTACATTGATATAGCTAAGTATTCCACATTCAAGGCAAGCTAAAATCAAAAAAAGATTATTGCAGTGCAGGGAACTTACTCCCACCACACATCAAAACCCCACAAAATATAAGATTATATTAAATTACATGTTATGCACAGTGGATTACCTGGTATCTCAAAGTTTATATGTGGTTGATAGAAACGTTTTCGTAATATACCTTATATCAACGTTTTCTGAATGCTTTAAAATACGCGATTTTTACGTTTTTTTTTTTAAATATCATTAAACACTTAATGTATTATGTAATATTGTCAATTTATAATTTGACTTTGTCCAGGAGATGGATATGCTGTTTATTCATTTGACTAGGTCTAGGACATGGATAGGCGCTGTTCATTTATTGTATAATTTTAGATGGTCTAGGACATGGATATGCTCTATTCATTTATTTTGAAATTGTAGATGGTCTAAAACATGGATATGCACTGTTCATTTATTATGTAATTTGAGAAGGTCTAGCACATGGGTAGACGATGCACATTTATTTTGTAATTTTAGATGGTCTAGGACATGGGTAGACCATGCACATTTATTTTTATTTTTAAACCATATGCGAACTTATTTGAATTGTAATATCCACAAGATCATTTAAATTTTCTTTTTTTTAATATTTATCTTTTAGATACATGTCTGATATATATAAATTGTAGGGCCATAATTTCATATAATTTTGAATGTATACCAATCTAACGCTTGATTTTATTTACTTTCACTAAAAACAACAGAAAGGTCAGAAGAAACGATTGATAAAGATGTATTTAATCTAAGAAATGGCCGACCAGTATTAATATGTGTACATGTAGGCGTTTTGTTGTTTCTCTTTTATAAACATTGTGTGTATATACTCTTACAATGTATCGGAAAAAAGATGGATGTAAACAAATCATTCGTGCATTGTATATTCCTTTAAATTTGATTTGAGTGTTTAAGCTGGTCAACTATGTTTCTATCATATCGATTGAGTGTTTACGCTGGGTAACGATGCTTCTATCATATCGTTTGATAGCTTAAGTAAGGATGATGCGTTTATTATATCGTTTGCGTTTGATAGTTTTATTGTTCAGAAAACTACACATATGCGTTTTTTTTTTTCAGAATTAGAATAGAAACCGCATGTATAGCCAAGTATCATTTAAGATTGTATGTAAATATACTCTCTTTCAGAATGTTTAATAATTTAATCTTCGAGGAACTGAAACTGTTTCTTATTTTAAAAGCGACAATTTTACTTTTCCCCCTTTTTTGTCTATTTTACTCATATTTTTACAGGGATTTCATTGTTCCCAGTTTATGTATTTCAATGCCGTTTGTCATTTTAATCACTTTTAAATCGCTATTAATGTGAATAATACTAGTTTAAATCGTACATTTATGCCTAAAGGGTAAGAACAAAGAAATCAAATGATTTTCATAAACCTTTCACAACAACTTTAAAAGATGTCACCAGACGAACAGCACAATGGTAGCCATCAGGGTGAAAACCTTACGGGTACTAGTATGTCAGATTCATGTACAAATAAGGATAAATGGATCATTGTTCATTGCATGCTGATCTGTTAAAACTGTTCATGACACACTAAACACACTCAAATGTGATTTGTGATATTAAGTCAATTGCACTTTTTTAAGTCTACCTAATACCTCCATGAAGGTGGCCTTTTATTGAAAGAATATCGACTACTTCGAATAACCCATACTAAATTATATTTCATAAACAGAAGTCAATGCTGGTAGATGACTTCAGTTTTTGTGGTAGTCCTCTGCTCTAATTAAACAGTTACAAAAAGAAAAATAAAAAGAAAATAAGTGTAAAATTTGCAAGAATCGGGCAACATTGAAAATTTCAGAAACATGCATGTCATCAGTTTAAAATAAACATTACGAATTTTTCGGAGTACCATCAAATTTACAAACAGACATAGTTGGTGGAGTAAAATAAATATTTTTATATTTCATTTCTTCATATTTATAAAATTGAGAAATTTTCTCAAACTGATGGGGCGCTGTCTTTTCTGTATCGCATGAACGTTTGTATATCAAGGCTTTCAGAATACGTTAGAACACACCAGCATTTTTACATTGTGTAAGGTTTATTTGTAATTTACATGATAATTGATATGACTGATTTTTTTTATAGTAATCTAAATTTCACTCCTTGACTAGTGTAATAAGTTACACAAAATTTTTCACAATTCTAATTCTAGATTTAGCATTCGAATAATTTTAGTTAATTTGAAAAACACTCCTACCTCCAACCCAAGTAGAAATTGCTTCTAAAAATGCATTAAATGCACTAAAGTGATTTTTAAAATGACACAAAACGTTCAGTTATTAAGTCTTTCGTGAAAGGACTTCCCGGTACGTGTCGGCAATCACGTTAGTAAATGACCGTGGCCATAACTCGTTGGTGTCTACAGGTTGTTAATAACAGTCGATGATGCACGTCAGGTTTTTATTTATTAAGGATTGGTCTGACTTATAAGTTCTGTTCTGCGTTTGATATTTTTTCTTATCATTATATGAAATTAAAATTTGGAGCCGAGTGAAATGTAAAGAAATAAAACCCTTGAAAATTTACTCAATATTGCAAAATAGGGCTACGGGTCAGCTGATATTTAGGTTTTTATTTAGCTTTGAAAAGTTTTGAAACTATATAGTAGATCAGTATATTTTAGTTCATAATTTAATGACCAATTGATTATTCTTGTTATTATACCGATTTTCTACACATTTTATGCGATGTAGCAATTTTCAAATAAATTTTAAATCCTACAGTGTTTTGGCAGGAGAAAGTCCGAGAGTAAAATTGCAGGTTTTATTTCACAGTCATGTGAAATATCAGAATTTGTTACACAAGGAATATTCCATAATTCACTGTCCCCTATATCATAACTGCAATGACATCACTTCATATCTTATATAACCACAACGATTACAATATACATGCGTTTAATACTGTTACATGTCATTTAGGCTACATCCTGTATATTGTGTCCATTTCACATATACATGTAATACGTCGAGTTATTTGAATTGATATTCAATGTGTGGGTATGTCCTCACTTAATATATTTATTGTGTCCACTTTAAGGCACAAAATAATACAGTGAAATTTTATATTCTCTTTTAAAGTTTCTTTAATCTTGCATTTATTTGTTGGATATTTGATGAGGCATCCTTATTATATCTTATATATACATGTAGTTATGTTTGGTAAAAAATGAGTTGCTTATACATACTTAATATTGATTAATTCGTGTATTTTTGACAGCAAAACAAAAAAAAAGAAAGTATATTTTCGCAAAAAAACTCAATGTAGTGATTAGACTCATATTGCACATTGCAAATATTTAGAGTTAATTAGTAGCTTGTATAACATGAAGACCGTGTACAATCTTCGACTTACAATGTGCCTGGCCAATTGAAGAAGTCTAGCTGTCTCAACCTGATGTATGTATAGGTTAAGTAGCTAATCGTCGTTTATGATTTAATGCGCCAGTGTTGTAATCCGATACATGTATGTAAATATTTGTGTAGAATAGCGTCACACTATACATATAGAAGAGGTCATCTGCAGTGAACAATAAAAGGTATGCATTCGAATATATTTGACCGTCATTTAATTACTACAGTGGTCGATCTACCTGATTTTTGGTTATGGAACCCCTCTTGGCCCTTTTTAAAATTTTGGCATTAACCTGTAATATGCAAGTAAGCATTACACTGTGCATTATCGATTAATCAAGCGCATTTTGATTTGTTAAATTCCTATTAAAAGGGTTTACGAATCCGTGCACTCAAATATTACGATTTAATAATTGATCATAACTCAATATGCATTACTTCCATTCGCCAGGGACTTCAGTATACACTACCCGTTTAGTCTATCCCGATCGGCTAATTTTCCTCTTCAATAATATGCACAGCCAGAGAAACCAAATATTGGCCTTGTCACTTAACTTTTACGTCGTTCAAAGTTAAAAACGACCCTTCCGTTTTACATTGAATTACGCGATGAATTGAAAATATCTTATTGTGGTCCGAGGAAAATTTACAAACATGTTCAAAATATTTTCCCTTACATGTGCATGTACATAATCTGGTACGACGTTGCCGACAGAACAAGTCATTCACGTTTCAGACACTCTTTCATAAAGTGGACGTCGAAAATTATTGTAACCAATTCGTTCTATGCATAAAAGATGCTTGACTATCATTATACGATTTGTATCGAAATATTCTAGGATACAATCTGTATCAGTGAATGAATGTAAATGGTGTAACAGCTTTGCATAGTCTCAATTTAAAACTGAAAAAATAAACTGTAAATGTGGTTAAAGTGACATTCATTTTAGTATTACAGACAGTAGATATGACTATCCAGAATTAGGCAATTGCTGCTGAAGACAGATATTGATATCGAGTCAAAATATATATTAATGCATTGTGTGAATCAGTTGTAAAACGCTCAAGTATTTTGTTGTGAAAAAATAACTGTTCTGTAAGTTCTAAATGTATTTGTATCTCTACCGCTATGATACCTGTTTTTGTCCAATCATTTGCAACAGGAAAATGCATGGCTTCAAATGGTTACTGTTTTGATTTTAACAAGGAACGTACGTTTGTAAATACAGCAATTATTTTATGCCCTGTTATATTTTCATTTTTTTATATATTCTTAAATATTTTATTTTCTCGTATTCGATGGTACCGAATTAGTCGCAATTTGTCTTAAAACTGTTCTCTCTTATCAAAGGTGAAGGCAACATT
The DNA here is from genome assembly GCA_037379345.1 of Perna viridis. Taxonomy (NCBI): domain Eukaryota; kingdom Metazoa; phylum Mollusca; class Bivalvia; order Mytilida; family Mytilidae; genus Perna; species Perna viridis. The sequence continues at coordinate 20,493,628 of CM074523.1, forward strand.
GAATAGTTTTCTACGTTCTAAAAATGTTTTATGTTTTTTTTCACATTTGATATATTTTGTTTTCGATAGCTATCTACAGATAAGAAATGAATTTAATCAAGTTCTGAGATGTAGAGCAATATTATTTACGCGTCTAACTTAAATTAATTTTGTAGTAGTTGTATATGTTTTTTTCTTTGGAAGACATACCCAAGAAGTCATTTTCTTTGGAAGAATGTTGACTGACCAGAATTGTTTCTTGTAATGAGGGAAACAAAATCTTGAGTAATGAATCTTTGTCGGATGTATTATAAATATTTCTATCGTACTTAAAATAATTTGTGCATCACAAAACACTTTTGTCAGTGTTTTAAAACATGTGTACAGAAGTGTTCAGAAACAATTGAATGTTTACAAAATTTTCGTTAAATATATTGGGCAAACAAAGCATGTGTTCAATGATATGTTACCGGAAATGCAGAAGCACTTGTTGGCGCCTTTTTTTTAATTGTTCATCACTGAACCATAATTAATTTATTGAACAAATTGCACTTCTAACTTCAACCACAAAATTGATCCCCACGAGAATCAATGAAACCATAGAATACGATAGAAAATGAACAGAAGTATCGAAAGAGGAGAATTCTGTGAATAATTAACGCAAAGACAAAAAAGCACAACGAGCAACTCGGACTCCACTAAAAACTTGGAGCATGGACCAGGTGCACCGGTAGGGTAAGCGTCCTCTGCTTTTCTAGAAACACCCGCCGAGTTGCTCATAAAAAGTCAAGTCCGGGGTAGACAAACGATGACTGTACAACTATGACCCGTTGAATAAATCAGTTTTCAAGGTGCAGATGGATACACCATAACGATCCACGAGTTCATGATGACGACCATTAAACTTCTGTAGTGATGACTTCAATCTTGTAGCAACATAACTCTGTTCCAGAAGCATATTTGTTAGAGTTCTAGCGCGATACAAAACGTCTGCTTAGATTCGGCAACCCCTAGATAACGTATGAGTTTTTTCCTATGAAATATGTCTTAACATGTAAGAGGTTTGTAACAATTATATTTCATGAAAAAGATAAGGCAAATTAACAATTCAAAAAATAAAATGCATAAACCAGAACAAAACAAAACAAAACAAAAAAAGCACCCCTCTCAAAAAACAACAACTAAACAATTTTTTCCCATATTGATCAAATAATTCTGTTCTTAAGATAAAGCAGTGTTCAGATCCATGAATATTTAATGTTAACGCGTACACTCTTAGGTAACCAAACAAACCAACAAAACCGAAAAAGAAAACACAAACACGTACAAAATTATTGCAAAGAAATGAATACACTCCCTAAAACAAAAACAAAACAAACGACGAAAACAAAAACTTTATTTGAATTATAGTATCCATTAAAGCCACTAGTAACCATAGTACTAAATTTACACGGGAAATTCAGAATCATTTATCAATAATTGCACGAATCTCAAGTGTGTGATAAATCTTATATTTTCTTTTCAATTGTTAAAAGCAAACATTTTAGTGTCTGGGAATGAGTTGCTCATTTAGTTTTGTTACTTTGTATGTATGATTTTAGTTACTTTATGTTCTTTGTTGTGTATGTCTGTTTTCCATGTCTGGTCTTTGTCCCTGGATTACATTCTTTTGATTACCGCTATAACCTTGGTTCCCTTGATTACTCTTACATAACGATATCAGTAAGTTTACATAACGATATCAGTAAGTGGAGGGTTGGAAACTAGTTAGAAAGTATATGGTTAAAACAAATACGTTGCTTGAAATCTGTGGTTTTGAAATTTGGAACTTGATATATGAAAACTTAAATAATGTACATAAAGTACATCGTATTGATTGAGTAAGTTTCTTCCTAATGTTATCATTTAGTTATATTAAGCGAATAATGATATGTCGCAAAATGCAATACTCGCTTAAAGTACACCAGAATGTTTTTATTCATCTGTCACAAGAAGTCATTGAGTGAAAACTAATTTGTTTTATCTGTGGTTCACTTTTATCATTGTATGATAACTTCTATAGTCCTGTTGAATTCATGGTTGATCGTGAGGCAGAGAAGAAATTTAACTTGTATTGTCCGTGAACTTGATAGATTTTGTATGAAAATATAGTTAAATCAGCAAAGGAGATAAAATCAATTATCTAATCATTTAAATGACAATGACTTTCACGACAAACAAAAGAAAGATTCGAAAATATAAATAAAGCAGTTTAGCCAAAACAAACAACTGTGAAGCCGGTTAAAGTATGGTAATCGTCCTTTATGTTTTAATGAATTATTCATTATTCATTATTCAAATAACAAACACATGTATATATTGTGGGAAATGTACTTTCACTTGCAAAATATAATAGACGGATCAATTCGATGAATTTGTGAATCATATGTAATCAGTTATTATTGCAATTTGTTACTCTTGACATGCAGTTATAGAAGTAGTTATTTGTGTGCCCGTAACTACATGAAGTTAAGACAGTAAAACATGTTTGCAACAAACGTACTTCTACCTTTACCTGGAGGACGTAAATCTTGCTTGATGGGGTATCAGGAAAAACAGAATGGAGCACAATAGTATGGGAACTGAACAAACGGAATTAATTATTGTTAAGAAATTGATGTTCAATTACTCCAGTACTTAGAAGTGCTATATTTTATATCAAAGTAAATATTTTACATGTTATTGGTAAAATAAGAACGACTTCTTTGAAGGGAATAAGGAATTACATTCGTAACAAATCAATTGCAAATGGCGCCACCTTCTGATTGTTATGACGTTTATTTTGTAGTTCCTGAGATTTCTGTTCGAATACTTTTAATTATCTCAAATTTGTTCTGTGTAGAGAATTTCTCTTGATCTCATATTTGTTCTGTGTAAAGTATTTCCATAGTTCTCAGATTTGTTCTGTGTAGAGAATTTACCATGTTATCAGGTTTGTCCTGTGTAGAGTATTTCTCTTGTTCTCAGATTTGTTCTGTGTAGAGAATTTCTGATGTTCCCAGATTTGTTCTGTGTAGAGAATTTCTGATTGTCTCAGACTTGTTCTGTGTAGAGAATTTACCTTGTTCTTAGATTTCGTTTGTTAGAGAACCTCCATTGTTCTCAGATTTGTTCTATGTAGAGAATTTCTCTTGTTCTCAGATTTGTTCTGTTTACAGAATTTCTCTTGTCCTCAGTATTGTTCTGTGCAGAGAATTTCCTTTTTCTCAGAATTGTTCTGTGTAGAGAATTTACCTTATTATCAGATTTGTTCTTTGTAGAGAATTTCCCTTGTCTACCCCGAACTTGACTCTTTATGAGCAACTGGGCGGGTGTTTCTAGAAACGCACAGGACGCTTATCCTACCGGTGCACCTGGTCTATGCTCCCAGTTTTTATTGGAGTCCGAGTTGCTCATTTGCTTTTGTTACTTTGTATGTACGATTGTAGTTATGCGCTTTGGTGTGTATGTCTGTTTTCTATGTCTGGTCTTTGTTCCGGATTGCATTCTTTTGATTACCGCTATAACCTTGGTTTCCGTGATTACACTTTCTAAGATTTGTTCTGTGTTGGAGTGATGAAATGTTTTAAAAACTTGTACTTATATGCATCATCTTCTGAAATACCTACTGTAAATATAGTATATTTCGTGGTTCCCTTGGTTGCTCTATAAGTATCAGTTTTTTCTAAAAATCAAACAGAAAGTGATTCATGCATGTCACATTCTAGTTCAGAAACAGTGACAAATCACAATAAAAGTCTTATTTTTTCATTTGGTTTCATTTTGGTATATTTTAGTGGGAAATGTCTGATTTTCTAAAAAGTGCATATCTGAATGCAGAAGTGTTTATCGTTATGTGAAAATATGTAGACTGTGAAAACCTTGTTTTTTTATATATATATATCATCAATCACTTCACCATTGGCAGTGTCTGAATTTAATGTTGACTTGTACTTGAGAATTGCAGACTTTGTTACAACATTGATATAAAGAGAACATCCATTTTCCTAAATTTTTTAACACAATTTATAAACATTGATTTGTAACTCTACTGTTTTCATTAAGTGTGTGTTTTTTTTTAGTTCTCTGTGAACGTGTCTTGAAACATTATTCTGCAGATAAAAAACTTTTCTGATTTCATAAACTTATCTCGGTAACATAGTTTTCTGATTGAGTTCTCGATCCATTACACTGTTTTGTTACACGCAACATAGATTGCTGCTTGAGTTTGTCGATACATTCCATTGTTTTTTTTTTTTGACACGCAACATAGTTTATTGATTGAGTCTGTGAATCCATTACATTGTTTTGTTACATGTAACATACAACATAAAAATAAATATAAATTAATGTATCTAGTTTTTTTTTCATTTTAATTACATAAAACATAAACTAGAATTTATATAAATTGCACTTCCATGTTGTTTCTATGTTGTTTACTTAACAACAACAAAATACACCACTCACGATTTCTTTTCTTTTAGAAAATTCAGACGCAGATGCATGTATCTTTTTCAATGAAGTGAGATCAACTGAAATATTACAGTTTCTTTGAGGTATCCATAAAATTAAAATCTTGAAATCTTGAAATTTAAGATTTTCAACTCCAAATTTGTAATTTTGTTTCCCTAAAAGTTGTATTGTTAACCCAAAAATAAAAAATAAAGCCGTGTGATCAATAATGCAACACGTGTCTAATAAAGAGAATCACAAAAATGCACTTATAAAAAGGTGACTGAATGTAGACTGGGGATGGGGGAATGGAGAATGGGTATGGGGGAATGGAGGATATTGTATGGTGAGGGTGGGGAGATAAGTCATCAATGTATTTATGTTTTTATTGATATAAAAAATGTATGAAATTAAATCAAACAACAGTTAAAAATTGAAAATTTTGAAAATATAAATTTAATTTCATTATGTAAATATTCGATAAGAAAAATGCAATATGGATTCAAATTTGGATTTGAGGAGAATATTCAATGGAGAATGGTAGATGATATATGGCGTACATATGCAGCAGTTTATACCATTCAAGAGCTAAACCATTTCAAGTTTTGCCTCCCCAATTAAAAAGCTATATATACAAGGGTACTAACGAATCATTTTAAGTATGGGAAGTACTTTATATATTCATCAATTTTATCATTATATATAATACTTCTGGTATGCCCAAATAAAGGTTTGAGATCACAAAGACCGCTATGAAGTAGAGATATAAAAAAGAAATAAATCATTTAAGAACCCACATTATGAAATAAAAATTCATAAAATAAAATAGGTTTTAAATATCCCCATTATACTGTGTACTTTTATGACATCTTATATACATAAAGTATATTTTCACTGTATACGACATATCAAGTAAGGCAATAATACAAGTCAAATTATATGACATCGACGATCTTATACCTTAATTTTTAGAAAATGAAAATGCATTGTAATGATGGACTTCTTTATCGTACAATATTTTAAAAGAACATGTTCATCTATCTAACTGATTATCAGCCATACGACAAAAGGTAGTTCCAATCCACAATAAATCTTATCACGATGCAACCTCGTTTTATACAAGTGTTGTGTGTGATTTCCGATAGAAGTTTGGTACCTTTGATTACTCTTTAACACCTCTAGGTCGATACCTCTGCTGATGGATTTTGTCCCCGAGGGTATCATCAGCCAAGTAATATGGTTTTAACCAGAAGAATAAAGCAAAAATTGATTCTATCGTCGCCGAGACTAAAAAGGTCCAAACCTAACAACAAACCGGAAACAATGTTGTCTAGGAAGGCTGTGGTGTCCACTGATGTGAATCTTAAGGCACTTACACCTGATATGATACCCCGATAGTGCCCCGAAAATTCCAACAAATTGTTCCAAATCAAATGTTCAGTCTGCTGGCCATCTTTTTTAGTACAAACATTCTGACCATTTCGTATTATCTAAACAGTGTTATATCACTTTATATTCAACATCAACGATAACGAAACATATTGTACTATATTAAAATGTGGCATTAAAAATTACAAAACATGCAACATTCTAATAACTGATTCTTTCTTTGCTAGTAACTTAACGAACAAGACCTTTCACACAAGAAGTCATGATGACTTTTTGTTGCAAACGACCAAATTTCTCTACGGATTAGAATGCAATTAGTATATTTTGGTGAAACGCAAGAACGATTAAACAAATGAATTTGCAGTCATCGTTCGGGAACAAAACAAACAAATACCAGATAGTTTATAAACATTTTAATCAACAGGATCATTCAATTTACTCTATGAAAGTTCGTACTCTTGAAAAAATATACCATCCAATGAACAGTTATGCCCTAAGTTAAAGCTATCGTTGGGAAAGAGAGGAATGTTGGATACACAATCTAGGTACTGCAATACATTATGATGCAATGACAACAACAAAAAAATCCCTTGTTTAAAGTACAATAAAGATTAGATTGCCCAAATACTATTTTTGAATTATTTTGTTTTATTATTTAATACACAGTGTTATACATATATCAAGGCCAACCCGTGTGTACACCAATATTACACCTAGCATGAAATATTCTATTCTAATTTGATAAAAAGATCATTTCCTGCATCTCATAGGAATAGATCTATCTGGTGAAACTTTAACATGTCAAGCTATTTGTGACATGATTTTAATGTAATTGAAAGTATAAACTAAATTTATCGAAGACTTTGTTCTTTACCGGACATGGCCTTTAGGGGGTAACCCGGCAGATATCCTATAAGAAACAGAAAGTGCTCATCCAACAGAAACGCATGAGTTTACCTCGTGTGTGTTGTGGCTTAAGTTCGTTCTTGTCAGATTCCGTAATATTGATTTGGCCTTTGACTTTCCCTCTTTGATATCATTCCTTTAATTGACAGTTCAATATTTTTGATTTCAGGTAGGTTAAGCGTGCTCTGCTTTTCTAGAAACACCCGACGAGTTGCTCATAAAAAATCAAGTCCGGGTTAGACAAACGAGGAAAGGAAAAATATGACCCGTTGAAGAAATCAGTTTTCGTGGTACAGATAGGTTCACCATAACGATCCCCGAGTTCATGATAATTACCATAAAACTTCTGTAGTGATGACTGCAATCTTGTAGCAACATAACCCTTTTCCATAAGGCTATTTGTTAGAGTTCTAGTGCGATACAAAAAGTCTGCGTAGCTTCGACAAGCTCTGGTATAACGTATGAGTTGTGACATGAATACTCCATACGCAGGTGCTGAAGGGATGTTGACACACATGAAAGGAAAGTTGACAATTCTGAATGAAAAGTCAACACGTTTGGGTCTTGAGTATCCTTTATCTCAAGTTCTTTGGGGGTAGATACGGTGTATGAATTCCCCGAAATTTGGATTGTTTAGAAATCATACGTCATCTATATAGCGGAAACTGAGATTAAAGGATCTAGCCAAACGATATTCTTTCTTTTGGATCAGATCAGCTATGAAGTCAGCCTCATAAGAGTGAAGGAAGTGGTCAGCAAGTAAAGAAGCACAATTAGTTCCCATTCGAATGCCGACCATTTGTTGAAAAACACGTCCACCACACTGGACAAATATGTTGTCGATTAAAAAGTCCAGCATATTGTAAACATCTTCCTCTGTATATTTGGAAGATGATTTGGAATTATTTCTTACAAAGTATGAGGAATTTCTACCAAGAACTATATATTTGTTTCCTGGTATACCATCTTTTTTCAGAAAAAAAGCAACAATGTATAATGATTTTAAGTCGGGAATTTATGGGAGTATGGGGATAGAAGTATACAGTGTTGAAAAATCATAGGTTTTAATGTTAATATATTCAGATAATAGTCTTGAACTGATTATCTCCAAAAGATCTTTCGCATTTGTCAGGATCCACATTGAATTAATACCAGTACAGGAGAAACAAGTGTTGTGGTAGGACTGCAGACCCTTTTTGACAGTTGTGAGTATAGAAGTTAAAAGTTTTGAAAGAGGTTTGGTGGTACATTTTGCAGATCCAGCTATGAAACGTTGTTTGTATGGATTCTTGTGGATTTTATTAATCCAGTACATAAACGGTAAATCACAATTATCGTCCTTGGTAGAGAGACCAAAAGAGGATAGCACAGATTTATGATTTACCACAATCTCTTCTTTGGAGAGTGTGGTGGCGGTATAGGTCTTATTACTGCTGTTATTTTCTACGTCTACCTCTGATAATAAACAGTGGATGTAAAACGTTTTGCGAAAAAAAAAATGTTGTTTTGGGCTTTGTCTGCTGGTACGACAACATATTTGTCATGTATAGTAGACGATGTTTTCGCTACATCGGGGTCTTTGAAAACCGATGTAGCCTTGGCACTACTTGGCCTACTTTAAACTTTCATTCGTTTCACGGCCTTTAACCACTCTGACAGAGAATCAATGTCTTCTTGTTCTCGTTTTATCCATCTTCTTGCATATTCCTCGACGGCATCCATTAGAACTTTATAGTTATAATTCCAATTTATGGAGCGTGGTTCACGGTACTTGGGACCTTTAGAAAGGATTGAAACATAGCGTGAAAACTTTAAATAAACATTTATAACAGCGGAAATAGTGATGAATTCAATAACGGTCATTATGAACATTCAAAGGTACAAAAAACCTTGCTTGAACAGAACATGACCGGTCCGTCGTACGAATCAAATGAAGAGATCAATTCCTAGATGAGATAAAATACATCGTAATGCACGTGAAAAACCGATCAGCTTCTGGATATGATCAAATACCGTAAGGTATTAACGCTTTACATAAACTGTTTCAATTTGTTTTAACCTACGGTATGGCGAAAAGCTATAATATGTCCAATCTTGAAAGTACAGATCCTAGAAGTCCGATGAACTAAAGAGGAGTTAGCTTATCATCATGTATCAATAAATTATGTAGTGCACTACTAAGAAGAACATTACTTATTATCTAGAGAACAACGACATTTTAGTAGATGGCTGTTGGCGGAATCGATCGTGCGAGTATCATATCTCCACCCTCAATAGTGCTTTTCAAAACAACGAAAAACTATATGTGGCATTTATTGATTTGGAAAAAAGGCTTTTACTTTGTTGACCAGGATATGAGGCTTTATGCTTTACAAACTATTACGACATAATATAGATTGAAAGGTATACAACTCCATTAAGAATATTTACTAAATCGTGTGTAAGAATAAACGGAATATTAACTGACTGGTTTGATGGTAAAACTGTAGTCAAGCAGGGTGATAATCTTTCACGAGACTGTTTTCTATATTCATAAATGATTTATTGACTGAGCTGAACGAGATGGACATCAATGTAAATATGGGAAAAATTAGACTTTGTTCACTTTCATACGCTGATGATACAGCTTTACTCTTGGATAATGAACTAGATTTACAGCGCCTGCTGGATAAACTACACAACTGGTGTCAAGGCTGGAGAATGTTCATTGATAGAGAGTCGAAATTTGTCCACTTTAGAAAATGTAAAGTCAAACGTACAAACTTAAAGATTGAATTTAAGATTGGAGAAAATAAACTTGCACTAGTTGTCAGTTATAAATATTTGGGAGGGATTTTCAAATAAAACGGTGATTTTTCAACAAATGCAGGAAATCTCTGTAAAGCAGCAGGTCCGGCAATTGGAAAGATAATATCAACGATTCATGAAAAAAAAGACTTAGAATCAAATTATATGAAAAATTCTTTTATTCATGTGTTGTCCCGATAGAGGACTATGCTTCCAGAATATGGGGCTGCCGTAAATTCCAAATTTTAGAAAATATCGAAAACCGAGCCGTCCGATATTTCCTGGGAGTTCATCGGTTTGCGCCACTCGCAATTTACGGAGATATGAGATGGGTATCGTGTTGTTATAGACAATAGACTAATATCATTGGCCTTTGGAACCGCATTTTGTTATTTGACGGTGATCGTATCACTAAGATTGCTTTTAATTACGATTACGACAGAGTAAGAAACAACTGGTGCGGTGAAGTAAAGAACATGCTGACAAAACTTGATTTGTTGGACTAATATGAAAGAAAAGGCGCTATCAGTACGACATTGTTTGAAGCGAAATTGAAAGAGTATTATACATCTACTTCAAAAACTGACATTTCGAATGTTCCAAAGCTTGGAACATATGTGAAATGTAAGACAACATTCGAGCAAAAACTTTACATAAAACTGAACTTAGGTAAACACGGGCGTTCACTGTTGGCACAATAACGATGTGGAATACTTCTGATTAGAATAGAAACTGGTAGATACTGTGGTGAAAATGTTGACGATAAAAGACATTGTATGTTATATAACTGACTTAAAATTATTTGAAAAACATTTACATCTATTGCAAGTTTCCTGTAACAGTTGAGCCTTTCGGGACAGGAATATGAGCAACAGCTCTCTTGGCATAAAAACATTAGGCAAACATTCCTCTCTTAATCGATCGTCTTAGTACTTCTTGAGGCCGTTCACTATTTTCTCCGATCCATAGCTTTTTTCTGCTTTTGGATCCGGTTCAAAAATAATAAAGTTTCATCTCCTATTACGATTTCATTAAGTCTACGAGGATCACAGCGTTCGTATTTTTCTAAAAGTTTTTTGGCACAATCTACCCGATTCTGTTAGGCACAATCTACCCGGTTCTGTTAGGCACATTCTGCCGGTTCTGTTAGGCACAATCTACCCGGTTCTGTTTTTGTTCATCAGTGAGTATATGGGGTACCCATCTGGCACAAACCTTGCAAAAATTCAGTTTTTGTACAAATTGTACAAACCGCTGACGAATTCATCCCTGAGTATGAGGTTAACTCTTCAACCGTATAATCTTGAGCTATTAGTTCTCTCCACATCTTTTCACTAAAAGCGGGAAATGGCCGTCCCGTTCTTGAGTCGTCTTCTATGGGGTCGCGTCTTGACTTAAAACGATGGAACAAACGTAAAACTATGAGATAAGGCAGGGCACTGCCGTAAACTTTATCCAAATCATTTGTTTTCATTTATTTCGGTGGCCGAACTTCCTAACACCGCCCGTATTTTTTAATATAACTTTTGTTCAACCGTAAAGTCATTCTCTTTTTCAGTTATAGTTATGTCACACTGTATTATACCACCACGTGCAAATTGCTCGGTTGTTAGAATTACGCATGAAAGTCCGTGCCAAAATAATATGGAAATTTAGAGAAGTAATAGAGGTTTTCAGAGATATAATTTTGTTTAATAGTGCTAATTAATCAAAATACACGAGATCAATGTTCAGAACTCTTCGAATACCCCTCGTATACTTCTTTAAAGCTGTCAACTCTTTATAGTGATTCAGTCATTCCATTCCAATCAAATTCCTTGTGTCTAAACTAAAAATTTATTTAATTCTTTTTTGGTTTATTTATTTTATCGTTTATTAATAAGACAAAATAAAGTTATTTTAATCCTGTTACATTTAATCAACCATCGATTTTATTTTTTTTTTGTCTCTTTCAGTTGCATGTTTTATACTAGTAATTGCAGAAATGAGAGTATGTATCCGTTTCTGGTTATCTAAAGCAGAAAATATTTCTATTTTATTCCCCATTTCCCGATCGATGGAAAACGTTCAAAATGTTCAAAAAGTGAAAATTTGACAAATCGCTAGACATTTGTTCCAATTTTATCACTTCAATCTATTTAAAGCATGAATGAAAAATGAAATATGTGTACAATTACAAAGTATCATTATTTCATAGAAGAAATAGCCGATTGATCGTAGAATTACGTTGGAGCACATAACTTTACGACAAACGTGATGACTTTTCATTCAGAATTGTCAACTTTCCTTTCATCTGTGGCAACATCCCTTCGGCTCCTGCGTATGGAGTGTTCATATCACAACTCATACGTTATGCCATAGCTTGCCGAAACTATGCAGACTTTTTGTATCGCGCTAGAACTCTAACAAATAGGCTTCTGGAACAGGGTTATGTTGCTACAAGATTGAAGTCATCACTACAGAAGTTTTATGGTCGTCATCATGAACTCGTGGATCGTTATGGTGTATCCATCAGCACCATGAAAACTGATTTATTCAACGGGTCAAAGTTTTCCTTTCCTCGTTTGTCTACCCCGGACTTGACTTTTTATGAGCAACTCGGCGGGTGTTTCTAGAAAAGCAGAGGACGCTTACCCTACCGGTGCACCTGGTCCATGCTCCCAGTTTTTATTGGAGTCCGAGTTGCTCATTTACTTTTGTTACTTTGTATGTGTGATTTTAGCTACTTTATGTTCTTTGTTGTGTATGTCTGTTTTCCATGTCTGGTCTTTGTCCCTGGATTACATTCTTTTGATTACCGCTATAACCTTGGTTCCCTTGATTACTCTTTGTCAACGAACGCGTGCAATATTGACTTCATCCATTTCAAAAGACTTTTTCAAAAAGCCGTAACTGTTTTGCTTGTACTGAAAATTTTATCACATCCCGACGTGAAATTGCTGAAAGAATGTTCATTTATAATAACTATATGGATATGCATTTTCTACTGACAGAAACTTCAAAGCCAACGGTGCATTGTCAGTATAAAACCCTGTAGGAAATCATTAGATAATGATGAAAATTATTAGATGTTGAACTTTTGTTATAAACTGGCCTCATAGAATAATAAATATCTATTTCTGCTTATTTCATTCGTTTCGATCATTTCGTGTTCATTTGCTTCATTTCGTTTCGATTTCTTTTCGAATTTTAAAGGTACCCATCTGTTTTTCCAGTGATCGATAATAAATATTTTGTTTGGTTTTTCCTATATAAAACCGTAATTGTCTTTATATTTAAATGTTTCACTTCTTGTCACGTTCAATCAGGAAAGTATAGTGGGGCCACGAGTGGGATTCTAAGGCAGACGATAATTTCGACCATAAATATTTGTTATTTTCATATAGACTCGATCGGGTCGGGAAAAGGTTACCCTGATCAATAAGGTTATTTACAGTAACTGTGAAAGGTAGTTTTTTTTTGTCGGAGGAGTAAGTGCTCAACCAAACGTATATAGCCACCCTTTCTTTTCTTTTCCACAATGCATAGCACGTCATTACTTCATAAATGTCAAAGCTTTGTTGTTTAACAAATATTTTGCTTCAGTTGTCGGAAAATTTTTGCTGAACTACGTAAATAATACCACTCATAGGTCAACAAATCGTGCGCCTGTACCAGGAAGTAAAAAGATAACAAAAGGACGATTTCCAAAAACTGACGTTCAAAGAAGTAACTTAGTGTCAATATTTGGTAATACAGGACAGTTAAGAGTAAGATCTATTTTCTGCACACCCGCAAAAGTTATTAATAGTTTAATTTTATATATAAGTTAATTGTATAATAGTCATAGCAAGTATCCATGTATACTACAAGTCCAAAATATTGCTAATTACACAACATGCTTGAGGTTTTCAGTCCTTATAGGTAAATTGGTTACTATTACATGTAAGTTTAGGTTGGCCTGTGGTGTACCCTTCTTCAGTAAGCACTTCTGGACACCGTGACTGGATAAATTGTGCTGATATACAAAATATTTTAGTTTTCCATATTTTGACATAGTTATACTTTTGCAAAATTGCATTATGTTCTTTAGTAAACTTTTTCATATAAGTATTATGAATTTTATTTTTAATTTGTGTGCCCTTAGCAGAAAAAGGGGGACACTTTACAATATTGGTATATTTCAATATTAACTGAAATTAATACAGTAATATGCAATCAACAAATTCAAAAACAGAGGGAGACAATTTTCAAACATTTCTCTCAAATGCAAATTATAAAACCATATTGCTTTAAGATATAACAAAATGCTACAGTAAATGTACAGATATCAGTCTTGTATTACATATTCCTAAGCGGGTGTACGTCAAAACATGGAGGCTAAAAAATATAATGCGATTCCTTTTGCCATTTCCTGTTTTTGTTTCTTGGCAAATGACTATCATTTTTCATCAAAAGTACAGGGTAAATATCAAGCTATGACACAAAAACTTGTTCTTGAGGAAAAACAGTATTTTCATGAAAAATAATGCTTCAAGAAAGGGGTCTATTTTATGAACTCTAAATAAAAGTGAAAGTAGAAAAAGTCTATTTTTAGTTTGACCTGTCTTGGTGTACCAAAGTTTGTGCCTTTTTTGTTCTAAAATGGACCAAAAACTTTTTTTGACATTTCCTTAATTGAAAAACATGGTTAAAAGTTAGATTGAAACTCTTTGTCTATTTTTTCAAAAATCATGAGCATTTAAGGTATACTATAGAAGCCTATGGGACAAAGAATACAAGACTGAGACCTGATAACCACAGTTTCAGTTGAAAGTAAGATTTTTAGTAAGTGAGTTTCAATAATCCTAGTAGCTTTCAAACAACAATATATCATATTTTATACTAAATGGAGCAACTTTTAATGGAATAAAGTGATGCAAGGCCTCATTTTTTACTTTTATGGCATATTTTTATTAAACTTGGAAATTAGCAATGTTTTAAAGATTAAAAGATGACCAATGGATTGCAATTGTTATTATTGAAAATTTTATCAACACAATAATATAAGAAATAAATAGGGTGACTTAAATTGCTGAATTATAAACAGTTTTGATTTTTTGAAATTTTTAGTACTTGGAGTAGAGACTTGAAAATGGTCGAATTGCACTTGTTAATCATGACATATAAAAACTGAAATGTTTTTTGCATTTTCACTTTTATTCTACTTTAACTGCTCAAGAAGTGCTGTACCACAGCCATTTGATTGATTAAAAGTGAAAACTGATCAACAAAACATTTTTTATCGCATAAATGACCATTTCGAATGGTACTTCCACCCATATTCTAACGTGGCTTATAAAAAATTGGTGGTAATGACATTTAAAAAATGAATTTTCTTCATTAGTGTTTGAAGTAAGTAGAAACTTTGATGTTTTCTGTTTATATTATTTACTGTTCCTGCAAAATATTTGTCTGTGTCTGTGAGATATTTCTCCTTTTGTAACTACCAAGTACATTTATACAAGCCCAGGGTACCAAATTTGACTGAGAATCAGCATTTTTTGGGAACTAAGATGTCCTTTTCATTAAAATGATGATAAATATGTAACATTTCGACTCTGTTTTACCTTTGTGTATACAGGAACTTCAACTTCGTGCAATTGGCTGTTTCAGTAAGCAGATTTTGAATTATCAAGAGGCTCCCTTGTGTTAAGGCTAAAAAAGGGGCGGGGGCAGAACTTGACTTTTTGTGAATATGGGCCAAAAAAAATGAGATTTTGAAACAATTTTGCATTCATAGAATAGTTAAGGAATTTGTCTTATCAATACAGACCACCTTTAATGTTTAAAAAGGTAACTAAGTTATTTTTTATCAAAACTTTTTTTGCAAAATTTGACTTAATACACTCGTACTGTTAATGGGTACCTATATTAAAATTGGAACAAAAATTCATCAAACGTACAGGGTAAATATCTAGCTATGACCAAAAAAAACCTTGTTTTCGAGGAAAAACAGTATTTTCATGAAAAATAATGCTTCAGGAAAGGGGTCTATTTTATGAAAAAATCTATTTTTAGTTTGACCTGTCCTGTCCTGTTTAACCAAAGTGTGTGCCTTTTTTTTCTAAAATGGATCAAAAAATTATTTTGACATTTCCTTAATTTAAAAAAAAACATGGTCAAAAGTTAGGTTGAAACTCTGTCTATTTTTTTTTAAATCTTGAAAATTTAAGGTATACTATAGTAGCCTATGGGGCAAAGAATACAAGACTGAAGTTCACATAACCAAGTTCAAGGCCAAAGGGGCATAACTCCAAATAATTGAAAGATCAAAATTTCCTACTATCAAGAAACCAAACATTTCAAGCATAGACCCCATCCCAAATTGGATCCATTTTTATTAGCTGCATATTGAGTCCTTACTACAGAGCTTCATTCTGTTCATTTGTTTGAAAGGATTTTGGATGACAAAAGAAGTGAGACATAATAAGTGACGTTGAATAGTGAAAGCAGTAAAAACATGAACAAAACCATGTACATGTATTTAGAGGTCGAGGTGAAATGAACTCGTAATTATATGAGACCCACATCCTAAGATATTCACATGCCTAATATCTAAGTTGTGGGTCAAAAATGAAGTTTTGGCCTAAACATTTTTCACTACACAAAGAGGCTATTAAAAAAAATGGAATATTTAAAATGACGAAGTCACATCATTGGAAGTTAATTGTGGATATAGCCTCTGTTGACCATCTTGTTTAGTCTCCGACACTTGTACAGAAATTTGCTTCCTTTACTTATTTTTGTCAAGTTTGTTACAACTGGCTTTAATTACATTGTAGTATTAACAGAGGGTTACATTTTTGTATGTGTTTTTTAATGATTTTTCTATCTTTTTTTTTTATCTATTTCAATGTCTTTGATTATGAATATTTAGGGTACATTTTCCCAATTCCAAGATCTATATGACGCACAGCATACTTAAATCAACATTTCATTAAAATTGTTCTAGAGATGAATAGATTTGGCATTGAGTAAAAAAGTGTGATGTATCGATCTGTGTCATGAAAACCGTTTTCTTTTATTTGTTTCCTTTATTTTGTATTAATTTAAAGTGGTTCCACTGTTAATACAAAAGAAAGTAACAAACATTTTCTTATTAAAAAAAGTTCTTTAGTACCACTGTAGAGTGGTACACCACTATGTCGATGTTCAGTCATAGTATGTCTCTTTCTGTACTGTACATATTAGATTGATCTTTATCAAATTTTATAACAAGATTCCAAACCACAAAAGGAAGGTTAGTTTTGATTGAAGGGGTTGTGGCCCAACCATTTGAAAATTTTGGGCCAAAAATAAATAATTATTTCATAGAATATAACTCCAGTAAAAGAATAATCAAGGGAACTAAGGTTATAACGGTATTCAAAAGAATGTAATCCAGGGATAAAGACCAGACATGGAAAATAAACATACACAACAAAGAACATAACGTAACTAAAATCATACATACAAAGTAACAAAAGCAAATGAGCAACTCGGACTCCACTTAAAAATGGGAGCATGGACCAGGTGCACCGGTAGGGTAAGCGTCCTGTGCTTTCCTAGAAACACCCACCGAGGTGCTCATAAAAAGTCAAGTCAGCATAGAAATGTCTATGATATTTTTTTACAATATTCTATGCCACAATGATCAGACAGGTTTTGATTTTGAGAGTCAAGACTTGAACAGTTTTGGAATAATGGGCTATTATGATTAAAACAATCATTTACAATGAGTTCAGTAAAAGTTAATGGATCAATTTGAAACCTCCAAAATCAATCCCAACATTTCTGTTTTTGGGTGTGGTACCTGGCGTGTGGGACAATGTCAAAGCAATCTATTTCCATGATTTCCTTTTTCTGAAATTATTATCCAGAAACCACTTGTTTCTTGTACCTTTGTTGCCCCTTATTCTTACTTGGCTCAAGTCAAGGGGTGCCAGCCGATTTTCCTCAGAAAAAGGGGGATGCTAGGAGATTATTTGCCATTTTTTTTTTTTTTTTTGTTAATTACACATGAAAATGACAAATTTGCCAATAAAGGGGAGGAGGGTGCCAGACCCATGTTCTCCTCCTTGGGATCCACCACTGCAAAATAGTATAACTGCATGCATGTACAAATTAATTTTTATTAGCTCAGTGAAGTTATGTAGATCCTTTTCAAAGAGTAAAATACTCAAATACTATGAAAACATGTCAAGCGCAGTGAAACCAAACAAAATAGGATTCTTATAACTTTTTTGACACTGGAGTTTTATTAATTTTCAGTGGGATACAAAGTTTTATTTTATGTACAGTGCAGATCAAAATTTTTATTATTATCATATGGTCACTTACATTTTTTATTTAAACTTTCAATAGGGTTAAAATGTTTATTTTTAAAATCTTCCAAGTCACCCCCCCCCCCAAATAAGCAAAAAATTAAGGTCGTCCCCACATCATGTTTTTGTTTTGTTTAACTTTTGGTTCGTTACGGACTTTACAGATGCTCTTGACACTTTGTGCTATAATTAAACAAGGGAACTTTAAAATAAGTGTAAACAAATAGCTAGCTCATTGTGTCTCAACACCATATTATTTTGCAAGTTTTAACAAAATGTTTCATTCACAAATTTATCGTATAAGTCTATTACAACTCAAATCTGAAGCTGCCATTCGGTCTCTTTAATTGGCGACAAGCGATGATAAGTAACGACAAGAGGCATCAGGAAGTCTAGAAAAAGCGACAAGAAGATTTCAATTGAAGGCAAAAATAGTGAAATGGACAAAAACTAGTACAAGATTTTGAATATACGTGTACAACTTCTAGCGGATATTTTTTCTTAAATGAAAATAAATGAACTATTTTATGAAAAAAAATAAATAAATAAAAATGACAATATATAATAAATGTGAAAATGGTAAATGGTGCAAAATGGGAGTAAATTGATACCAATGTTTAAAAAAAATTCTTTCCTTAATTTAACCAAGTCACTGTTTGAAAAATAAGGTACTACAATTCATAATGAAAATATATCTATATTCCTATATGTCGGATTTGATTTTATGTTTAATGTCTTGATAAAAATACGCAAACATGTTTAATGTGATATAACAAGTGAGAAAGTGGCTAAAAGTATTTTTTTTTTGGAAAACAATTTTAGAGGTAAAACGAAAAGAAAAGAGATTTTTTTCTCTAGTTTTAGATGGATACAGCAACTTGCATTCCTAAATAAACGCAATTTAAAAATGTATAATAAAACAAATTTCAATATGACATGCTCCAAAGCTCTTTAGACCACATTCATGGTAAAAAAGTGATAAACATATGACCAAGGTCATAGACTGTGTCTTTTCAAAAATATGGGGAAACTAGTCCTTTTAGAATAAAATGAATCACAGAAACTCCATGTTATCATTGTTTTGTCATGGGCTAGTCATTTTTGTTTATTATTTGAAAAGTATATATAACAGTGTATGTTCTTTTTTTTGCTAGGTCATTGATACAAGAAAGGTGTATAACTTGACATTGCAAGGTGAATGAACACAGATTTTACTTGGATACAGGTACTAAAGCTTCTGTCTTGATGTGGTGTATGGATGGGATTAGGGTAATATGTTATCTGTATGACTTATATTAATTGTTGGTTGTCAGACATGACAATCTTTGGATCATCTTGTGAATAGCAACGAAATTTAATTGTTCAGATCAATATATTTTTTATATACTCTTGTTGATAAAATGCTCACATTTATTTAATACAAATAATTTCCTACCATTTTTTCTAGATTATGTATTTCAAATAACCTTTATTACGTCTTAAACTATGTTATCTTTTAACATCAGTCATTACGAAATACCATATGGTCGACAGACAGAAATTGTGGAAGTATTTGACTTGTGGGAAAAAGGTCAAAGTTGGGTTTTGGTGAAACAGAAATTTTGGAAGTTTGTCATGTATTTAGGAGTAAAAGGTCAAATTTGGGTTTCGGTCAGACAAGCTGGAAATCTATTTGGTAAACACTGTTGCTTTATTCAATTTATTTTTTTTTTCTTTAACTAAAATATGGCGAAAAAAATTGAACGACCTATTATTCATTCCATTTGTTTTCTGGTTCAAATATTTTATTCAACTCTCATACTTTCTATTTATTCTACTGTTTTTTTTTTGTTTTGTTTTTTTGTTTGTTTGTTTGTTTTTGTTTGTTTGTTTTTTTTTTTGCCCTTAAATGGAAACAAGGACTTCTTAGCGCTATTTCACTGTTTCTTGTCGTGTTTCCTAAACTTTTTGACTCTTCTTGTCACCTCTTGTCCCCAAGTAGTGAGACCCGAAGAGACCGTAATTTTTTTGAAGTCGGACTCCGTCAATCTGACAGGTCCAGGACAGCTGCTAACTTGATTCCCTGTCTGTAAGTTAATGTTGATACAAAGATTTAAGATTTGATATATAGCGGCTGTAGCAAATTAAGCCATGACTTCCACATTAAGGTAAAATCAGTACTTAGATTACCTAATGTTGGGTCATTAAGAATTGTTTTTAAGGTCTAAACTCATTTGAAAGGTAATAAAACACAACTGGAAACTAAACTAATCTATGTAACTGATTTTAAGAGAATTGTCTCCTTGGGCTTGACTATCAATCTAAATATCTAATTCTCTCTTTACATTACAGAAAAAATGGCATCTGAAAGCTGCAGCATCTGCTTGTTACTAGAAAAGACCAGCACTCCTGAAGTATGGTGTCCACAATGTGAGGATTCCCTCTGTTCAACATGTAGTGAGCACCACAGAGTACAAAAGGGAACAAGGGACCACAGCACCATATCTTATGAAGATGACCTAAAGTTACCATCTTTTACCCACAAAATTCAACTCGACTGCGAAGAACACAAAGAAAGATATCGATATTACTGTAGGTCTCATGATTGTGTTGTCTGTTATAAATGTTGCAATCTCATAAAAATGTGAAGACACTCTACCTATAGACGATGTCATCAAAAAAGTAAAATCTTCAGCCTTGTTCGAAGATGTTTGGATATCATTAAAAATGACTCATCAAACTTTTTTGACAGCGATCACTGAAAGAGAGAAAAATGTGAAAATACTGAAAACTAAGAAGGAAGAATTATCATCAAATGTGAAAAAAAGAACACAAAATCTTATTGACCAATTAAAGAAACTAGAAACAAAACACTATCACAGTTAGAGTCAGTTGTGAATGAAAATATAAATGAAATCAAAGCCACCACAAAAATCTTGGAATCAAATAAAAGAAAACTTGGTGAATTATTGGAACGGGAGGAACTCATTAAGAAATATGCATCAAATTTCCAAACATTCATTGCAACAAAACAAATGGAGAGAGAAGTTCAAGAATCAGAAGAAATCTTACACAAATTATCCGAAAAAGGATCCATGGATAATACAGACATAGAAATGAATGAAAACATCACAGCAGACGACCCAATTTTTGGAATAAAAACTCTGTGTGACATTAAAGTATCAAAAGAAAAAAATACAACATCCATGGACATAATCAAACCAAACATAGGTCAGGCAGAGGTGAAGACAGGATTCCACAGACAACTGACACTTAAACAACAGTTTACAATAGATCAAGGTTGGTGTTATGGTTGTTGTACGCTGTCTAATGGACTCCTGGTGTTGACTGATTGGTCCAATGGTGTAGTAAACATACTACACAGTAATGTTCAACATAGCTGCGAAACGTAGCTCTAACTAATTTTTGTATTTTCTTAACGTTAGAGCTACGATTTTGGCTGTTAAAAAATGCGATTTCAGCGACCTTGATTTTGTCGCACCTATTTTCAAGTCGTTTCGTGGCTATCGGCTTTGCAGGGGGTTAAAACATATTTATTTCGTTTCGTTAAACATTTTTCTACCACCTTACCTTATTAAGCATATATGAATATTCATATCTTTCTTATTGTAGCTCGAAATAACAGATAATACTTAGAATCGGCCTCCTTGCCGCCATCTTGGTTTAAGCGAGATCCCGTTTTTCGCTCACGTGACGAATAAAAATAGACCGCATTCCGACAAAACACATGTTATTGTTTACAACTAAGACACCGCCGGTTTTTTATTGCAATCGTGGTTTTTAACGGCCTTTTCTCGTATTTACAATAAAAATATAATTATATACGGCCATATTTCATCAATTTGATGAAAATAAGTTGTAGTTTCATTCATAAAAAAGAAAAAAAATGTATCTTGCATGTAATTCACCCCCTCTTTATTGTCATGACATTGTGTCTATTATGGATATGGATTCCAAAAGGGTCAAAACTTGGTACAGTGATAAATTTAAAAATGATTTTAAGGTAGAACTGAAAGAAGCTAATGTAATTTCAAAAGTTCTTAATGGAGAAAGCTGTGTTGGAATTTTTCCAACAGGGTTTGGTAAAAGCATTTGCTTTTATTTGTTGCCTTGTTTTTTAATGACCTTCAACGTTCAACAACAAAAAATGCATAGTTATTTCGCCACTGAAGGGTTTGATGCTCGATCAAATAGCCAAAGTTACAAGTTTTGGGTTGAAAGCGACAGGAATCATGACCAAGAAAGACATGGATGCAACATCAATTGAAGATTAAGATTTTGATCAATATCTTAAGTATGCCATAATAGAAAAAAGTCTATGAGTCTAAATTTTTCATTTCTCTAACTAGGATTTTTTTCTTAACAAAGAAACAAATAGTTGTTATTTATTGTAGTCATGAATATCATGATTACATGTATGTATTCTTTTGAATGACTCTTTAACAAAAAAAAAATTAAAAAGAAACTGTAATAAAAAATGTACTATATTTTATTTTTATCCATGATTTGAATTGATTTACAAAATATTTCACCTTCAACTTCTGCATCATGTGATCTCCTTGTACATGTAATAAGGCTTCGTTGCTTTGACAGTAAAATTATTTTAATACATTTCTTTATGTACATGTATAATTTTTCTGAACATTTTTTTCTTGAGATGTAAAATATTTTTGAATATTGACTTAACTGGAAATTATCTTCACTTATTTTAATCACATTGAGATTTCTTCAGTACTTGCCATGTGTACAGCTGTACATGTAAATTTCTTCAGTACACATGTGTTTATTTTTTTTTTTGTCACTTGTAAATATACATGTACATGTATACGTGTATTGTTTTCTGTTATGTCATGTACATGTACTTACAGAATGGAATCGGGAAATTTTGAAAGGGGTCCTATGGGATTCAGGCTAGTATTTGCTCATCTTTTGACAGAAAATACAATTTTCAATCAAATGGGGGGGTGGGGCGGGGGCGAACTTCCTGAACCCCTGAATCTGCCACTGTGCTTAGGGTAACATTTATATTTTATAATTGTTGTAAATTAGTTCAGATTTAATGAAGGACAATTTAATAGGAAATCTCAAGTGAAACAAGGAACAAGATCAGTTAGAATTTTTCTGTGATGAACTAACCCAGTTAGCATTTTTCCGACGCAGTCGTTATAGGTTCGCTTTTTACCCTTTGACCTTAAAGACGCTCTTCTATGGAAACGCAAGTCACCAGTTCAAAATTCTGTTTCCAGATTGACCAAATACTGATAACTTAGTAGGGTTCGAAAAAGGAAATTGAAATTGTGTGCCATGCTTATTTCCTGATGAAAATGGTAAGTAAAAAGAACAAATTTTACTGTGCCGGCTATCTTTTTATAAAGATAGTACTTGTTTTTTTTTTCTTACTAACAAGGCCTTGCCATTTTAAATTACATGTACATGTATTTTAATGGTTGAATGATTTGTAATTTTACTCCTGGTGGACTAAGACAATGTTATTTATAAAGATTCGGTGGAAGTGGATTTTAAACACTTGGTGAATTGGGATTTTTCCATATGGAAGAGGCCAACATGATTTATCATGATCAATTTGGATATTAACATGATTAATTTCTAATTAATTTCCATCCAAGATGTGACACATTTTAATATAACATGTGAAATATGAATTCATCATAGGGACAAAGTCAACATGGACTTTTTTAAGACTGGATATATTTCAATAGACTTTGCTAATTCATGGAGTTGTCTTTTATGTACTCAGCCAATATGGATTTTCGCATGAAAGGCTAGACTATTTGCATTTTTGTTACGATAGACAAAGTCAAGTGAGATTTTTTTATATGTTGAACTTACATGTAGCTAACGAAGGTTTTTCATCTGTACATGTATTAAACATTGTTTCTTGATTATTTGTTTCAACTTAAAGTACACTTAAACACATCGAATAGTGAAATTAATGACGTAGTGTTTATTTGTAAATATTAGGAATCACCATATCTCTCAGTTTGTCTGTCTGTCTGTTTATCTGCTCACATATCTTGTTTTATATTTTTACACTCCACCACTTGAAAAGAGGTAGATAAAAGTACATGTATTTAGTAATCATGGTGTTTGTTCGTCCTTATTACATGAAGCCATTGTGCACCTCCTATTTTGTTTTTCCATCTGAATGTCTTTTGGAGTTTTGGGGATGGGTTGGGAGGATATCATCAAGTGAAGTCTGCTCACAGTTTTTTTTTCTAGTACAAGTACATGTACATTAAATTCATTTAAAGCAGTGGTATTCTCTTAATGAGCTTGCTTAAAGTATTTCTAGTTATATCTCTCTCAGAATTATGTAATGCATGTATTAAGTGTCAGTCTCTGTAAGGGTTAGGCAGTTGTAGGCAGACTACATGTATTTGCATTCAGATTCAAAGAAAAAAGTCAAGATTGTTCATATCATTTTGGTAACATGAGTTATAGGTAATCATATTGAAATGCACATAAAATGAACATTTCAACGGCAATGAATTCTGTCAAAAAATCTGATTTTTCTAACATTCTCTTAAAAAAAATTTCTGAACAAATCCAGTGATGCAGAGATCAAATTATGGTATTATCATATAGAGAGAGTATCCTTGTGTGAAATTATATTGTCAGATTGGGGGGGTTTTGACATCCATTTTGCCTGATTCTTACAAAAACTTACACTTATATATTAAGTTCAAAAAACAGATACAAACCATTAATTTAAATTCTACATGTAAGTAATTTTTTAAGTACATTGTATTACATTGTAGTTTTAAGGGAGATAATCCATTTTGTTTCCAATCCATATCAATGCTATGTATCATTCATCATTAGTAGGATTTTGTTTATGAGAACAAAAAAAAACTTTAAATCATCAAGATTTTTTTCATTTTGGGGACTTACATGTGTGTTGTTGTTTTATTTTTTATTTTTTAATTAATTTCTTTTTTGGAGACTTTATTACAATATTACAACATTTACCACTTAATTTTTTTGTATGTAACTTTTGCGCAAAAGAGGTTTAAGTTTTAAAGTCACAATGATAATAACTTAACAATATGACTATTTTGATCATGTGTCAATTAAATTTTCTTTCAATTCAAAATTACTGTGAAACATTATAAATCAAGCCATTGTACTCCCGAATAATTAGCCTGATTTTAAGAGAAGAGTTATTGCTCTTGAATTTTCCCAGTACCCAGAAATTCACTTATAATTCAAGAAAATCTGATAATTTTTTGTGTAATTTGTCTTTTAATATTATACAAACTGCAGATGTAAAAATATTAAAAAGTATTATACGAAAATTATTTTGTTTGCCTTCAGGAGCTAGTTGTAATGTCCTCCGTCGCCAGGAAGTCTGAGTGATCATAGGATCACTTTTTAGCTCATCTGGCCGAAGGCTGTGTGAGCTATTACCACCACTTGGCGGCTGTCGTCGTCCGTTAACAATTTTTTCAAAAATCTTCTTCTCTGAAACTACTGAGAGGAATTATATGAAAATTTCCACAGATGTCCCTTAGGGTATCTTGCACAGAAGTTGTGTTTAGATTTTTGGTCCATCAGAAAACATGGCTGCCGTTACTAAAAATAGAACATAGAGATCAGACTATTTTTTTTGCATATATCTCCATAACCGTTAGGTTAAGCCAAATTCTGACAGGGTAAAAGTGTTCAGCGTGATGAGATCTATTTGTGGTCAAATTGTCTTCCTAATCTGTCCAGCCATTTAGGAGTTGCTGCCCTTTTCCGACCTTTTTTTTTATTGCTATTTTTAATACTACATGTATTTCTTTCAAAAATCTTCTCCTCTGACCCTACTTGACCAATTGGAATCATACTTGGTGTGAATGTTTCTTGGCATATCCTGCACTTTTATCTGTTCAGTCATGTATTGATCCTTAATATGATAAGGCCCACCAAAGTCTTCTTGGGTCAAAATTATTAGTAAACTTCTTGTTAAATTTATTGCGATTGAAAGACAAAATTAAACAAGGTGAGCGATTCCGGCTCCTGGGAGCCTCTTGTTAAGAATTGATTGTTTTTAACTTTTCTGCAACCCCCCAGATAGCAGAAATTACAGACAGGGATAATTAGTTTATGGTTCAAGGAAAGGCTAAAAAATGTGTGTTCACTGTAACCTGACATACTCTATTTGTCGCCAACCCTGAACTTTTTATCAGGAGGATTTTAATTTCTGGAAATATTGTCTTTGATCCGTAACCGTTTCCGCAATTATTGTACTAAATGGAAATTAAAAAAAATGGCCAGGCGACTGACCCTATTTTTTTTTCAGGATGTGATCGTAAACGCATTTTTTAGCTCAGATGGCCGAAGGCCAAATGAGCTATTATCATCACATGGTGTCCGTCGTCGTTGTTAACAAGTTATCAAAATTCTTCTCCTCTGACACTACTTGATTAATTGGAACCCAACTTGTTATGAATGTTCCTTGGGGTATCCTGCATAGAACTGATTTGGGGAAATTTGATCCGTCGAAAGACTTGGCCGCTGTTACTAAAATAGAACATAGAGGTCAGACAGTAGTTTTTCGTATATATCTCCAAAACTGTTGGGTTTGGCCAAATTCTGACACGTGATAAAAGTGTTCAGCATGATGAGATCTATCAGTGGTCAAATTTTCATTTTAATCTTTTAAGCCATGTTGGAGTTATTGCCCCTTTTCGACGTTTTCTTTTTTCTATATTTAATGTTATTTCTTTCAAAAATCTTCTCCTCTGACACTACTAGACCAATTGGAACCAAAGTTGTCATGAACGACCCTTTGGGTATCCTGCATAGAACTGATGTGGGTATTTTTTATCTGTCGAAAAACATGGCCGCCGTTACTAAAAATAGAACATAGGGGTCAGACAGAAGTTTTTCTCATATATCCCCAAAACCGTTAGGTTTAGCAAAGTTATTTCTTAGCTGAAATGACCCTTATTATAAGGCCTTCAAAAGTCTTCAGGGATTGACAGGTAACTCCTTGTAAGAGTTATTGTCTATGAAAGATGAATAATGTTGATTTTTGTATATTTTTTTACAGTTTTCAGCCAATGTCTTAAAAATATGATCCTTATGATTGTCCTACCAAAGTCTTTTGAGTCAAAATTGTTGGACAACTCCTTGTTAAATTTATTGCCCTTGAAAGACAAACTTTAACCAGGTGAGTGATTCAAGTCCTGAGAGCCTCTCGCTTTTTGCATTATCTCTTTGAAGTCAATGATTCATTTAATGATAGATGGTACTTCCATGAGCTAGCACAATGAATAGTTTTGTGTGATGATAGGATAAAGTATCAAGCCAGTTCTTAATTACTGCCCAGTACACCAAATGGAAGTTTGTTTTTTGACCATTTTCTGTAGGCTTTCCCATAAGTGGCTAATTTTGCGCATTTCCAACACAATGGTATGATGCCACGTTATGTCTGCTTGGCTTTAATTCTAGTATCCAGAAAAGGACTGTTTAAGTGTGGTCTTGTTGATGTTTTCTTAAGATGTGTCCAATCCATCTCTACCATCTGATGATCATGTCTTCCTGCTTGTATCTACTAAAGAGGTTCTTATTAAAGCAGGTTCCCTTCAATTTATCTAGTACAACAACATTTTACACTAGAAAAGTATGATTAACTGCTATCAATCAATCAATTAGTTGTTCTGTCCCCAATGACATCATTACAGAGGATCCACAAATACAAATTACAGAAGGGAACAAACAAAAACATTTTAAGATTCTAACAGGAGTGGATCCAGATAGGTTAAAACAAAGTTGAGGTCGTATCATGCTATTGTCAGTTTCGTCATTGTCGTAGTCCATTGATATTTCTCCTCTGGACAATAACTTGAGAGAATAAGTGTACATGTCTTTATGTAACTAAACCACAAATGAAAGCCCAGGATTGATTTTAGGGGTTCTAATTTGAACTGATTACGAATGAGGGATCAGAAACAAACATTTTCCTGTTTTGCAAATAATAGCTTGAGTAAAGGTGAATGGAAAAGAAAGGCTTGGATTGATTATGGGGGTTGTGCTTATTGAAAAATAAAGGATCATAGCTGATTTTGGTCAAGTTCTTTTCCTGTCTTAATTGTCTAATTGAATTAAAAATTGAAATCTGTATCAAACTTGAATGGTGTGAGAAAACTTGACCCAACTCTGCAAGGTTAAAACTGCAGTCTTATTAAGCCTGGCCCTGTGAGGCATTTCATTTGTTTGTTGTGGAAGTAAGGCACATACCATTTTCTTCTTAAAAGATGGGGGCTCCGATTTTAGGTTTAGTTAGAAACTTCTTTTACCCAAGCCTCAAAATAAATTTTATTTGAATATCTGTATCATTAAGTGATGGGGGAAGTATTGAATCAAATTTGTTTTATCAATCAATGACTGAGGAAAAATTGTTTTGGCTGAAATTTGGAATAATCTTTGTTTTTTAACAAATCGTGCCCCCCTCCCCCCCCCCTCAGTATAAAAATAGTCTGTTACTAACAATTTGTACAATGAACATAATGCAAGGAAACGTACTAATCCAAGAAGACAACATTTAAATTATAAAAAAAAAGATGGGACGTGTTCTTACCCCTTTAACCCACATCGACCAAACTTGCCACTAATAAACTGGAGAAAACTTTGTTTAATTCGTTAAAGTTATAAACACCATAAATAATAAGTAGAAAAAAAACATACCGGTACACAAAATGATAAATAAAACAAGAAATACTTGGAGTAAGACCCCCACTTCAAAGGCAGTTGAATTTGTAGTCTGTAAGTTCAACTTTCTCCCTTTACAATCCTCTGACGGTAACTTTATATTCACAACTATATATGATGCCCAACCTTCCTATGAAGTTTCATCAAAATCACTTGAGTGGTATAGGAGGAGTTGCGCTTATGAGGTTTTAACATTTCAACACTTCAGTTGAATTATCTCCCCTCGGAGTCTCCTGACAGTAACTATACAATGTATTTCTAATACTTTATGCACATCTAAATATGTTGCAAAACTTTCATATAAAGTTTCATCAAAATCCTTTGAGTTGTTAAAATAGAAGATGCACTTAAAATTTATAGACATGAAAATATTTGATTTGGACTATCTCCCTTTATAGTCCCCATGACCTTATAAATATTCCTACATACAATGTACATGTGTGATGCCAATTGCAAGCTTCCTATAAAGTAGGAAAATAAAAGTAAAGGGTTTTATGTTGAGTAAGTTTTTATTTATCATCAATTTCATGATTATCGTCTGAATATAGCTGAAATATTGCTGCTCGGACGTTAAACCCAAACAAACAAACAATTAGTGCACGCACATTTTTTTCAGCTGAAGTAAAAATGTTTATCACATGTTTTATTGAAAAAAAAACATTGATATTGCATATGTAATAAAAGCATTATTTGCTCCGAAGGAAATAACATATCAGGATCGATGGCAGATAATATGTTAATATCATCACTTTCGTGTGCTATACTGACGTCACTTCAGAACAACTGTTCAAAACTTTTCCTGTCTATTGGCGACATCATAGTCTACTCTGCTGTCATAATGGAGAATGATTCTGCTATAAACACAAAGAAAAGTCAAATGCTGCAAAAACATAATCAAAATAATATACCCCACAATTCAGCCGCTAGTCATGTATGATTTTTCCTTCTTAAAAGAAATGATGAACAATTCATTACTGCTATAAAAATATGTGATAAACAAATCTATGGCCTTTTTAATATTGCCCTCGTGATTAGCCCTTGGGTGATATCGTCCCTCATGACTTGCCTATATCAGAATTTCATGCTGATAACATGGGCAATATTAGAAGTCAGAGTTATGGAGTCAAAACATTTTGTTTCTTGCCGGTTTATAATTTTTTTCTCCAAATTATCCCAGCCTCCCCCCTTCAGTATAAATATATATGGTCAGCGCCTCATCTGATTATCGTGTGGGACCTGAGCTTACCTTTTTTTAAAGAAGCCTCCAATAATAATATGATAGGAAAAATGTTAATTTGAGAGAAGCTTATAGTCTAAGGGAGATAATCCAAAAACTTAAATAAACCAACATATTTAAAGCGAAAGTCACAGCACAAAACTTAGATAATTCATATACAGTCTAAATCGGACACTTTTTTAAAGATCTTTATATCAGTGTAAATGTATATTTTGGAACCTTAGAAAACCAACTACCTACACAAGTCTGAACCAAGTCAATTTTAAATTTGAAAGATTTAGGTTTAGACGGGTTTCACAGTATGTAATTCATATAAAATGTTTGTTTGTTTGTTGGGTTTTAACGTCCGAGCAGCCATATTTCAGCTATATTCAGACAATGAACATGAAATTGATGATAAAATGAACATGAAATGATGACGAAATGAAAAAAGGAAGGGACACAAGGACAATGGGGTCAACAAATTTTGATTGCCACTGGAAATAGGGAGAGATGGGTAGGGTCGGGCAATTTAGCCTCCTGTGGCGGAGCCCTATGGTTCCTACTCCGGGAGAATACCACAGTAGGGTTCTTTAACGTGCGAGGAACTTGGCATCTTTCCGAACACGGTGCACCACTATGGCTTGCGGTCAGGTTTTCCGTATTATAGTCTGACAACCCCAGCATGTAACACGCCAGGGGTACCCCATTCCACCACCTGGGGCACACATCCCAGTTGCTCTGTGGGCAGAGCGCCCTAGCCCCCGGCTAGGGTTCTGAGCACTATTTAGTCGCCTTTTACGACAAGCTTAGCGCTGCTGCAGGCCTATTCTTTTAACACCCGGACCTGCACGGGCGCATATAAAATGACGTACTTAGATAAGTAAATATAGTGACATTCAACGGTTAGTTCGGTCTATGCCTTTAGTCATTATCCCAAAGCATGAGGTTAGTAAAGAGAAAAATCTGAGATTTCAGTTGCATTCGTATAAAAAAAATAATAATATTGACTGTTCGGACTAGTAGCTGAAAGTGTTGACAAAAACTGCATTTAGTAGGTAGCACTGTTTGTGTGTAAAATGCGGATTGAAATGTCAGTTGCCATATATCAAATAGAATAAACCCTACAGATTTGGAGAG
Source organism: Perna viridis (assembly GCA_037379345.1). Classification (NCBI taxonomy): domain Eukaryota; kingdom Metazoa; phylum Mollusca; class Bivalvia; order Mytilida; family Mytilidae; genus Perna; species Perna viridis. The sequence continues at coordinate 20,524,558 of CM074523.1, forward strand.
CATATATCACTTCAGAGTTTATTCTAAAATTAAAAAAACTTGAATATCAGAAGTTTATCACAATGATCCCAAGTGGTTATACTCTACCAAAAAAGAAGGTGGTCGTCAGAAAGGGGGGGTCTAAATAGATTCTGTAACACTAAAGAAGTCGGCCTGGTTTGTATAAAATGTGTATCTAAATCAATTTTGGAAGAATGAAGAGAACAAATATTTGTGAAAGGTCCTCAGTGATGATGAAATGCCATCAACCCAAATAGCCCCATGCACATAGTACTGAAAGATGATATATACACAGTCAAGATGAACATGGAACAATTGCAATGAAAGCTGACTAAGATTTCATCTGACACATTCTTCCAAACCACAGGAGAGACAGATGTCCTGAATTAGAACAAGAATAAAAATGTTGTACTAATACAAGCATAAAATCTGTAACCAGTGAACTAATGACTTTTATATTTAACAAAGAACACCGAAAACACAGACAGACAGACTGACTTTCAAACCACTTTATACACTTGACTAATTAACCAGAGGGAAAAAACCTACCTCAAAACCTAACATGCAACAGACAGACTGACAGGAAATCACTATATATTCAATTGACTAATCAAACAGAGGTAAAACAAACACCTCCAAAACTAATGTGTGACAGACCGACAGACAGACAGAGTGACATGAGATCACTTTCTACACTTGACTAATCAACCCAAGATAAAATAAAACTACCACCAAGCCTAACGTGTGACAGACATACAGACAGACAGAAAAGCTACCTCCAAGACTAAAACATGAGAGATAGACAAACTGACATGAAATCACTATACACACTTGACTAATTAACCCGAAATATAAAAGCTACCTCCAAAGCTAACGTATCTCAGGCAGACAGACAGACAGACTGACACGATATCACTATATACATTTGACTAATTAACCAGACTTATAAAAGAGACTCACAAGAGCCTGAATAACTCACCTGTTCAGTATTGAAAGTATTGCCAAATTCAATTCAGGGGATACCAATCCATGAAATATAAAGAGATTTTTCTCAAATTTGCACCAAAGATAGATCTTATTATGCTAAACGTGTAACAATTTACATGTACAATAATCATCAAACTGTTATTGTCTCCTACAAAAAAAGGATAAAACCTTGGTAAAATATTGTCATTATTGAATCTTCACGGGCACAACGTGGGTTATTCTAAAATTTGCACCATTGATGGATCTGGTCTTTGCATTGTTCAAACAGTTGGAATTGTCATGCAAGCTGTTAAATTTATTTGAGAGAAGTCTGTAAAAGTTGCATAAGAAAATAACCAAAACAAAAAAAATAAAAAATAAAATAAAATAAAATAAAATAAAAAACGGAACAAATCTGTAAAAAGGGGCAATAACTCATAAATCTATAATTCAATCAACTTGAAATTTTAAAGTTAGAAGAGCCCAAGTGAAAATCGCAAAATCTATGCCTGTGAACAATTTCAGTATAATGCAATTATTCAACAACTTGCATACAGAACAAGAACCCCACAAATAATTTCAGAGAGCTGTGTGCTGAAATATCAAAGTTGCAGGTTAAAACCAGCCAATGTTTTCAAATGACACTTCACAGGGTGTTCCTTGTGAACAAAGCTTTTCAATAAAGAGCTTTGTAGAACACAGCATGATATAGTTAGTGAACCCTTAACAATTATGTCCACTAAAATACTAACAAGAAGAGAAAAGTACTATTCCTTTTATTAATGTATCAATTAGGGTACAGAAAAATAAAATATGGATTCAAAAACCCTAACTTGAATCTTGAAGCGATCTTAATTTTCAAACAAAACCAACAAAACAACAAAAATGACAAAGTCATAAAGTATGATAAACCCGATCAGTGATATTTACCATAAAGTATGATAAACCCGATCAGTGATATTTACCATAAAGTATGATAAACCCGATCAGAAAGCTTTTAAAGCAGAAACATAGAAATTATCTGGCCAGCAAACTCAACATCATGTAAATTCTTAATTAAATGATAGAAAAAGAAAATAAAATCTTCAAGTCTTTTAACTATGAATGCATGTTTTTATGATAGGGGAAATTAAATTATGAAAATTTGAAATAAAATATGTGTATAAAAAACTCTATTGTTTATTATTGGATTTCTTTGTTATGTTTACGGGATTGAAGATTCTTCTATCTACCAATCAAGGGAAGTCATATATAACCGCCGGAAATAGTTCATTTGATCCCTCTATCCTCTTATGTCATATACAAGTACTAGAATGTCCTCATATAGCTTCCATGAACGATCAAACTTCCGATTTGAAAAACTGTCCGCAATTAGACGATTCACGAATTTCCCCTATATGTAAATTGTTTTGCGTAAGTTTTACGTTTTTACCATGAATGTTTCGCATTAATTTGTAAAAATCAGTTCAAAAAGGTCTTTGTCCCTTGTTAAAATGGAAATAAAGACACTGAATATAAATTTACACAAATGTACCATCTAAGGACTACTAGCAGTTAACTGACATGCCAGCTCCAGACCAGTTTAAAACATACTTATAAAAATATCTGTGTGCGTTCAAATAGACTATGCAACACACATAGGTCAGTTTAATATATTTTAATTTGAAAAAAAAACAACAAAAATACATGTTAACTCGTATATTACACCGATAGGCTATCGTGAAATTAATCGAAAAATAAATCATTTAAATTTTGGATTATATGTGATTCGGTAAATGATATGGTCTAAAATTTGAATGATGAAATTTTCCCGTATTTATCATCAAACATATTTTATATTAACATCAACCGGGTTATACGAGCCATAGTTTGTAAGTCAACTCCTGAAAAAGCAACGCCACTTCATCCAAAAAAAAGTACAAACAAATTGTTTAAAATGACCAAGATTTGTGTAAGGTCCGGACAAAAATGAATTACACACGGGTCTTATCTACTTACAGCATGTATCAAACTATTGGAAGTAAAACATTTGCCTTTTAACTGAGAGATGATGTAGCCCAATAATTCATACTTTCCATATTTAATTGAATATAACAATATTGTTAACTCACCTCAGATCTATTTTCAACTTGTTTATCAACCATATTTGCAATAACCACCGCTTTGGAAGCAACAAGTTTATACCCATGCAGGTGATAATCCTGTCTAATAATCCTATGTTTTTTTTTATATAATAAAAGCTTACCTGTATGGTATGGTATAAAAAGACTAAAAAAACTTACGTGTATACTAGAATGGTATAAAGAGACTAAAAAAAACGTGTATAGTAGGTAATAGGTATTTAAAAAATGCTATCTTTGTATAAGGGAAAATACTTTCAACAAACGAAAAAGAAGCAATTTACAAGATCGCCTATCTGAACCAAAGAATGATATGGCCCACTCGTGCCCAGACTGAATGTGCTCCAATGCGCCATTTTCGGCACTGAAGTGTCACTTGCGCATGGCGTGTGGCCTTCCCAACCCTTGTTATAAAGAGACTAATTTTGTGGATGTCTAGTGAGTGACTGACATATAATGATCAAACTCTTGTGTGTTCAGGAATTGAATGTTCTAAATTTTGTTAACGAGATGAGTGACTGACATTGAAAAGTTAAAATCTTGGGGCTTCTCAACAAGATGAGAGACTGACTCTTGGTGCTTGTTTAAAACAAGATGAGTGACTGATTTTAAAAAAGTCAACATCTTAAATTTGGTGCTTAATTCAAGGCTTTTGTCGTATTAGGGGGTGGGTGTTCATACCGGAGATGCAAAGATCAAAGTGGCACGGCTTCTTTATCTTTTTGTATTTTTGAAATGTTTCAGTTATTTTTGTTTTGTTTTTTTTCTGATGCTTGTGTCACTGTTTTTTTTTTAAATCCATTGAGTGGCATGGGGCATTGGGCATCAACTTTAAATCATCATAATTTTTCATTTTTTAAGATAATTGAAAAATTGTGTTGGTTCCCATCACTCTTTTTATCCACGGAATTTTTTAATAAATCATATACACTGCGTTACATGTAAAATCCTGACATAACAATGTCATAAAAGAAATTGACACAAAATCAAATAGTCCTTAAGATCAATTTATATTCTATTATATAAATCCTTGATTCGTCAACAATTCAACAACCAAAACGCGTTTGGGGGGATTCACGACACGTTACGAAAATAGTGTGGATCGAATTAGTAAAAGGGACGAGATTGAGGGTTCAGTTGGACATTTTAACTTCCGGCACAATAAAATATAGTTCCAACATTATTTAGTTATTTCGATATATTATGGCTCTTTTCATACAGAATTTTGATTTTTATGATTAAAAGTGCATTATTTTTTTTTTTGAAGAGAGATACCGGAAAATTATATGTGATTTTAAATAAATTTTGAAGCCTCCATCATAAATTCTTCCGCCACTCTCTTTTCCATGTGGTAGTCATAATGGTAGGTAGCATACCATGTGGGTTTCAGTTAAAATGTCTTTTGGTAGATTAAACAGACACTTGATTTAATAACAGAGCAATTGCTTCGAGTTGCATATCTATTTCTCTTATTAACGTTAATGATTTTGGCGAAGCGAATGCCTAAATGATAAGTTGTCGCCTATTTCCACCAACGCAGTGTCACACTTTATTGTTGGCTTGCACTTGGACAAGTGATTTTTCCAAGGCATCATAACCTTGTCAACTCTGTTATGTTTACTTAACAAGTACAATTTCGAACCAGTATGTTGATTTGAAAACTTGTTAAAGCTGCTGTAGCTGCCAAATTTGTTCAGTTCTGATTCTGTACTCCTGCAGTGCTAGAGGTTGTTTGGCAAGCTATTTTCCATCCTAACCTCTAGCATCTGGCATGTTGAAAGCCACAGCAAATTTGAATTTTGCGAATGTGTTTGAAAATATTTTAAGTCTTATTTATATTAAAGAAGTTTAACCTACCGGAAATCAAGCAATCCTAAATGTTTATTAAATACATGTACCTAGAATACATTTGTAATGAAGACAGTTGTCAGTGACCAGCCATTTTGAATTAAGTCACTAATTTTATTGTGTACAATATATTTCTGACAAATTGAACTTTAACTTTGTAAGGTAATTCATTGGTTAATTTAATATGTTTGTTTCACAAATTTTAAAATCCGTAAATTTATTAACTGGAATTACACATGCACATGTACAAAAAGCTAAAAACCAAAGTTGAAGTTCATTTAAAGCTGCATTAGCTGTCATTTTTGTAAATTTTTTTTTCTTTTGAAATAAACCTTAACTTTGAATTGTTTCTACTAAATTGTACTTTTCTTGTACAATTTCATTTGTTATCAACATATAAAATGCATTAAATACATGAAATAGGTGTCTATATATTGTCTTGTAAGACAAAAATTCGATCTAGATAAGTTCGTATGCATGTGACTTCTGGTGACCTTAATCCGCGCATGGTTATTTGGGTCATCAAATATTCCTAGTCAGTTGCTTGTATGTCACAAGAGGACATAGAAACTAGGGATAATTTTCATTCTCACTCGACTAGCGTGAAATTGAAAATTATCGTATAGCAAGATCAAAGGGATTTTAAATAAAATAGTGATAAAATATTTTATCGCATTGAATGATTGATATGAACTTGATGTCTTAAGGACATATATTCTAATAAATAATAAACAAATAAGACAAGTTTAATAGTGTAATTCCATTTTCTATACTTGCTAATGAGTAAGTACAGTGAAAGAAATCAGCAGTAGACCTATGGACCGAGTCTGTGTAAAATCAAGCAGGTCTATGATGATATTGGCTCAATTCCCTTTGAAATGTACAGTGCTGTCTACATAAAATTATGATAGGTCTATGTTATAAGTAACTGTAATTGAATATAGTAAGTGATCAGGTTGTCATTGAGAACTTGTTTCTTATAATAACAAATTCTTAAAATGTAAGAATGGTCTGCGCCTTCATGTGGTCTCTTCCTGAAAAAGAAAAAAAGATATTTTATGTAAATCAACTCTGACGTAATGATGAGTACACTTGTAATTGATACAAAGTTTACATGTAAATGTACAGTATTTAGTGGGATTATTTTCAAATAATTGATAGCTATAATTTATATTGATAAATGAATGACTGCATCTTGATATGGCAGTCTATTATTTAATAAATTTCCCTGATTTTTGTTTACAAGTGATTATAGTTAGCTTAATTATATTTATTTTTGCCTTATCAAAACAAAGTGTCACTTCAAACACACACGCACTCGTACAACTGTGATCCAAGCTGAACCTACCAATAATTTTCTTTTAAAACCATTGAAATCACTGTAAGAGTCTCACATTGAGTAAATAAATGATCGTCCTTTGAAATTGAACTCAGTAAGTTGAATATGTTGCATTCAAATACGTTCTGCACAATAGAAGCGTTCGTTTAAACACACAATGGGAGCATTCGTTTTAACGCATGATCAGAGGTGTTTTCATTTTCAATTTCACCAACATTTCTACAAAAGTTGGCCGATCAATAGGATTTATGATTTGCACATTTGAAGCTATGGTTCCCCGATGTTAGAAACAAAAATTAATTTCTTCATTAAATCTTAGACTTAAACAAGATCTATAGAGGGCTTGAAGGAAATGGTTAATTGTTATAGTGTCAGGCTCTCAGAAGACTTGATCAGAACAGGAAGCATGGCTTCCAAGTGAAAGGGGGTTGTGATACAAATAATAGCGATGTTTCTACCGAGAAGAAAAGTAAATCTGGATTACAAAAGTACCGTGTTTCTTATAAGGAAGCTTTCCGTTGTGTAGGACCATCGAAGAAGGGACTCTCAAGGAGTGTGCTGTATTTGTGCCACATTATATCACAATATGTTAATTTCAAGAATGATTGTGTTACATTCAAACATTTTTCTTTCACGGCTTGAGTCCGTCGGTCTTCTTTCCATTGATTAACCACTTTCACTTTGCAATCAGATTATTGTTTTAAGAATCGACCCTTACAGCAACTGCACGGATTAAGGTCACCAGAAGTTACGTGCATACAAAATTATCTAGGTTGACTTTTTGTCTTGCAAGACGATAAATGTATTGATACCTATTTGATGCATTTTATTTTGGATATCGAATGACATACAGGAAAAGTGCAATTTAGTAGAAGTAACTCAAAGTTCAGGCATATTTCAACAATGACAAAAATTAATGAAAATGACAGCTAATGCAGCTTTAAATAGTTGCAAGTAAAGAATCATTTTATTGGTACAGTATACAATTAGAGAAGGGCTACATAGTACTTCTGTGCGTGTAGCACTCAGAATTATGCTAAAAAAAAAGGCTGTCATTGACCTGGACTAGTAAAAGGTAAATGATGACTGCCCAAATGTTAATTAAAATTTCTCTGAATTGTAATCATGGATAATGAGTATAGAGGACAACTTAACATGAAATTTCCTTTAAAGGAGACATGACACAAAAAATATTTTATAAATGTTTATATTTATAAAGCTACAGCTAGATATGAGGGTAACAGACATTTTCTCATCAGCTTAGCACTAAATAAAGTTGCAAGGATTTATTTGTGTTTTCACGACAACCTAATTAATATGCATAAATGAAAACTGGAAGTAACGCTCAATTACCATTTATGAAAATGGAACGTCATTTGTTCTCAATCTCCATTCGGGTACCATGAAAATGCATACATATGCTTAGAAAAATTTATAATGTATATCTTTGAAAGTAGCTTGTGCATGTATGTATAATGTAGGGTGGTCCACTGATCTGTGTATAGACACAATATTGTGATCTTTTGAAATTCTGAACCTTGTCCATATATTGAGAAAATAATTGTGGGAGTTACATGTACCATTAGTTATACTAGACCAATGAATTTGCCTGGATGTTGAAAGCAAACCAAAATCAGTGGCATAGAATATTTGATGATTAGTGAATTTGAAGACTTCAATCTTTGATTATTTGGAAGGTTGCCCATGTGTTTTCCAGCATATTGTTTTCATTGTAAACGTTCTTGCTGTTTACTTTCAGACTTCAAAAAGAAGGAACAACGGACGTAGCAAGAAGGGACGTGGACATGTCAAACATGTTAGATGTACTAATTGTGCCCGCTGCGTACCCAAAGACAAGGCTATCAAGAAGTTTGTAATTAGAAACATTGTAGAGGCTGCAGCCGTCAGAGATATCTCTGATGCCAGTGTATATGATGGTAAATTCTTTACAGTGTTTAAGGATTCCTCTTTCTTGTCACCCAGGCCAAGTACAATTTTATTATACCCCCTCTAACAAAGTTTGGGACTATCTAGGTTTCATCCTGTTTGTCTGTCTAAATTATTTTCAATGCAACATGCAGTAATGTTACAAAATTTTGTCTGATGTACATATAATGTGCAGTAGTATAAAGATATGGAGATCAGTAATGAATTTATGTGTGGACAAAAATTTTAGAAATCATGGCTATGGAACTTGAGTGTTTTTCAGCAATTCTTGGTCTCCTGTGTTGTCCACATCTCTTCCTTAACAACTTGCAGGATTGTTATGAACTTAATGGAGTGTTAAATTACCATGTTTGAATATGCATTTTGTCAGGAATTTATGTTTGGACAAAAATTGTAGAATAATTGGGCAATATTTGTTATAGCATTTTTGGTACTTGTACATGAATTAACATTGTCTCTCTCATAAGGCCTTTACATGGAAACTTAACACATTTTCAAGCTGTTTCGGCATTATACCAGTTGTGTCTTTATTGTAAGACTTCCGATGTACATGTACCTGGTTCTCAACTGTGCATGGATAGAGAATCATATGCTGAGTTGCCTACCCTTACAATTTTGGGGTAAGGCTCACGATTTTATAAGCCATGTTGCGTCCTACAGTTGCAGTCAGATTATTTAAAATTTGGCAAACTTTTCAAAAAAATTCTGATTTGAGGATCACTATGTGTCTGTCATCCTTCATTGTCGTTGTCCGTTGAATTTTTCAAACATCTCATCTGAAACCTTTTGACAGAATGTACATGTAACTAAACTTTGCATGAATGTTCTTTTGGATCTTTTAAAAAATCCTTGTGGGTGTTGATCTGGTGAAAAGCATGGCCATTACTAAAAAAAGACTTTTGTGGTCGAAGTGCAGAACTTAGTAAATAACTCAAAATCTGTGATGTTTAGCTCTGGCAGAGATGTAAGATTGTTTAGCATGATGGGATGGGCCTATGCCCAAATTTTTATGAAGATTTGTTGAGGAATGAGTAAGTTAGGGTCCTGAAATGGTTTTTTTTCTCGTAATTTTACATTTCCAACAGTAAAAATTTTCTTCTCTGGAACTACAGGATGGATTGAAACAAAACTTGCATGAATGTTAAGTAGAACATCTTAAAATATAAGTGTAGGGATTTGTGATCTTTCAAAAAACATGACCACCTTTACTAAAAATAGTCCAAAGGGGTCATATTGCAGAATCATGCAAATCTCAGAAACAGTTGGATTTAGTTTAAATCTGTGAGGGAGTTTAGTTGTTCAGCATGATGAGTTGGACCTACATTGTATGCCAGTGTTTTTAAAATCATTGGTTTTTATCCTATGTCAAGGGCCCATGCCTTGAACTTCCCCACTATGTCTGAACAGTACATGAAAATATAGTCCAAACGTATCCCCTGAGGAAGTGAAGAGTAGTAATTTAACCAAGTGATTTCCAGGAAAATTCAAATAGATATAAAGTGTCTATTTTTGGAAAATCTTGCGTTCATCTAGAAAATTTTCTTCTGAAGATGAAAATGGTTTTATTAGCTCATTCGTCCTTGTAAACATTTTTTAAAAACTCTGACACTACTTGACCAATTGGGAACAAACTTGGTATAAATGTTCCATTGGAGTATCCTGCATAGTACTAATGTGGTGATTTTTGAACAGTCGAAAAACATGGAGGCCATTACTAAAAATAGAACATATTGGTTAGAGCCTTTTTTGCATATTATATCTCCAAAATTCTTCGGTGTGGGCAAATTCTTTTATTTGCTGAAATGATCTTTATTATAAGGCCTTCCAAAGTCTCCTGGGATAAAAGTTGTCAGTTAAGTCCTTGTTAGAGTGTGATAGTCCATGAAAGGTGAAAAAATGGCACTTTAGTTTACAGTGTTCAGCCAATATCTTGAAAGCTATGATGAATACATGTAGAAAGAAACTTTCAATTGTTGAAATGATCTGTATGATAAGTCGTACAAAGTCTTCTTGAGTCAAAATTGTTGGACAACTTCTTGTTAAAATTTAACCAGGTGAGGGATTCAGGCTTCCAGTGTTTGTGTATAATTACAGTTTAGGATAAATATTCAGTTACAATAGTTTTTGAATGTAAATATAAATTAACTTTTGTACAGATTTAAAATTTGGGAAAAACGAGAAATGGAACAAATCTTGTAAATGAAATTTGTGTGAAGTTAGGTACTGTTTAGTAGTAAATATTCAGTACAGCTGTAGTAAAGATTGTCATTCAGTTCCTACATATGTGTAGGGAAAAAACGGTTCTGAATGATATTGGAACACAAATGTATGATAATAGTTTTATTTTACATCATGTAATCTTTGTAAGTTTTTTAATGCTACAATTTTCACTAAAATCAAAAACCTCCAGTGCTACATTTTGTATGATTTACCAGGTAAACAATTCAGGCTTTTCAGAGCCTCTAGTTCTAGAAATATTCCCACAAAATGATAGGTCTCTCATCAGGGTCAGGGAGTTCAATTAAGGTTAGAAATTTTCTTCTAGTGAATGGTCGATAATGTACCTACAACACTTGTACAGTTTTGACTTGCCTGAGTGGACAAGTTGGTGCAATATCCTGGTTTTAGGATTCAACTTTGCCATCACCTTGAGCAACTGCATTTTTCTCCTGGGAAAGTTATTATGTCTCACTTTGTAAGGAGACATTGTTTTTGCCCTCTTGCGACACCTTACAAACTACTGCATTAAATTTCATGACACTTTGTATACTACTGTGTTTAGAACAGTGCCATTAATATTTTGTTTCTTTTCCAGTATATGCATTGCCTAAGCTGTATGCTAAGCTACTGTACTGTGTATCTTGTGCTATCCACTCCAAGGTAGTAAGGAACAGGTCACGAGAGGCCCGTAAGGACCGATCTCCACCACTCAGATTCAGACCCAGAATGGTTAGTACTACAATTGTCATGGTGCTACAATGTAACATTCAGTTTTTTTTTCTTTAGGATTGTTGTACAATACTGACATGCAAAGCACTCTTTTACGCTACTTTTAGCTAAAATAAATGGGGTGGGTAGGACAATAGGAAACGCACATCTTTTTTTCCCAATGTGTCAACAGGTCAAGTAGCCGCTCCACTCGATCGGTTCTTCTAAACGTTGCATTAATAGGTACTCATTTTGTGTAATCTGTCACTCAAAAATTATACAAGTAATATATTGAAACTTTGGACAGTTATTTTATACATGATGAATCAGTGAAAGATATTAGCAGTAGACCTACAGACCGAGTTTATGTAAAATCAAGCAGGTCTATGATGAAATTGGCTCAAGGTGCTTTGAAATTATTTATAGTGCGGTCTACATAAAATTATGATGTGCATATCTTGTTACAGAGAAATTTAATTAATATATTCCTACACTTTGAGCTTGTTGAACAAAGTTATTTTTGTCACTTTATGTTGTGAATGGTGCCTTCTTTTTGTAATCTGTGACTTAAAAAGTGTTTAAGCAATATTATTCAAACTTTGTACAGTGATTATTTACATATTGAAGATTGTGTACCTATTATAGACAAGTTTGGTCATTTTTTGTATGTTGACTTATCCATTTTTTCAGCAGCATTTGCCATCATTATGAAATTACACATGTATATTTGTACACTACACTCAGCGACTTTTGTTTCTCTAACACTCAAGTCTGAGTTTTCAATCCGTGTTAGTCGGTGAAACACGGTGTCCGTAGGATGTTTTCATGGTGAAATGTTAGTGTTTCTCCCACCCATCTGGGACACTGTATATTCCAGTTGTTAATTGAGTACGGAAAACCATCAACCTTGGCAAAAAATCGCCCAGCATGGTGAAGTTAATCTCATTGATTTTCGTTAACAATATGGACGTTAGTACTCGAGGTCCCAGGTCACTGATCTCCAAAATTCATTTGGGACCCCAGAAAATTACAACAAGGGAGTCCAAAGGACGTGAAAATTCTTAGTCCAGTTGCCGAAATTGATACTAGATACGGTTGATTTTTCCAGCTTGAAGCCGTCGGTGCAATAAAACAGCAGTTGAGACGATTAGCACATGCTATGAAAGATTGACAAATAAAACATGAAAATCGTAAAAAAAAAGACATTTATGGTTGATACTTACTTCATTAAAGTCCTGTATTGAATAATTATAATTAATTGCAGTCCTTGTGATGACCAGACAAAAATCGGAGACATTGTAAACAATGTGTTCATTTACAAGGTTCGACGTTAACTTTTATATTCACTTGTCCAGTCAGGCAAGTGACATATGTGGTTCACTTGCCCGGAACTTTGTGTCACTATATAGTGCTTGGCCATGCTTACTCCCTTGACACTTGGGGAGAACTGATTAATTGCAAGCCAAATAAATCGAAAAGCCGTCATATTTTTTGCGGGAATAAGGGGTAAAACAAGAAGCAAAGAAGTTACAAGTATTCGTGTGAGGAGTTTTTATTTCACATCTTTAGTTTAACAAATGGACAACAATAACTATCTTCAATAAATTTTATTTCTCTTTTTCTCTCGTATTTTCGAAGTTTTCGATACAGATTTCTTACAGTTTTCCAAAGTAAGAAATTCCATAAATAAATCGCGGTTCAATGGGATAACAAAAATAGATGTACAATTGGACGCATCCGATTGGTCGACATTAATATCATACGATCTATTTTTGGCAAAGGGAAAATCAGAAAACTATCCAATGATAATCTAGGTCAGCAAGGTCGGGAAGAACGGCGAACTATACAGAAGTAATTTTCGATGTTTTAGAGCTGCGATGATCAGAAATAATGTGATTTGGGCACATATTTTTTTCACTTGCCCAGTCGGGCAACGTTTTATTTGAAACGTAGTTTAAATTAGAAATTTCTCAGAGTTAACTCGAAGCATTTTAGCGGTCGTAAACAACTGGCTGAGGACACCGTCTCGTCCTGGTTTGGACAACATCTTGTAACTTATACAAGTATTACTGACAATGTTCCCAGTCCTGATTAAGGGCTTCTACTTTACAATTCTCATGTACACATTAACTTGGGACCTGTAATTAGTTTCTGTTATTTCTAGACAAGTTGTTCGATTATTAAAACTATCAGAAAGTAAAAGCGGTGCCAGACTGTTTTTGCAAGTCCGTCACTTGAATCAAATTACAAAAATCAATATTTTCATAGTGTTTTATTTATATTTATGAATAACAATTATCAGTTAACAAATGCAAAATTCAAATTTCAAAAGATTTCATTATTACTTGATCAAAATATGAAGTAATACATGTATTTCTACATGATATCTCCCATTCATTTGACGTAGCTGTACATGTATTTCTACTTGATATCTCACACTTATTGGACGTAGCTGTACATGTATTTCTACGTGATATCTCGCACTCATTGGACGTAGCTGTACATTTTTTTTACATGATATCTCGCACTCATTGGACGTAGCTGTACATGTATTTCTATATGATATTTCCCACTCATTGGACGTAGCTGTTCATGTATTTCTACATGATATTTCCCACTCATTGGACGTGGCTGTAAATGAAAAAAAAACACATCAACAAATTAAATGGTTAACATGCACAAAATATTTAAAAAAAAATTAAAAAAAAAAAAAAAGATGATGCCGAATTTTTAATGATGAGTAATTTTTCTGAATTACCTGAGAAACAGAAACTGTGAACAAAAGGAAACTGTTGTTGCCTGTCTATATGGCAAAAGAAATTTAAAGATGATAATAACTGAAAATTTATAATATGAATGAGAAAATTCAGTAGATTTATAACCAGAAACTGATGTTTTATTGATATATAAAACACAATTCTGACACAAAACTTTTAGTTTCAGCTACAGATCAAATTTAAACTACAACTCAGAAAGTATCTCAAGACATCTTGAGATGATTTCATGTCTCAAGAATTGTCTAAGATAATGTGCTTTTCTTTTATTGAAAACTTTACTTAGACATACAAAATTGTATCAAAATGTCTTTAGACTGCTAATCATTTGCTATCCAAACAAGAGGATCAGGGAACTTAGATCATTAAAAAAACATTATACAAGATGAAAATTTTTTTTAGTTGCGTAAAAACTCTTTCCAACCTACCTACCTGCAGTCAAAAGTTTTAGGTGATAGGAAACACACATATTACTCTTTTTTTTTACCTTAGCTTCATAAAAATCCTGATTCTAACCAATGTATTTTGATATCATTACAGGATGGACCTGCCCCAAGACCAGGTGGTGCTGGTGCTGGAGCTGGTGGTGGTGGAGGTGGAGGTGGAGGCAGTGGTGGTGCCCCACAAAGGACATGAATAAACAAATAAACTACAGTACTGTATCTGGGTTCTGCTTTATGAGCCCAATCTCGAAGTAAAAAAAAAAGTTTGCATTATCTAAATTTGTCAGGGTTCTTTTTCTCCAAATTTGATTATGGGAACTAAGTGTCTGAATTAGAATGATGTTTGTTGGCCATTTTTGTCCTTACTCATAAAAGTGATCTCACATGTAGATTTGTAGCAAAGAATTGTGAACAAAAACTATCTTGTACTGTGAAAGTACTATTGTTCGTTGAGTACTAATTTTCGTAGGTAGACCAATCCACAAAATTTGGTTCCCAACTATTAAGAGATTCTCATTGATGTGTACACTGAAAACGACAAATTCAAGAATCCACGATCTTGTGTTTCCTCCCTGATCCACAAATTTAAGTACTTTTACAATATAGATATTCAAGAGACAACAATCTAACCAGGATGAAAATGTCAGCACCACACCATTGGTTTTCAACGAGCAACAAAGAAATCCTCATTCCACAGGGGAAACTGCCCCCAAAACATCATTACACGCAGGAACATTGAAAGAGTTGCCCTTATATATTCAAGTAACTTCAAAAAAATAATCTAAAGGTTAAAACAAAACAAGACATACAGAGGCCAGAAATTCCTAACTTGGACAGGTGCAAAAAATGCTAACTATATTCATACAATGACAGCGAGGTAATTTCTCCAGATATTTCTGCACTGATTTTGTTTGCTTTTAAAAGTAATTTCCTATATTATATACAGCAAAAAATAAACAATTATACAGTGATTTTTCTATGGCTCGTCATTGACGGAAGACTTTTCAGAATGAGTAAATAAGTAAATATCATTCATGTTATCCATGAACTCCTCTGGGGCCAATAGTAAATATAAATCGGAAATGATGACAAAAATTTGTCAACTCGTCTGGATCCCAAAAGCATAGTTAAAATTGTGCTAAAAAAGAATCTTATGAGGCAACACAAGGGGAATACCTTTCTGAAAATAATTTTATCTGTCCAATGTAGTATTGGTGCTTGTTAAGGCAGTTCATATCTACATCTACTGTTATAGATGCGTTATTGTGTTTCTACAAAGGGTGGCCATGCAGAAAACAGCATTTTTTAATATTTAAGTACCTGTCTACATAAAATTCGGACACTGCCAATAGTAAAATGATTCATGATGTTGAGAAACCCACTCAACAAACAATGCTTATTCAGTCTATATATGCTATATTTTTACATAACAATTATCATTTCTGTATTCAGATCTGCACTTTTGAGAAAATCATATACCTCCCGTTGAAATAAACCAAATGGACCACATCAAGAACGATAACTCTTGCAAAGCGCTAATTTCACGTACAGTATAGAATTTTCATCTCAAAAGCGCAACGCCCAAATGAAAAACTCAGACCTGTTATGTGATCTATAACAGTTTCTGAATTTGATGGGTTTTTGACATGAACGAATCTCCTATCTGATTTTTAGAAAGACTGCTACTTGAAGACATTCACAATAATGCCAGGAATGTATGTCCCTGATTAAAACAGGAGTGTAAAGGGATTTCTATTTTTGATGCTTCTTAAAGACGGGGAATTTTATTTTTTAATTAAATCTCCGGTATGTCTTTTTGATTGTCTGGAAAACATGCTTGTATAACCCTTTATATTGGTGGGTTACAGTCTTTATGCATGTGGTCTATAATTGACGGTTTACGGCATGAGCTGCAATAATTGCAAAGTCCCAATACACTATATACAACTTCATTTACATCTGGTGAAAATACATGTGTAGAGTTCGGAAGTCAGGGACAGACTCCTCCATTCAACTAGACAAAAAACCTATATTTTTTACAGAAGATCATAAAACACTTAAAACATTACGAATTTTTGAGGTATTGCATCTTTTAGCGATAACTGCTATGTTGACAAATTTGCCTATGGCGGTTTCTCAGCTGAATGACAAACAAAGATTACCAGGGGATTAAAGAACAATTAGGCGACCAAAGTCAATTACAAATAAATAAATGTCAATCAATTTTTACAGTTCAATAAAGTTCTGTTTCCACTTGAAACGTCCATTCGGGTCCGGCTGTCCGTTTTCTCTTGGTTATACTTGCACGATAGTGGAATAAATAGTGTTTTTTTTTTCATATGCAATGTACATTTAAGTTTTATTTCATGTCTTTACACAGTGATGTAGATACAAATAATACTTATAAAAAATTACCATAAAAATTGTCATTTTCTCACGCGAAAGCGACTATAAAGCTTTCAAAATCCTGGAAAAGCCCTGGTCATATATAATGGCTGTCCGAAGACTTTTGGGTTTTATGTGACAACTATAATATCAGTTGATCTTTATCAAATCTTATTAAAAGGTTCTAAACCATAGGGAAGTTTGGTATTGATTTTAGGGGACGTGGCCCCAAGCATAGGCCTAGGGTTTAAAACAAGTATTTAACTACATAACTTCAGTGAAAACATGGGAATGTCCATATTATTTTTCAACAATATTTCATTCCAGAATAATTGTCGAACTGATTTTAGGGGTTAAAACTTCCAACATTTTATAGACCAAAAAGGGTAACCAGAAACGTGTATTTTCCTAATGTCGAGACAATACTTGACTGTGAATGGATCTCTCTGACCACTACATAATGGCAGGGATTGATTTAGGTGTTAAGACTTGAGCTTTTCTGTAATTAAGGGCCTAAAACAATATAATTTTCTTGTGATCGGACATAAACTTGAGAAAAATTGAATGGATCTTCTATAAATGTTACTATTAGTATACAACAAAAGGAAGACTGATGTTAGGGGTTATGATAATACAGGGGCTAGTAACCGATACTTTTTATATGACTGCAAAACAATAGCTGTCGTCGTCGTCCGTGGACACTTCGTTTTCGTGGGTTAACTGAAGTATAGGTTAAACTTTATAAAATTTTGTAGCAAGGTTACCAACTATAAAAGAAAGGCTGGTGTTGATTTTTGGCTTGATAGCCCCATCCGTTTTTAATTTAGGGACCAAAAATTTAACTATATAACTCCAGTAAAGAATTGGAAAGTCAATGATATTGTTAAAACAGAATGGGATTGATTTAGGGAGTTAAGATAAGAACATTTTAGAAGTTGTGGACCGGAAACATGTATGTTCCTCATGTCAAGACAATAACCTATCAATGAGGTGATCGCTTTAAAATTGTATTACAGGGTGCTATAGAAAGAGGCCTGAAACAGACATTATCCATATGTTCAGATAAAAACTTGGTGAGGTGAATGGATTTCATTTAAATTTGACTACAAGGTGCCATAGCAAGAAAGAAAAACCGGTTGTTGTGATTAGAGCCAAGTAAGAATAAGGTACTAGGTGCCATACCCCCGAATTGAGGAAGGTTGAGATTTTAACAGGAATTAATCAGGAATAGATGTATCGAGTGACCAGGTCAAGTCTTGTCCTATGTTAAATATCTAATTGTAATCAAAATTTAAAGCTTGTTCCAAGTATGAATGTTATTTCCGTATTTGCCTTGACTAAGTTGCGCCCTATGATGAATTTTAGTATATTTTAGAATCCTATTCATATAATACAAGGACATAATTAACAATTGATAGCCATGAACACGGAGTACAACTTTAAATTAAACGATCAATTCTCTTTACCAAGGAAAGTCTTGGAATCAAATGTATCCCAAGAATAGCCGAGAGCTTGCCGTAACTACGCAGACTTTTCGTATCGCGAAAGACTTCTTTCAGTTAGGCTTTTGGAACAGTGCTATGTTGCTACACGATTGAAGTAATCACTTTAGAATTTTCATTCTCGTGGATCGTTACGGTGTATTCATCTGCACCATGAGAACCGATTTGTTCAACGTGTCATCCTTTCCTTTCCTCTTTCGTCAATAGACCCTGGACTTTACTTTTATGAACAACTTTGCGAATGTTTGTAGAAAAGCTGAGGATGCTCACCAATTTTTAGTAGAGTTTGAGTCGCACATTTACTTTTGTTTCTTTGTATGTCATAATTTTGTTATTTTATGGTCTTAGTTGTGCATGTATGTGCCCGTTTTCCCTGTCTGGTCTTTGTCCGTGGGTCGCCTACTTTGATTCCCACTAGAATCTTGGTCCCCTACCATGAAAAAGCATTGCTCATATACACCAACAGCATATTACATTGTAAATGTGTACATTGCAATCATTTTGTGGAGGATAAATCAACTTGAGAAAGAAAAAACACATTTCAACAATCTGATGGAATATCTAATGGTTATATTGTAATCACAAGATGAATCAAACAAAAAATGTTCAAACACGGCGTAAATGTAAACGAATAAGGTGACAAGAGTTATCGCTCTTTGAATGAAAATGGTTTAAAATATACGGGTTATAGAATGAATTTTCTAATATTGGGGGTATCACCCCCTTTTTAAATCCAAAGTACACTCCATGTTTTGGGTGAAGTCCCAAATACAATTTTACCTTTTGGTAAAGTCCAAACGCCATGAAATTTGAAGTACAAAGTACGGCTGTTTTGAAATGTTAAGTCCATGGACTTGTGTGACTAAGTCTAAAGTACACTCTGAAAATGATCAAAATCCCAAGTCCAAAAAAAAAGGGGGTGATACCCTCCATATTGGGTCATATGGGCCCGCATCATGCTCGTAGACAGTTGTAATGGCCGCTGGTCGATTTGCTATATTGGGCTGAGGGAACTCCGAGCATATTCCCTGACTGCATTTGTGTAGATTGAAGAATAGAAATTAGATTTTTTAGGATCAACGAAAAACTGCGCATACTTGCATTATGTTACGACACTTTATTACCTCCTATCTCACCCTTTATGAGCTACATGTAACAAAATCAGTAGACGGTAAGGGTGACTACGGAGATTATAAAAGTTCTCGTGGCAACAATGAAACCTTACGAGACAAATATAAGTAGAGGGTTAGTCACGTCGAGGTAATCGTATAAAGTGTACAATATATATATATATATTTCAAAATGACTGGGCAGTTTACCCTGCATAAAATAACAGTTATAACACGTAGCGAATTAATAAAGCTATCACTCGCATTGGCATGAGGCCAATATGACAGGCCTTGGACCTATCACTACGTAATTAAACCTATATTATTAACTAATGTGTTTAAATACAATAGAAATTGATCGGTTATAGAGAATCATCTTTCAACTGTTATTTTCGGAAAAAAATATTGCTTTTTATACAGAATTTATTGGTCTTAATATGAATTTCAGTGATTTTTATACAAAATTTACTTTTTAGTTGGTCATTATACAGAATTTCAACTTTCGGTATATAATTAAATGCACTTGCTTCACGAGGCTGAAAGCTCTCAAGGGTTAATGTATTTTGACAAAGTTAAAAAAGTATGTGTTGACATTCAAAGTTTTCATTATCCAGAAAGAAAATATGTTTAAAGTTCAGAAATTTCTTGTTGTAGTTCTTACAATACTGAATTTAATAAATATTGCAAAACTTTCTTTTTGAACTTCTGATCAATGAAACAAACATGAAAAAAAAAGCTTCAGTAATTTTAATATGAGGAAGAAACATATGAATTAAAATACCCAAAGTCCTGTAATGATTTTTGTAATTGGTAAAATGTGTAATTATATTTGGTTTTTATTGTCCGTATGCCATTGTTATGGTCTGAAATATATATATAAGGGCCGAAATGTCCAGTTTTGGTCATGAACTGTGGGTTGTCTTGGTCCGAAAAGTCTTTGGATCGAATTGCCCGGCATTGATTACGTAATTTTCGTTAATATTCTGGTGCAATGATTTGACCACCCCTGTCGTAGAAAAAACTCAGATTCGATTTCTATTTAATCATCAAGCTAGTTTATGTTTTCTAGAGTGGTGTGGTATTCAATCGCATTTACCAAGTATACGAACATGAAGCTACCATTATACAGTTTTTAAGCCCCGAATTCACTTGAACAAACCGGATATTGATGCTTTTTCTGCCCATAAGGTACCAGTATCGTATTGCATATCCCTGAGCAGGTGTACGTCAAAACATGGATGCTATAAAAATATAGTGCATTTTCTTTTTGCCTCTCTACAAACTAATATTTTGTCAAAAGATATGAACAATGACTTATAAAATAGAGCAAACATCACACTGAAAATCTAACATAATATCATAAAAATGTTCCACTGAAAAGGTTGGTTTGGTGAGTACAAAACGAAAGTGAAAGTAGGAAAAATGGCTATTTATAGTTCGAGACTCACCCTATTTTCTTTGCGGGAAATTATTTTTTCACATGTCCTTAGAAATGCTATATAAGTGAAAGTTTTATTGAATCAATTTACATATTTTTAAAAAAAAAATCCTAAAAATATGCACTTCACTATAGAAGTCTATGGGAAAATTAATACGATACTGAGACCATAAGGATGCAGGGCCCAGTTGATAATACAGCCATTTACGCTCCCTTCGGGAGCGTGAGTAAGATTGATAGGTTCGAAATACATGCTTTTTTAAAAAAGGCAAAAACAAAGACAAAGAATAAATGTTTCTTTACGTGATGACTTTTCATTCAGAATTGTCAATTTTTCTTTTATCTGTGACAACATCCCTTCAGCACCTGCGTATGGAGTGTTCATATCACAACTCATACGTTATGCCAGAGCTTGCCGAGACTACGCAGACTTTTTTGTATTGTGCTAGACTTCTAACAAGTAGGCTTCTGGAACAGGGTTATGTTGCTACAAGATTGAAGTCATCACTATACAGAAGTTTTATGGTCGTCATCATCCACTCGTGAATTGTTACTGTGTACATGTATCCATCTGCACCATGAAAACTGATTTGTTCAACGTGTCATGGTTTTCTTCTCCTCTTTCGTCTACCCCGGACTTGACTTTTTATGACCAACTCGGCGGGTGTTTCTAGAAAAGCAGAGGACGCTTACCCTTCTGGTGCACCTGGTTCATGGTTCCAGTTTTTAGTGGAGTCTGATTTGCTCAATTGCTTTCGTTACTTTCCTTGTATTATTTTAGTTACTTTATATTTTTTGTAACTAAAATAATACAAGGGAAGTAACGAAAGCAAATGAGCAACTATATTTTTTGTGATCGTCTGAATATGGCTGAAATATTGCTGTTCGGACGTTAAACCCCAAAAACAAAAAACAAACACATATTTTATATGTTTTATGTCTGTTTTCCATGTCTTGTCTTTGTCCCTGGATTTTATTCTTTTGATTACCGCTAGAACCTTGGTTCCCTTGGTTACTCCTTTACGAATGTTGCTTTATTATAATCCTACATTTAAATGTTGATTGACAAAGGTTTCGAACTGTGCCTGATTAAGTAACAGAAAATACCGGCAAGCCAAACAAAAATTTAATAAAAACAATGTAATAAAAAAGTTAAATTCAGTTTTACCTCCAATAGCATAAGAGGAAAAAAAACACAATCAAAAGTTAATGAGCAACAAGGAAATTATATATTTCATTCACCCTTGGTAAAAGAAAGAAAACAGGTGAAAATAACTTGCTGATGAACTTAGTCCAGGTGTTCATGTATAGATATGTCTACTTTTCTCATATTAAGTTTACATGTAGCAGTATGCAATATATTTAATGTCATTGAAATGTGACCAATCGCTGATGATACCATTTTTGTATTCATTTGGCAGAATGTGATTTGAATTGTACAATCATCCTTACTGAAAATGCCGAGATATAGTGGTCTAATACAGATATGTCATTACATGTGTCTTACTACAGTATTTAAACACATTAAAGGTGTCATAAAATAGGTATTTTCATATTAAGCTTGTATAAAATCCTCGTACAGTCGTATTGGGTTCGATTACCGGTATTGGCCCTCCACTGTGCCTCGGTCTAATACCAATACGACTGTACTTGGACTTTATACAGGATTAATATGAAAATACTCATTTAATAACATTATATCATTGACATTCGAATATTAGACTTAATATGGTCAGAGCCAATAATACAAAAAAAAGTACGCCAAAACGTGATTTAGCCGTCCAATACGGCTTTTATCCGTATTAGCCTAGGCCAATATGACATATTGGAATAGTTAATTCATAAAGATATAACTAGGATAATTATTCAAAATTATTCAAATTCTATATTCCCTATTATTACTGGTATATGAAAAAAAACTTCCTTGTGATTCTTTCGATAAGCTCTCGAGGTTTAAGGTGCAACTTAAGCTAAAACTATTTTTATTTCGAAGGTCCTGTATTGAACTAAGAACCAGGCCAGTATCGATACAGCCTACGGCTCGGTCATTATCACAGCCTTAGTCAATACCTCTAACCTGTGGGAAGTCTAAATATCACGACAAATTTATCAACAACTATTATATAAGTAGTAGAGAAAAAATCAGGGCGTGGTGGGCTTTTGAAATTTGATTTGTATAGAAGTGTCAAAAAAAATCAAGATACACTCAGGTATATAATTTTATTATTCATTAAGTGAAAGTATCTGTTAGGGAGTGGGTGAAACATGGTATAAAAATCCACCATTTTGATAATTAAATTTGACTATTTTCACCAGCAGAATCAATGAAAACAGACAAGATTTTCCATATCATGCTGGACCAATGCACTTAAAACGAATATTTCATGTGCAGATACATGTAACTCGACACTGACAGTTACGTGTATATTGTATGTGGATAAGAGCGACCATTTTAAAAGGTCTTAAAGGAAGGAGGTACAATTGTAATATCAAATTTGGATAAATGCAGGGCCGAATTCAGAGATTTTGAAAAGGGGGGGTGTGTGCCAGCCGATTTTGTCAATTTTAGTGAAAGTGACAAATTTTCCAGTTAAAAGGGGAGTGCCAACCCCTTGCACCAACCCCCTCTGGATCCGCGACTGAAATGGGTGTGGACAAATGAATGGTGAAAGGACATCCGAGACGTAACCTGGTCATTATAACCAGCTGTGAGTAAGAAAGAAAAATTCTTCAGCTTAAAAAATATTACCCTCTTGAAGTGTAAGAGTATCAATTAAAAAGAAACAGAAAGAAAAGCAGAAATAACTGTAACTTCATCATTGGTTACCAAGTAAGTACCATATTAAACATGTAAACATGTGGAACTTAAAAGACACTTAACAATTTTCTGTAAAGAGAGGTGCACAGCTTCAAAATGGCCGTTTTGGTTGAAACGATAATTTACGATGTTGTTGATGACACTTGTGGGATAGCATTAAACTCAATGAAAAGACTTTTACTCTATATAATTGTCATGTTTAATCTCGAAATGAGGCCTATATTTAATGCATGCGAGCATTCACTTCCGTTTTGTTATTAAAGGACGTTCGCATTCTCAACCGACATCGCTATTTTAAAATTATATCTACGATATTATCGTCATTTTAAGTCATAATTAATGTCACATTTACTCATTTTGTCTCTCAGTGAAAAAGTCCTCAATGCTATCACAATGAGCTGCATATCAACCAAGAAAATAAACATGTTGCGTGCATGTTGCGTGCATGTTGCTAAGGTATTGTTATATTTACTCTCTTAACGACATATGTTTGCATTTTCAATATTCCTTAGGTGAAAAGTTCGTAATCTACTACAGATGGGGTGGACAGGAGGGTACTTCATCCCCGTTTCCCTCCCCTAGACCACCGCCTACAACCCTCCTTACCACCGCTTCCGACCTTCTTCATTTGTCCCCAACCATAGCGCCCGCTTCCCGTATTTTTCACTCCCCGTTCGCCGCCCCTTCAACCACCGATTCCCCTCCTCTTACCCCCATATCCACACAATAAATGGTGTCTTTTCGCAATGAACGAATCCTATGGTATTAGTTACATTATACAAAACTGTCGTATTACCAATTGTAATGTATGGTTGCGAGTTGCGGAACAATATTAAGTCTGTGGACATATAATCTCTGAACTGTTTCCAACATTTTATAGTTAAAAGCATGCTTGACTTATGAACTGCCACCAGATCAGATATGTGTGAAAGTATTATTGGCCTTTCACCGATAGTGAGTCCTATACATAAAAGAAAACTATTTTTTTTATCTTGTGTACCTACGAACTAACTGAATATCTCTCGGAATATGTAAGGGAAGGAGTCTTTCCCTCAAAATCACGATTGAAATCAATTGTACACAACACAGCAGATGAAATACAATTCAATGACAGGACAGATCGCATTTCAGCCGATCCCAATTTCAATCGTTTTGCGAATATTCATAAAACTGTGTCAATTGCGAGTTTGTGGGAAAATGCAGAGTCATTTAAAGACATTTGAAATGCATGCACTATTATCAACTCATCCCTGAAATTCCTTATTCAACCGATCATGTAGTCTGCGATGTTTGTAACCTCAATTATACCGATGTCCACGTTCACGCGTTTTGCGCCTGCTCCTGCACAGAGGAATACCGTGAGATATGGAGAGAGGTAATAATAAAGAATTTTGAACTGCCACTGTTTCTTGAACTATTTTCATACGACAACGAAACGTTATTTCAAACTGTTCTCAGTCCTGAGCCTATAGCGATGATTATATATACTTTGTACAACTATGCCACTCGTATGTTGCACAATGTGTCGCCCGATCAACAAAGCTGATTCTTTAGTAACGCACGACGTGTCATTAGCAAATGATTTATTCGAGTAAATTGTATAACCCCTTGTTGAGATCGCATTGTATATAGTATGTGTGATATATATATGTATACTTCGTCATTAATTGTGTTTTGTTTCCCTCTTCTTTAGTTTAGTGTTGCTTTAATATAATGCTTCATTGTATACATGTAATCTCATTTATTAGGAAATAAAAATATGAATAAATGAATAATATTATCTAGAAGTTAATTAAAACAAGTGCTTCGTAAATTTCATTATTAAATCAAAAGATAAATTGTATAAAATTGAGAAACAATGCTACCCAATCTTGTCGGTTTTGGTGTTAAACACGCATGTGCAGGGTTCTGGGTCAGGAAGGGGCGGGGTGTGTGCTACCTTATGGCTCAATTGAACTATAGTTCAAAATAATAAATGTAAGTTGTTGTAACATCTGTGTAACAAATGTTATTGGAAGTGGAAACGGATTTCTTACAGCACGTTTCTGAGAACTTTTTCATAAATGCATATGCATTCAGTGTCATATCATATCATTCAAAAGAATAGCATAATCAGGTAAGGACTCAGATATTTTGAAAAGGGGCGTTCAGGCTAACCATCGCTCATTTTTGCTAGTAGTTTTGCACGATTAACATTTTCTTTTTCTTTTCTTTTTTTTTAGTTTTGTTTTGTTTGTTGTTTGTTTGTTTTTAATTTTTAAAATTTTTAAACCCCCGCATCCACCACTCGTATATGCACATAATTCAAACCCATTACAGGCCATAGCATAACGTGGGATACAGGAATTTAACCAAATCGTTTTTGTACATATTTACTTCAATTGGTACGAGTCAATACTTTTACTGAATGACCATCCCAATTTCTATCTGACATGATACATCTCATGGCTACGTCCTTATCTTGGCATATAGGTATGTTTTCCAATTATATGGCCTTTATGAAATAGACAATAGTAAATGATTCTGTCTTATAATTTACTAAATTTCACACTATACAATGTATAAACCAGTGGATCATATAATGGGCATCCTTAGGGAAGGGCATTTACATCATGGGCATCCTTAGGGAAGGGCATTTACATCATGGGCATCCTTAGGGAAGGGCATTTACATCATGGGCATCCTTAGGGAAGGGTATTTACATCTTGGGCATCCTTAGGGAAGGGTATTTACATCTTCATTATGTTCAATAGGCCGAACTTTAAGTCATTAGCGGAAGATTTTCAAAGGGAAGTAACCCATCAACACAAGACAACCAGGTTGGCAATCGGAACCTCAGCCTTTCTCGTGACACAAAAGAAAAATCTCGGACGCACTAGGCGGAACAATCTGCCCGGAATTTTACCAATCAGATTCTTGGGTTATAGATTAATTGTTTTTTACCATTACTTTTTTCTTAGCTCCTTGCTTCGAGCCAGAATTCTTGAAAGGGTTATAATTGTTCTTTATTTCAAGTGATATCTAACTAATTTTTAACGTCACCTGGTGAATAAAACTTTGTTTCTCGTAAGACTAAAATTCCGGCAATTTTTTCAAGAAGAAATTCTCATTTCTGCATCCGAGGTAATAATTTTTTTACTTTTTTTTTGGTTTCACACTAGCGGAAATTGTCGAGTATTTCCCATTGTCTGGTTGGTGGTCTTATTGCAGAAAGGAAGAACACTTATCATTTTTTTTCTATTTTCACTTTAGTAAGAAGCTAAATGTTTATATTAAATTATTAAAAAGTATCCGAGTAGTTACCACATTTCAAATAAGTCAAGTACTTGAATTTGAAGTATATTGCTGTTCATTGCTCCAATCGGATAGTAAACAAGTCTGTCGGGCTGGGGAGTTACTTCCATTTGCTTAAAAAAATCGAGAATATGAAAAGGTCTATTGTAAGTCTTCTCGTTTCTGTTGATGTATACATGTAATATCTGACGTTAACCACTGGATCAAGCTAAAGTTATACAATGAAAGCTATTAAAACAAAACACTGCATGGAAAAACCTGTGTAAACCAGACTTCCATAATGAAGATTATTGACATCAGTCTAAAAACGTTTGTACATGTGTTAACAGAACACTTGCGTGAATTGAACTAAACAATCTGTTCAAAATGGGTTCGGGTTGGAGAGGTTACACTGTATCGTGAGTTTTTATGCTGATACTCAGCAGCTCGGCGGTTGTTTCTAGAAAAGCAGAGGACGCTTACCCTACTGTTACACCTGGTCCATGCTCCCAGTTTTTAGTGGAGTGCGATTTGCTCTTTTACTTTTGTAACTATGTACGTATAAGCACGGTTGTTATATGTTATTGTTTGTGTTCGATGTGTGGTCTTTGTCCCTGGATAGTATTCTTTTGATTTCCGCTAGAACCTCGGTTCCCTTGATTACTCTTTCAACGAGTTGGTCGTATGCTAGAACCCTCTTGCCCGTTCGTCTGTCATTCCATCTGCCCAAAATGGTCGAAATTATCTATATTGCCAATTAAATGGATTGGTTACGAATTTGGCATGTTGGTTCATATAGACATGGCATCCTTTGGTTGTTGTTCGATTTACAATGTAAATTTCCTGAATGATTTGTTGGACTTTGCCATCAACTACTATCACTACATGGAATCCATAGAGACAATTCTGTAAGCTGCCACTAGACGGGTAGATTTTAAATGCATAAATGCAGTCACAAACACTTGGGTTCAGGATTTTTTAAATTTTAATTTAAAATTAAAAAAAAAAAAAAAATTGAAAATTCATCGCTTTAAACCATTATTAGCAGGTTCTGATGAAAATTTTGCAATCCCCCTTAATTCATATATTTATACAAGATTATAATAGTTTACGGTTTCGTTTTATTTAGATTGCTGTACAAATGGGGTACAACTGCAACTATGATGTGTCTTGATAAACCAACATTTCAGTCAAAGGCGGATCGAGCACTTTGAAAAGGAGGGGACCACCGGGTTCCTCAGAAAAATGGAATGCTATGACATTATTTGCCATTTTTTGTCAATTTTACACATGAAAATGACAAGTTTTCCAATACAACAGGGGGTGCAAACATCTTGCACCAACCCTGCAATTATTGAATAATATTATTATAGTCTTTTTAAAATGGCAAACATAATGAGGTATTCTTAAAATAAAGTAAAAATAAGAATCCTACTGTTTCTGACTTACACGAACAACTGTCTTACTATGGAAAATAATCGGGATTGATGAAGATATTAAGTAAACCAAGACCCACGTGTTAATTCCATGACAAACATAGACAATCTGCTAGGATTAACCAAGGAATCATGATGCATGCATTTCGATCTCAAATAAAAAAAGGGAGTCAATTTTGGAACAATCGTCAAGAATAAATTTGATGCGTCATAAAAGCTTCATTTTACATGCGTAGAATGACCGTGTTTTGTACGGTAATAGTGTAAGATAGATCTCTATCTATTTTATTAAGTCGACATTTATCTAAATTTGTCTTTAGATATATTCTTTTAAACCTTCAATAGTGGTGATGATCTACAATGGAAGGTATTAATTGATGAAGGATGGAAGGTAATTAGTCGAACGCACCGAGCAGTAAAACGGTTTGTCGCCGTTTTAAGGTCTACATAGTTATATTAACGAGCTTTGAAAGATCTAGGCAGTCAAGATTCACTGTTTTTCTGTGTCAGTCAAAAGTACAAAAAGCCATTCCAGCTTAGCATGATTTAATTTAAACTTGCCGAATTTAGCCGTGTCTACAACGCCAATGGCCTTGTCCGTCTGATACAGATGAAACCATTCAGAGTCTGTCATAGTAAAAATCAGGCAAATGCAATTATATGGGTGGAACAAAATATTTTTTTTCCACTAAAAATTTTGCTTCAATTTAATGTCTATGCCATATAACAGGTATTTATGGCATAGACTTTTTTAATCGATAATGGATGGCCCAGAAATTAATTTTCAAGTTCCCAAAACAAAGCAACCAACTTAATTATTATCTCCCCTTTTTAATGAAATCAATTTTAATGCTTTTTATGTAATTTATTTCCCTCAGTTTTTGAAAACAAAATTCGTCACGTGATACCCACTGCCTGATTTTTGCATAGAAAAAAACTCATAATCATTCAGGTCGCCAAGTGAACACATTTTCTGTAAATGACTGTATTCATAAGTTGTATCCGGAATACATATCATTTGTACTTTTTTCACACCACCAAAAAAATTCTAGGCTTTCTGATACATGTACAAAATAAATTTTTAGTGTGATAAATTGAATTTACTATAAGCCGTAAAGAACATTTTTTATTCAGTTTCAGATGCAATTAAAAATATAGCATGTTCTACATATTTATACATCTCTCCAATATATGTAAAACTTCTTTTTTTCAATTATATTAAATAAAAAAAACACTAACAAAATAAACAAAAAACTAAATTAAGCAGATAGATCTAAAGTAAGGGACACAGCTCAGTCTGTTTGTAACTACAATGTAAAATGTACACGTATGTTTATTTATGAAATAAGTTAGTACAGTGACAAACCAATTAGTTTTAAGTACAAGTCTTTTACAAAATCAGACAGGAAGTGATTTATGCATGTCAAAAATCTACCGGATCCAGTTACATTTCTTGTTCTGATCACAAGACCAGTTCTAGTTTTTTCATTTGATTGTTGCCGTTTTGAGAAAAAAACTCATATAGATTGTACAAATGTCAAATTGGCATTTTGTGAGAGTTATCTTTCTTGATTTGGTTTGATTTGGTTGTTTTTAGTGGTAGATAAAAAGTGTAGATCCGAATGCAGAAATGATTATCGTTATGTGAAAGTATAGCATATGTAGACTGAAAAAGCATCTTTGTTTAGTGTTTTTTTACATCATGAATCACTTCAGTAATATTATAATTCTATGTATTTTATTTGTTTACCATTTTCTTTTTTGGTGTCGTTTTAAGTCATTTCTTTGATAGAACTTCGACATGTGACTCTTTATTCAGTTGTTGTACATGTATATATTCAATACTAGTAGATTGTCAAAAAATGCAGCTTGCATGAATACGAGGCTTGGGGACAAGACAAAATGCAAGTTTCTCAAGTCGAGTACATATTTGTCGACAACACCGTAATATTGTTTTTATCATGCAATGAAATAGTGAGAAAATTGTTTTCAAGAATTTTCGCTGCACTACTAAAGAATGAAAGGGTTTTCTAAGATTTTTGAAATCTTTTTTAAGGATTTGTCATGCTAGAACAATATAAGCGGGAATAAATGATGCGTCAGTGTCACGGTGGCGAACCACGGGACTTTGACATAATAAAATACACGAAAAAAATGGCAACCAAAGTGCCAGAGAGGGACAATTTAAAAGCGACAAACATGTAAGTAACACCTTTATCTGTAAAAATTTGTCTCTTAACTAATATCATCATTTGGAGGATATTCTCAGGAACATATCGATGTAAAATTTGTAACTCCACTTTCAATAGAAGCAAAACACACTGACCCATTTTTTTGGCAGTCGGAAAGTTTTTGACTGAATCTGACGAGAATATCATCCACGAAACTGTCGTAGAAAGGCTGTTGTGATAATTTTGAAGACAACCCGGAAGACAACCTGGATTACAACTCGGAAGACAATCCGGATATTTATTACCAAAAAGAATCAATTTATAGACGTATATGTTCATGCTCTGCATTGAATGTTTCCATTGTTCATTATTCCATAGTTTCATTGTGTCCATATATATATACCGTTAATTGTAAGTTAACTATGATTTTGATAAAAGACCCTCTTTTATCAATTTTCATTCAGGCTCCTTATCAGTTGCTTGTGAGCCTTTGATAAAGGTACAATCACCCACAGCGTACGCGATTCAGCTTCTGAATCTGTTTTGATCTCGAGTTTTATGCTCGTGAAGTTTTGTGAGTTTTATGCTTATATAGTTTTATGAGTTTTATGCTGAGAAAGGATATCAGTTATCCGAAATATTCAATTTAAATTTTACCATCTCCTGGTGATGTTAAACATACTTAGATTTATATATATATCAGCCATTTAAATTTTAATTTAATGATATTTTCCTTATCAAGTCCCTTTTACAAAGAGTAATTCAATGTGCCATTCTTTAGGCGTGGCACAATCACAAATCTTTCTAACAAATGTCTACGGAATTACTAAAATTATTTAATTCATCTATGAATTAGTTGAATATGAGTGAAACATTGATCAATTTGTAGCAGTACGAGGGTTTCTTTTTACTATAAGAGAATCCTGCCCTGTTTTATACTATTAGCGCATTGGAAATGATTGCTTCACGATAAGCTGTTTTGTACGATGATTTGGTCTTCCTTTATACGATGATTCTTTATTTCGCCGATTATTTATTTACCAGGGCAATGTGAAGATTAATGTTATTTTATAGCTGGATCTGCAAAATGTACCACCAAACCTCTTTCAAAACTTTTAACTTCTATACTCACAACTGTCAAAGAGGGTCTACAGTCCTACCACAACACTTGTTACTCCCGTAGTGGTATTAATTCAGTGTGGATCCTGAAAAATTCAAAAGATCTTTGGAGACAATCAGTTCAAGACTATTATCTGAATATAATAGCATTAAAACCTATTATTTTTCAACACTGTATACTTCTATTCTCCATACTCAGTTAAAATCCGACTTAAAAACATTATACATCGTTGTATTTTCCAAAAAAGATGGTACACCTAGATACAAAAATATAGTTCTTGGTAGAGATTCCTCATACTTTGTAAGAAATAATTCCAAATCATCTTCCAAATATACAGAGGAAGATGTTTACAAAATGCTGGAATTTTTAAACGACAACATATTTGTCCAGTGTGGTGGACGTGTTTTTCAACAAACGGTCGGCATTCCAGTGGGAACAAATTGTGCTCCTTTACTAGCTGACCTATTTCTTCACTCTTATGAGGCTGACTTTATAGCTGATCTGATCAGAAAGAAAGAATATTGTTTGGCTAGATCCTTCAAACTCAGTTTCCGCTATATAGATGACGTGTTATCTTTAAACAATGCTAATTTTGGGGATTTGATACATCGCATCTACCCAAAAGAACTTGAGATAAAAGATACTACAGACACTGTGAAGTCAGCCTCATATCTTGACCTACACTTAGAAATCGATGGTAAAGGAGAACTATTGACCAAACTTTACGACAAACGTGATGACTTTTCATTCGGAATTGTCAACTTTCCTTTCATCTGCGGCAACATCCCTTCGGCTCCTTAACTCATTCGTTATGCCAGAGCTTGCCGAAACTACGCAGACTTTTTGTATCGCGCTAGAACTCTACCAAATAGGCTTCTGGAACAGGGTTGTGTTGCTACAAGATTGAAGTCATCACTACAGAAGTTTTATGGTCGTCATCATGAACTCGTGGATCGTTATGGTGTATCCATCAGCACCATGAAAACGGATTTATTCAACGGGTCATAGTTTTCCTTTCCTCGTTTGTCTACCCCGGACTTGACTTTTTATGAGCAACTCGGCGGGTGTTTCTAGAAAAGCAGAAGACGCTTACCCTACCGGTGCACCTGGTCCATGCTCCCAGTTTTTAGTGGAGTCCGAGTTGCTCATTTACTTTTGTTACTTTGTATGTATGATTTTAGTTACTTTATGTTCTTTGTTGTGTATGTCTGTTTTCCATGTCTGGTCTTTGTCCCTGGATTACATTCTTTTGATTACCGCTATAACCTTGGTTCCCGTGATTACTCTTTCTTCATTTAATACAATATTCGAGAAATTCATGTATGAAACGGTAAATTTAAAGATTTATTTTTTAGAACAGAAATGAGATCTAAAATACTAATTTGTCAAATTAAAGGGTACATGACCAGGAATTCAAAAAATCGTGTAGTCAATAGTTATTCTTAATTATTTAACTATAACATTTTAACTGAAAATCACGTGTTATAAAAAAAAACTATATAAACACGAACAATATGTTCCTTCATAAGAGATAACCCAGAACAAATGTTGATTTCCTCCATGATACAAAACTTCAAAAATTGTTTCATTCGTTTACACACCGATATAATCATAATGGCATTGTAAAACCAAATTAAACTATTTGGAAGATAACATGATAGTTATGATTCAAAATGTAAAACATCGGCGTAAAACTGGAATCTTCGGGAAAAATGGGATATTCGAAGAACAAACATCCCCACTGTGATTACATAATCCTTTTTTTTTTTAGAACGTCAAATGTAATAAATTGTCTTTATTGCAGAAGCCAGGATGTGTCCCCAGTAATCCAAATATAAGATGTGTTTGGTTTAATGATGAGTACAAAAGCAATGATGCAAACTGTCCCAAAGGTTTGTAAGCTGTTGAAAAATATATGTAATGAAAAGTATTATATTCATTATCCACAAAAAATAACGGAAGTACATTTCAAAAACGTTTAAACAGAAAACAAAGACGATCATTATACAGAATGTAACGACACGATAAAACAAACAAAGCGAAATAAATGTCATGTATAAAACTGGAGATGAGAAAAACAAAACATCGAACAAACCGGTAGTGTAATTAGGTGCCCCGGAAAGGTAAATGAGTCCTGTTGCGTCAGTTGCAGCCATCACATAGTGAGAAAAATATGGCACTAGCTGTTAGAACGGTTCTTCGGGAACCAGTTCTGCTGAAATAGTCAGAAGAGCTGTTAGAACGGTTCTTCGGGAACCAGTTCTGCTGAAATAGTCAGAAGAGCTGTTAGAACGGTTCTTCGGGAACCAGTTCTGCTGAAATAGTCAGAAGAGCTGTTAGAACGGTTCTTCGGGAACCAGTTCTGCTGAAATAGTCAGAAGAACTGTTAGAACGGTTCTTCGGGAACCAGTTCTGCTGAAATAGTCAGAAGAACTGTTCTTTCAGCAGTTTGTATTTAAGATATTGTAAACATTATTTGTATTGCTACAACATAAACTTACTTAACCTTTTTATAAGCTTTTCGTGTTTAATAATCTTTTTTAATATTTCAGAAATTTGATTAATTTATATTTATCAACCAGTCTTATAAATGTTCCTTATTTTAATAAACGTTCATCAGAAGTTTAAGATTTGTAATTTTCCTTATTCTACTATAAAAAAAAATAGCATTTCCAAATGTGTATGTTCTGAGATAGGTGGTAATCAAACACAATGTTGCTATTTTATTTGCAAAAAAAGGCTGATTGAAAAAAGCATCTGGCAACAGTACATGTAATGAACAGACAAATCTAAGCCTGAACTTGTTAACAAGCTTATTGACGTATTCTATTATAGTAAAATCTTTGTCAATTTATTTGATTAGAAAGGCTTTGTAAGATAACCAAAGAGAGTAAACCTTTGAAGTTTGAAAGTGCAAATCGTTTCGGATTGGACTTCAGAGCAGTGTTTGCACTTCTAAATGGAAGAAAATAATTCTCTGAATCATTTCTTTCTAGGAAATAAAATAAAGAACTTGTCTAACTAACTAACAATGGGGTTTGTCGTGTTTTGTTATGTATGAAATGATGAACACAATTACACAAAAAATGTCTTAATTCACAGATCTTTTTTGTCGCAGGAAAACTTAAATGTCCCCTATAGTATTAAACTGTACCATATGATATGTGCAAATAAGAATTTACCTATTTTCTATTTAATATAAGATTTGAATTATCTTCCTTAGGTATAGGTATAGCCTTTCTACATGAAATAAAATAGACAGTATGTCTCATGATTACAAGATCAAAACTAAACTTTAATTTCAGGTCAGATATGTTGTGGGCATACGTGTGGAACAACATGTAGTATTCCAGGTAAGAACAAATCATTGTCTTGTTCCTTAACTTCATGTTTTAACTATTGTCAACTTTTATCATCACATTTTAATACATAATTTACTTATATTTTTCACATTTAGTATCAAGATCTACGATAGTAAACATTGTATTCAACAAATTATTGGGTTTAGACGAATGATAAGATATGACAATGTCATGTATGGAGCTTGATAAAAGAAACTGCTATTATATTATATATATATATATATATATATATATTTTAATGTAACCAACGAAATTACCAGTCATATAATTTCTTTAGAGCTGTGCACCCATAATCAAAACTTTATAGAAGGTAAAACTTCCCTTTAGTATAACTGAGTTAACAAGTATAGATTGAAACATTTATCGTATTGTTGGTTATTAAGGTTTGTGTTGTAGCTTGTGGTATTAAAGACGTCTCATGTAACCTTATCATACTTTCTAAGGCTATTCATTTTCTGTGTGAAAGGTTACACGACACGATAAAAATTTGTCCAACCGGAGAGTGAGCCTTGTGTTAATTTTGATCCATGGACATCACTGTTGCTTTTTTCATTTTATAAAAAAAACAAACACCAGTACTTACGATTGATATGTACAATCAAAATGAGTTTTATAATTCCTAATGAGATATTCCATTGTAATTCCACCATTTTTGTTGCAAATGCCGATTGTTGACAAAATTCTGATTATTGAAGTTTTTTTTTAATTTCTGTATTAGCAAAAATATAATTTCTTACAAATTGAAAGCAATCATCTATTATTTAGATCGATCACCTTAAGAATAATCTTTGACATAACATAAGGCGGTAAATCTTTGTCAAACAAAGTACCAACAACCGAAAATCGTCTTGGTAAGAAAGTCACGGCCGATTAGACAATGTAAATATTGTGATCTGGTTTAAAATGTCATCGGATTTAGACAATTTGCATTTTACTGAGAAGCCATTTTGTGATATGAATGAGCAAGTTATTTAACATATTTAATATAGCGACAATAAAACTCAGACTGTTTTCATTTTGAATTTGCATGTTATCTATTTGACGCCGGGTATACATGATAACCTAACACCTAAACCGAATTACGCCACATGGACAAAGATTATTAAAAATATGGTATTTTGTCTGGATACTCTGTATACAAGTAGATCAATAGCTTTGACCGTGCCTATGTACAAGGAATGCTGTCTAACCTGAACACATTTTGGACTAATTGGACTAAACATGTCGTTTGATTAGAGCTGTGTTTGATTTGAATTTGTTCATAACGAAATAGGATAAGCATGAAAAGAATTCATCAGATGTACGGTTTATTAAATTGTCCGATTAATTCAAGGCAACTGTAAGAGTGCTATTGACTTTTATCTGATAGGTCTATAAAAAGTTTGGTTACAAATGTAACCTACGACGTAACATTACAGTACAATTATTCGGTTACATTTATAATTAGTGGTAATAGACGACTTTTTTAAGACATTTTATGATATATGTTCAATCATTTCGATTGTACTTGTTTTATAGGTATTTTTATTTCAGTTAATAAAGTATCTTACAGAAAACGCGACCTCTCTTTCTAGACGTAAGACATTGCAACGAGACCCATAAGACTTATCATTTAGATGACGACTACTATCCAATTTAAAATAACACAGTACTATTGAAACATCGTAGTTATCTTGTGAGACGTAAATCAACATAACTTTCACTGGTCCACTTTTTTGAAATCCAAAATCCTTTTGTCTTGTTTAAAACCCTAAACATGTTCCAGGTAAATGACAAATATAAAAGTAGGCTATGGGGCAATGTGTATAGAGCAATGGGGAATGGGCCAATGACACAATATGAAATTGACCATTAATTAGACGTTAATGAAAAATATAATATATTTTATTTTTTATGTGAATTATTTTTAAAGTAAAATTGATAACAAATCAACTTTGATACAAACATGATATGTATTCATAACGTATAATGTCGAATATAGAAAGGTAACAAGATATTGGGAAAATGATAATTTTTGGTCTATATGGTTTGGGCAAATGGACAACGTGCTATGGGGAATTAGATAATTAGGAATTGAAATAGTTCGAAGTTAAATCTAAAAAGTCTATGACTAAAACATTAAGTTAAAATGCGCTTAATTATCTAAATGAAAATTGCAATAGCTGTCAATTCACTCATTATTGTCATCATTTGATACAACATCGTAAGATGTCATATACTGAAATGAATACAAAAGATTGAACGTTTGACATTGCCATTACTTAATTTGATGTCGTATATTAAAATAGATATTATTGACATGACAATAAAATGTCCGACCTGACATACTTGATTATAAAGAAGTCCGTGAAAGTAGTTTGTACGCAATAACAATTCGAATATTAAAAACTGAAATCCGTTTATAACCTAGATAGTATGGAAAACAAACACAGCATTGTATTTCCGATTATTTTAAATGCGAAGAATTTTGCTTTTCAGGCTCAATAATCTAAGGAATGTCGAGCTATAACCTTGGTTTCCTCGATTACTCTTTCAAATGTTTAATTAAAGAGTAATGAATGGAACCAAAGTTATGGCGGAAATCAAAAGAATGTTATCCAGGGACAAAGACCAGACAAATACAACAAAGAACATAAAGTAACTAAAATCATACATACAAAGTAACAAAAGTAAATGAGCAACTCGGACTCCACTCAAAACTGGGAGCATGGACCAGGTGCACCGGTAGGGTAAGCGTCCTCTGCTTTTCTAGAAACACCCGCCAAGTTGCTCATAAAAAGTCAAGTCCGGGGTAGACAAACGAGGAAAGGAAAACTATGACCCGTTGAATAAATCAGTTGTCATGGTGCTAATGGATACACCATAACGATCCATGAGTTCAGAAAAAATATCGTTTAGCTAGATCCTTTAATCTCAGTTTCCGCTATGTATATGACGTATTATCTTTAAAAAAATCCTAGTTTCGGGGATTTGAAATATCGCATCTACCCCAAATAACTTGAGGTAAAGGTATACCACAGACACTGTGATGCCTCATATCTTGACTTACACAGAAATTTATGGTAAAGGAAAACTATTGAACAAACTTTATGACAAACGTGATGACGTTTTATTCAGAATTGTCAACTTTCCTTTTATCTGTGGCAACATCCCTTCAGCACCTGCGTACGGAGTTTTCATATCACATCTCTTGTACGTTATGCCAGACTTTGCCGAAACTACGCAGACGTTTTGTATCGCGTTAGACTTTTAACAAATAGGTTTCTGGAACACGGTCATGTTGCTACAAGAATGAAGTCATTACTACAGACGTTTTATAGTCGTCAACATGAACTCGTGGATCGCTACGGTGTATCCATCTGCGCCATGAAAACTGATTTGTTCAACGTGTCATAGTGTTCCTTCCCTCTCTCGTCTACCCCGGACTTGACTTTTTATTAACAATCCGGCTGGTGTTTCTAGAAAAGCAGAGGACACTTACCCTACCGGTGCATCTGGTCTGTGCTCCCAGTTGTTAGTTGAAGTGGAGTCCGATTTGCTTATTTGTTACTATGTATGTATGATTTTAGTTACTTTATGTTCTTTGTTGTGTATGTCTGTTTTCCATGTCTGGTTTTTGTCCATGGATTACATTCTTTTGATTACCGCTATAACCTTGGTCCCCTTGATTACTCTTCTATGTCTGGTCTTTGTCCATGGATTACATTCTTTTGATTACCGCTATAACCTTAGTTCCTTTGATTACTCTTCTATGTCTGGTCTTTGTCCATGGATTACATTCTTTTGATTACCGCTATAACCTTGGTTCCTTTGATTACTCTTCTATGTCTGGTCTTTGTCCATGGATTACATTCTTTTGATTACCGCTATAACCTTAGTTCCTTTGATTACTCTTCTATTTCTGGTCTTTGTCCATGGATTACATTCTTTTGATTACCGCTATAACCTTGGTTCCTTTGATTACTCTTCTATGTCTGGTCTTTGTCCATGGATTACATTCTTTTGATTACCGCTATAACCTTGGTTCCTTTGATTACTCTTCTATGTCTGGTCTTTGTCCATGGATTACATTCTTTTGATTACCGCTATAACCTTAGTTCCTTTGATTACTCTTCTATGTCTGGTCTTTGTCCATGGATTACATTCTTTTGATTACCCCTATAACCTTAGTTCCTTTGATTACTCTTCTATGTCTGGTCTTTGTCCATGGATTACATTCTTTTGATTACCGCTATAACCTTGGTTCCTTTGATTACTCTTCTATGTCTGGTCTTTGTCCATGGATTACATTCTTTTGATTACCGCTATAACCTTGGTCCCCTTGATTACTCTTCTATGTCTGGTCTTTGTCCATGGATTACATTCTTTTGATTACCGCTATAACCTTAGTTCCTTTGATTACTCTTCTATGTCTGGTCTTTGTCCATTGATTACATTCTTTTGATTACCGCTATAACCTTAGTTCCTTTGATTACTCTTCTATGTCTGGTCTTTGTCCATGGATTACATTCTTTTGATTACCGCTATAACCTTAGTTCCTTTGATTACTCTTCTATGTCTGGTCTTTGTCCATGGATTACATTTTTTTGATTACCGCTATAACCTTAGTTCCTTTGATTACTCTTCTATGTCTGGTCTTTGTCCATGGATTACA
Organism: Perna viridis; assembly: GCA_037379345.1. Lineage (NCBI taxonomy): Eukaryota > Metazoa > Mollusca > Bivalvia > Mytilida > Mytilidae > Perna > Perna viridis. Next base: position 20,564,191 of record CM074523.1, read on the forward strand.
TTCTTTTGATTACCGCTATAACCTTAGTTCCTTTGATTACTCTTTGATTACCGCTATAACCTTGGTTCCTTTGATTACTCTTTGATTACCGCTATAACCTTAGTTCCTTTGATTACTCTTTGATTACCGCTATAACCTTAGTTCCTTTGATTACTCTTTGATTACCGCTATAACCTTAGTTCCTTTGATTACTCTTCTATGTCTGGTCTTTGTCCATGGATTACATTCTTTTGATTACCGCTATAACCTTGGTTCCTTTGATTACTCTTCTATATCTGGTCTTTGTCCATGGATTACATTCTTTTGATTACCGCTATAACCTTAGTACCTTTGATTACTCTTTGATTACCGCTATAACCTTAGTTCCTTTGATTACTCTTTGATTACCGCTATAACCTTGGTTCCTTTGATTACTCTTTGATTACCGCTATAACCTTAGTTCCTTTGATTACTCTTTGATTACCGCTATAACCTTAGTTCCTTTGATTACTCTTCTATGTCTGGTCTTTGTCCATGGATTACATTCTTTTGATTACCGCTATAACCTTGGTCCCCTTGATTACTCTTCTATGTCTGGTCTTTGTCCATGGATTACATTCTTTTGATTACCGCTATAATCTTAGTTCCTTTGATTACTCTTCTATATCTGGTCTTTGTCCATGGATTACATTCTTTTGATTACCCCTATAACCTTAGTTCCTTTGATTACTCTTTGATTACCGCTATAACCTTAGTTCCTTTGATTACTCTTTGATTACCGCTATAACCTTAGTTCCTTTGATTACTCTTTCCCTCTTCGTTTTGGTTGTTATATATATGATTTAACTCTTTCATATTTTAATATTTTTATTCAAATATGTCTTAAATTGACAATGATATCGATATTGCATTGTTTTGTTTTATTCTTGGCATCACAATCAGTCTTAGTAATTACAGAAGCAAGCATGTCTAAATTTGTGATTTAAATAAATACTTCACTTCCTTTGTGATTCTTCGTAAAGTCATTGCTCGGATGGAATGTGAATTATATTCAAACATTGACAGAAATGATTTTATCTGATTGTTAGGTGCATCAAGTAAAGGTAAACATGTTGTTTGAGGTACATCAAGCAATAACAGCCAAACAGCCAAATAAACACAGTACAATGAAAGCTTTGTAAACTGAAACCTTATCATCAATAATCCGAAGACCTGTTTAAACCAGACTTTCTTAAAGTTGTTTATGCTAATTCCATTGGACAAGGACCTTGGATAACCGAACACATCTTCAAATCGAACACATTTAAAAGTCCAAACTAAAGGGGTTCGGTTTAGACAGGTTTCACTATTATTAATGACGTTAGTAAATTGTCATAGATCAAATAGTGGTCAAGGTAAAGATTAATCAAGGAAACCAAGGTTATAACGGTAATCAAAATAATGTAATCCAGGGACAAAGACCAGACATGGAAAACAGACATACACAACAAAGAAGATGAAGTAACTTGAACTATACATACATAGTAACAAAAACAAATGAGCAACTGTCGCATTCCATCCGACAACTGTTTTTAAACAATAACAGCCAAATATACCGAAGCGTCAAAAGTATGAGAGCTAAGAGACATCAAAATCCAAGTACTTGACAGAAACGTGAAAACATGAAGCAGGGGCGAACTACACTCATCTGACAGAAACTGAAAACAAGAAGCAGGGGCATAATACACTCACCGTATATCTTACAGAATAAATAAAAATACAAAAGAAAAGCAAGGAGCAGAATCGAACCACACTCACCATCTTTCTTACAGAATCAATAGAAATACAAGAGGAACACAAGACCACATAAATAAAACTAAAGCACTTGCAATACAACATCGCACAAAAAATCAACGAGTGACATCAGATGCCCCAGAAGGGTATTATGTTCAAGTATTTTTGTCGATTACTTTGTTTTGGATATTTTAGATTTTTGTTTGTAATGGGAAATAATCATTATAAATACATGTATAAACCTTGTATTTAACTAGCAATGATTAACAGAATGTTAGTTACTGTAATGGTGTATTCAAGAACGTACAAATAGACAGCACAGTGACAAATCCCTATTAATTCTTTGAACGAAAAATTGGGACAAAGCGTTAGCAATGTCCTTTATATGTATGGAGTCTAAAACTTGGATTGCTCAAATTCCTTTTGTGGAAATTTAACGTACGTACTGAAGAAGCGATTTATGGTGCTTTTGACGCAGGCGTACAACATTGATTTTATCGTTTTAAGGTGCCGTTTTAGAACATGTTTTACGTTGACAAAATATTACTGGTTTAAATGCTGTTGACAAGAGGTCACCAATTTAAATACGAGTACAGATTAAACAGAAATTTGGAAAGTTTATATGACTGATACATGTATTTATATAGTTATCCATGAAGACTATTCTGACACTCCAAATTAAGCCTTAAAATCGTATAAAAGAGACAGGGTGGGGTTTCTGTTACATCTGTGTTATATCGCCTTTTGTTTTCTTCTTTTCAAGTAATTTTCCTTAGTTCTTGTGTTTTGTGTTTGCTTGATTGTTTTTTGCTTTTTTTTGTTTTCGTAGTCTTTCGAACTAGGTACACCTAAAGTAGCTCTATCCACTTGACACTGATGCAGATTCATTTAAACAACATTGTTTACGATAATAAAGAAAGAAACCTTTGGTAATTACTGGTTTCTCTGACAATGAAATTCATCTTTTGTAAGATGGAAACTGAACATCGCGATTAAATTATGTAAAAAAGAATAGATCTTTCGACTTTTTATCACCCTTTTGTATTAGTACAATGTTTAACGCCAACGCAAAGGTTACAGTTTTCAATTTCAATCAAAATGTCATTCTACAATATGTAACAACTGGCTGTCAATGAAAACAACTGTAATATTATATGGCTGCCAATGAAAACATTTCGTTTGTTTAACGTTTTGATACAGTGAAACTTAAAAGGCACCTTGTCTTTGTGATGTGGGTTGTCTGTTGTCAGCCATCTTTCCAATACATTTGACCCTAACTAATGCTGTTAGGCTGAAAATTTTGACCCATATCATTTATATTTCTACAATTTATTTGTATTTTATTTGTATGTAGTTCCTCATTACCTTTAAAACGTTGCTATTGTTCACTCATTTTATTTACATTTAATTTAAGCTACTTCACAAGATATACACACAACAGAGAACATAAAATAAGAAAATAAACAGGTCCTAAGAAACAAAAGTAAAATGAGCAACTCGGACTCCACCAAAAACTGAGAGCATGGACCATGTGAACCCGTCGACTGTCAGAGTGACTTATATGTTCCTTTGTTTTAATGTTAACTTTGCATTAACTAAAATTCCACTTGACTTAATTATGTTTACCTTCGTTCGCACATCTTTGAACGTATTGACAACCAGTGGGTTTGGTAAAATACCAATCAGGTAATGACTTTACTTAACCTTCAAGCACCAGTCCATAAAAAATGTAGTCATCCCTATGGTAACGGTGATTAGGTATAATATAACCCATTGAACAAACAATGTTCTGTTTCGGCCTGCAATATGTTATATTCTTACATAACGATAGTCCCGTTCTGTTTTCAGATCTGTAATTTTGAGTAAACCATCCTTATTCGCCCACTTAAATCAAATTAATCAATAGTGACACCGGTTTCAAAGAGCTAATATCATATGCAATAATATCTGTGTAAACCGAAAACATAAAAATCCGAAAAATCGCCATAACGCGTTTTATTGTCCTTTTATGTCAAATTTAAATGCGATTGGACCCATGTTAACAGAACCCTGAAAAATCTGAAAACCTTTTTAAAATCCTTATTTGTCAATTTCAATGCGCTCCGACCTTGGTTAACACCAAGCACTGAAAAATCCTAAATCCTGTCTAAACCAGAGATTTAAAAAAAATGTATGTCAATTTCAATGCGCTTGGACCTTTGTTAATACCGAAGACGGGGAAATCCGAAAACCGGTCTAAACTAAGGACTTTTTAAAATCCTTTTATGTCAATTTCAATGTGCTTGGACTTTGCTCAACAGAACACTGAAAAATCCGAAAACCTGCCCAAACCAATTTTTTATGTCAAATCTAATGCGCTTGGACCTTGGTTAACACCAAGCACTGAAAAAAAATTCCGAAATCCTGTCTGAACCAGAGGCTTTTAAAAGTTCTTTTATGTCAATTTCAAAGTCCTTGGACTTTGCTTAACCGAAATCGAAAAAATCCGAAAACCTGTCTAAACCAGTGACTTTTAAAAGTCCTTTTATGTCAATTTCGATGTGCTTGGACCTTGCTTAACCGAACTGAAAAATCCAAAAACCTGTCTAAAAGACTTTTTAAACTCTTTGTATGTCAATGTCAATGCGTTTGAACCTCAGTAAATTGATCATCTGTTTTAACAGAACACATTTAAAAGTTTACAGACACTGTGAAATCAGCCTCATATCTGGACCTACATTTAGAAATCGATAGTAAAGGAAAACCATTGGCCAAACTTTACGACAAACATGATGTCTTTTCATTCAAAATTGTCAACTTTCCTTTCATCTGTGGCAACATCCCTTCAGCACCTGCGTATGGATTGTTCATATCACAACTCATACGTTATGCCAGATCTTGCCGAAACTACGCAGACTTTTTGTATCGCGCTAGAACTCTAACAAATAGCTTCTGGAACAGGGTTATATTGCTACACGATTGAAGTCATCACTACAGAAGTTGTTTGGTCGTCATCATGAACTCGTGGATTGCTATGCTGTATCCATCTGCACCATGAAAACGGGTCATGGTTTTCCTTTCCACGTTTGTCTACCCCGGACTTGACTTTTTATGAGCAACTCGGCGGGTGTTTTTAGAAAAGCAGAGGACGCTTACCCAACCGGTGCACCTGGTCCATGCTCCCAGTGTTTAGTGGAGTCCGAGTTGCTCATTTACTTCTTTTACTTTGTATGTATGATTTTAGTTACTTTATGTTCTTTGTTGTGTATGTCTGTTTTCCATGTCTGGTCTTAGTCCCTGGATTACATTCTTTTGATTACCGGTATAACCTTGGTTCCCTTAGTTACTCTTTCAAAGAGGGTTTGGTAAAGAGGTTTCACTGTACAATATCATTTATAGTGCAATAACAGAATGCTAAAACAAGACTGGTTATGTTATAAGTCACTGTTTCGAAATGGGAATAAAAGTGAATTTTGTAGGTTTGACACATAAATCACCTGAGTTTTATAACGAATTTTATTAAAAGTACTGGCATCAGAAAGTAAATAAGTACTGTATATTCCATGTGTTCGTAATAATGATAATAGTTCACACACAATTACAAGGACTTAGTCTCTTTATAGCTGGGGATATATCTATCGCGATTCTTATTTTAAAGGCATTAAATATGACGCTTTAAAAATATATGAACAACGAAATAATGTTTAAAAAATAAAAGATATTTTATTTGTTTCTGTAATGTAGTGGATTGTATATGAAAAAAAAAACAAAACAAAAAACGCAACCAGTCAGGTCATTCTTTTAGTGTACATTTTCTGAAATTAATTTTTAAAAGGTATATGCTTAGGACATTCGTCTTTTAAGCAGTGATTTATTTTGGGAAAATGTCATGATTCCAATAACCGCGCCTGTTTACGACTTCAAAATACAATAGATACAATGTCTATTCATTTCACGTCTCTATCTAATGAATATAAATTGACTCTAATTCAAACTGTCACTTCGAGGCATTACGCGTCTGTTCAACAACAGTTGCCCCACAAATTAATTGTTATACAAAGCACTTAACACTAATAATCAATTCCATTAGTTTTCCACGCTTATATCCACAAATCATTGCGTCATTTATATCAAAGATCCGATATCAATTTTGAATTATTCTTTCGGTTTTCTTGCTACTTTCCGATCAGATTGCCATTTTAAACATAGTAACAAGTACAATGAAGATGTTAATCATTTATTAATTCATTGTACGAGGTATTAATTGGTCTCTGCCAACTTGATTGTTTATCAATTTTTGCCGACTTTTTAGAAAAAGTTAGGAATTTATTACTGGATTCTGAATCTTTGGCTCCGTCTTATGCTTTGATCTCATTTGGAGTTACGGGGTCGTATTGTTCATTTCAATCATAAAAACTGTGCATTGTAATAAACTGCAATGTTTGCATGTTAGACTTGTTCATTTTGTTTTTATTGTTTGTTTTTGTTTATATTTGTTTGTATTTACATTTGTTTGTTTTGTTGCATTGTTCATATTTTTGGTTTCTAGTTTTTTTTTTATTCAACAAAGGAGAATGAAGCTATAAATATTGCCCAAAATATCAATTTTGTTGTAACAAAATAAAAATTGTTCGTAACATAGGATAATACAAAAAAAATATTAAGAGAAAGAATGTTTTGTGGAATTAAGGCATAAATGTGCCACATTTATACATCATTACACAAAAAACTTCTGAGAATTGTAATTTTTTGTTTTTGTTTGTTTTTGCTTTTGTTTGTTTTTCTCTGTTTGTATGTTGTTGTTACTTGGCTATATTTTGCGGACATGACTATGTCTACACTAAAGAAACGATTTTATATTTTCACAAGAAAAAACTATAAAAAAACGAATGTAATTAAAATTTACGTTTCCACGAAACGTATAGAAGTCGCCTCACGTTTCCTGATCTTTTGAGAAATATATCGTGAATGAAACTGCTTATAATTGATCGAGGCAGCGTAAAGAACCCGGATATAAAATTTCATCGAAATCGAATAACTTTGATTTTTTTTATCTCGGTGACGGCCCTTTTGGAAATTGCGGTCGATACATCGTTCAAATTATCGATTGAGCCGAAGATTCTTAATCTTGGCGTCTTAAAAACCCTAGATATCAATTATCATCGAAATCGGACAAATTTGAAATTTCGATCGCGGTGGCGGCCATTTTGAAAATGTCGGCCAAGATGCACGCAATTTTAGTATTGCAATTTTGTTTGGACTATTGAGCTAAATATATGGACCAAGTTTCGTCAAATTCTGAACAGCGGTTTTCGAGATATACGATGTTCCAATTTTCGGAGTAAAAAAGTGGGTACGTCAAGTACGGCGGCAATTTTGAAAAAAATGGCGGAAACTGGTATAAAAATTTTGGAGTTCTCCATCTTTCGAAGAGTAGTTCTAACTTCCTATGAAGTTTCATCTCAATCAGATAAGGCGTTTTTGAGAAAACGTGCGGGAAAATCAATGAATTTTTTTATGACAGGAGAATTAAAGTAATAATAATAATAATAATAATGATAATAATAATTCAAATTTACGTTTCCACGAAATGTTTAGAAGTCGCCTCCCGTTTCCTTGTCTTTGTTTTAAGAAACATATCGTCAGATGAACTGCCTATTTTTAATTGAGGCAGCGTAAAGAACCTGGATATCAAATTTCATCGAAATCGAACAACTTAATTTTTTATCGCGATGTCGGTCATTTTGAACATGGCGGTTGATACGTAGTTGAAATTATCGATTGAGTTACAGATTCATAATCGGGGAGTCTCTAGGAGCTCAAAGAACCTAGATATCAAATTTCATCGAAATCGGACAACTTAATCTTTTATCGCAGTGGCGGTCATTTTGAACATATCGGTTCATACGTAGTTCAAATTATCGAGGCGTCTTAAAAAACCTAGATATCAATTTTCATCAAATTCGGACAACTTTGACTTTTCGACCGCGAAAGCGGCCATTTTCAAAATGGCGGCCAACATGTAGCTCCAATTGCGAATTGAGCCGCAAATTATGAATCGGGACGGCTAGGAAAACCTAGATATCAATTTTCATCGAAAACGGACAAATTTGAATTTTCGACAGCGTTGTCTGCCATTTGGAGACGCACGCGATTTTTTTTATGAATTTGTTAAGACTAATGAACTTAATATATACACCAAGTTCCGTCAAATTCTGATCAGTAGTTTTCGAGATATATGATGTTCCAATTTCCGGTGTAAACACATGGGTACGTCCAGTTTGGCGGCCATTTTGAAAAAAATGGCGGCAGCTTTAACAAAACAAATATACTAACTCGTCATGTCTACCTTCTTTGAAACCCGACCTCTGAAGTTAAGTGGGCGGAGAAATTTCCGTCAATCAGTTTTAGACACGTGTACTCAGTAGCCAATCAGGTGGGACTTTGTTCAGATCTATAGGCTGGTTAATAGAGCAATTTTCACACTTGCTAAGTCAAAATTTAGTCAGGTAGATACGAATACATGTAAAGCGTGTGGGAATTGTACTGAGGATTTAGCACACCTGTTTATTTTTTTTTTGTACGAAATTAAAATCAGTACATGATTATCTGAAAGATTTATTACATAACATATATATTAATGTCGCACCTGACATTGGAAACATGATAAATTATGACGAACTGGTATATTTTGGCTTCTTGAGGTCTTTTCAAAACTATAAATATTAATTTTTGAACTTTTGTGTATTTTTTAAAGTTAGGAATATTTTAGTTTTTAAAGGTAAAAACTTGGATATTTTACGCTTATTTAAGTACACAATGCAGAAGTATTAACTGTTTGGTAGAGAGGGGCTTGCCACCTATCGTTAGGTTTGACCAGGTCTGGTGTGGACAGATGGTGATGTACTTAGTTGCCTTTTGTAGATTGGCAGTCGTCTTTCATCTTCACAGTGTACAGTAAACAAAATGGATGATTTTAAAATCACACTTACAATAGTATGAACACTTACAAATGACGTAAATAGTAACAAGTACATGCATTATATTTTAATTGTATTGACTGATATCAAAGCATGTATTTGGGAGAGTAGACTATCTTTATTTTCCCTCTTACTAATTAAATGAATGCAAAGATACGTATGCATACAATGTCACGAATGAGTACATAAAACTGTGGAAACATGGAAAATCCTTCTGTTGTTATCAAACTTAATTCGGTAAACTTCTTCGGGCTATTACATGTGAAAATAACTTGGTTTGGCTTGTGATGTTGTGTACGTTGTGACAACGTATTTTCACGATATGACGTTGTCACGACCATTGCAAACGTCGGCAAGACGTTGTGTGTTTGCTGAGATTACATGTGAAAATAACTTGGTTTGGCTTGTGTTGTGAACGTTGTGACGACGTATTTTCACGACATTACGTTGTCATGACCAATCCCCAACGTCGGCAAGACGTTGCGTGTTTGCTGGGATGACATGTGAAAATAACTTGGTTTGGCTTGTGTTGTGTACGTTGTGACGACGTATTTTCACGATATTACGTTGTCACGACCAATCCCCAACGTTGGCACAAAGTTGTGTGTTTTCTGGGATTACATGTGAAAATAACTTGGTTTGGCTTGTATTGTTGTGTACCTCCATTATGGTTTAAAAGTGTTTATTTTGGTGTTACTTAAATTATATATATAATATTTTCAGTGCTGTGTTGTAATATTTCAAACACGGCACAAATGAGGTTTTCCATCTTTTGTTTACATTTGCACCAGGGGTGATTAATAATAACACCCTTAAATATGTAAGACTCGGAACAGCGATGGGACGCGGAGGTACGATGGTTGCGCCGAAGTGAGATGGTTGTACGCCAAAGTGCGTTTATGATCACGCTGAACTGCGATGGTGAGACATGATAGCCAATAGCAACGCGGAAATGCGTTGGCCACTACGATGAAGTGCGTTTTTTTTTTTTTTTTTGCTTCGCTGAAATGTTTTGACTATCATGTAGATTTTTTCCCGTTGAAACCGTAAATATTATACACGTTTATCTTAAAATTCGACAGATATTTTACGAGTATATGCAATCAGAAAAAAAAACTTTGCTTTCATTTCGTTCATACTTCCAACTACTGAGGAAATTATAGAAACAAAATTAATATTTTTACTTAATTTTTTACCTACACCCAGTGGACATTTGAAAAGAAAAACTGGTAGTCCCTTTTAGAAGGACGGGTAGTCTTTCACATGAACATACTGTTTGACTAGCTCTAGAACGTTTGTGGATAGCTCTAAGACTTTTGCTTTAGCGTATGAACTACATGTACTACATAAAACACATCTGATCGATAGTACCTATAGAATTTGCAAATATAAATGTAATGTAGTAAAAGACGGCGCTTTTTTTCTCTGCGTGTGTATCATCCTATACACTTTGGCTCAGGTTATCAAAGAATGCTTGATGATACAGAGGTATAGATTTGATGCATTAACGGATTGTACGTAATATGAAGAGAAACGTGCTAGTCTGGTCCACCGGAATTTAAGTTGTGTCTTCGACATTCTAATACTCTCTTTCAACTCGTATATTGCAGTTTCTATTTCGCCTTTCAACTATAGAATATGCTCCATGATTCGTTGTGAAACCATATCTTAATTGTTCTAAAGGTAAAAATCCATGATATCAAATTGATGAAAAAGCTACATTTTTCATGCAACGATAACAAAAGTGTCCTGTTAAATCTTTTAATTACATATATATCTATTATAGTTTTCAAGATGCATGAAATACGACTTTCAGTATCCGCTATCATTTGAAACCCGTTGCTACAGTTTTTGTTTCTCGAATTACCTCAAGTAACGTATCGTATTTTTTAAGTTTTGACACTGCATTAAATACATGTAATGGTAACACTCAAAATTATGCATGCTACATTTTTTTATACAGGTAACAATATATTAGCTACTTTTAAGGCTTTCCTTTCATTTTGTTAGTTTCTCTAGAACATAGTACGCACTTATACACGTAAAATTTTGTGGCGACGTTGAATGGGGTAAACCAACGCTCTTTTGCGCATTTGTGTCATTCATCCAACGTACTTCAGCGTTGACCATCGCAGATCAAGGCGACCATCGTACTTCGGCGTCCCCATCGCCCTTCCTTGTATATTAAAGAGTATTTAAGTTTAGCCGTATATATACATTAAAACAACGATTAAAATGTCATTCACTGTATCATATAGATATGAAGCTTTATGAGGGTGACTAATTTTAACACTAAAAGCAATAATACAAGGTTTTAGTCCTTTACACATTAAAAAGGGTGACTAATGATAACAACCCAAAAACTTCTTAGAATTAGGGTGACAGAACAAGTAAAAATTTATAGCCGCTATGGTTCAGTAAGAGTGTACAAAGAAGAATAACTCCTGTATTTATGACTTTCATGAGACCACATTTGTGATCTCCCCTAGATAGTACATACAAAGTACATATAGACAGGATCTTCTATTGTTCGAGTTTATTCTTCATATATAAAAAAAACCAGTAGATGGCGCCGATAATTGCTGCTCCCAAGATTCAATATTATACAAGTGAATAAGGATTAAATACATAAATGATAGAATCCTTCAAACGTGTATAAGATAGGTTATGACATTATAGTATCTAATAGTAAGGTCTGTGAATTTCGGAGATTGTCCGATTCCGTTTTTATTGTATTGTATGCTTTATAGTTTTGTATGGTAAATGATAAAAAAAAGCCTGTCAGTCTCATAATCAATTTCATAAGTGCGATCTGAAGGCCCTTTGTTCGATCCTCACCCGAGGAACAAATTTTTTTTTGTCGAGCATAACTTCGTCGTATTTGCAATTAGGGATTGTGAAGCACGATTTTTTTTAAATAAAACTTTTTGGGACGTCAATCGAAGCTTTAATATAATGGAATAGTACCATATGGTCGCCCGTTTTAAGTGTCTTTAATAAATAAGACGATGACAACTAGATCTGTCGTGAAAGTTTTTTGACATTATATACATGTACAAGGTCGTATAATTGTCTTCTATTGAGGACCTCAAAACATTTAGAGTAATTGTTTTTCTTCCAATTATTCTCGTTTATTTTTATTGATCCAGGCGCTCTCAGGCGCGCCCTGACGCCTTTTAGTAAGACTCTTCGCTCCAGGTATTCTCGGGTCGTTACTTATAAGTAGTTCCGCCTGCATTGCCGGTGTTGGATGAGAAAAGCAGACGACCTTGTTGTTGACTGTCTGTAGTAATTGATTACAGGTGATTAACATTTTAAGTTGTCTCAATTATTTGTTTACTTCTTATCGGTCAAAATTACACCCTCCTCCATTTAGCTTTTTAACAGACACAAGACACTTCTTGTGCTGATCCTTTTAGTAAACTTTAGGGATTCGGCGCTGGAGATAATTTTTTTTGTTTTGACCACCACAAATCCCCAGCGCCGGATCTCCAAAGGGATTAAAACAACACGTTCAATAATGGGGAAAAAGAGGGTCGAATTGGGGGCATTAGTATCCATAATCAAGTCAATGTAAAAGAAACTCTGACACTGCAATGGTCCTGACTTAGAGTTGGTATACTCAGGCATTTCAAATTAAATGGTTGGTTAAATCTAGGTTTTTCAACGCGCCTATGCGGTGAAACATTAAAGTAGCACTCCTGATAAGATCCATGCAAAATGTGATGCATGGTTGGAAAGCCTACATCTTTATTTTTTATATTTTAATTAATGTGTTATAATTAACAGAAATCAATTGTTAACATGTGGTTTTTCATATAAACCATGCTCTTAGAAGATAAAAATTATGTAGAATAAACTGTACAATTTAAAGTTATGGGAGATAACTCTGTAAATGACAGTAACATATAATAGAAACTGTTGGATATTCAATGTGAATTATCTACTAAGAGCAGACAGATTGGAATTAATAATTATTCATTCCATCATATAGACATATAAAGCAATTGAATAACAAAAATAAAAATATGTAGCCTTTGTGGGGTATATCATATTTTACAGAATTTGTATGATTCTTACAAAGACTGCTACATATTTGTAAACATTCAGAAGCCATGTTTTTTCTACAACAACAAAAAAATAGACGGCATAATTATTTTAGCTACATGTACCTCACAACCGAAGTAGTGTGGGTAGTACATTGTTCAAATCAAGAGTATAAGTTTTGGCTTGACAGTCCATTATTCAGAAGGACTAAAAGGCAAAGGCCCATAAGTTAATATGAAGAGGGCAATGACTTTATCAGGTATATGCGAGCAAAGTCTGACTCAAAAGTATCAGGTTCCCTTTTTGACATATTAGACTTCATGCCATTGTGTCAAGTTACATATGTAGTTAAGGAATTTTCCATCAGCTGCAATAAGTGGCGGATGGAAAAGGGCTCCAAATATTTATACAATTCTGAGTAAGGTGTACTGTTAGTAAGGTTTTATTAAAATTCTTAAAAGTCTATTAAACATTTTGTGTAGCCTGCATTTTTACTATTTCTGAAGTTTAAATGAATCCCAATGTTGTGTATTGTTTGGACGAAAGTTTGTCAAGTATCTGTATGATGGATTCTTTGACAAATTTCTATACATGTAAGACTTGTGATGCAACTTAAAAAAACAAAAATAAAAATTGTAGCTTTTGGTGGTGTACAATGTATCACATGTGGAATTTTCATGATTCTTAGAAAGACTTCTACTTAAATACATGTACATGTACCAAAAAATAATATCAGGGTCCAAAGTTTAAAAGTAACTTAAATACAGGACAATGAATGCATTCCTGAAATTTGAATATGATGTAACCTTTATAGAACATTTATCAAGCATGATTGAAGTAGGCAATGGACTTTTATGACAAATTACTTTGTTAAGTACACATGTACCTACATTTTGTAGTCTAGCTGCTGTAAGAATATCATTTCTGTATGAATTTGTTTCATTGCTCCTGACTTAGTTAACAAATATGCATTATAACACAAATTATTTAGTGATTTCTTTTTAAATAAAGTGCTGATGATATTTTGAAATATCAGACCTTCCAGCTTTTTGAACTACAACCTCTGAATTATCAAACATTAGGACTACTGACAAACCATGGAAAGTTTCTCTCAATGGAGTATGTAGAAATGTCTTCAAACTGGAAAAAAATGTTGGTTAATATCCATATATACCTGTGAATATAAATCGGTGGTGTGGGAGAAATTAAAAAAAAGAGACAACGAAATTATTAAGGAGTGGCCTGTCCTAATGTATTTGATTTTTGGTTGAATATTACATAGTGAAAATAGTTATAGTATAGTGAATGTTGGTAGTAAGGGCGGGGAAATGATTGTTGTAACACTAACACTTGATACTTGGTATCCAGCATCAGGTTGTACGATCTGATTTCAGGCCTGTGGGACATCCACTTCCTGTTTAACCTGTGGGACACCCACTTCCTGTTGAAAGAAATTTGAAAATTTCTGTCTTGATCTATTTTTGTTTTAAAATCACAAACTGTAAAAGACAACATTTACATGTACATGTATATTTTATCCTTGCAACAATAGAAAAAGAAACTATTTATAATCTATATTGAAAACAACATACAGTACAGAGAGTGAAAAACAATGATTGAACGTTAAAATGTGAAATGTGAACGTTTCAAGGAGTGTAACATATAGTGTATAATTTTCTGAACATAGCTCATCTTAGTTAACCATATGAACTATATTATATTTTAAGTAACATTGCCAGAGGGAGTAGAAGTAACCTGACTTGCTTATTTGAACGGTTTTAGTGAACTGGCTAGCTGATTTGAACTGATTAATGAGACCTGGCTAGCTTATTTGAACGGTTTAAGTGAGACCTGGCTAGCTTATTTGAACGGTTTAAGTGAGACCTGGCTAGCTTATTTGAATGGTTTAAGTGACCTGGCTAGCTTATTTCAACTGTTTAAGTGACCTGGCTAGCTTATTTGAACGGTTTAAGTGACCCGGCTATTTTTTTAACAGTTTAAGTGACCTGGTTAGTTCTTTTTTGAACACTTTAAGTGACCTGGCTAGCTTATTTGAACGGTTTAAGTGACCTGGCTAATTTTTTTGAATGGTTTTAGTGACCTGGCTAGCTTATTTGAACGGGGTAGTTACCCGATAGTTGGGTTGTTGAAACAGTGTAAATGACATGTCTTATTTGTTAGAATGTCATAAATGACCTTGCTTAAGCTCGTTAGAACTATGTAAATGACCTGGCTTTTTGGGATGATAACAATGACTTGGCTATCTTTTGTGAATGGTGTAGAAGATCTGGCTAGCTTGTCAGAATGATGCTAATGACCTGCTGGCTTGTTTGAACAGAAATGACATGGATAGCTTGTTTGAATGGTGTAGAAGACCTTGTTAGCTTGTTGGAACAGTAAAAATGACCTGGATAGCTTGTTTTAACGATGTAAATGATTTGGCTTGCTTGTTAGAATGTGTAGAAGATCTTGCTAGCGACACAAATCTATTTAGGCCTGATAGAATAATGAAGAAGTTCTGGTTATCTTTTTGGAATGGTATGAGTCCCTCACCAGAATAAGGTCTGCTGTTGTACAGTGCATGCCTTCTCGGGGTTTTTCTAGCCTTGTGGAAGGTTTATTCTAACTAATTTTTCCCTTCTTGCCTCCTTTTCCTCCCACCCTTCAGTCTGCTTTTATATAGACAAACACAACACAATACATGGAAAGACTTGTATAGGCAGAATACTCAAGGAATATGAAATGCTTACAAAATTGTCCATTCAAGCCAATTTCTTAAGTAAAATTTAACTCCTGCCTCTTTGGGGCTGTTGTGGGAAATGCCACATGGATTAAGATACATGTACCATCACAACGTGACCTTTCATCTTATGCTCCTTAAATGCACAATTCAACATGATTGTTTTCTGTTTTGTTAAGGCACATGACTCTGCTATCACTTTGATTAAGGTCCTGCAACGAAAAGTGGTGGTCGACATGTATTGATCACTCTGTCCATCTGTCTGTGCCTGCATCTGTCTGTAAAAACTCGTGCTCAGGTTGTAAATATTTTGTGGCATACTATGGATAGTGGCATTTGACCTTGAACTTTGACCTCAAGGTCATATTCCTTTTTTTTTGGTGACAAAGTCATGTCCAGGCTGTAACTTTTGTATTCCAATGTGGGCTTTTGATATTTGGTATTTGGGTAGATCACCTAAATATAATGTGTTGTGTGAAACGGATAGTGGCCTATGATGTGAACTTTGATCTCAAGGTCAAATTCCTATATTTAGGTGACAACCTTGTGTCAGAGCTGTAACTTTTTTCTCTTTTGATATGGGCTTTTAGTATTTAGTGTGTGAGTAGATCACTTTATTATGATTTGTTTCGCACTATTGACGGTTGCCTGTTTCGTTTTTTTGTTTGTTAACTGTCATTCTATGATAGACCCTGGCAGAGGTCAATACATCAAGGTATACAGAATTTCACCAAATTTATACCAAATAGTACCTAAATGAAGCAAAGCTTGGGTAACATTTCAATTTTCTACGTCCCCCTTTTTGGCCCCTGAAATTCATGAAAATTCCTAAAAATCACCTAATTTCAACACCATGTTGAAGTGCTCCTGATGAAAAACAAGGCAATAAAATGTTATAACTATATAAAAGTGTCAAATATCTTTATGCCTGAACAGAAATATAACAAATTTTAAATTAAACTTTTAAGGAAATATTTTTGGATGAATTTTCCAAATTGAAAAACTACCAAATAGTGCCAATCTTCAAACAACAGTAAAAAAAACAGAATGGATGCCTCGTTTTCATTCTGAATAGTTTCTAAATAAAAGATTTAACTTACTTTTGACATTATATCAAGGTTTTATTCGGATTTTGAGGATTAAGTACTTTTTCATAAATTTTAAAATTGCATATTTACCCCCTTAGTAACGGTTACATGTAGTTTCACAAATTTTATTTTTGGTCATTTTCTTAATTCCAAAATAATTCCTAATTCAAACAATACCTTGTTCCAAATGTATTGTAAACATAAGTTTTCACATACATTTTGTATATCTTAATTTAAAACTACTTTTCAAGGAATTATCAAATCTTTCAGCCTAAAAAACAACAAACAGTAAAATATAACTTACATGAATGTGACTGAAATTGTTTTGTATATACGTTTGTGTTTTTACTTCAATAACCTCATACGTGTTAATGTTCAAGTTGTACATGTATTATATATGGTCTGCATCAAGAAAAAAAGTTTTCAGGGTTGAAATAATGTTTTTTTTTCCATTTATAGTAGAGAAACCCTTATTATGAAAATTATTTAGTTTTTTGAGTTGATGTAAAATCATACCTTTATTACATGTATTACAGATCATACTACAGACTAATAATACTTTGAGAAAAGCTCACTTATTTGTGAAAATGCGAAATGAAAAATTCAAATATGATGAAGAATTTGTGGAAACCTCATTAATTCCATTTATTAGTTTTCTAAGGGTAGCAAATTGACGGACACACAGAATGAATCAATATACATGTATACTCATGCTTTTCAAAAGGGGGGGATAATAAAACAGACCTACACTGTCTGTAAAACTGCCTGTTATGGTCGTATTATTTACATCTAAATTTCCATTTTTCAAGCTGGTTTTGCAAGTGTAGATAAATACACAAATATCGATTTTTAAAACTGTTTACATTTTGATTTTTTAATTTCTTTCAAGTCACTCATACAAATTCACAGTTAACATATGTTTAGTCACCTTATATACATTGTAGTGTGCTAGTTTATAAATCTCACTCAGTTCTTTATTTTTCTTGGTTTTCATAGACAATTCCACTCTGTTTGTTTGGGACTTTACCGGAAGTGTCCATCGTCTTTAAAGGGCAATAAGCTAAGAGACTCTTCACTTTCTGCACAAAAATGCAACCATTTGGGCAAAATGTATGTCTCCCACACTAATCACAGCCATTGATAATTTGTAATAAATAATTTCACAGAATTTGCTGACTACCAGAGGTTTCTCTTTCCTCAAATACATGTTCATGTATATCACATACTGTTTAACATCTTTGTGTGATGAGGGCCCAATCCAGTTATGTGTTTGTTTTCTGTGAATTGTAATTATTCTCATTAGACTAATTGTCTAATACATTTGACTGGTTATAGGTTATTGAGTCTGCACAAGGTACTTGCCAACAACTACATATGTACATTGCAATATTGGTAGTGCTAGTTTCTCCATGGTGAAAAAAGTTTTCGACAATCACTGTGTTTTCAAGAGGAAACTACTTTGTGAATGACTTTTCACAGCTAGGTTCTGAGCAACTAAACTTCCATTTTCAGTTAAACATTTCTCTTGAGATGTACATTTAATACATGTAGCTGCATTTCACATGGTTCTTTTAAACCTGAAATGAAGAGACCAAATAATAATCTATGCAAATTATTTCACTTGTAAGCAACCATACTGAGACAAAAAAAACAAAACAAAACACATTGCTCTTTTAATGAATACTTCTATTTAGTTTATAATATAGAAAATACTGTTTTAATACATCTGGTACTGATGAGCGGTCTTGGACACAAAGTCCCAGTGTTTTCAGTACGATACGGACCATTTGTTCTGTGTTTTGTAAATTTAACTGGATCACATTGATATACATGGTTACTATTAATACTTGTATGTTAAGTGAACATTCAGTAAAATACAACTACATTGTATGATGTCTTAAATAAGGAAGCTAATTCTTATTTAAATGTCTTCTTAATTTATTGACAGATTCAAAATTCAAGGGATTTTAATTTGGTTAACTGGTAGCTACATGTATTGTTAACACTGAGATACAATTTCTATATGCATGCATGAGAAGGGTGTAGCATAATGTCCAGTTTGTTGTATACTTGCATTTGTCTATTTGGGGCAAGTCCAAGGTATAACATTGTTGTTGGAATTCTTCAACCACTCAATGAAGACCCATATTGACATTTTATAGTATAGAGTTATATGCAGTGTAGCTTATCATAACAGCGGATTATAATCATATTGTATAATTAGAACCGAAAAAGATATAAATTTATGGTTTATGTCCTTAAAGTAAAATAAATCAAGGGGATATCGACTTATCTTGAACTATTGTGGAATTTTAAATCAGGGGCGGATTTAGGCTGGGGCATGGCAGGTGTTCATTCCCCCCTAGAATTTGCAAAGCATTGGTTGTTAGGGGTAGATTTAGGCGGATTTAAGTTGAAACTTTAATTTTTCCCTGATTTGACCACAAAAGATATCTACATTGCACCCAATCTAGAAGAATATTTCAAAAAATTAACCTAAAAAAAATTATCTTCGTGCCCCCTCCTAATAAAAAATCCTGGATCTGCCACTGTAAACCAATTTAAAACATGCAAGGATTTCATTAAATAATTCTCACTTAATCTTATCTAGGTGGTATATTCCCTGGAATTTGATATTTCCCATTTAATGTCTCCTCAATTTGGTACAGGGTAGCTTTCTGAAATACAAAACAACTCGAGAAATTATGTGAAAGTGCAATTGAGAACAAAGGTGTCAGTGACATATTTATCATGACCTACATTTGTACATGTAAATAAACAACTCCTCATCTTTAAATGAGTGAGGCAGTTCATGGCATTGATCCCTGGCTGAGACAGACTATAATATCAAATTGGTAGTCATGCACTGTTTCTCTGCCGAGCCTGTTTCATATGAGAGGTTGAATTATGAATGGTTGGCAAGGAAACAAAATAATGAGTCTGAATGCCTACCTGCAGGCTGTTACTACTGTCAGGTCAAGCACCAGGCAAGGTAAACTTGATTGGCCAAACATTCTCTTCCTGAAATGCATGAAAATATGGATAAATCACAATCAGCAGAATCTACATAGAAATGTTCAAGTGACAGGTGAATATGAAAAGCTAGCTATCAATTTCAATATGCCTTGAAAACATAGGCCCCCATTTGAGCCTTGCTCTCTAAGTACTACCACTCTTGTGTGGTAATGGGGTCTATGCTTTAATATTATGCTTTGTAGCCCACAATTGCATGACCATATAGAATATAATGTGCTACATTATACCTAAGACTTTGGAAATCATACCTTTTCAAACTGTAATTCATAGAGGATGAAGTCCCCATAATGGTACTCAATAGCAATAGAATCAGGTACCAAATACAATGTCCAGTGTCATTGACTTTTGTACCTGGCTCCATTGAGTGTGGTGCTTTGAATAGCTGCAAAATCATAGCTATTGCCATTTTATATTTAGTACATGTAATTTGAACGGTCACAACTAGTAAGTACAACAAAAATAATAAATGAGCAACCTCAATGGCTGCATGTTTGCAGCTAGGGACTGATACAATTTCAACCAACAAAGTTTTACCAAATTGTGTAATTCGTGAAGAAAAATAAACATACCATTCTTTTTTCCTGTTAGGTAGCCTCATATTATGCAAGTTTTATGAAATGTCATAAATTTGGGGTCATATTTCAAATTTTGCGGTATTTTTCTCAAGTTTAGGTTTTAATGTGTCATTTTCTGCATAAAATCACTTTGCAGGCTGGCAATATGTAGATTTATTAGTCATTGTGTATGCCAAGTCTGTTTTTTAACTCCTGGTGAGCTAAACAACTTTGTTCGCATAATGTTTTAGAGTGCAATTTGACAGCCAGTACCCTCTTATATGAAATTGAAGTTTTTAGTCCCAGTTTTTTATAGTTAGGACTTAACTTTGTATTAATATCCTTTGTAATAGTATAATTTTACTTTAAATGCAGTTCTAGGAAAGCCTGTTTATAATAAAATGTCAAATTTTCAGTTGAAGTTGGTGTGTAGGTCAATTTTTTTAAATTCTACCTTTAATTTTTGTCTCATGGCAGATATGTTTCCTTTTTTTCATTTATTCAGGCTATCTCTTAGCAAATAGTGCTGTAAAGTACATGGTGAGTGTTTATGTTAACCAAAATGACCATTTTGATGGAGATACTGCTTAAAATATTGAAAATTTGCCGCCGTGGAAAGAATGCGGTGAAAGTCTGTATACTGTAAAAACTGTAAAATTTGATATTTTTGCCCGATTTCGAATTTTTATCTTTTCAAACACATATACTTTTAAATCTATCACACTTTTGGGGTTTGCGAATACAGCAGAAATTAAAATTTTCAATTTCTTGTTTTCTCGTAGAATGACAGTTAAGTCACATGACTCTAATATCACTTTGATTAGGGTCCTGCAACAAAAAGTGGTGGTCGACATGTACTGATTACTCTGTCCGTCTGTCTGTGTCTGCATCTGTCCGTTACAAACTCGTGTTCAGGTTGTAACTATTTTGTGGCATACTGTGGATAGTGGCTTATGACCTTGAACTTTGACCTCAAGGTCATATTCCTTTTTTTTTGTGACAAACTCATGTCCAGGCTGTAACTTTTGTATTTCAATGTGGGCTTTTGATATTTGGTATTTGGGTAGATCACCTAAAGATAATGTGTTGTGCAAAATGGATAGTGGCCTATGATGTGAGCCTGAAGGTCAAATTCCTATATTTAGGTGACAACCTCAGGTCAGAGCTGTAACTTATTTTCTCTTTTGATATAGGCTTTTAGTATTTAGTGTGTGAGGAGTAGATCACTTGATTATGATATGTCTCGCACTATGAACAGTTGCCTGTGACCTTGAAGGTTTGATCAGCAGGTATATAAGTTGTAATTGCATTTCAATGAATGTTAGTTATTGCCCCTATCGAACGCAATTAAGAGTTAAATCCCCTTAAATTTGACAGAGGTTTTTTTTAAATGGGATATCTATACATGTATATTGTTCTGATATGTTCCCATTGTACTTTGTAACTAATATAAAGTATAATACCAGATCAAGTGCATAATTTCTGTTCTTGGAAATAACTTAATTAACCTGTTTTAGGGATAGTACTTTAAATGATATGAAAATTGTGCACATACATTTACATATGTGCAAATACATTGTTAATCCACTCTTATACTTTAATAAACTGTTTAAGGTAATGCAGTTATGTTTTATGACATGTTCTTCCTTTTTAAGCTTCTTTATTGGATTTCTTAGCAACAGGAACAGACTTAGGTTACTTGGCTGCCCTCTGGATCAGTGATCATTTATAGCCAGCTGAATGGTATTCTTTGTAAGTCTAATGTATTTAGGTGTTTAATTTCCAGCCAAAGACGGATAGTCATTTTTTTACCATTCAGATTTTATTGACAGTGTATTGCAATCACATAACAACCAATCACAATAACAAATCATATCACTAGTTCATATCATATAGTGGACCAAACAGTCAATCATAGAGAAAGCTGTATGTATAATGTTAGAAGCATTTAATAATATTTTTGAAATATCTATATAAATTACAATTTCTCCATTCTTGTCCATATTTTTAGAGTAATTAAGTATTAAGTTTCTTGGTCATTATAGAAAAGCTTTAAATTGACATTAATGAGTGATAAAAATCTGTTGATTTGTCAATGGTTATATGCCTGACATGACTATGGTCCTGTCATGTTACCGCTTCAGTGTTGTTTTAAACACGAAATATGATGTGTACCTTAACACTGTTACCTATGTTGGTCTTTTATTATCATTACTATTATCCAAAGATTTATGTGTTTAAAAGACTTAAGTTTCTCTTGATTTACATGTTTTAAAAGACATTTGTCCAAGGTAGTTAGTACATGTATACGTAGGATTGTATATGCATTGGGAGGCAGTGTTCAAATAAGCACTAGTTTTATACCTTCAATTTCCGAGGCAGGATCATTGATATACCATTTATTTAGGTCATGAATCTATGATACTTTTCAATGGCTGGTATTGATTTTCTTTATAGGTTGACCCTTCATTGCGTATGCAAAAAAAGTCCTGGACTTTTCACACTTGAAACTTAACCCCCCAGGATGAACATGTTTTACCTTACAAATTTGTACTCTATAAAAAGAGCAGAAAGGAAGATGCCAGGTAATGATTTACAAATTGTAGAAGTACTTTGGTTTAAGGAGGTAGACCTAGAGTAAGGGACACCTCTTAAAAATCTTTGGAACGTTTGTATTCAGCATTTTACATCAATCTTATGTAAGCATCTAATTAACTTGGATTCATTTTATTCTGCTTCAAACAAAGGCTTGAGAGGCTTTGGTGAAATTGAATATAATACCAACATATCACTGATTTCATGAGATGTCCCTTACCCTAGGTCTACCTCCTTTATTTATAAACATTTTGCAAAAGTGTTCATTTATTTGTTAACTTTATATATATATATGTCATTTTTTTATTTTTTTCATCAAACATTTACATTAGCAGAGTTGGTACAGGATCTAGTTGTCCCCTAATATGTAGTCCGGTCTCTTTTTGTGGTGATCTGTGTGTACCAGATGTTTCTTGCTGCCTGATATTACTGTTCCTCTCATACCTTCTATTGTGAGTATACTTTCTGTCCACTTCAGTAGATCTATATTTGCAACACAGGTACAGGATTTAGTTGTCCCTATATAGGAAGTCTGGTCTCTTTTTGTGATGATCTTTGTAAACTAGATGTTTCTTGCTGCTTCATATAACTGTTCCTATCACATCTCCTGTTGTAAGTGAACTCCCTCTTGATCACTTTGTAGATTCTGAATCATTTATTTGCAGCACCTCATGTCTTACTGTGGTTGTCGTGCCAGGTCTTTTGTTGTTCTTTTGTAATGCAGAATGGAGCCTGTCTTCCATGTTTTTGCTATGGTGAAAAGTTTTCAGCAGTCTCTCACTTGGATAGGAACAATGGACACCTGTATAATGTGTCTTGTGGTACATTTATTTTACTGTTATATGTGTCTCCACTAAGTATCATCTTGAGAACTTGAGCAATATTATCTTTTCAAAATTGTCTATTTTCAGCAGAGTGATGGTATTATGTCTTCATCTGATGAACTTACAAAACTAGTACCTTTTCACCATGGAAATGACTTTTCTTGAACCGGTCAGCATTTCGAACATTGCAGCTTCCTGTCAGATCAGTTATGCCATTGTTGTGGTGGGTATTACCATCTGCTCACTTCTTGAAATCTTTTTGTTGTATGGTTTCCAAACAAAATTTGGTATGATATTTGCCTGAAAAGGACATATTTTTAGCTTACGTTGATCATGTGAGCTTATGTCATCACATGGCGTTTGTCATCATTCGTCTTCCTCCTCTGCTATCTGTTACTCTTTTTTTTAATCTTTTCCTTTGAGACCAAGATTCTGATGTCAATCAGGTTTAGGTCAAATTTGTTGGTGTAGTTCAGCATGATAAATTTTGCATGTGCAGAAATTTTCAGAGAGATCTGTTATTTTTGGAGGTCCATTTAGTTTTCATACCTCTATAGCTCTTGTTAATGTGTCAAGTGTGTATAGTGATCTTATGTCTGTCTGTCTGTCTGTCTGTTGTATCTTAGGTTATTATACCTCTATGGCTCTTGTTATTTTGTCAAGTATGCATAGTGATCTCGTGTCTGTCTGTCTGTCTGTCGCACGTTAGGTTATTATACCTCTATGGTTCTTGTTAATTTGTCAAGTATGTATAGTGATATCTTGTCTGTCTGTCTGTCCGTCTGTCACACTTTATATTATTATAGCTCTATGGCTCTTGTTAATTTGTCAAGTATGTATAGTGATCTCGTGTCTGTCTGTCTGTCTGTTGCACGTTAGGATATTATACCTCTATGGCTCTTGCTAATTTGTCAAGTATGTTTAGTGATCTTGTGTCTGTCTGTCTGTGTCGCACGTTAGGTTACTATACCTCTGTTGCATTGTTAATTTGTCAAGTATATATAGTGATCTCATGTCTGTCTGTCTGTTGTATCTTAGGTTATTATACCGCTATGACTCTTGTTAATTTGTCAAGTGCATATAGTGGTCTCGTGTCTGTCTGTCTGTCTGTCTGTTTTACCTTAGGTTATTATACCTCTATGGCTCTTGTTATTTTGTCAAGTATGCATAGTGATCTCGTGTCTGTCTGTCTGTCACACGTTAGGTTATTATACCTCTATGGTTCTTGTTAATTTGTCAAGTATGTATAGTGATTTCTTGTCTGTCTGTCTGTCTTTCTGTCACACTTTATATTATTATAGCTCTATGGCTCTTGTTAATTTGTCAAGTATGTATAGTGGTCTCGTGTCTGTCAGTCAGTGATTTCATGTCAGTTTGGTTGTATGTCTGTTACATGTTAGGTTTGGTGGTATGTTGATGCCTTAGGTTTATAGTTGAATGTAAATAGTGGTATCATGTCAGTCTGTCTCAGGGCTCATGCTACTGGGTGATTCAGGCAAAATAGTCGCCCTGGAGTCGCTCATTTCGCCTCAGACGACAAAAAAAGCAAAATAGAGTCGCCCTCTTATTTTCAGACATCAACTTTGTCTTTTAGTTGTATTCTGACCAGAGTTATCTCTTTTTCGATGGGTATGATCTAAAATGTGTAACCCGTACCCGTACCAACTTTTCCCCGTACCCAAATACTATTTTGTCAATTTCTTCATTATTACATGATATTTCCAACTAAAAGTTGGTACGTATTTACAAAATAATATGCTGGTTAGGCTGATTTAATATTTATTTAAATGTTTGTCGGAAAAAAAAAAGATTTTTATTCGATTTTCTCTTTTCAAGAGATCTAAAATGGGTAACCGGAAATTCCCATTCCCAAAATCAGAGTCCGGTATTTTTGTTATCTGTACAATTTTAATGCATATTTTACATTCGAACATCATGATATTATCAAAATTTTCATTGGTGTTAAAATAAATCGCACCAGACTGTTTTTCATTCTAGATAAGATTGTATCCATTCATTGCTGGTATGGGGATTGACGCTAGATACGCTACAGAATTCAACCTCAATCACTTTTTTTTAAACAATACCAAATCTTTCAAAACTTTATCCAAAGTTTCAAAGTAAAGTTTTAAACTCTTAATGATTTTAGAAAACCGTACACATTTTAGACCTTTTGACTTCAGAAAACCGTTTAAACAAGAAATATTAGAAAAAATATTCATCATTTTCTTGATTAGAAATGAATTGAAACGGACTTTTCCACATTTCATGCAATTTTCAGTCCTTAACATACCGTAAGAATGAATACTTTAGCAAAACATCATTTGGGTACGGGGAAAAGTTGGTACAGGTACGGGTTACACTTGTTACACATTTTAGACAGTACCCTTCAGATAACAATTCAAACAAAAATGGCGCCCGTTCGAGACAAAAAAAATTGTAAAACAAATTTGAAATCTATCGAATTTTCAGTTACAAGCAAATATTTTAATCAGCGTTTTGTTTCAAACGTTGCAGGTCCGGGTGTTAAAGGAATAGGCCTGCAGCAGCGCTAAGCTTGTCGTAAAAGGCGACTAAATAGTGCTCAGAATCCTAGCCGGGGGCTAGAGCGCTCTGCCCACAGAGCAACTGGGATGTGTGTCCCAGGTGGTGGAATGGGGTACCCCTGGCGTGTTACATGCTGGGGTTGTAAGGCTATAATACAGAAAAAACTGACCGCAAACCATAGTGGTGCACCGTGTTGGGAAAGATGCCACATTCCTTGCACATTAAAGAACCCTACTATGGTAATCTCCCGGAGTAGGAACCATAGGACTCCGCCACAGGAGGCTAAATTACCCGACCCTACCCATCTCTCCCTATTTCCAGTGGCAATCAAAATTTGTCGACCCCATTGTCCTTGTGTCCCATCCCTTTTTCATTTCATCATCATTTCATGTTTATTTTATCATCAATTTCATGTTCATCGTCAGAATATTGCTGAAATATTGCTGCTCGGACGTTAAACCCCAAACAAACAAACAAACAAATGTTTCAAACGTTTAAGACAGGATACAGAATGACCATTCTTTGTTTCAGCCTATGATAATTCATGTTTTATCATTCACATTTCGTTATAATACATGCAAATTTGTCATGCGGGTTCTTTTGGACTAAAGTTAAATTCATCTCAATTGATAATTCGGTAGAAACAGACCCGAAGCGTTTCGTAAAGAATATTTTTTTACATGGTTATTAATACTCTTGATCAACTTACATAAAGAGACTGGATATTTTGAACAAGTAATCATTAAGGGTTAAGTGGGATCATGAAAAAAACAACAAAATGAAAATTCCAACAGAATGTCACTGCCTGAAATTTTCTATTCCAGAGCTGCTAAAAAAGACCCAAAAAAATAGGACAGTACTGCAATGCAAGAAGCTTTGCTTTGCTCAATCATTATTAATTTTGCTGTAATAAATTTGGTAAGGGGTAGAGGTATAGATTAGAGGTAAGGAGTAGAGGTATAGATAAGAAATTCAATTTGATGAATACGAAACAGTCGATCATTCAGGCTGATTTCATTTTGTCCAAAATATTTAGTTACTTACATATGTAGCTTTAAAAGGAATTTATTTCAATAAAAGAAAATGAATATAAGAAAATGCTTGCAAATATTGTGTGCATGTAAGTAACATATAACACGTGTAATTCTAAAAAGCATTAGTAAAAGATGCGCGTACACATTCACTTCTCCCTGTTCATCCCCACTTCTCCCTGTTTTTCTTAGGTAGCTTGAGCCCTGTGTCTGTCTGTCACACTTATTGTTTGTAGGTTGTTTTTGTATACATTTAATTAATTAGTCAAGTGTGTACAGTGATCTCATGGCTGTCTGTCTGTCTGTCTGTTACACGTTAGGTTTGAATGTAGTTTTAATACATCTTGTTAAGTAGTCATGTGCATCTCATGCTAGTCTGTCTGTCTGTGTTACGTTGAGTTTGGAGGTAGTGTTTATACCTCTTGTTAATTAGTTTAGTGTATAAACAGAATTTAGATTTCAAAATTAGTTACCTATAGACAGTTGTTTGGTACAGTTAACCAGATATGATGATATTGATACCCCATGCAACGAAGTTGTGAAGGGTATGATATTTTTACCTGTCAGTCTTCCAGACTTTTTTTCTAAACACTTGCAGATATTAAGCTGATTTTTTGTATGTTAGACTACCATCATGATAAATAGATCATGTTTACGTTTTGTTTTGCTGATTTTTACCAAAATTACTTGCCTTGGACTGAGCAAATTTTCAAAAATAAAAGTCTTAGGGACTTTTTTTCTAAATGCTTACAGATATTGAGCTGGATTTGGTATGTAAGTCTACCATGATGAGTATCTGTAGATTTTGTTCTGCTCCGCTGACTTTCACCAAAATTACAGGCCTTAGAATTAGCAATTTCTTTTAAATCAACAGTTTTCAGGACTTGTTTTCTCAAAACTCTCAAATATAGAGCTGATGTTTGGTATGTATGTTTACAATGTATCATGATAAATTACAGATCAAGTTCATGTTATGTTGAGATTTTTTCTATGAACTTAGGCCCCTGAACGTTCTTTTCTTTTCAAATACTTTTATGGTCGTCATCATGAACTTGTGGATCGTTATGGTGTATCCATCTGCTCCATGAAAACTGATTTATTCAAAGGGTTATAGTGTTCCTTTCCTCGTTTGTCTACCCCGGACTTGACTTTTTATGAGCAACTCAGCGGATGTTTCTAGAAAAGCAGAGTACACTTACACTACCGGTGCACCTGGTCCATGCTCCCAGTTTTTAGTGGAGTCTGAGTTGCTCATTTGCTTTTGTTACTTTGTGTGTATGATTTAAGTTACTTTATGTTCTTTGTTGTGTATATCTGTTTTCCATGACTGGTCTTTGTCCCTGAATTACATTCTTTTGATTACCACTATAACCTTAGTTCCCTTTATTACTCTATAATTTGAGAGTCATATTTGTGGATGTGTGGGGTATATTAGCGCACTCACTAAGGTTCTTTATATTAAACAGTGTCTGTTATAGACAGGTATTCAGGTTATTCAGGTTCAGTTAAGACAGGTTTAAGTGTTCTGTTTTAGATGTAAAACTCAAAATTTCAACGTAATTTATTAGTGTTCTATGTTAAATATTAAGGTCATTAGTTCACTGATCACAGTGTTTAGTATTAGATATTAAGGTCATTCGTTCACTTGTTACAGATTTTATGCATGGAAGTACAGCGTTCTTATTCTTATTCTTCTTTTTCAGGACATTTGTATCTTTAGTGGCGTTGAAGAATTTGTCACATGGAATCAAAGTCTGCTTTCATCTCAATTGTTCCATGTTCATCTTGACTGTGTATATATCATCTTCCAGTACTATGTGCATGAGGCTGTTTGAGATTATGGCAATTTATCATCATCGGTATATTCAGCAACTTAAGACCTACCATAGAATTTCTTCTCTTCAATCTTCCAGAATGGATTTCGACTCACCCTTTCTACAGACAAACGTAAGACCAGATTGACCTCTTGAGTATTCTAAAATATATTTAGACCCTCTTTTTTAAGACCAGCCAAACCCTTTTTAGACTAGTCTTACGCTCTTTATTTAGACCAGCCTAATCTTTTTATTTCAGGACCAGCCTAACCCTCCTTTTTTTAACACCAGCCTTACCCTCCCTTTTTAAGACCAGCCTAACCCTCTTTTTTTGGACCAGCCTAACCCTCTTTTTTATATGTCAAGCCTAGCCCTTTTTTTCTAGTAACTAAATATGCTGATTAATTTGGTTTGAATTGACAATGATTCAATTAAAAGTAGTTGACATCTAACCTCTTATCAGTACCTGTTTATTTCTTTGCGTTTACCCGAATAAACCAATCGTCCACTGTCGATATATTCAAATTGCCTATAAATGATTTATTTTTAGTTAAAGACGCCAAGGTGTTAAATATATAAATCCTTGTAGACGCATAATAAACCTTTTGAACTTCAACTAGAAATGAAAACCATGCGAGATCATAAATAGGCATCGTTCATAGAAATGAAATATAAAGAGGTATGCTGAGTAACAATTGGAAGAGCTGTTTTTATAGATTTCATGCAGGCCCTGGCGGATCCACACACTAAGTATTTACAAAAAAATGTGGCAGTGGTTCCGAACAAGAAACTTGTATAAAGAAAGAGGTTCCAGGCAGGGAATACACGTTCTGTTCCAGGCTATTATGGGCCGCTCATTTTGCCAGTCTTTTGACAAAAGGGTCGTATAACCCCCCAAAACCATCCTGATGTTTCACCCATTGTATTGGGTATTTTTATTACGGTTACCGGCTCGTGACACCAGAAGCCCGGATATGATAAATAAAAATAAAACTTTGCTTAGACGATGGCATAGGAATTTCGAAATGCATTTTCCGGAATTTATGTCAGTGTGTGTGTGTGGGGGGGGGGGGTGATATTGCTTCATAAATAATCAATCTAATGCATGTGTCTCTGGAACTAGGTGCCGAGAAACTAAGCGCTTTTACATGACACATAGGTGTCTATGCGATAACTTGTAGCACTAGGGCTATAAAGCGTAACAACTGAGAAATGTAGCTAGTTGAGAGGGACATGAATATTAGGACATGTTTATTTCAATGATGAATGATCTGCGTGGTGAAGACAGATTTGTTCAACGCGTCATAGTTTTTCATCCTCTTATGTCTACTTTTCTGAGCAACTCAAAGGTATGTTGATATTTTTATAAGAGTTAAAATAAAGGGTGCCCATCATAATGAAACCCCTGCAGCACCATCTGTACTCATGTAAAATTTACTATGAGCCTTATGAATAGCTGAATTTAATATAGAAAGTAATGGAGACATGAAATGGTGGTATTACATCTTGTAGTTCAATTACAATATGCAATATTTCAAAGAGTTTGTGTTCATTTATCAAGGTGTTTTATGTAAACCGGCATCAAACCCGAATATGACGCAAACAAGTGCACTGCGACGATGCATCGTGAATTTTGGTGTGTGCGTTTTTTTAAATGCCCTTCCTAATCAGAATGATTAATTTAAAAATAAATCAAAGATATCAATATGATAATCACCATTTAGAATAATAAGTTTGTCAGTGTTAAGAAACGTTTGAATTCGTTCCTCAAACTTTTCTTTTATACCGTGTTTTTGAAATTTTACGATTGTCTGAGGCGTAAAAATTCAAACGATCGATATAAATTGATGTAGTACATGAGTACTTTGATTTGATGTTAAGTGAAACTTCCTTGAATTACCTCCCTTAGACTATTTTTTAGCTTCTTTCAAATTCGCTTTTTATATTAAAAATGATAGTATTTGAAGACTTCTTTAAAATTTAAGTCCAACACTGTATCCAGGTTAGGCACTGAATCTTTTTTTAATACTATAGGAAAAGGGGATGGGGTCGGATAATTTGGAGAAAAGTAATTTTCCAAATTTTAGCCATATTTTCTCTTCTTTTTTCTCAAGCATTGACAGAAAATTATGAATCAATATTTTCCTATTACTTTACAATGAAAATTTACAAATATTAAAACATGGCCTTGTTAATTGCCCTTCTTTTTCAACCCGAGATCTTGATATCGGTGGGTCAAAGACGACTAGCAGATAAATGATGTGGTGTGTTCTATTATGTTACTGCATTTGACTTGTCTATGTGTTTATAGCAGAATCACGCTTCATTATGACAGGTGATTATTGTTTATCACCAATGCAGCATAAAACGAAGAAAGAAGAAGTGCGTAGAATAAAATTTTTATCTGAATGAGGTATAAAAAGTAGCTAAAAAATATAAAAAAAAATGCTTCAGTTTATTTCCTGGCGTCAAAAAGATTCGGAAATGGGAGGTATAAGGGTACCTGAAAATCATAGGTTGGTTGAATAGTGGGGGATGCAAGGGGGTTATCTCAGCTCACGTGCTATAGGTCCATGTGGGGTATAAGGGTTAGAACTCCACCTTTCTTTAAATTTTGATAATTTTGTCTTCTTAGTCTAATAGATTTCCCTTTAATCTGTTCCTTGTACCAATTGTTAGGCACAAAACATTTTTGTATTGAGGGGGAGACTTGGTTTGTTACGAAAAAAATAAGATTACTCCAAATTTTTAGCCAAAAGTATTTTGCTCAGTCATTGATTGAAAAAAAAATATTAATACTGTTTAATATTTCCACCATCCCTTTACAATACAGATATTCAAATACAATTTTTAACTACGGCTGCTGCTGAAAAAAAGAAATACTTTTCGTGTCTGAGCAAAAACTCAACATTAAATCCGAGCCCCCTTCAAAAAGAAAATGGTCTGTGTCTTACTTTCATGTCAAGCCAAAGAAATGCTTCGCAGGGCAATGCTTGATTAGAATGCAGAGGTCTAATCATGAACAGTTGGGCCAAAATTTTACACGCTTTCCAAGCTTGATACAGATCTCAATTTTAATAGCAATTACACAGGAAAAGAACTTGACCACAAAGTCCCTGTTTGGCCTTTTATTGCTCAATAAACAATCAAAGCCTTTCTTTCCAGGATAGGTATGTCACCTTGAGGTTCATTTATAAGATCCATTCATCTTTACTCAAGCTATTGTCTGCAAAACAGGAACATGTTTGTTTCTGATCCTTCATTCGTAATCAGTTCAAGTTGAAACCCCTAAAATCAATCCCATGCTTTCTTTAGTGGTTTAATTTCATAAAAATCGATACACTCAATGTATACTAACATGAAAGACAACAATAACAAAACTGACGACAGCATGATACCATTATTCCACCGCAGTCAACAATGATGAAACTGACTATAGCATGATACCATTATTCAACCGCAGACAACAATGACGAAACTATCCACAGCATGATACCATTATTTAACCGCAGGCAACAATGACGAAACTAACCACAGCATGATACCATTATTCCACTGCCCACAGTAATGATGAAACTAAGACAGCATGATACCATTAATCGACTACAGACGAAAATGACGAACTGACGACAAGATGATACCATAATTCAACCGCAGACGACAATGACGACACTGATGAAAGCGTAGTACCATTATTCCACCACAGACAACAATGGCGAAACTGACTATAGCTTAAACCATTATTCCAAATAAAACCTTTAGATAAGAAACCAGTACAGTAAATACAAAATCCGAAAATGACAGAGTACATCGAAAAGGAAATTGTTGTAGACGACAATGACGAAACTGAAGACATCATGATTCCATTAATCGACGACAGACGACAATGATGAATTAACGAAAGCATGATACAATTATACCATCGGAGACAACAATAATGAAACTGACGACAGCATGCTGCAATTATTTCACCAAAGCCAACCATAACGAAACTAACTATAGCATGGTACCACTATTCCACTACAGAAAACAATGACGAAACTGAAGACAGCACGATACCATTATTCCACTACAGACGACAAGGATGAACTGATGACAAGCATGATACCATTACTCCACCGCTGACGACATTGACGACACTGATGAGAGCGTAGTACCATTATTCCATCAGACAACAATGACGAAACTGGCCATAGCTTAAACCATTATTCCACCACAGACAACAATGATGAAACTGACGACATCATGATACCATTATTCCCCCACTGACGACAGCGTAATACCGGTTATTCCACCTCAGACAACAATGACGATACTGACTATAGCATGATATCATTATTTCACCGCAGACGACAATGACGATAGCATGATACCATTATTCCACTGCAGACGACAATGACAATAGCACGATACCATTAGTCCATCGCAGGCAACAATGACGAAACTGACGATAGCATACCATTAGTCCACCGCAGACAACAAAGACGAAACTGACGACAGCATGATACTATTATTCCACTGCAGACGACAATGACAACAGCATGATACCATTAGTCCACCGCAGTCAACAATGACGAAACTGACGATAGCATACCATTAGTCCACCGCAGACAACAGTGACAAAACTTACGATATCATGATACCATTACTAGATGGCTGACCACAATGACGAACTGATGACAGCGCGATACAATTATTCCACCACAGAAAACAATGACAAAACTGACGAAATTGAGATACAAATATTTCATCGCAGTCAACAATGATGAAACTGACTGTAGCATAATACCATTATTCCACCACAGACGAAAATAAAGAAACTGACGACATCATGATACTATTATTCGACGGCAGACGAAAATGACGAACTGACGACAGCGTGATACCATTATTCCACCGCAGTTAATTATCTGTTTCAAACTTTTCTTGTTTAGAAATGTTAATTAATACTAGTGAAATTGAAAGGAACCCTCTTAAATAAGGCCTCCAACATGGATGTCCTTAGTAGGTACCTTCTGGAAGGCATGACCTCTTTAGTAGATGCAATCAGGAAGACGTGAAACATATCATCATCAGATGGTAGAGATAAATTGGACACATCTTGACAAAACGTCAACAAGACCACACTTCAACAGCCCTTCCATGGACACTAGAGTTACAGCCAAGCAGAGATAACATGGCGTCATACTATTGTGTTTGAAATGTGCAAAATTAACCTAATCATGGGAATATCTTCAGAAAATGGCCAGAGACAGGCCAGTACATTAAAACTAGCCCTTTAGGGCAAACAAAAAAGAGATTTTCGTAATATATGGTTTATTTTTTTTTTACACCAGCAGTCTGAATACTATTACAAGACAATTTACACAAAAAATCTCAAATGTGCTTGGATTAGAAGTAAAATTCTGGATACTTGAAACAATTCAGGAACAATAACTCTTCTCTTCTAAAGTTGAATAAAATCAGACTAATTATGGAGGACTGCAATGGCTTGATAATGTTTCACAGTAATTTTGAATTGAAAGCATATTTAATTTACACATGATCAAAATTGACATACATGTATTATTAAGTTATTGCAATAGTAACTTTAGAACTTTAACTTCTATAGCATTAAATAGCATAAAATATTGTAATTAAGTATACAAAAAAGATCAAAGAAAAAAAACGAAACAAAATAAAAAAAACAAACAACGCAAGTCCCCACTATGTAAAAAACTTGATGATTCAAACTCGTTTGTTCTCAGAAACCAAATTTAACTACTGATGAATGATGGACAGGATTGACATGGAAGCAAAATGGATTACAATGTACTTTAGAATTAATATTATTGGACTGGATCTGTATTGAAACTAAATAATCAAATAAGTTTTAAATCAGGTAAAATGCATGTCCATAGCCCATAAATATGAAAAAAAAAAATTTACTCAAGAATACTTTCTTTATTTGAAAAGATTATGCTTTGATCTCTACATCAATAGATTTGTTTAGAATAATTTTAGAATAATTTTTTAAGAGAATGTAAGAAACAATAGATTTTTGACATTTTGTTTAGCTGCCCTTGAAATGTTCATTTTGTGTGCATTTCATTAAGATTATAAATCACCTTACCAAAATGCTTTGCTTTTCAAGTGCACTGTGGTGTGTTAACATAAAAAAAAAAAAGTAATATTGACATATATTTGTTTTGCCTCATAACAATTTTTTCAATTTAGCCAATTACCAATAATGTTTTTAAATTTGGAATTATCTACAACTGAATGAATAATTACAAATGAACACTACATGTACATGTATTTTATAAGTGTTATTAACTTCACTCTTCAACATGCTGAAGTGCAAGTTCAAACAAATAATCAAGATACAATGTATAATACATGAAAAACCTTTCATAGCTTAGTTCTACATAAACGAAAGTTCTCACTAGAGAAAATAATTCCATCTTAAAAAAAAGAATCCAAATAGTCTGCCTTTCATGCGATAATCCATATTGGCAGAGCACATCATTAAAGACTCTGTGAATGGACAAAGCCTCTTGAACGAGTCCATGTTGACAGCGTCCTGAAGATGAATATATATTCCACAGAATGTATTGGAATGTGTCACTTCTTTGATGGACATTAAATATTAGGTTTGTCATTAATATCCATATTGATCATGACATATGTTGGATTCCCCCATTATCGGAAAACCCAAATTCACTAAGTGTTTAACACCAACTTCCACCATGCCTTGGCCATCTACATGTAGATACACGAATATTGTTCTTAGTGTTTCAGAAGATAAATTTTAAATCATTCTACCGTTCAATGTACATGTACATGTAATTCTATATAGCTAGGCCTCATTAGTTTTAAAATAAAAACTGGGTTTATTCATCTCAGGGAAAATCCTAACTGACCTTTTTAACAAGTCACTTGATATTTCCTATTCAATTGTCAGACTTTGGTTTGGTGGAATTGAACTATGAATAATTGATGTAAACATACTTACAGTGGGTATCCAGGGGGTTCATGGGGTGATGAAAAATTTGTGTTACATATATCTTCATTAAAAATATCCAATGAGCAAATAATGATCTGAGTGCCCTTTGGGGACCCCCCTTTTTTAAATTTCTCAATCCAACTCTGTACGTACATACACATGAAAATGAAACATATATATACAAAAAACAAAAACAAAAAAAAAAAAACAATCAAACAAAATAAAAAAAAATAAACAAATATTGTAAATGAATAAATGTGCATTCTACTCATGCCATGTACATTTATATATTGATAAAAATTACATTTAAACATAGATGATGTACTGTACACATGGTAAGTATTGAAGAAATCTCCATGCATTTACAATTAGTGAAAATACATGTGATTTCCAGTTTATTTACTTTAAGTCAAAAATATTTCAAATTTCAAGAAAAAAAAATGAATATACATGTAACTTCAGAAGGATTTATCAATGTACAGTACATGAAGAAATGTATTTAATTTTTTTTAAAAATGAAATTTGATGTGAATATACATGTGCAAGGATATCACAAGTTGTCAAAGTTGAAGGTGAAATGTCTTGTATAACAATTCAAATCCTGGATAAAAATAAAAATAGGGTATAATACGTGTTTTTACATATTACTTCTTTTACAGTTTCATTTTAATATTTGAAAGTATTGTTTTTTAAGAGTCATTAAAAGGATGCATACATGTACATGCATTCATAATATTTATAACTACAATAAGTTATAACTATTTGTTTACAGTGCCTAAAATGTTCATTGTTTTAAAGAGTCTTTTAAAAGAATATATATATATATATATATGATATTCATGACAAATAACAAATACATATTTTTTAAATCATTTGAGTACAACTAAATCAAAGATAGAAACATGAAAATGATAAATACAACTATATACATATACAAAAACAATGAAGTGAACAGATTTTCACTGATGACACATCTAGATACATGTACATGTATTGAAAAAAAAAACTTGATGAAGACCAAGACTTATTAATAAAGAAATATAAAATAATTTCCAAAAAATCAATAATTTTACTAAATAAACTAATTTAGTATCATTTCTTTTAAAGATTTTTTATTAAATAAAAAAGTAAAAATGTATTAAAGATAATTAAGTCAGTAAATTAAAACATGTTTCTTAGAAAAAAAGAGAAACATTTCTGATATTGTTATGAAGATTTCTGATAAATTAAATCATTACAGATTAAACATATTTTATTTATCTTTAAATCTGAATTTGTTTAATAAATTAATATTGTTTTAGTCCATCAAGACAAAAAAAAACACTAAATCATAATAAATGCACCATTCAAATTACATGTACATGTACATGTTATAATCTTATTAGTCATAAAAATGCAAACTGGCATTGTTCCTCACATGAATCATACATTAGATTTGAACCAATTATAAAATACAGGTATAGGTGTTAACATAATTACAGTGGCGGGTTCAGGGTGTAATCCCCCTTTGAATAATTTTTAATTTTTGCAATCTATGGACCTTAATGAGCAAATAGTAACCTGGCACCCTTCCCCTTTTTAATAATTTCTCCATCCACCCCTGTTAGTGCTAAATATATAAAATCAAATACACATACATGTACATATATATTTACAACAACTGACTTAAAAATCAACATTTTATACATGTAGCTGTACATGTACCTAATGTGAATCTATAAATTGAAGATATTTCTATTTATCATTGCATTTGCAAGTACATGTAATCACTGTTGTGGTTAATTTAATGTCCTTAGTAGTATCTTTCAATAATATACATGTAATTAATATTTCAAGAAAAAAACACAATAAAAGTTATGAAATAAATCAACCTTTTAAAAAAAATATGTTCATTTTAGTTGAAGCAACGAAGACTTATAAGGATATCACATTGCCAAAAAAATTCTATGAAATTAATTCAAATCATGACTAAAAAAATGCTACATGTACAAATGACTACTTTTTTTAATTATTGTTTTAAAGAAATTTATTTTTAAAGGCCTACATGTAAATACTGGGTATGAATAAATCACAAATACATGTACATGTACTTATCTTTTACCACATTCATATCTTGATGTGGTACATGTATGGTGTTAGATATTTACACAAAGTAATACTAGTATTAAAATTTTTGATTTTAATTATTTTCAGTTTTCAAAGGAGAAAATTTCATTTATTTAGAAACATGAAAATGCAAATATATACAACAAAAGGCAAACTTTATTTTCAATGATGACATATCTACATGTAGATACATATACATGTATTTGACAATCTTGATGAAGACCAACTCTGATTGATAAAAAATATAAATTAAATTTATTTCACACTGTACTCAATATGAAATTTCTGTACTATTTGAAACATTTTTTAATAAGTTAATAATTATCATATTTTTGTAAATCTTATGCCAAGATAAAAGTAGAAAGTTCTGTCAAATATTGTGTCGATTTTTGATAATGAAGTCCAAAAATTAAATCATGTATCTTTTCTTTTTATCAAGTTCATTATCATATGAACAAATATATGTTTATTTATGTCTGACAATTAAGAAAAAGGTGGAAATGTCTGATATTATTAAAATTACTTTAGAAAAACAAACCCTACATGTAAAAAAATATTTTTTTTATGAGAATTTTGCACTGAAGGTATTGTTTATCCGCCATCCATATTATCTCACAATTGAATAGCTGAAATACCATGATTTCCCGTCATATTTCTGCTATTTACATTTAATGAAAGAAAAACCGAAGTTCCGAATGAAAATGTTACAACTGGTACCTAATATGAAACTCACCACATATAGTATTCAATTGGCAGGGAACCAGAAATATGGCGGGAAATCATGGTATTTCAGCTCTTCAATTGTGAGATTACAGGGAACATTTCAAAACATCCATAGAAACAAGATGGCGGATAGACAATACGCTGAGTGCAAAATTCTCATAAAAAATAAATATGGAAATATTTCGATCTCGGAGGTAAGAACGAGAAATAATTGTATGAAAGTTGTAGTACAGAACGACATGAATTAAATGCCAACTTTTTTAAAGGAACTTATGAGTAATTTAAAAGATAATTAAAAAACTGCAAACAGACTGAGGTGAATTCGAGTATACATTTAAAAAATATATCATGTTTTCTTACCTTGAAGTTGAAATTGAATTAATCTCAATAATTTGTTTATCTCAGTGTTGGTTCTCCATCAAAAGTCAATATACAGTAAATATCCTGACCACATTCTTCACATCAACAACAGTGAGATGATGGTTCACTTTATCATAATGTACACACCACGGGCGATACAACTTATCATCTCTACTGACTACAACTTCATGTTTATCTCCATCCCTTGAAATTAGTAATAAATTGACATTATCACACACAAAAATATTCTGCTGTTCATCCATTGATAATCCAAGAGGCAGTGACATTGTATTGTGATCCTTGAATGTGAAGATAACTCTGAGGTCAGAATCTAAGACAGTAACTGTGTGGTTGTTGACAGGACAGGTATAACATATTCTGTTGCCATCTGTGTCTATATATGAGTCACCATTAACAGTCTGGTCATCATGGAGTTTGTCTATTTTTTCTGTATCTATATTAATTTTTCGGATTCCTACCTGAGGTACACAGAAGTATAAATGTCCATCACTATGTGTAATTCCAATGACTTCACTCTTTATCTGAAGTGTTTTAATGATTTTACTCCTGTCTACATCTATGATGGAGATTGTTTCATGGTCAGGATTAGAAACAGCAACATGGTTCTCATTGATGACTGTTACATCGTATACTGCTCCTCCTCCATTAAATCTGACTGATGATTTGTGTTGACCATTACTGTGTAGTATGTTTACTACACCATTGATACAATCAGTCAACACCAGGAGTCCATTAGGCAGCCTACAACAACCAAAACACAAACCTTGATCTACTGTAAACTGTTGTTTAAGTGTCAGTTGTCTGGGGAATCTTGTCTTCACCTCTGCCTGACCCATGTTTGGTTTGTTTATGTCTATGGATGTTGTATTTTTTTCTTTTGATACTTTAATGTCACACAGAGTTTTTATTCCAAAAATTGTGTCGTCTGCTGTGATGTTTTCATTTATTTCTATGTCTGTATTATCCATGGCTCCTTTTTCAGATAATTTGTGTAAGATTTCTTCTGATTCTTGGACTTCTCTCTCCATTTGTTTTGTTGCTATGAATGTTTCGAAATTTGATGCCTGTTTCTTAATGAGTTCCTCCTGTTCCAATAATTCAC
This sequence comes from Perna viridis, assembly GCA_037379345.1. Classification (NCBI taxonomy): domain Eukaryota; kingdom Metazoa; phylum Mollusca; class Bivalvia; order Mytilida; family Mytilidae; genus Perna; species Perna viridis. Next base: position 20,604,475 of record CM074523.1, read on the forward strand.
CAAGTTTTCTTTTATTTGATTCCAGGATTTTTGTGGTGGCTTTGGTTTCATTTATATTTTCATTTACAACTGACTCTAACTCTGATAGTGTTTTGTTTTCTAGTTTCTTAATTTGATCAATAAGATTTTGTGTTTTCTTTTTCACCTCTGTTGATAGTTTTTCCTTCTTTTTCTGTAGTTTTTTCACATTTTTTTCCCTATCAATGATTGCATTCAAGACAGCTTCATGATTTGTTTTTATATTGGTCCATAAATCCTCGAAAATTGCAGATGATTTTACTTTACGGCTGACATCTTCTATTTCTAAAGTGTCTTTACACTTTTTATGGGACTCCAGTCGACATTTTTGACAAATAACAGAGTCATGAGACCTACAATAATATTGATATCTTTGCTTGTGTTCTTCACAGTCGAGTTGAATTTTTTTGTCGATGAATGATGCCATTTTTCTGCAATATAAAGAGAAAACTACGAATTTTAATTTTAGTCCAGGAGACAATTCTCTTAAAATCAATTACATATATAGCTTAGTATAATCACTTTTTGGGATTTGGCATTGGTTCTATTTTTTTGTTTTGACGGTGGTGGTCAAAGCAAAAAAAAATCTCCATGGTCGAATCCAAAAATGGATAAGGCTTGTTACAAAATGTATTTTTATTGACTTTTGAATGAGTTTAGACATTTCATAGAGGTTAAAATCAGTTACATACAGCTGTGCTGCGAAACGTAGCTTGAACTATTATTTTGTGATTTGGCACTGAGGATATTTTTTTCTTTTGACAGTGGTGGATTCAGCTTATTACCATTTTTTTTTTTATTGACTTTAGAATAAGTTTATATAAACCTGTCAACTTTCAACTACCCTTTTTATGAGCAACTCGGTCGGTGTTTCTAGAAAAGCAGAGGACACTTAACCTACTTTGTATGTATTATTTTAGTGACATGTACTTCATGTTCTTTTTTATGTCAGTTTTCTATGTATTATCTTTCTCACTGGATTACTTTCTATTGATTTCTGCTAGAACCTTGGTTTCCTTGATTACTATTCATACAGTGAGTTAACCCTCATGGAGCGCAGTGGTCTAAATACTAAGCCTCTTGGCCTAACTTAGCAGATATGTTCATCAGTCGTTTGAATTGTAGCGACAAATAGCAATATTTGACTCTTTTTTTGCTATTTGTCACTTATATTCAAACGACTGTGCGTACATGTATATTAAGCCCTTGTTTTCCGTTAAAAAAATCCAAAGTTGCAATTACAAAGGTTAAACCTCCAGCAATGCTGAAGTTGGCAAGCTATTTTCTGACTTGGTGCCATCCTAAGAGTTGGGGTATGGGGGAACGGAATTCCAACATCTAACGTTGTAGGAGTAAGGTTAAACCTCTCTGGAATCTCAAACTTAAGTACTTGCATGTGTCATCCCTTTCGGGATCGGTGGTGGTCAAAACAAAAATGTATCTCCTGCACCGAATCACAAAAGGAATTACTGTCATGTCTTAATTTGGCACAACCGTATATATCAAGTTTGAAAATCAACAAAGTTATTGAGGGACAATATGTTTGTATGACTTACAGACATGCAACACCGTCAGGGATTTAAATTAGCGGTGGTCCTGCACCTTTCAGACAGACGCGGAGTTTTTGTTCAATGATGACGTAAGTCTGCGGGTCTCACTAATTGGCGACAAGAAGTGACAAAAAGCGACAAGAAACAACAAGAGGAATAGCGCAAAGAAATTTTTGTTTTTATTTAAAAAGAGACATACAATTGTTTATTTATGTGTTTGATATAAAGCAAAAAAAAAAGGAAAATATTGTTTTTAAAAACCAGGAAAAGAATATTTTTCAGGAAAAAATTTGAAGATAAAAAGGTTGTTTGAAATATTTCCAAAATGATAGTAGTATCAGGAAGATTTTTTTCATTAAAGAAAAATAATAAAAAAGAAAGAGATAAATCAATAAAGTAACAGGAAAACTGACTTCAAAATATGTTATAAAGATTCAATTCTCTCATTTTTTAGAATAAGGCATATTGCTCAACTTGGTATTATTTTTGCAGTTTTCATATCTCTCTAGATAATAACCCATTTTATCATATATTTTGAACTAATTTCTTTTATAACAATGCATTTTGCTATGTTTTTCTTCAATTAAAGAAAAAAAATCACCTTTTCCTTTAATCATGCCATTGAATATTGTTTCCAAATAATTTCCTGTTTGTTATTTCACATAAAACATGTTTCCATACTTTTATCAATTTGAAAATACATTAAATCAAATCTAATATATATATATAGATATAGTTTCTTTATGAATTGTAATATCTAATTTATTCAAACTGTTCATTGGTCAAATTGAGAAAAGATTTTTTTAATTTTAAATTTGTATCAGTTGACTTCCGTTTTTTTTCTAAATTTTCCTAAAAATAATTAACTCATTTTTTTCAATAATTATCTCATTTTTGTCCTATGTTACTTTATTTTGCCTTTAAATGAAAAAAAATGTCGCTTTAATTTCTCGAATTCTTGACCTTTCTTGTCCCCACTTGACACCTCTTGTCACTAATTAACTATAAATTTCTATAGGAAACATTTTGTTATAGTTTGCTAAACAATGTGACATTGAGTCACGGTAAGATAGCTACTTGTTGCAGTTTGTGTTAAGCTTCCTGGTTCAATCATAATACAGAGTATCAGAAGTACCTGTAAAGTCCGAAACAAACTCAATAAAACATCAAACGAAACGAATGACGAAATCGAAAGAAATGAAATATAACAGAACCAATCAAACCAGCTCCATTAATTTAATATAGAAACTGAAACATGTCCCAATAATCATTATAATTAATAGGATTTTAGGCTATGCCAATGATGGACGGAGCACTTGTGCAATCGTCTACTTCCGTCAGAATATTTTAGCCATTCATAGTTCTGGTCTTACATTCTACATACAAGTATATAGGTCGCTGACGCTTCGTTAGAACAATTAATTGTGTTTTGGGTTGGAAGGAAAAACTATTTGAAAATAATATACGTTGTGAAGTGGCTCAGTTAAACTTTCATAAGAATAATGAATAAGTTAACAATAGCCACATTTAAAGGTAAAAAGGGAACTACATACGAATATATTCAAGTTACCTATTCATTTTTAAACGCATAATAAACCATTTGATGTTTAACTAGAAATGAAAAACCCAGCGAGATTGTAAATAGTCTTCAATCATAGAAAAGGAATAATAAAAGGAATGCCGAGTACTAATTGGGAAAACTGTCTTATGCAGGCCTTGAGGCAGTGGTTCCAGTCAAGAAACATTATAAAGAAAGGGATGCTATGCTTTTATTTGCCGCTCATCGTTTGACCATTTTTGTTACAAAAAGGTACCATAACCCCCAAAACCATCCTGACGTATCATCCACTGTATCATAAATATATTTTTATTACGGTTACCACCTCATGACAACGGAAGCTACGAGATGGCAAATAAAAATGAAACTTTGCATAGACGATGGCATATGAATTTCGATAATGCACTTCTTGGGAATTGTGCCATTTTTGGTCTAGTATTATTGCTTTTTGCAATATTAATCATTCTAATTTGCTATTTTGGCCATGATTGGTGAAATTATATCACAGGGGCTTGCTCCCACTATCAAATATGCAGCCCGACTCTATATATTAAGAAGTGTTTGGTGGTGATACCTGTGTTTATTTATTAGGTTGTTTGCGGGGCAGTAATAAGTAATAAATATATTTGATTTTATTCGGTGTGGGGGGTGGTTGAGTATAAGCGAGTTACCCCAAAATCTGGGATTCCCGTTTTCTTGTTATATACTATTCGGACTGCATATTTGGGAGTAGGACCAAGCCCCTGTGATAGTATTATAATACTTTATCGTTTATGTTAATGTACGTGTCTCTGGACTAGGTGCCCAGAAACTAAGAGCTTTCACATGACACATAGGTGTCTACGAAACAACTTGTAGCACTTGAGCTATGAACCTTGTCAACTGAGAAATGAAGATAGTTGAGTGTAACACGTTTCTAAGGATATGATTTATTTCAATGATTTGTGGCTTAAGGAGGTAGAGCTGGGGTAAGGAACGCCTCTTGAAATCAGTGATATGGTTACATCATATTCGATTTCACCAAAGCATATAACGCTTTCATTTGAAACATAATGAAATCAGTCCAAGTTACTTGATGCTTACATGAGATTGATGTCAAATGCTGAATACAAACGTTATAATGATTTGTAAGTTATGTCCTTTACCCTATGTCTACCTCCTTAAATTTGAATTATTTAACAGACAGTTTTGACCTGGTGGTCGATAAACTGAATGTCGACCTGAAAATTTAAAACCTGGGAATGGTCAACTAGTAGTTTGTAGTTCAATTATGGGCTATATCGGAGTGTTCCATGTAAACATATATCGAACCCGAACATTACGCAAACTGGCACGCTACTATGATGCATTATAATGTATTTTGGTGTGTGCGTTTTTAAATGTCCTTCATAATCAGAATGGTGAATTTAAGAAAAATAAAACGATGAGTTTAATATAAACCATTTATAATAATAAGCTTATAATAAGCTTATGTTAAGATACGTTTGAATTCGATTCCCGTACTTTCCTTTTATTCCATATTTTTGGAATACGACGAATATTTGAGACGCTAAAACGATTGATATAAATTGATTCAGTACATGAGTACTTTGATTCTACAGCATGAATCACCTCTACCATTGGCAGTGTCTGAATTCTACGTGGATTGGTACTTGAATATACATGTATTAATACTTGTTATATTTGGATTTGTGTACATTGTATTGAGGCAGACCTCATTCTGTTTTGATATTTAAAAAAAAACAAACAAACAAACAAACAAAAAAAAAACAAAAAAAAACAGACTAGTCTTAAAGTTTGACCCTTGACATATCTATCAACCATTATGAAATAATAAAGCACGGACAATAGAAGAAGATGGTACAATGAACTGAAGTAAAAGTTGAATGGAAAAGTAAATCTTACTCTTTACTGGTCAGTATTCCCAATTAGCACGAAGTTAACTTATTTGAACGTCAGAGAGGAAAACGCCCTGTTGGTTTAGTACGGAATGTTATCTTTTTACTTCCTGGTATAACCACATATTACACACGATTAGTTATGGAAGCTCATAGGGTACACCCGATTCCTAGTTGGTTTTTTTTCAAAATAAGTCAGAATAATTGGTTAAAACTTGTCTTGTCGACATTTCAAAGGTCAGAATGTTGTTTTATAAACAAACATGTCGACTTTTATCATCATATATTTCTCGACTTTTTTCCCTAGTTCAAATGATCGAAGTGTGTGCATTATACATGTATCATGGCGGCTTGTTTTTGTCAACTTTGTAAACCAAATGTCCACATGTTTTATTTCAATACACAATTACACATCCGCAATCACGAATGTCGAACGCCTGTCAGATCGTTATTTACATCGGCTAGTTCTACATCCCACCAACAAATAATTTGCTGAAAGATAATTTATTTGAACAAAATACATCTTACCAAGCCAATATAATATTATTTCCACAGAAAACACAACATTAATGCTACAGACGTATGCTTTTCTCCCACAGGCGTATTTTAACCTGACAGGCGTATGCAGTCGTATTTAAGTAGGACCGAAATATCTGCCAATCAAAATCGAGCTACATAAAGGACTTCGTCGACAATAAAATGATATATTTTTATTTAATTTTATACTTCACTTGAGAAATAATTTCTTAAAATCACGTTTTTTTTTTTAAATCATTCAAAGAAATACTCTTTTCAAACTATTTAAATTCAGTTTCATTTTAAATTTACGATTTTCGTCGTATCTCGAAAATGCCCGTATGTAAATACGATCAACTGCGGAATGCTTGAAATCGAAGTTCAACGACAAAACAATGATATCTTGGTAGGTATCCGTCGAAGAAGAAGCGAAGTTATATACCAAGAAGAGAAATATACAATATTACCATAATGCACGAAGCGGAGTTTTGACGGAGGTGTCAACAAATTAAAACCACACACGGTTACTTTATAGCACGCCCGAACTTCGTCAAGTTCATGAAGTTTTTCACAAAATCAAATTCAAATTCTAATATTCGGTAGGCATTGCCTAAACCAGCGAGCACCATGAGCTTTACCATATATGTACCGTCTGTGCGGGATTCGTAAAAAAAATATTAAAGGACATTACAATAATGGGGGGGGGTCGACCCGAATGAAATTTTTTTGCCGCGCAAGTTCAGTATTTTTATTAACATTTAAGCAGCGAGCAAAGTCAATATTTCTATTTAAAAAAAAACTGCCTTGTGAATATATGGGGAATTGTTTTTCAATAAATGAATAACTTGAACATCCACCCCCCAAAAAAATCAAACCCCATACCCCCCTTTCCTCTCACTCTCAAAATGGTCAATAACTGTACAGCACTTTGCAATACTTTACATTTTTTATCCCTTCAGGGCATCTCTAGCAACATCAATTTTAGTTTCAATCTGTGCAGATGCTGGAAATATTACAGTTCTCCACGGATAGTGGGAATATTTTACATTTGACATAAACAAAGTTCAGATGACAGCTGCAAATTCCAAACAGAAAAATATTACCTTTCCTATCTTGGAAAAGCTATGCTGCGATTTTGATAATATAATCGGAATTATATTTTTTCCGAGGCGGATTAGGTTCTTGACAACAACAACAACAACAGTGGAAATACACGTACGTACATCCATGTGTTTCCAGAGGTTTTTATAAACATAACATTCACTTCTTTAAAAAATTAAAACAAATTAGAAAAAAAACTTGAAAACTATCAGAAAAGATGAATTTATTTCTACTGAATCGTAATCTTAACCCATATTTTCTAATTTGTTTGATTGAAGTAAGTGATGTATTTTCGCCGTAAGGACAGTCACTTTTTATTACTTCCGGTACATGACTTTTTTTTTCGTTAGTGTATTGGGGAACCTTAAGGGAAATTTAGAAAGTACATGTAATAACCGTAGAGCTCGCGGCGCTCGCTAATAATTGATTATTATGGACAAATGCATTTTGGCTTCTGAAATATTAAATTGGTGATTTGTAATTTAAGTAACGTAAATTTCTTGACAAATTATCCATGACAATCAAATACTGAATGGCAGTTTCTCAGTACTTCATTACATACTGAAAACCAACAATTTAACTTCATACATTCATTCTTTTAAAGGGTATGGGTTGCAGTATACAGAAATGGTGATTCTTTTACTTGTAAACATTGAGGTTTTAAGAGTATAATTGGACTAACAAAGATAATCAATGGTGAGTTGCAGACTGTTATTGTCCAGTGTGCTAAATTAATTAGATTACTGAAATAATACTGGTCATTATCAAAACAGGTTAACTAATTATGGAAGTGGTAACGTACATATGTGTGGTATATATTTCATGCATTCTAAAGAAAGATGTTGGCATTTTCCCATGTAAATTCTGGATTGTGATGGGTATACAATACTGAATATTTCTTTAATTACCCTTAAGGTAAAGTGTGCAAATTTAAATAAAATGGTAGTAATTCAGGAATGCCTGTCTGTGCAGTAATATCCTCAATTATGTGATGCACACAACTGGTTTTGAGGTTGTGTAAACTAAAAGAGCATTACATCCTTATAACTTCAAAATACAATAAGTTAGCATTTAATAAGTTTGTGATGTCACTGTCATACACATGTAGAAAAAAAGATGAAACATAACTTTCTGTATGTAATCAGTCAATATATTAAACTTAAAATGATTTTTATAATACTACCTATGTACATGTACATTATCATTCATGTATCACTGGGCAATCAGGACTTAAACAAGGGTACATTGTATATCTAGTCTAATTTTTGATTTCAGATGAGTCATTTACAGTTTTGTCAGAAGAATTGAAACCAGATTAATGTCCTTGTATAATGTGGATGCTACTCCATGTGTTTTAAGCTTAATACTGTGATCTAAAACACAAATGCAGATACATGTACTGTAGTATAGTGCTATGATTGAGAACCTTTGAAATTGTATTAGTTGAGACCCTTGAGCATAAATGTAGAATTTTTTTCAAACCATTTTACATGCTATGTTTCTATTGCAATAAACTTTACAAATTATACTGTACAATTTGATATATGGAGTCTTGTTTAAACCATTTTAGAGGAAACATTCTAAATCCAGCTTTTCTATTATAATTTAATTGGAAAAAAAGATTCTTAAGTCCAACTTTCCGATTGTTTTCCTTGTGAAAAAATTTCTAAGTTCCTACTTTCCGAATATTTTCCGATTGAAAAAAATTCCAAGTCCCTACTTTCCGAACATTTTCCGAGTGAAAAGAATTCCAAGTCCATATTTTCCAAACACTTTCTGAGTGAAAAAATGCTTAAGTCCTCACTTTCCAAACTATTTCCGAAATTAAGTACAGATTTTCGAATAATACATTCGGAATTCCAAAATTAAAGCTCGGAATTCTGAGTAAAGTCGGAATCTCTTGCTACGGGTTAACAAAGTAACAAAAGCAAATGAGCAACTCAGACTCCACTAAAAACTTGGAGCATGGACCTGGTGCACCGGTAGGGTAAGCATCCTCTGCTTTTCTCGAAACATAAAAAAAAAAAAATAAAAAGTCCGGTGTAGACGGAAGAGGAAAGGAAAACTTTGACTTTTTTATCTGCATTGCAATACTTATTTTCACTGTTAAAACTTTCTTCGGTTATCCAATTTATTTATTTTAAGCTAAAGAAGTAACATTTTTACTTAAAAGAGGTTAGAATAGCACATATCAGAAGAAGATACAAGAATATCTTCTAAGACATTGCATTTGAAATTATGAAACTTAAGAAAATTTGTTTGTTAAGGACTTATTTGCACTATACAATTAAATTTCTTGACACAAACTACATTGTCTTACTCAGTGAACCTTAACCTACACAAGAATAAGAAATTTTTGGTTAATATGGTGAAAATCCTATTTTTTCAAATGTAGGGTTTTCCAAAAACTTGCCATAATCATTAAGGAAAAGGGGACTTTTAAATGGTGTATGTCTTGTGATCTTTTGAAAGCTTTATTTGTATGGCATCAAACAATACAAGATTTATTAAAAATGAACATAAGATATTGATTTTAGAGCAAATTTAGTACTTGGTTTGCTTCCCCAGATTGGAGATAATTCTGCCTTGTGTTCTACTACATGCATTCATATAATGAAAAATACTATATACATGTATATGGCAAAAAGGAGAAAACACACAAAGACGCAGATATTTTTTCACAATCTGGGCACTGAAAAAAGTATTTATTTGGTGTTTTTTATCTAATCATTGGTTTTCAAACCCCCAAAAGACCATATGAGGATGAAAGTATAGAAAATCATGGAGTTTTCCCAGAACTTAATACTGGGTACTAATAGGCTTGTTTTCACTTTCTTTTATACATTGCAATACTTATTTGCACAGAAAAAGTTTGTTCGGTTGTCCATTTTATTTGTTATAAGCTAAAGAAGTAACAATTTTTTGCTTAAAAGTGGTTAGAATAGCACATATCACAAGAAGATACAAGAATATCTTCTATGAAGTCGCATTTGAAATGATGAAACTAAAGAAAATTTGTAGCCACGTGCACATGGCCATAATTGTGTTTACTTTTGACCACATGATGAGGGTTTTGATTGGCTATATTTTGATATATTTACATTTGATTGACACCTCCCATTAGGATATATTGTTAACATGAAAAATAGACAAAAAGTGGCGAAAGTTAAATCTGGTGGTATATTGTTGGGATATAACATAGAATATGAAGATTGTATTGAATGCTTTGACACTGCTTGTAAATATGTTTTATGGTTTAGAGTAAAGGGTGCACTATACGGTTACATTAAGGCGCACTGTTTCGCACACCAAGTTACCCCGGTCTAATTTTGTAAAACTTAAAATTAAAAGTTGAAATTTGGTGGATACATTGTTTAAATGTAGTTAAGCATTTATACATAGACAGATGTAATATATGTTATGGTAAACAGGTGTAATTTAAAGGAAGAATGGTATCCGGAACGTTTCAGTTCCCTGCTGTATTAGGTTCTCTCCTCAGGATTAGGGTGCAGGCATGAGACTGCAATTAATTTTCAAGTGCATTTCAATATACACATTTGAGCAGATTAAAAAAATTCCACCGGCGCAAACTGAATAAAACTTCTCTGGCCTAAAGATATGTACAAACAGGATTTTATACATAAATTGTAGAAAATTTTACCATCATTTTCTGAAATTAGTACATATAATTCGGAGATGGGGTAAACATGACAAATGAACTGAGTTAAAAGTCCTAAATGTTAACCTTCTACCACTGAACCAAATCACAACTTTTAGTCAGAATTGATTAATGAAAAAATTCCATGTAATTTTAACCAATTTTCTACCAATTTGAGGCAACTTTAGCAAACAAGTTTCCATTAAAAATATGAAAAAAATGTGGAAGGTACCTACTACCAAAGTTGGAACTATATTCGTATACAACGAAAACCAAGGGGAATTAATTGTGTTCTCGTACCTATTAGATCAATAAATGTGCTAATTTGAATAAAAACTGCACTCATGTCAAGATGAACCGTTTTTGACTTCAAGTACAAAGTTTCATCATGATTAGTTGAAAAATGTATAAGTTATAGCAAATTTAGTATCAGTGGTACATTGCATGACTTGCATGTCCAATAATCTAAGGAAATAAGGCCCCTCTAAAATGTACATTTTTTTTTTAAATGCAATATTTTTGTGATTTTTTTACATTGGTTGCATCATATTATGTGTATTTGATGCAATGAAGTTCAGTTTACTCAAGTTCCAGCTGCTTTAAGGCCAAAAATAGGGTTTTTATACATGTGGCCATGGTCAATGCACTTTTAGACCATGTATAGGGGTACACATATGAAAACTCATTTTATGATGCTGACAATGACTTAAATTGATCAACTTCAAACATGGTCTACACATATCAAATGTACATTGAAAACAATAAGAAGTGGTTTCAAAGCTAAAACTGTCACTTCAGATCAATTTAAACAAGACCTGTACAGAGTTTGTTCAAGTGCGATTGTGTCCGATATTAAAAGTTAGCCTTTATTTGGGTTTTGAATGATGAAAGATCTGAAACAAATGTAAAATAATGTAAGGTTCTAAGCTTATCAGGTACATAAGCAGACAGTCAGCTGTATTTTTCCAGTTTTTCTACAAAAAAATTCATTTTTGAAACCTTATATTGTATGTGGATCTCTAAAATTAGGTGTTTTTGAGACATCACAAGGTATATACATGTAGTGACTTACATTAGATGCATGAATATCAATGGAACGAATATATTAGGTTTTTTTCACATTATTTATATTATTTACTAGCAAATACAAATGATTCAGACCAATAGAACACATATCAGTGATTTTATAGATCCTAAGACAAGGCTGTGAAAGCCCCTGATTTTGCCATATTTCATTGACTGGGTTCATAAAAATTACACTAAATTGTCAGAAATTTGCGAAATTTGTGTGGTTGAGTGGTAAAGAGGAGAGGGGGGGGTTTCTAATCTGCAACTTCTCTGATACCACTGAATATAATTTGTTGATTATTCATTACTTGATACCATTGTACATATCCTATTTTGTTTTTACATCTAAACGGTTTAATCATTTAAGAGGTATCCTACATGTATATCGTTTCTGGGTAGGAAAGTGGCAGGGGGATATTACCAAGTGTGCATTGCTTACAGTTTTTTCAAGTACATGTAAAGAAGTGGCATTTTCTTATTGAGATTGCTTAAAGTATTTCTAGTTATATCTCTCTCAGAATTATGTAATGTAAATGTATGTATTAAGTGTCAGTCTCTGCAAGAATTAGGCAGTTGTTGAACCATGGTATGACAAAACCCAACCGTTTTTCAAGTGTAATTTGACTACATGAATTTGCTCTCAGATTTAAAGTAAAAAGTTAAGATTTTTTCGTATCATTTTGGTAACTTGACTTATAATCACATTGAAATGCACATAAAAAGAAGATTACAAGGTCAGCGAATTCTGTCAAAAATTTCATTTCTATAACATTCTCTTGAAAAAATTTCTGAACAAATCCAGTGATGCAGAGATCAAATTATGGTATTTTCATATAGTGATAGTATCCAAGGGTGAAATTATATTGTCGGATTGGTGGGGTTTTGACATCCATTTTGCCTGATTCTTAAAAAACTTACACTTATATATTAAGTTGAAAAAACAGATACAACCCATTAATTTAAATTCTACATGTAAGTAATTTTAATTACATTGTAATGTACATTGTAGTTCTAAGGGAGACAATCCATTTTGCTTCCAAACCATGTCAATGCTGTCCATCAGTCATCATTGGTAGGAGTCTGTTGATAGGAACAAACAAAACTTTTAATCAAGATTTTATCACTTTGGGGACTTACATGTTTGTTGTTTCATTTTTTTAAAGTTGTGTTTTGTTTTTGTAGACTTTATTACAATATTATAACAACTTTTACCACTTATTTTTTTTGTAAGTAATTTTAGTGCAAAAGAAATTTGAGTTTTAAAGTTCATATGACAATAACTTAATTATATGTCTATTTTGATGTATCAATTAAGTTTTCTTCCAATTCAAAATTACTGTGAAACATTTTAAATCAAGCCATTGCACATCATCAATAATTAGACTGATTTTAAGAGAAGAGTTATTGCTCCTGAGTTTTCCAGTATCCAGAAAGTTATTTACAATTGTTGAATTCAAGAAAATCTGATAATTTTTTGTGTAATTTGTCTTTTAATTTTGTACAAACATAAGATGTAAAAAAATACAAGTATATATATATATTCTACGAAACTCTCATTGTGTTTGCCTGCAGGGGTTAGTTGTAATGTCCTCCCTTGCCAGCAATTTTGAGTGATCATAGGATAATTTTTAAGGATTGGTTGTTTTTAACTTCTCTGCATCTCCCAAAATAGCAGAAAATACAGACAGGTATTATAAGACAATGTTTCAAGGTAAGGCAAAACAAAAATGTGTGTTTACTGTAACCCGACATACATTGTACCCTATTTGTTTGCTGCCAACACTGAATTTTTTATCTGGAAATTTTGTCCTTGATCAGTAACCATTTCCTCAATTATTGTACAAAATGGAAATAAAAAAAAAATGACCAACCGACTGACCCTATTTTTTCAGGATGTGACTGTAAACACATTTGTTTTGCCTTATCTCTTGGAAACGAGTAATTGATTTAATGATAGATGGTACTTCCATGAGCAAGCACATTGAATTGTTTGGTGTGAAGATAGGATCAAGTGTCACGCCAGTTCTTAATTACTGCCAAGTACACCAAATTGATGTTTGCTTTTTGACCATTTGATATAGGCTTTCCCATTAGTGGCTAACTGCTCATTTCCAACACAATGGTATGACGCCACATTATCTCTGCGTTGCTTTCACTGTAGTTTCCAGAAAAGGGCTGTTTTACTGTGGTCTTGTTGATGTTTCTTAAGATGTGTCCAATCCATCTGTATCATCTGATGATGATGTTCATATCTTCCTGCTTGTATCTAGTAAAGAGGTCCTTGTTAGAGATCATATAAAAGCAGATTCATTTCAATTTAACTAGTATAACAACATTTTGCACTAGAAAAGTATGAAACAGTCAATTCATTGCTTTCAATCAATCAATCAGTCGATCTCTCCCCCCATCGACACCATGAATAAAGGATCCACAAAGTCAAATAACAGAAGGCAACAAACAAAAACATGTTAAGATTCTAACAGTTGTGGATCCAGATAGATTAAAACAAATTTGCGGTCGTATCATTCCATTGTCAGTTTTGTCATTGTCGAGGTTGGTAGATATTTCTCGTCTGCACAGGAAGTATAAATGTATAGATCTTTATGAAAAATTGAAATCTGCATCAAGCTTCAATGGTGTGTAAAAATATGACCCAACCCTTCATGGTTTAACCCCTGCTTAGTATCAAGCTAAGCCCTGCGAGGTATTTCATTTGTTTGATATGAAATAAGGCTCTTATGGAAAAGAGGAGGGGGCTCGGATTTTATGGTGAGTTACAAACTTTTTTTGCCGAAGCGCGAAAATAATTAATTTTTTCAGCAGCAGCCAGGATTAAAATATTTATTTGATTGTAATCAAAATAGGGATGATGGAAATATTGAATTGGTTTTTTTTTATCATATGGCTGAGAAAAAAACTTTGGCTGAAATATGGAATAATCTTATTTTTTATAACAAACCAGGCCAGACATCCCCCTCAGTACAAACCTGATCTGTGCCTAACAATTGGTTATAATACATGTACAATAAAACCAGGAAACATACCGGACTAAGAAGGCAAAATTAACCAAATAAATAAAAGCGGGGAGCAGTTCTAATCTCTCTAACCCACATGGACCAACCACTCAACTGGAGAATACCAGATAATCTGTTAAATGTAAAGTAGAAAAGAGACCATGATACAGACACAGAAACAAATAAAACACTATAAATAATAATAGAAAAACACACACCAACTAAAGATAAACTAGAAATACTTTCAGCAAGTTCATAAAGAGAATACACCCCCATTTCAAATGCAGTTAAATTAGTAACCTGGAAGTTCAACTTTCCCCCAGACAGTAACTTTATTCTCCCATGCACATCTATATATGATGCCCTACCTTCCTATAAAGTTCCATCAAAATCAATTCAGCGGTGTAGGAGGAGTTGCGCTTATGAGGTTTTAACATTTCAACACTTAAGTTGGATTATCTCCCCTTGGAGTCTGCTGACAGTATGAGGTTAGTGAAAAGTCTGAGAATTTCAGTTGCATTCTTATAAAGATATACTGAAATTGACTATTCAGGCTAGTAGGTAAAATGTTGATGCCACAGACTGTAACAGTTAGGAAGTAGCACAATTTTTTTTAACATGTGTATTGAAATGTCAATTGCTATATCAAAAAAGCATAAACCCTTCAGATTTGACATTGGAAAGCATTTATCACTTCCGATTTACATTAAAAAAAAGATACTTGAACATCAGAAGTTTATCATGATGATCCCAACTGGTTATACTCCACCAAAAAAAGAGGGTCAGGGTAGTTAGTAGAAAGGGACGGTCTAGATACATTCTGGAACACTCAAGATGTCAGGCTGGTTTGTACAAATGAGAGTCTAAATCCATTCTTGATGATAGAGGCAAAAAATATTTGTGGTAGGTCCTCAGTTGCTGAATCCATGGATGATGATGAAATGCCATCATCTCAAACAGCCCCAAGTACATAGTACTGGAAGATGATATTTACACAGTCAAGATGAACATGGAACAATTGAGATGAAAGCAAACTACTATTTCTTCTGACACATACTTCTACGCCACTGGAGACACCAGACCTGAAAATAGCACCAAAAAAAAAAAATGTTGTACTTAAAAGCACAAAATATGCAACTCTTCAACTGATGGATTTTATTTTCAAACCAAACCTGTCCTAACAGACAGACAGACTGATACACAGACCACTTTATACACTTGACTAATTAACCTAAGGTAAATAAACTACCTCCAAACCAAACATGTAACAGACAGACATGAAATCACTATATACATGTAAACTTTAGGCTTGACAAATCAAACAGTTAGACAGACATCTTGACCACTTTATACACTTGACTAATTGACCAGAGGTTTATAAAAACTACCTCCAAACCAAACATGATATTGACATACAGACAGACATGAAATCACTACATTTTTGTGTATATACACTTCAGGCTATACTAATCAGACAGTTAGACTGACACCTTGACCACTTAGTACACTTGACTAATTAACCAGAGGTATATAAAAACTAGCTCCAAACCAAACATGATATAGACAGACAGAGAGACATGAAATTACTACATTTTTGTGTATATACACTTCAGGCTATACTAATCAGACAGTTAGACTGACACCTTGACCATTTTATACACTTGATTAATTAACCAGAGGTATAAAAAAACTACCTCCAAGCCTAACATACTACAGACAGACCAACAGACAAGAGATCACTTCATACACTTGACTAATTTACCACAATTACATAGAAACTACTTAAAAACATAGCAGACAGACAGACAGACATGAGATCACTTAATACACTTGACTAATTTACCACAGGTAGAAAAAACTACCTCCAAACCAATAAAGCTACAGACAGACTGACATGAGATCACTTTATACACCTGGCTAATTTACCACAGGTAGAAAAAACTACCTCCGAACCTAACATGCTGCAGACAGACAGACACGAGGTCACTTAATGTACTTGACTAATTTACCAGAGGTATAAAAAATACCTAGAAACCTAACAGACAGACAGACAGACAGACAGACAGACAGACTGACATGAAATCCTTTTATACACTTGACTAATTTACCACAAATATACAAAATACCTAAAAACCTAACAGTCAGACAGACAGACAGACTGACATGACATCATTATATTCACTTGACTAATCAATCAGAGGTAAACAAACACTGCCAAAACTAATGTGTGACAGACAGACAAACAGACAGACAGACATGAGATCACTATATACACTTTACTAATCAACCTGAGATATAACAGCTACCTCCAAACCTAACGTGTGACAAACAGACTGAATCACTAATCTGTTCAGAATTGAAATTATCGCCATATTCAACTCAGGGGATACCAATCCATACATAAATAAACACATTTTTCTAAAATTTGCATCAAAAATAGGTCTTATTTACTGAACATATTTCAATTTACATTTACATTAATCATCAATTTGTTATTGTTTACTACAAAAAAAAAAAACCAGAGAAACAATGGAAAAATTCTGTCATTAATGACATCTTCAGGGACATAAATCCAAGGAGGGAAACAGTAGGAAAAAAACTGTCATTTACAGGCACGGATCCAAGGACCCCCCTAAATCGGTAAGATAAAAAATTTTCACCACAAGTTTCACCCCATAATATTTTTTGCCTAGCTTTGCACGACATTTAATTCAATTAACGCCCCTGATTAATGACATCTTCAGAGGCATAAATCCAAGGAGGGTCAACAGATTATTCTGAAATTTGCATCATTAATAAATATTTTGATAATGAACAAAATACTTAGTTGTGATGTAAGTTGCTAATATATATATCATAATATGTAGACTCAGCTTTACTTTTAAGACCAACACAGGATTCCTGTATTATCCATCCTACAAATGACAAGAACATTGAAACATCAAGGTAAATACTTGTTTTTGCATTGTTATTAAAAGAATATTCAGCACATGCACTTGTTTGAATGGAGCCTTGTAAATTTGTTAGAAAACACCAAAAAATATACATGATAAATTCAAACAAAAATCCCTTCTAAATACAATTTTCTTACTACAAAAGGTAAACAAAATACATAGTCAACTGATTTCGACAAAAAAAAGTTAAGATATTATAACAAATACCTCAAAAATCAGAAAATTAAATTTATACTGTAAAGGGAGGTAATTCTGCAGTACATGTACAGTTTATTCAAGATGACTCTTTATGATTGCATGTTTTATTGATTTTTTTCATAAAATAAAAAAGAAATTCATGTATTTTCTCAATTTCACATCGGACCAAACCACATACAGACTTGTGTACTTTAAAATCCTCCACAAAGTGGAATCAGAATAGAATTCCTTTTTTTAGTGTGTTTCTTCCAAATTTATTTTTTGCTGTCCTGGACTTTACTTCTTTAATAGTATTTGCAACAGATATGTGGGACAAGGATCAAATATACATGTACAAGGGATTTTTTTTTCATTCTGTAATTTCATGTGGAAATTTTGATTTGGTCCTGTGGAACAAGGTCAAAATTTAGGACATTTGGCAGTGGTCACTTTTCATGTCTACGGGGTCTCTGAAACATAGAAACGTTTTTATACATGTTTCCATTTTGGTAAAGTTTTATTGAATTTGTAGTGGTGTAATTTTTTTATATATCAAAATGGGTCCCTTGAAATGCATTTCAAAATTAAGTGTGTTCTCATACTTGTACCTATTAGAGGTCACATTTTTGTAAAACATGCTATTTTTATATGTTTTGGGGGTTTATTTCTCAGAATTAATGGAATAAAATTGAAATGTGGCAAAAAAAAAAAAAAAATTTTCTTTTTTTTATTCATTTTGTCCATACTTAAATGGGTTTCTATGGAATTTTCAATGTAAATCCTTAATTGCTTATAGCATCAAGGTAAAATTGGGCATATGAGCTAATTATTGTCTCATGAGTTTTTTTTTTTTTTTGCACAGTGTCATATTACCAGCAAATAAACACCATTCATAATCAGTGGAAAGGGTATAGGTAACAATTTGAACATTTAGAAGTTGTTTTTGACGGGAAAGGTCATTTGGTAAAATAACAGATTTTGTCAATTGTCGCAACCTTTTGTAATACATGTACAACTCTGTACTGGATCCGTATGAAATACTGAAATGTCTTGAAAATGTAAAAGAAAGCATGATTACCCATTCTTTTACATATATTTTGAATAAATGTGCCACTTAAACCCCTACTGAGTTAACAAAAAACACAGTTATTTTGGAGCCTGTCTTACACTAAAGAGCCTCAAAGTAGAACAAAAACTGACCTGATATGAAAAAGAAAAATCCAGTTGAGTTCACATTTACCACATAAGCATAAAAAAAAAACATGCATGTTAAAATATCAGTTCACTATTTTTTTGGCATATTTACCAAAACTCGCAGTTTGACAGCCCTGGTCTTGGCTTGATTTAAATGACATCATCTGATAGTTTACTCTAAAAGACAGCCTCTGCTTATTTTTAAAGTACATTTAATGTCACTGGTGCACTTTAGAAGTAATTTTGGGTTTATTCATTTATTTTTAGCTTCTAAAAATGAGTTTTTATATAAGTACACTTGTACTAAGTGAAAATGCTCTAATACTGCAGTATCATGTATTAAAACACATATTTTTGTCTTAAATCAGATGGAAACCTGACTAGCTGGTGTTTTGTACTTCAGAAACATGCAATGCAATGGAAATAAAGAAAAAAAAGATAGAGTAAATCTTCAAATATTTGAATTGAGGCCATTTAGAGGACACTTCTTTATCCAATCTGCACAAAGTCACAACATGCATGTACACCATGGATATAAAATTTGCATAAATCTTTTTTTTTTAAACAAATTGCTGTAAAACTTTGCAGTTAGACAAAAAATATAGTTCCTTTTTTAGTGTGTTTCTTCCTAATTTTGTCATAAATGCACAACGAATTACCTGTGTTATCGTACCTGTCCTGGCAAACTTTATCGCTCACCTAGTCAAACTTGGTCATTTAGTTTCTAGAGCTGGACTCTTGACCTTACCGTACTATTTTCACAAGAATCATTTAAACCACAGATACATGAGGACAGGTCCCTATATGAGCCTCTGGGTGCCCCAGAGGCTCTGATATAAAAAAAAAGGAACATGTAGGGACCTGCCAATACATTTACATGTATCTGAAACTAGATGTGCATTGTATTGACCCATGTTGTATAGAAAGAGGGAAAAAGCAAAAAAAAAAAAAATATTTGAAAAGTCTGTCAGTTAAAAAAAAGGGATGAGCACCAAGAGGGACATGTCCTCAAATACCTGTGTCTTCAACACGATTAAGCAGGTCAAATTTGTCCCAAAACTCAAACTTAAGAAACTCCAAATTTAAACCCATAAATTCGTGTTTCAATTTCATTTCTTTGAAAAGAAGTGTCATGAATCTGACAAAAAGCCAAAAAAGTGTTACTTGCGGTGCGTCTTGTGAGACAATTTTAAACTGGACCATAATCAATTTCTACAATTTAAAAAAAAAAAATAGCGGAAGTCAAATGTCTCAGATAAAGCCCGCCCCGGTTACAGGAACGACAAACAGATCACGGAACCGGAGTATTCTGGTTTTTCACTTAAACTGGAGTGAACCAGCCCATTTATTGGTATAAATAAATTATCATATTATTCAATATTTCAATACATCATCTTCAGTGTAGACAAAAAAAATGGAACTTAGGGTGGACACTCCTTGCCTGGAGAGTTTAGCCGATCTTTAGATGCAATAAGGATTCGGTGTTGTAGATATTTTATTTCGATGGTGATCAAAAAAAAAAAATATCTGCAGTGATGAATCCCTAAAGGGATAACAGATGCAAGAATTACAGGACAAAAATCATGTTTGGAAACTTATTCAATTTTGCAGATAAGTCATTTTTAATATTATGTTATGCTATTTGAAACACAATTTAAAGTAACAACGGTTTTCTCAAGACAACTATTTCTTGAAATATTTTTAACTCGATTAAACCCTATTGGTTCCCTCTTGTATTAAGATTAAACAAGTACATGTACTATCTTTAAAAAAAGATAGTCAACACAGTAAAACTTGTTCTTTTTACTTTTAACTTTCATCAGGAAATAATGCATGGCAGGCAATTTCAATTTCCTTTTACGAACCCCACTAAGTTAACAGTATTTGGCCAATCGGGAAAAAGAACTGCGATCAAGTGACTTGCATTTCTATAAAAGAGCATCCTTAAGGTCATAGGGTAAAAAGCAAAGCTATACCGGCTGCATCAGAAAAAAAAACATAACAAAATAAAACAAAACAAACCAAACCAAAAAAAAAATAGTTAAGAACAAGGAGTGGCATGTATACACATGGAGCATCCACTGTTTACACAGGGACCGTTCATTGACTCACAGCTCACAAAAAATGATGATGCTATACAATTTTCAATCTGCTCACTGACTGTCTTAGAATTTGAACTCCCAATGCCTTGCCTTATTTCAGCATTTTACCCCCACCTCCACACACAGAAACCTAGATTTTGGATTTAAATGAGAGATGTATATATGTACATTGTAAATATGCATGGGTGGTACACACATTCACTACCTGTAATATAAGTAATACCATTTCCCTATTAATGTAAAAGAAAACTTCTAAACACTATTATTCAGGATGGGAGGGCATGTATATTACGTCCCAGAAGTTTATCCAGGGGGGGGAGAATATTCCAATACCATATACTTGAATGAGTTGATTGTGTTCGATTTTGTGAATATTTATTTAAATTATTATTTATTTCATTAATCCTGGTGCTTTTTGTACAAATACATGGAAATAATACACTAGTAATAATTTATTCCTTTAACTGTCTCTTCCTTAACTGTAACCCCAAAAAAAAAAATGCTTAAGGCTAGAAACCACTAATTCCACTTCCCATAGGCTTCTATGCTAATTTCACAATATTCAATATATCAGCATGATTCTACATATGTCAGCTCACAATCCTCAGAGTGGCATGTGGGGTTAGCAGACTTGCAGTGCAGTACTGGTCACCGGAAGTGAAGGGTCTATAAATAGCATGGGAAATCCCAGTGTTTTCACATCACAAGAAGCAAAATGCACCTATAAAATGTACAGAAATGTTTTTCCTTTCAGAAACTCTTTAAATTTTTTAAATAAGATGAGCACTTTTTTTCACAGCACTATGAGGAACAGGGGTAATTTCTGCGTAGAACTATTTTTGCGTACGTTCCAAATGTTCATTGGTTGAATTGGTGGTCTGTAACCTAAATGAGTGTAATTAGTCGGCAGGTTTTTCAGGTGACACACAGGGCGTGTCTGTGCTACCGTTTTAAAGAATTACACTCAGCAACTGTTGAAATATTAGTTGCTCTCACTCATGCAGAATAAGGATACGATTATTTATCAAAAAATCAGCTATGGCCTTTGTCAAACAAACAAAAAAATATTATATGATTCCATGAGTGGATCAAGAGATTTTGAAAAACTGGTTCCAGAAGTACAAGGCTAAGATTTGCTAATCTGAGGTACATAACATATAAAAACATGTCATTACCACCTGTCTATACAATATTATATAATTAGTATGTACTAATAGCGGTTCTATTAATCATCAAAACAAGTGCTGTCCCTTTGGCAGTTACTGTGCTATGAGTTTGCCCGCTGTATAAATAATGACTGGTAATTATCTTAATGCTATAAAAGGATATGTTAATTAATCAGGGTATATTCAAGTTGACACACTGTTCGAGTCTTGGTTGGTTGACATTTTTGGGCATGTAAATTTCAGGCAGACAATGAGAGCAATTGGAACTACTTGGCCATTTCCACTAAACTTAAAAATAACCTAAGATGCAAAAAAAATAATTTCTTCTTGAAAAAAAAAATGCCGGAATTGTAGTCATACAAGAAAATAATACTACCTACCAGGTGGCGCTAACAAATTGGGTTAGCTATTACAAGAAATAATGAACAATAACTAAGTGAAGAATTTCGGGGCGAAGCGAGGAGCTAGGGAAAAACAGTAATGGTAAAAATTTCAACCAGAAAAACTAGAATTTTCGAAGATTTTAGTTTAATATGGATACTTTTTGTGTATTTTGTGTGTGGCAGCTTACAATGGTAGAATTTACAGAGTTAGGCTTACGTGTAGGTGATCAAATTTAGTGGTCTGAAGGAAGATAAGCTTCTGACACCTGGTCTTTGGCAGACTAAAATATGCAAAGGTCTGTTAATGAAGATACATGTACTTTATTACAAACGGCTGGTTAGACGTCCAAATCAGGAATGTTACTGTAGTGGAATCACTCTTTCACTTTAGGGATTTATTATATTTCACTGTCATTGTTAGGAACTTCAGTAATTCCACTAGTTTAGTGAGCTAGACGTCATATATTCTACTCCTAGTGTTCATAGAACTCTAGCTTTAGCTCACCGGATCACTTCCTGTTCCCGATCCCTGCCGGGATAGCCCTTAATATATAAGATGGCTCTCCCATCCCAAGCGGATACCCGGATTTTAACTGAACATTTTAGCAGACGACGTTACGTTTGGTAAGGATCAGTACTTGACCAGTAATGTTTATTTCACTCCCCGTTAGGATTATAATCAATGATATATACTTGTTGTATTTGGCCAATAATACAATATTAAATATGTAAACTGAAAAAGGATTGCTAATTTACACAAAATATAAGGAACCTGGGAAACGTCACTAAGACAAGCAAAGCAAAACTAACAATATTGTTACATATTACAATTAATCATATCCAACAAATACACTGAATGATTGACAAACTTTATAATAAAGTTCATAGGCTGAATTGAATACAAAGAGTGCCCCCTTTTTCTTTAGAAATTTTAGAGACAAAACAATATTTTCAAATGTCATATTAATCAAATAAAATACACTATAACACCATAAATCATTTGCTTTAAATCTATAAATGGATCCTACTAGACACAAACATCAAAATTAACTTTTGGCGTCTCAAGTGGAGACAACTCTTCAACTAAATTAAAATAAATATAAGTTCCTATGAAAGGTAGCAAAGAGGGTCAAAACTAAAGAAATTGAACTCGTAAACAAAACATTATTTACAAAATACAGTAAATTATGCGTAGTAATAATATGGTATTACCATTGAAAAGGGGAAAAGTTAGAATATACATTTGGAGATTTAGGAAAACAACAAATTATCTGTTGGAGCTTTGTTCCTTAGCAAGTATGAAAACTGTGTGTTAAAGGCTTTCAATAATAAAGTTCTAACACTTACCATTCCTAATAAATTGTCTAAACTTAGGAAAGCGTTGAGAACTAAACTAAAAGTTCATGCTGCGTTATGAGTAAATATGAGTTATCTCCCTTGCTTACCATTTTAGAAGACGCTAATCTATTATAAAGGTACTCAACAAATGTCACTAATTAAATAACAAAACTTAAAGATTACAAATGAATTCTACATTACCAAAATTGATCACTTTAAACAAAAATAAAATACTTCACAAAAAAGTTGAGGGGCAACTGCCTTTACAACCCTTTTAATTTGCTTCCGAGAATAAGTTATCCAATTGCAAACAAAATAACAAAAAATATAATTGAGTTGCACGCATAGCAAAAAATGCAACCGAGAAGCCTTTTAAATTAAGTCTTGCACTTAAAAAGGAAAATAAAATTTACTAACCTGAAAATATGTAAAGGTCTGTGAATGAAAATACTTTATTACAACTGGCTGGTTAAACTCCAAATCAGGAATGGAGGGTAACTACGCCAAAAGGGGCATTCACGGATTTGCAATATTTTACGGGTTTGACCAGTCGGTGGTCACCCTGAGACTTTCTTAAAATTGAGACAAAGAAAATATCAAAAAACATGCGTTACCATTCATTCGCTAGCTATTTGGTCAAGTTATGTTAAGCCGAAAATATCTAAGTAACACATCTCAGGGGTCTACGTATAGGTTATACTATAGTTGATTATGGTATATGGAAGATAATCATCGAGGGGCAGCTGAGAGCATTTCTTTTTCATATGCCATTGTCAACTATTGTATAACCAATTTAGCCCATACTTTATTTATCGAGATATCAATGAAGTTCAATCACAAACATCATTAGACCAATTGACGAACAATTAGAACTCGGGGAAGCAACTGCAAACGAAGCTTAGGACAAACCCTATAATTGGTATTCACATGAATGTCAACTCACCAACAATATACAAGACACAAAAAAATATCAGTCATATGAAAGATGTCAGACAACGTACATGTAAGCTTCGAAAACATTCCTCTGCTTGAACCAGATAGCTTGTGATGAATCGGACGAATTTTCGTTGTATGGTATTCCAACCCAAGACTTGTACTTTCAACAGGAAAATTGAAGGAAAAAAGTTACTTATACAAATGTACTTTCAACCGACATAAATCCGGTTCAGCACCACATTATAAAAAATTATACAAGGATTTTATTTCGAAAATGTCCGAAATTTCACATGTGCTATGTGTTCGATGATCGTCTGGGTTGAATAAATGCGACGATTTTCAACATAAACGACTTTCGTCATTTAGTATCGATGGGATTTTCACTAAAATATAGTTACGTCATACATACACTTAATTTGCAATGCTATTATACTTTTTGTTAAAACTAGAGGCTCTAGAATGCCTGAATCGCTCACCTGTTCAAAAATAGTCTTTATAACTTTCTTAAGCTGGACTCATGACCTTACCGTACTATTGTCACAAGAATCATTTAATCAACACAGAGCATCTTAGTTAACCACCCGGTTTTCACATTACAAAATAAATCTCTAATTGTCATTTTTTTTCTCTTCAAGGGCAATAACTCATAAATTGAGCAACAGATCTTTATGACAGTTTCAGAATAGGTCGGTTTTACCATGCTGATCAATTTCCCCCTAGAAAATTAGGCTAAACTCTGGTTTTCAAGTTATTTCAACATGTCATCATTTTTGTTAGTGGCGGCATTTTTTTCGGCAGATAAAAAATTGTTAAGGATATCCTAACAAAGATTCATGCAATGTTTGGTTACAATCTATTCTATGGCTTGAAGTTGTCTAAGAGAAGATTTAAAAAAAAATCCATTTTAGGGCCCAGAACTCATTCATTTGTCAACGGATCTTTCTGAATTTTTCGGCGTAATTCTACAATATGACCCCTATAGTGTACTTTTAGTAATAATAAGCTTACATGTACGTTGTCTGACATCTTTCATATTACATACGTATTGTCTTATACATGTTCATGTTATATAATAAAGATATCTCTCCCGTTTTAGAGCCAGAAACAGAAGATGAACTGAAAAGAAAGAACTACAAGCCGAGTGCCACTCTTAAGTCTATCCATTGGGCATTATCCTTATGGAGTTAGTGGGCCGTCAACAGAAATTTGTTACCACGCACCATTTCAGAAGGTTCCGCCCGAACCACTTCTATGTGAACAAGTAGAACTTGATTTTTGGCTTTGTCGTTTCATAGTTAAAATTAGACGAAAAGATGGAACAGACTATCCTTCAAACACATTACAGAATATTACATCTGGTTTGCAAAGGTATATGCGAGAAAATGGCAAACCAGAAGCTACTCTATAGGCAAAAAACAACTTGTACATATGTATGTTCCTACTTTCCAAAAAACATTAGACTTCCGCATGAAAGAGCTTACAGCGAAAGATGTGGGTATTCATCGTAAACGTTCTGATCCAGTGACCATTTCTGATGATTCCCGACTGCATGTGGGAGAGTAACGTTTTTGGTATGATTCGGCTAACGGTTATGCTGTTTTCTGCACGATGTTTGGCTTTAGAGGCATGGACGAACACCGTGATCTATGTGCATCACAATTTTTGGTAACTTACGATTCTGTCTCTAACAAGCACAACCTGGAATTTTTTGGACGGGCGTCTAAAATCTTTCAGGGTGGTTATAATCAACGCAAGGTACAGCCAAAGCATATTACACAATGGGAAGACATGGTCAATTAACAATCTAACCGTCAATACCAGCCCACATGCGAACCAGCCGTCAATAATATTCAATAGTAATATAAAATTTGAATTAAGTGATTCGTATAATAAAAACTTTAAATAGGAATAAGAATAAGTAGATCTTTTTAAATATTGTCATATTTTTTTTTCAAAAGTACCATCAAGGGCGGGACCGAGTTCTAGATGGTTCCCGAAAAAAAGGGGGGTTCCAGGATATTTGCTAATTTTTGCCAAATTTTGCACGGAATAAACAAAATTCTCCAACAATTACATATACGCAGACTTTTTGTATCGCGCAAGAATTCTTACAAATATGCTTCTGGAACATGGTTATGTTACTACAAGATTGAAGTCGTCATATCTTGACCTACACTTTGAAATCGGTGGTAAAGGAAAACTATTGACCAAACTTTACGACAAACGTGATGACTTTTCATTCAGAATTTTTAACTTTCCTTTCCTCTGTGGCAACATCCCTTCGGCTCCTGCGTATGGAGTGTTCATATTACAACTCATACGTTATGCGAGAGCTTGCCGAAACTACGCATCGTATCGCGCTAGAACTCTAACAAATAGGCTTCTTGAACAGGGTTATGTTGCTACAAGATTGAAGTCATCACTACAGAAGTTTTATGGTCGTCATCATGAACTCGTGAATCGTTACGGTGTATCCATCTGCGCCATGAAAACTTGTTTGTTCAACGTGTCATAGTTTTCCTTTCCTCCTTCGTCTACCCCGGACTTGACTTTTTATGAGCAACTCGGTGGGTGTTTCTAGAAAAGTTTCTACCCTACCGGTCCATCTGCTCCATGCTCCCAGTTTTTAGTGGAGTCCGAGTTGCTCATTTGCTTTAGTTACTTTGTGTGTATGGTTTTAGC
This sequence comes from Perna viridis, assembly GCA_037379345.1. Lineage (NCBI taxonomy): Eukaryota > Metazoa > Mollusca > Bivalvia > Mytilida > Mytilidae > Perna > Perna viridis. The sequence continues at coordinate 20,631,788 of CM074523.1, forward strand.
TGCTTTATATTCTTGGTTGTTTACGTCTGTTTTCCATGTCTGGTCTTTGTCCCTGGATTATATTCTTTTGATTACCGCTATAACCTTGGTTCCCAAGATTGCTCTTCCAGTAGGTAGATTATTTTAGCCACGAAATAATTAAAAGTTTGATCCATGGCGGATTCAGAGATTTATTCCAAGAAGGGGTTTCCACAGGAGAAGAAGAGGCTAATATTTGATCATTTTTGTCCTTAACCCAGGATCTCCTCCTCCCTCCACTCGATCCGTTACTGATCATTACTTTCCGCAAGGGTATGAAATTGTCGCTTTTGTAGCAATATGGCAATATGTCAAAAAATGCGCATCTTACCATGTCACAAATATTCCCAATAAATATATAAAAATCAAGTAAGGAAAAGACATGAGAAGTGAAGACTAAAGTGAAGTGTTAAAACACCGCTGATATCCTGATCCTCTGTCCAATGAGTATTCCAACATATACTGAGCGCTTCCTCAGTGAAGCTTACTGTTAACCTCTGATCAAAAGGAACTGTACAGTAGTCTTCGGGACCGACCATTTATCTTTTAGGGGCAGATGCTTTGGTTTTTTTCTTAAACAGTTATGATTCCAAATTTGGATAAAAAAACATTGTGAACAAACACACAAATAAATAACAAACAAAAAATAAAAACTTTAAGGTGAATTCTCTTAAAAATTATACTCTTCTAAAGCTTGATCCTTCCCGTAAGATGTTTAATGGACAGGTCCCTTTAAGATTTCTCAGGGGGAACTATGATTGCCGGATATCTCGACGGAAGAAGGATCTGGATTTATAGTGTTATGAATTGTCTTGTACAATATTTTGGCTGATTTGTTTATAATTTTGTTTAATAATCCAAGCAATAAGCGTTTACGGATGCAACCCCCCTTTTCAAAGAAAAAAAAACAACAAAAAAACTATGGTAATCTGCTAAATATTGTATTGAATATGGCAATTTTTATCATATTCTTTCATTAAACCTGTCATAATTTGGTTTCCTTTTATACTGATTTTCGTAATTATGTCCCATTCATAAAATCCTGGATCCGCCCCTGAGAAGATACAGTAAATTTAATTTACATTTAAAGTCGATCTTGGCGAAAAATGAACATTTCTAGATAATGTCACCCAACAGAAAGAAAAATGGAGTATTGTTAGTACAAATGAACAGCCAAAGCAACTACTGGAAACTCTAACTGCAACTAACGAATATTTCTACCCTAAAGTGCATGCAATTTTTACCGTGTTATTGACAATGCGTGCATCCTCCGCTACTAGCAAACGTTCAAAGTATCAAAGGATATTTGCGAGCTACAATGGGAGACAAGAGACTGTCAAACATTGCAATAATTAATGCATATTCATAGAGACATTTCCGTGTGCATATCAGACGTTATTCACAAGTTTGCCACCAGAAAAAAAAACAGATTTTTCAAACTTTTCTTTGATAATTCATTACATTGTGAATGATTCATTTTACAATTGATATCGATTGCTAGACATTAATATTTGACTTATGTTTGTTAAACCAAGCAAGTCCAGAGGGTAGATATTTCAGTTCTTAAAAGGAGAAAATCGTTTTCCGTCGGGGGCTTCCCCCATTAACAACCCCCAACCCAGGGCTTTGCCCTGGACTGACTGGGGGCCTTAAACGTGTCAAAAGACACTCGCCGTAATGGTTCCTACACTTTGTTCCATGCCTAACTACGTCCCCTGACAGTGTACATGCAAATTGTATCCGTGCTTTATATTGTACTATATCAGATGTATACAAATGACGTTTTAATCACTTGTGTGGTAGTTAAGAAATCGCCAAAAAATTTTCGTATTTTTTTTTTTTTTATTTTCTAATTTTGTTTTTACGGTGTACGTGAAAATAATCAATGTAGATCGGACAAAAGCGAGAACTTGTTTCGAAGCACATGATTTAATTTAATTCAATATCCATATAGAAAGTGGTAACTTGTCAATGATTTATTTAAGTAACACGCGCATGTCTAACAAAGATATTTCGATAATGCAAATTTCTTATTCGAAATTTAAATAGTGATTCACGATTCATTGTGTTCTTAACTTAAGATTCTTATAAACAAGATAGTTACCATTTCAATGGTACTGAGTAATTTTCGTGTACCTCGAATAAATCCGTATTTAAAATACATCTTTAAAATAAAGCTGACTTTTCTGATTGGTTGTATTGCTTTATCATAAATATTTCAGAAACATGAATAGAAAAAAAATCGGACATTATCTAAACGAAGTTTAAACCTAAACGAAGTAAGTAATAGTCCGATTAAAACAACTAGAAAAATTATTAAAAGCAAAGTACTCATGTACTGAATCAATTTATATCGATGCTCTGAAATTTTACGCCTCAAATAATTGTCAAATTGCAAAAAAGAGAAATTATGGCATTAGGGTCGAATTCAAACGTATCTAAAGATAAGTTCATTTCTGTCAATGGTTAATATTGAACTCTTTAATTTATGTTTAAATAATGCATTCTGATTACGAATAACATTTAAAAAGATACACACCAAGTTCTTGATACATCGTAGGAGTACGCAAGTTTGCAAATTATTCTGTTTCAATGTCGATTAACATGGAACACCTGGATAAATGAACACAAAACTCTCCGACAAATTGCATAATTTAACTACAAACTTTTTTTTTCTTTTTGACTTTCCCAGTTTCTAAATTTTGAAGTCGAAATTTAATTCATCAACCTTGAGGTCGAAACTATCTGTATACTCGATGGTTTGAACAAAGGTCAATTAGTCCATCTTGGAACTGAAATAAAATTTTATGCCTACTTGAGGACTATCCATTCCCAAAATATTGGGAATTTCTATATCTTCCTCTAACGTTGGAGACAATTTAAACCCCCCCCCTTCCTTCTTACCACTTATGTTCCAATATCGAAGTCGGTGGCTGGGACCAAGGTCCGTTAATCCATCTTGAGATTGGGGTCTCCCTTACCAAATATGATCTTGGCCAGCTTCCGACTTCGTAGTTTGTGCATGAGTGGTAGGAGGTCCTCTTTTTAAACTGTTCTCGACGACTTAAGAAGATACCGAAATTCCCAATATTTTTGGAATTTAAAGTCTTGAAGTAGACCTAAAACCTCATTAAAGTCACAAGACGGACTAATGGACCTTGGTCCAAAACATCGACTTCAACGTTGGTACATAAGTGGTAAGGAAAAGGGGGACTTTTTATGTATTTTGGACCATTATCAAGTTATAAGGGGTCTAAGTATGACAACGTCAAAAAAAAATCAACTTTTTTTTTAATTTTCGATCCGATTTAATTTTTATTTTTGATTCCTCATAAAAATCCCTGCCTGCACTTACATGTGTATCAATCTGATTTCAGATATACATGTATCTTAGGGCTTTAAAGTTATAAGAGGCCAAAGAGGCTAAATCGGAAAAAATCGTTTTTTTATTTGTTTTTTGTTTTCTTGTTTTTGTATTTTGTATTTTGTATTTTGTTTTTGTTTTTGTTTTGTTTTGTCCGATTAAAAAAAAATAAGAACTGGAAACATCATACAATGCCCTGCCTGTTTTTTCAATTAGATTTCAGATATCTCTTACGATTTCTTCGTTATAAAAGACCAAAGGGGCCACACCCGATAAAAATCGAAATTTTTGGTCCGATTTCAAATTGCTTTATTGGATCCCTCATAAAAATCCCTGTCTGCATTTATCAATTAGGTTTTAGACATCTCTCACTGTTTTCGAGTTAAAGAGGGTAAAAATGGCTACACTGGAAACAATTGACTTTTTTATTTTAATCCGATTTCCAAAAAAAAAAAAAAAACAATATTAGACTCCCAATAAAAATCTCGCCCTGCATTTAGCTTAGAAATTTCAATTACCTGCTATGTTTTCGAGTTGTATTGGATCAAACAGGCCACACAAAATAAAATCGACTTTTATATGTGGCCTGCTTAGAAAAAATGTTTAATTAATTTAAGTTTTTTTTTGTGTAATGTAGTGTCCAAACCATGTGTTGTTTCCATATAAATTGTAAGTCATTCTGCTTACGTGTGTTAAAAAAATATTGTTTCCCAGGGTTCGACCACTGAAGTCGTATCATGCTGCACTCAGTGAATCTTTTATAAAATTCTCTGAAGGACACAGGAATATATGGAAAATCCATATATTTTGGGAATTGATGGTCCTAATGTATGCATAAAATCTCATACCAGTTCCATGATGGACTAATATACCTTGGTTCCCAATGTTGAATTTGGATCATTATTTTATTTTCGACGTTTTCGCAGAAGCGCTTTAACCCTATCATGGTCAACCTGATATATATTTTTGACACTTAAACTTTACATGAACTCTCGGGACAATATTAAACTTCACATGGACTTCTCGGACCCTATTAAACTTAGCATGAACTAAAATATACAACCTTAGGACCAGCAATTAATATAGTTAATTCCAGTTAATGGACATAAATGTTCATTTTAATATTTACTACACTTTGTTTTTTGGCTAAAATCAAACTATATACGCAGCAGTATTAATTTGACTGGAGACTTTCGCTCTGAACTTTAACGTTTTGGCTTTTTACTGTACGGTACTGTGTATCGTTTTGTTCCTGTCTTATTAAATTAGTTAAAACACAACGCGAGTATTTCCTTTAGCCCTGCTGTTCGTACGTCTGTCTGTTGGTACCCAGCCGTGGTGTGAGAGAGCTACTAAATCTTATACTGCTTTTTTCAAAATGAGGCGAGGTACATTTGTTTCTTTGCTTGTATTATAGGTCCCCAGTATGTGGCGGTTTAAACCTAGTACGGACCCAGGGGGGTCAAATCCTAATGAAGCTCTCTGAATAAATCGAACTTGAAGAAAGTAAATATAAGAATTAACCAATTCGTTATTTTTACGGTGAGAAAATTTATACAGGTTTGCATTAGAAAAAGGAATTGGAAAAAAGCTTCACATTATATATAATTCGTCATGTCCAAAGTGTAAACTGGATACTACATGGAGTTATTTTTGGTAACAAATCTGTATTTCCTGTCAAAATCCCTTCCTCGCTATCAACACAATGGAAAGAAAACTGCACTATTTGAAATGTTTTCAGTGCTGTTAAGAATCTTGAATAGTTTACGTTTTTGTATATTCCAGTGTATTTAAATAGTTACCATGCATCTTTATATATCTTGTATTATTGAATCAAAGATCTGCCTTATATGTAACAAGTACATGTAACTTTTTGTTTCATATATTTTATTCATCAATTCTAATATTACGTCCTTAACAGGCTTTAAGTCCACAACTGTGGTCGATTTTCGATTGCCATACATTTTATGAGCAGCACGCGACTTATTAGGCGTGGCATTGGGCGTGGCTTGTGTGTGTGTAAATTACTGGCAACCTTAATTATGTAAACAAATGCACGTAACATTCTTATGTGTAACAGCTGTTTTCATTCATTTCAGTTGCATGGATTTAATAAAGCTTCTAAACGTTATATTTTAGAAAACTAAATATAATATTCCAAAACAATCTTCAATCTTTTAAAACAAACAATATATATATATATATATAAAGGTCTGAAAAATTCCCAACGATGTTAAACTAACAAAATGGCGATGCAAATTTTTGGTCGTTCCCTCCGCGGGACTCGAACTCGTACTGCTGTGAAATCTATGGCAACACCGCCTGCACAAAGTCCAGCGCCCTAGACCACTCGGCCATATAAAATATAGCTTTCGCTGGCCGGGTGATTCCTCCTCGTAGGATAAATCTAGGGCTGTAACTTAGTACACGATGTATGGTAGTACGGGACAGTTCATTTAGATGTTAATATGTAGGATAGAGGATCAAATTAATGATGCATGTCACAACAAATCAGTATTATACAAACGTCTCAGAATGTGACGACTCTATTTGCTACACTGCTTCATTGGATCAAATTGATACAGGGCAGATATATAAACGTATAGAAAGGTCTGAAAAATTCCCAACGATGTTAAACTGTCAAATTTGCGATACTCCCCGTTCACTAAATAACGACCATTCATATACATGACAATATAGATAATCTATTCAAATGACCGATGCTATCGTATATGGAGGGTTGCTACAGAAATCAAATCGGATATCTATTTCAAGTTCTTAATGAAGCAATGATTAAATGGAGTGTCTGTGATTTTTTTTCTTAACTGAATATGAATAACCAAATCAGCAAACAGACAATAAATATAACGAAAAAGTTCTGCACGCCACAGAATATATTTTTAATTAGACAACTGGAGACATAAACATTGTCTTTAAACATTCGCCGACGTAACGACTTGTTTAATACAAAAAAATACCATTTTATATATTGTAAATTTCTATGTGCTGTACACGTGTTTCAAGGAGTAACCTCTCACCAGCAGCATTAAAATCAAATATGTAGGAAGATTATAATCAAAATACAAGTTGTGTACAAGAAGTACTCATAACCAAAACTATCGAAAGAGGATGCCAAATCCAACACCGAGAGGTTCTATCATAAGCAATGCAAGGATTGACGCCTCGGTGTTTTAAGTATTTTTAAATTTGGAATTTGGCAAGATTTCATAAATAGGGTAGATAAAATAGAATATTATTCGGGGTCAGACAAGTCTGACTACTTAAGGTTAGAACATTCTTTCCGGTTTTCGCTCCCGTTCCGATATCTGTTTCCACTTTTTAGTAGCACCCACTTATCTGAGGCGATGCCGAATAAAAAGTAAGGTAGTACGTTTACTGTTTCCGAATGCACATTCGACAAATGTTTTATTATATTGAACCATAATCCAAAAGTTGAAACAGCAAGCCAGAATGATGAGGGAAAATTAGCACATGAGAAAAAAAAATAACATGTCGTGGCAAGTCCAAGTGAAATTGACTTCTGAGTCGAAACGTTGTGCAGGTTAATGAAATCTGTTCTTACATTTACAAAAACTGATTTTTGTTTTCTTATTCTTTTTCACTTCAAGAGGTCATTGAAAAAAGAAGCAGAGGAATACATAACAGTGACAGGAAACTACACAGCACGGATAACAGACATCAACGTCACCTGATCCCACCAACCCCTTCACATCAGATGACGATCACATTGATGACTACCACAATTCACTCCAGTACAGATTACACGAACACAACTTACCGGAAACTGTTGACCAGATGTCGCGCCCAAGAAAGACAACTCCAAGTACTGCAGTTTCTATAGTTCTGCTTTCGTCGCCGGTATAATGTATAGGGATTCTGTTGGAGGGTGGTCGGAAATGTCCTGGAGATGTGCTGCTTGTAATGTCCCCAACCTGGTTGATCAAGGACAAGTCTGAAGATAAAGAGGGGCTTCATTCCCTCTATCTTAAAAAGGCAATAACCTTTGACCGTTGTGGGTGTTCCTACTGTAACGGAAGTGACTTTGATCTGTTTACTTGTGCTATTGGTTTTGCTATCATATGATTTCGTTGTGGATATAAATAGCAATTAACTGAGCTCGGAGTTTTACATTTAACTGTTGAGTCTCTGTATTTCACATATGCGGAATGTATTTGAGAACAAGATTGAGTTAATAGCATATGAGTAACAATCGTCGCTTTGATTGGTCAAATCAGTCGGCATTTAGTATTAAAGAGAGTTTATCAGCGCGGTTTATGACTTCTTCTATAGCTAGATAGCCATTCAGGTGTGTAGCGCAGCGTCTCTACGCTTTGAGACTGTTACACTCTGTACCTTCTTTGCTTCTAACCTTAACTTATCAACGGTTATGCCGTTTCCTCATAAGAATGTAACATTCCGAGAGAACGCTTTGGTTTAGATTTTTTCGGACCTTTTGGCTTCTTTATACGCTATATTATCATGAAATTATTTGTATTTCTGATTTTCTGTCGAGCTACAAATATGGCGCGGTAAACAAACGTTCAGGGTGTTAGTCAGTCACCTTCAGTTGTATTGTCATACCGGTTAATTTTTAAGTTATTAAGCGTTATGCACCATTGTTTTATAGCAAAGGTTTTGTACTTGGTCAAATAAACTATGTGTTTCTAATGGAGGTTTCATTTAGACAGTGTTATAGTTACAGAGCCCAGTGCACGAACGTATCAAATAACAGGGTGTCCTGTATGAGGTTACTAGGTCAGAATATAGGTAATTGAAAAATAAATCTGGAAAAGCAAACACAGCTATATAATACAGAGAATATTCATTGATGAGTACTCTAGCACACACTAAAGACCGTATATTCATTGATCAGTACTCTTGCAGGCACTAAAGACCGTATAATTATTGCACATTTCAAAGTGTTAACTGACCATTTTCACTCAGAGACTTGCACATGCAGACGACTTACGTATGAATGCATTTTAAAAAGGCCAACAATCAACAATTACAGGCGTGTTCTGTAGATACATTTTATAGAATAAGAAACACTTTTATGGTTGACACATGACAACAAATGAAACCAACTCTGTAGACCTTGATGCAGATAGCAAGAATCAAAAGTACCAGAGATGACCGACAGAGGTATAAAATCTTGATTTGGGACCTTCCGAGCCCCAGACATAAGTGAACACAATCATGACGTAAGTAGAAAGGTGAAAGTTTATAAATCAAATCTAATTTTCAATAAAGATTTTCTCTTACATACAAAACAAAGTACAATGAAAGATGTCTCAACCGAACCCAGTATTAAGTGAAAACCTCTCCAAGGTAGACACTCCTTGGAATAATTTCATACCAGTACAGTGAAACATGTCAACCAAACCCTGAATAAAGTGAAAATCTCTCCAAACCAGACACTCCTTAGAATCATTTCATACCAGCACAGTGAAACACGTCTTAACCAAACCCTGAATAAAGTGAAATCCTCTCTTAACCAGACACTCCATGGAATCGTTTCATACCAGTACAGTGAAACATGTCTAAACTGAACCCTGAATTCAGTGAAAACCTCTCCAAACCAGACACTCCATGGAGTCATTTCATACATTACGGTGAAACATGTAAAAACCAAACCCTGAATAAATTGAAAACCCCTCCGAACCAGACACTCCATGGAGTCATTCCATGCCAAAACATGTCTAAACCAAACCCTGAATAAAGTGAAAACCTCACCAAACCAGACACTCATTGGAATCATTTCATGCCAGTACAGTTAAACATGTCTAAACCAAACCCTGAATAAAGTGAAAACCCCTCCAAACCAGACACTCCTTTGAGTCATGTCATGCCAGTACAGTTAAACATGTCTAAACAAAACCCTGAATAAAGTTAAAACCTCTCCAAACCAGACACTCCATAGAATCATTTCATACCAGTATAATGAAACATGTCTAAACTGAATTCTGAATTCAGTGAAAACCTCTCCAAACCGCAGCAGGGGGTTACAATATCATAACAGGGAGAGGGATAATTTATCGGACCAGAGTGTCGAAATAATATATTACTCCCCAGCTGCAATCCCCTATTATGATATTTCAACCTCCTGCCATGATAATCTAACTAACCCACGCTGCCATATTTTACCCCTTGCTGCAATATTTCAACCATCATGTTATAATATTTTAACCCCCCGACGCGATAAATTACTCCCCTCCATGCACTGCGATATCCCCCCTCCGCTGCGATAAATTAAACCCTCTACTGTGAAACTTTAACCCCCTGTTATGATATTCCCCCCTTCTGCGATGAATTAAACCCACGTTATGATATTTTAATCCGCCTGATGTGATAAATATTCCCCCTACTGCGATGAATTACCTCCATTGTTACAATTTTTAAGCAGTCTAAACCTTTAGAACCAGTTTGGTTTAGATAGGTATTCTGTTACCAAGAATTTCATGATACATTCAATCAGATGTAAATTACAGACACTGAAACTTCAAGAAAAAGAGTTGATCTTCCTTAAATTACAAACACTGTTTACTTAAGGGGAAATACTTTGTCTTCCATAAATTACAGACACTGTTAACATCAGGAAAAAATAGATGGTCTTTATATTAATTGACTATCGCCTTATAAACTACTGGACAATTTATAAAGAGATTTCTATTAAACTTCAATAAGATACCTATCAATGTTTGGTGTTTCCATAGAAACCACAGATTAAAATGTACTAATTGTAAAACATTAATGGTCTTATGAAATCTATGAATAAAGAGTAATATGCAACAAAATTACTGCAAGTTCTTGGGTTCTAATAGGCAAAATATTCAAGCAATAGTTCAAAGGAACGTAAAAGTTAAAAATTCTAATACTTACTCGCATCTTAACACTTCCTAAAATCCAGATCATTGACAAATATATTCATCTTCCTCATTTTATCTGCTTTGCTTAAGACATGTCCTCTGTCAATCTGATCATTGCTGTAAACTAGTAAAAATAAAATATAATACATGTAGTATTAATGGTGATATCTTTCTTCTACTTTTTAAATTGAAAGTATCTATAGTTTTCCAGTGGTTTTTTTATAACATAAATGTCGATGCTTATGTACACAGATTCTTCAGTTTATTAGGATTCCAAGGGGCAAGGGAATTATTGCCCCCACCCCGTTAGGATATTTTAACCCTCTGCTGCAATACTTACTGTCTCTGCTGCGATATGTTACCCCCGCCCCCATCCCCTGCAGTGACAAATTACCCCCTGTTATGATATTCAACCCCTTTGTTTTTATTTCAGTTTGCAGTTTGGGGGGGGGGTCAAAATATCACTGGGGATATAATATCATACAATATTTTGTGGGGTCAAAATATTGTTTGACACCGGAAAAAATCAGTGTAACAGTTTGATTTTAGAAGTGTTAAATCTTTTTTTTAAGAAACTATTTTATTCAGTGACATTTTTGTCAATCATGGAGTTTCCACATCAACATAATGAGTGAATTAATTCAATTGCAGAACTGTCATAAGATGACAGAAAACGTAGTATAATAAATCAGTGGAAATATAAGGGAATCTCAAATTCTGCCGTGTGATGATTTCATTGATAACCTGGCTAACTAACACATTTATGTGTATTATACATTTGTATGTATGTATCTAGTACAGGTCTGCCTTAAAACCGGACAGAAGTTTAAAAATGATTAGTAATTCATGCATTTTCATATCCCAAATGTTTTCTTTCTATTTGAAACCCTTCAGTAGGCCTAAAAACTGTATTCATAAAATAAGTGTAAATGAAAGGTGTCCACTGCAGATATTAAATTTAAAAATTTGGTTACGTTCTTAACTACAGAAAACTACGGAAAAATTTCAGAATTTTTTTACACAAAACCAATAAAAACAATAGTTCACGTGATTTAGCAGATCCAAGGAATTTAACATAGGAAGAGTTGTTTTTGGACCTTACAAATGTATTTCAACAGTTTACTTGATTACCTTTAGATCATGAAGAATCACCACCTGCCTGGTTTTTAGGCCTAACCATACTTAATCAATTCATGATATTTGGTTGTAAAATCAATTTCATATTTTGGTAATTAATTTTTGTTTATATCAATGAAAACAATTTAAATCACATTTTATGCTTTATACATTTACTAGTCAATAAAAAGCTTCGTCGAGCGCAGCATAATACAGTTAAACTCTAAAATATTGTGGAATAATATCATAGACGTTCATAATGTTTTTTTGTAGGTACGACACCACAATTAATATAGAATATTGTGGAATAATATCATAGAATAAAGTTTTGTTGTAGGTACGACACCACAATTAATTTTTCAAAGTGCATTTCAAGAGACCAATTTGACATAGACGTGTATAAAAAAAACCATTGTTTCAAACTCAATAAAAGTTTCACCGTATGTATAAATACAGATATTTATAAGAGTATCAGAAAAAATTCACCACCAAAATATTTATTTAGCACCTATGCTACAGAGACCCAGGCCAAATGTCCTATATTTTGACCTTTTTTCCATAGGACCAAATCACTTCTACATAAAATTACTGAATGAAAAAAAACCTTGAAAATGTGATCCTTGCCCTACATTTTGGCAGCAAATACTAAGTAACAAAGTCTAAAACAGTAAAGGGAAAAATCAGCAGCAAAACAGTAAAAGAGGGGAAAAGTCATGAGAACTTATTGTGATAGCGTACCTGTAGTTACATAGTTAAATTCTATGGAAAACTTTTAAGGCCCCCTTTTGGTCCCTCATTCTAAAACAATTAGGGGTATGTATATTGGTCTCGAGGCTTGTAGAGAGGAGGGCTATATATGTCTCGACGCTTGTAGGGAGGAGGGCTATATAGTTCTCGAGGCTGTAGGGAGGAGGGCTATATAGGTCTCGAGGCTTGTAAGGCCGAGGGCTAATACAGCTGACCGAGAATCAATACGTTTGTCTGTTTATAATGATTTTCTTGTTAAATAATATGAAGATGTATGGCTCGCCTGTTCGAAATTTTTTTAGTTGCTTTCATATTTCGTATAACAATAGGAAATTACAAAATTATCATTTTCGTGTTTCCAATACAAAATGCACTAGGCGACAGGTGGATGAACACTCAACTAAACTTTTCTGGAGGCCATCACAAAATACGTCGCCACTTCATGTCACAGTGTGGCAGGGTATACAAAGTGGGTCACATAATTACAACATGTAAATGATTTTAAGAAATAGGAAAGGACTGAGGAATTGAAATATCTGACACATTATGTGAAATACCTTAAGTGGAAATTTTTTTTAAATTAACATTTGATTATGAATGGCAAACATTCGAGTAGCTGGGGATTAATTGTTTTTATTGTATCATATTGAGATACGAGGGATTTATCCAAAATTGGAATTTAAATAAAAATGTCTACATGAACTATAAGAAACCTTAATGTTAAACTTTTAAACTCTTTTTTTTTATTCGAATATTGGGGGTTTTGTTAGAACGATTCCATGTTCAAGATATATATTATACTTTATAAGATAACTTATGAAGTTTGTGATATATTTTATTATATCTTTATTAGATATTGTATAAATGATATGAAATATCTTATAAGTTTTCTTTATTATAAGATATCTCATAAAATATATGAGATACATGAATACAAAATGTACATAGTATATAACATATCTCATCAACTTTATAAGACATTTGATAAACTTTATAAGATATCTTATTAACGTTTTAAATATAAGATATCCCATTAGCTTTATAAAATATGTACATGTACCTACACCCTACTAGGTACATGTATTATTGCCTGCATATGGCACGCCGTACTTATACTTATTCCATGGTCCACCTATATCTTGAACTTTGTAAGATATCATATAGATATGAAATATCTTATAAGTTTTTTCTGTATAAGATATATCATAAAATATTTGATATATCTTACATGTATATATTATTTAAGATATCTCATGAACTTAATAAGATATACTTTAGCAAATAACTCATATATTTAATATGATTTTTGTTTTAAATGAACATTATATGATACATCTTATGAAATTTATAAAGATGCCTTGTTAAAAATAGAAGGTATATCATAAATTGTATAACAGGTCTATGCATGCATGGCTGTAGTTACACATTAAATTCGTCTGAAAAGTGATCGATCTATAACGAGAAATGGTGGATATGTCAAAGAGACAACAATCCCACCGGTATGGAAATATCAGCCAAATGCCACCCATTGGTCTTCAATGAACGACGAGGAAATCCTCATACCACATGGCAGGATGCAGCTGGTCCTAAGACATTGTTATACACAGGTACCACTGCATGAAATGATGCATTTAATTTGAAATTAAATGAACATTTTATGTACATTAAATTTCAAATTGCAGAAAATACATTACAAAAAAATGCAGTGGAAAATTTATAATTTACTTTTCATTTAAAACAAATTTATTTTGACAATTAATTTCCCAGATTTAATCCTAGTTTAAAAGGCAAAATTAAATTTGAATAAACTTAACATTTAAATAAATTAAATTGCTTTTAAAGAAGTAGTTTATTGAAATATATATTTGCTCTAAATTAATAATTTAATATAATTTTCATAATATTAAATTTAAATAAACATCAGATTTAAATCAAAAATATACTCTTATAAATTTCATTGTCAATTAAATTTCAAATTTAAATGAAAGTATATTTCCAAAATAAGAATGATTTATTTGCAAATAATATGTAATTGAAATGTGTATGTTTCTAATGTTCTGTGTTATTGCAAATCAATACATGTGCCTACAGTGTTTGAAAAAACGCCACATTTGAGGAGGTGATTTATGGCAGTTTTGTTGTATCTTAAGTACTATCTTTACATGTATCATACATGTACTATGTGTATTTTTTTTAGATCATCACATACTTAAGTCAAAACCATACACAATTAAAGACTGCCAGTTTTGTACTGAATTATGTTGAAAAGGGTGGAATGATCAAAAACAATATGCCAAATTGTGAGGGAATAAAAATGGTGAAATCTCCATGCACAAACCAATAAAGTAAAGTATTTATGTATGGAACAGAAGCAACAAACATGAATGCATTCCATTTTTTATTTTTCTGAAAAGATTATAATACATTCAATGACATTAAATAAATTATCTCCTATATAATAATATTACAAATCACAAATCAATAAATAATATAATAAAATGCAGATCAAACTTCTTTGTCTTTCTGCAGAGTTCACATCATGACATTTCTTGAGAATTTCACTTGATGGCTCCATTCACCCGAATTTCACGTGAACTCGGTCACTTAGTTTATTTGCTCAATTCAGGTGAAAATCGTGTGAAATTCGTGTGAAAATCATGTGAAATAATTTCGCCTATGTACTTTATAAAACAATACCTATAACTGAGCAATAAAAGAAATGATTTATCTCTCCTTCTTCAGTTTAAATGCTCTGCTTTATTTGTTTCAGAGATGAGGCTGTCTTATCAAGACTGCTTATGTTAAAAGTGCTGCCACTTAAAGTTATAATAAGATGAGTTTAAAAATATACACACTTTACAGCTGTAAAGAAAGTTGTTTTTATAGTAGAAAGAAAAATGATTCTGATTTGTGAATATGATTGTTTTTCCTATGTGTGTCAATCAAAGGACATGTTCAATTGATAAAAGCATCAATTTGATAAATGAATAAATGCTTACAGATTACAGCATCTGAGAAACAGTGCATTGCTTATACTTATAATTTTTTGAAAAAAAAAGTTATGCTTATATCCATTAAAATAAATGAAATAAAAAAAACCACCAATAAAAAAATCAATAAATATAAAGAAAAGAAGCAAATATCAAAGCTTTATTTAATTTTGAGATGTTTTATAATTTATGAAAAGAAATAAATTCATTTCAATTGCCTTATAAAGATTACTACTAAAAATAAAGAAAGCTGATACAAATTTTAGTAATACATACATAGTAGCACTATAACATAAACAGAGATATGATGAATAGAACTATATTAATGTCTCTAACATATAATTGGTCTATTTTATACAGAGGATTGTTACATCTAGACATACAAATTCACCTTGACATTGCTTAAACAATAATTGTTTTGATGATGTGGTCAGTTCTTATTTGTCATTGATGTTATCTCCCTTTGACTAGTACACAATTGTATTAACAAACAATCAAGTTGTGATTTTATTTTTTTAAGATTATTGTAGGAAAAAACGTAATTATTAGCAATAAACATTTCAATTGCTTACACAATTAAATGTACAAATTCACAGATAATAGATTACCAGGTTTTTTTTAACAAAATTTACATGATATTGTATTAAAATTCAAAACAGGTCATTGGTGTTATCTCCCTTTGCTTAGTACATGTGCACAACTACATTGTGGAAACAGTCATGTTTTTTTAAAAATTTTTTGTCATATATATAGATAAAAACATGATTAATTGTCCATTTAATTATGAAAAAAAAAATTCAATTTTATTTAAAAATTATTCCCAAAACTACAGGCATCTTAAAAAAAATATTTGATGACCCTCAATTACACTTATTAAAAATCTCACAAAAATGGAATGTAATAACACTGTCAAATGGAACTAAATGACCTGATTCAACAAAAATAGACAAGAAAGTATTAATGTCACAAAAATAGACCAGAAAGTATTAATGTCACAAAAATAGACCAGAAAGTATTAATGTCACAAAAATACAGAAAAAAAAACGTATCAATAATAAAATCAAATGGTTCTACATTGTACTTGTACATGTATAAGCTTAAGTTTTTTACTTTACAAACGTGCAACTGAGCAAATATCTACACAATATTTGTCGTTTTAAGGGCATGGTCTGTCATATCTAGATGACCTACTAACTATTCTTCTTGACCTTAATTTCCTCCCATACATTAAGATCATTCTGATAATGTTGTCTACTTTTTATCCATGTTTTATAATCGCATACGGTTAGTAAGTAGATGAGTATCATCCCTCCACTGTACAAAAAGTCAAGAGCAAGCGCCTTAATCTTCTTTGATGGATATTCTATTTTGCCTTGATGTGGTTTTGCATTTTCTGAAGAAAAAAAGCTTTAAATTAGTACCAGTACAACAAAAATGTACTTTAAAAACCAATGTATTGAAGTATAATAATTGTGAGTATTTTGAGATAGAGAAAGAAAATGCAATGTATTGTTGGCATAAATCTCAACAAACAACAACAAAGCCACAGCTATATGTATGTGTACATGTATGATAATATGAATCAATCAATACAATTTAAATTTAAGTTTATATATCCATATTCATTTAAAACCCACAACCTGACCCAATAATGATAAGTTGCTGTATTGAACAACAAGGGGACATAAACAAATTTTCATATACACCAACAATATTTATTTCAGTTCCTTTGTGGCTGCTTCTCATACATGTACATTGTACAATGTAGCTTAAATTACAATATGCACATATGACATATTGCTAGCATTTTGTTAATGTCCAAACATACTTAACTCTTACCTTGATACATGAACATTTGTATATGTGTGTACATGAATGATTACTTTGGTTTTTCTTAGAGCTTCAACTGTATTTAATTATTCATACTGCGTTACATTTTGTGCTTGTGCTGCCTGTTTCAATTTCTCCTTTTTTCTTCCAGTTTTCTTGCCTCCTGAAATGAATAGCATATGGAAAAGTTTTAGAATATGGAGGTAGCTGGTAGTGGACTACAATGAAAAACTATATAAATGTAATACATGCACATTGTACATGTATATTGTAACATCAACCAATCATTGGTGACTATTTTCCATGTTCTTCTGACACTTTTCTAGTAATTGATTAATTAGAGCTTTTCATCTTCCTTTTCATCTTCCTTTTCATCATCCTTTGCATAATAGAAAAACAATTGCAATAGATATCAATAGATTTTTTGCCTGCACTAACAGAGTGCAATGTACATGTTTCAACAGTTTGTCAATAATACATGCACATCAGGGGCGGATTCAGGCGGGGTGTGGAGGACGGGTGCGCCCCATAAATTTTGCAAAGCATGGGGTTTCTCGCTAATTTTACCATAAAAGATATCTACCCACTCTAGAAGAATATTTCAAAAATGTAACCTAAAATAACATTTCACTGTGCCCCCCCCAATCTAAAATCCTTGATCCGCCCCTGAACATAGAAACTAAAGACAGCAATTACTTTGAGCTCTTTTGTGATTTGAATGTAGTTGTACATGTACATGGACCAGGAAAACAGTAATATACATTTAAATTAAACTTCTTCAAAAATGTATTAAAAAATATTGACAGTTACTTTTCATTTAATAAAAATGTGTGATATTATGTAAGACCGTTTGATAAATTCAAAGAAGACACGTTTAGTGCATGAACAGGCCTGGGACTATTGCATTGTAATTTTGTCACAGATTAAATTTAATTTCATTAGCAATTTCCAGAAGTTAAATTTCATGAATCAAGAGAGACCAAGTAGGGACATTTGGACTTGATGATGGTACATGTAGATCTAGAAGTATTGTCAATAAGTATGCACATTGTTTTAATCATATTAACCGATAATTCCTTTTAAGAAAACTCTAAATACAAAAAAAACTGATGTTAATGAACTAAAACCTGTCTAAAACCACCCCATTTCCAATATTTCTGGATCTGCATTGATGTAACTATGCATATTTATGAAAGGGCTAAAACCATAAGGGGATGTGTCCACCGTACCGGGTCCTAAATTTTTCAATTATCGGACTTCATTGATCAAATGTACAATGTAAATATTGACAATTCATGCGATAGATACTGCGACTAGAAAATATACCAGTGCCCTACGGCAGTCAACATGTTTAATACTATTTTGATTGATAATGCAAAACAATCAGCAAAATTTATAATAAAAAATATAAACCCACAACGTTGGTTAATCGCTTAATATAATTGTAATTGTATCTTCGTTCTTTGTTTTCTTACGCTGTCCTCTGTAACCCACATCGTCGGTTAAGTCTATGATAATGAAAACACTAAAATTCACACTAGTTTTAAACTATGTTGCACTTGTGTATGATTTGGGTCAGCATGACAGACTTCAAACGATATAATCTAGTACAAAGCAAAAAATGTGATCCCAAAACAGAAGGGGATTCATTGGGAAGCGGACCCGACTAGACCCTTTTACATAATCTTGATTTTCATATGTCTACCCCATACAGAAGTTGTATTTCCTCGCTACGCCCAGCACTTAATGCTATGAACAGCCCACTAACACAAAATCCTGGATCCACTCCTGCAATTCCAATATGCAAGAAGGACAATGTTAGAATGAACGACACATTGACTATATGTATAAAAGAACAATGTTAGAATGAACGATAAATTGACCATATGTATATATACACACATGCATGTTTGTGTAAAAACAGAAATACTGTAGTCTATGCAGCAGTAATGAAGTAAAAGACCACGAGCTATTTATTTACAAAAGTTCAAAAGTAATAAGGGGACGACCATTAGATTATTAGGGGGCCCGGCAGATTTTGAAAATAAATAATTTGTCTCTGATTATTTAGGAAATACATAATCTGGCCTCAACATGACAAAAAATAAAAAGTCTGACTTTGCAAATTGCTAGAAAAAAAATATTCTGACCTTGGCTGGTTAATCGAAAATAAATATTCTCATCTTGGCTAGTAAATTGAAAATAAATATTCTGACCTCCGCAAACCATTTAAAAAAACATTTGGCTCGCTACGCCGTGGTTTCATAATTTAGACAAGTATACATGTTTAAATACTCCACAAATTTTATACAACACCTTTATAGTCTCCAGTGGGTAATATTGAATACATGTACATAAATGACTTTACTATGGTAATGTGTAGTAGTCCATGAGATGGGAGGGTCCACCGTGTACTCCCATTCATCAACTTCATGGTGATTTTTACATACCTTTATACCTCCCATCAATTTGTCGCCAAAGAATATTATTGCATTCTTTTTCAGTATAACCTTATATTTGTACCCAACTGGGTCAAACAGCCAAGATTGTTGTGACTCAGTTGTTTGAGTGCCTAATAGACCGGTCAAAATTTATCGCCACATAGGACCAGTGCAAAAAAAAAAGAGATAATAAAAAAAATAAGAGCCTAAAAAAAGTTGTTACCCCCAGACTTGAACAAAAATGATGTCCTATGTTAACTTGGTAAGAAAAAAAAGTTGATGTCCTATGATGTTTTCTTATAAAGTTTATATTTGAAAATATTATATTAATATATACACTGTATTAAAAATCTTACAAATATGGTATTGATATCAAGCTATTTCTATTTTAATACAAAAACAGTGGCGGATGCAAGGAGAGGGGGCGAGGGGCCCGGGCCACACTTGGAGAATTGCAATTTTTAAAAATTGTTGAGAAATTGTTCAAAATACCCTCAGAATGCAGGATTTGAGGTTAAATATTTCAAAAATGTCTTGGGGCCAACCCTCCCTAGCAAATTTGGAACACTTCATGATCCTCATCGCTGATCCTGTCAAAAAACATCCCCCTTACCTAAAACTCTGGAACTGCCACTGATTTAGTTATTCCAATTACAATGAGTTATGTTAAATAGTTGTATTTTTACTGCATTTATATGTTGTAGACTATTTTGTTATAATAGTTCGTTTTTTTTAAAGTTAATAAAAAAAATAATTAGTTAATTGTTTGTAAATGTGTCCTATGGATATTATCAGTATAAAAAGTGGTGTCCCACAAAAGCATTACATCAAAAAAGTATCTGTTCTACTTCTATTTGCTCTGGTCCTACGTGGCGATAAATTTTGACCGGTCCCTAAGTCTTCCTGTAAACAAACTAAATCAGTAATATAGCAAAATGTCTCAACTTTACAATGGTACCAGGAAAGTTGCCGTAACACTTAGGATTTTGGGGTAAAACGAAAAAAATGTACCCATACCCCACCGAAAAATCGCTCGAATTGACATATTTTTCCATGTCAAAACTCCTAGAGTATTTATGCCTACGTAAAAAAATGGCTTATTTGGTATTTTTGCCTCAATGAGATATGAAAAGTAGCCAAAAAGATTGAAAAATTCTCCAGTTTATTTTTTTTGGTGTAAATGAGAGGCATAAAGGTACCTAAAAAGCATATTATGGTTGATGAGGGGGGGGGGGTGGGGTGGGGAAGGGTTCACACGTACTATAGTTAAATATTGCTATTAACACAGGACAATTTAAATTTGCAAAACACTGAATTGCAAATCTTGCGCCGCTTTTTCTTCACACTACCATGGCATGTGAGTAACCATTGGATGCAGATTTGCATGGGATTTAATAAAATGCATTTTGTTTTACAATATTTACTAAAATACATTTGTAGTTACAATTTGAAATTCATGGGATTTTTTTGTGTCCCATGGGATTTTTTTTCTCCCATGGGATTTTTTTCTCCCATGGGATTTTTTTTCTCCCATGGGATATCTTGTGTTAAAATACAATGATAGTCATAGAGAGTGTATGCCTTACATATTCACTTAGTGCATTTTTCTTCTGCGCAGTATGAATAAAAAAGCTGAATGACTAAAAGAGAGAGGTTTTTTGTATTGTTTTGGGATGAAGTTTTTAATCTTTTATAGCTTTGAAATGAAATCACTTTGAAAATTCACTTATCAACCACAAATGTAAAACAACGAAATAGAAAAAAATATTCAAAGACACTCTGACTATAAATATGCTGTTTAAGAATATAAACTTAGAATGCTATATGAGCAGTACTTTTATCTTAGTATTTAAATAAATTATAAAAATTCTAATGGAAGTCTAAATTCAGGTCCATAATCAGCTTTTTGGCACTTCTTTTTCTTCTTGGTCAGCTTCAACCCATGAAACATGCTTCCTTTCTCGTCTCTGTAGAATAAAACAAGTAAAAATCTGTATGCAAACAAAATATATAAAATATTTTACAATACCATTTTATTTGTAATCACAGTGATCTTATTTTTTCTTACTTGATATATGTTCATTTGTAATATCAACAGCTGAAATTACTTGCAATCAGACATCTAAAAGATAACATGAACAGACAAACAGACACACAGATAAAGTGCTTTCTATATAAGTTCATGGCAGCACTTTTGATTTATTGTGCAAAGTATGAAGAACAGATGGACAGACACCAGTATGCCATAATATGTCCCGTCTCAAAAAGCAGGAGTACAAAAATTCTGAAGAACAGTGTATACCTGATATGATAAGCTATCAAGTTTGCATATACAGAATTAGTCATTCACCATAGAGGCAAGCAGGTGGCTGGTCCCTGAAATGGTGAAAAACAATTCTGCATGATAATACATGTGGTACCTTTCAATTTAGTTTAATTAATTTTCATTGCAAGCATCCTTAAAGCAGTTATCTTGTAATGCACATAAGTAACATTCAATGTTAAGTCCAACATGCTGGGGGTAAGTTTAATCAAAATTAATTAAGAGATTGTGGAGAAAGCTGTCGTTGAACTTTCCAAAAAATGTAACAAGTTTAGTGTATTCTGAGTTGCTCATTTGCTTTTGTTACTTTGTATGTATGATTTTAGTTACTTTATGTTCTTTGTTGTGTATGTCTGTTTTCCATGTCTGGTCTTTGTCCCTGAATTACATTCCTTTGATTGCCGCTATTACATTGGTTCCCTTGATTACCTTTGAAACACAAGGTATGTTAGTGGTGCAAAGAGAAGAGCTTAAAAAATAATGGTCCAGTTCAACTATAATTTTAGAATAGGACTTGACAAACTCTATTTGCAATTGAATATTCACACAATAAAGATATTTGTTTTTGGCTTAATCATATAACAAAAGCATCTGTATATAAAAAGAGATATCTCCTGATAGCAAGTAATAGTGATTTTTACCAGAACTTAACATCTAGCTAGAGCTTGTTTATCTTTCCTCAGACATAGTTGGTTTAATATTTAATTTTGCAAGTTCTTTATACGTCACTCACCTTTTACGAGTCATTACTAAGAATCCTTTCATGCATCCTCTAATCTCTCTTGAGGAACATAGAGCACCTTCAAAACAAAATTATACTCATTATGCATTATTTCAAAATTAGATAACCTTCAGATTCTGTATATAGACAGTAAAATGGAGTTATAAACATGTAACTGAAACAGGGGCTGCACTGGCTTCCAAAATTCTGTCACCATTTTTTTTTTATCAATGTTCAGAAATAAGAGCAAAAAGTGGTGCCAAAAACAAATATTCCAATTTTTTAAAATATTATATAATATAATAACTTATATGCCATATATATACAATTTCCAAATCGTAACACAATCTCTCTTCAAACACGAGAAATCTGACACCCCAATTCCCACTAATGAAAACTTGCATCCAATCTTCAGTGTGTGATGGACAGGTTGAAAAACTAAACTAGTATTTTCATATTTAAAATGCTAAAGTCAAAACTCTGTACTACATTAGGGTCTAGAAGCACTGAATCTATTATGGTTTCAAATGATCATATCTATATTGTTAATTTCAAATTTAAAGCCTTTCTGAATTGTTAATACAGAAGATTAACAACATAAACAAGTTACATTTGTACCCATAACTATCCATATCTACATTTTAACCAACAAAAAAAAAACAACATTTGTACTGTATCTTATGTGAGACAGTACCTACCTCTATCTAGTTTGTCTTACTGTGTGCACAGATAAACTTATGGAACATATACAAAATGTATTATTCCAGCATTCAAAAATGGTCATTGCTTATACTGTTTTAGTCACATTTTTCACTCAATATTTATTCCATCACTTGTAGAAGAATTACCATTGCAGTACATAAATAACAAATCATTGCTTAAAATATGCAAACTATGAAGTTTGACTCTGCCACATTTGCCCAAAAAATGGCAAAATATTGAAAAAAAAATTCCAACAAAAAAAAGGGGTGTCTAATCCAGACCATACCCTTTGAAAAGCCATCATGTTTACATGGCTTTAGTAAACATTATCTGGAAGTGAGACCTGCTGTTGTTGTCCAGTACATGCAGCCCCACTTGTAGCAGTAAAATGGTTATGACTGACTGATCCTTCAACTCGCGTTTATTTCCGTTTAGTAAACGACAATATTGAATACTCGGGAATGAATGATACTAACCTGTTTCTATTTTGGAAAGAACGAGTTTAAAATATTAATTGCATCCAAGATTTTGAAAGCAGTGATAGTTCTTATTCTCGCGTGCTTATTCTCATGCGAAGAGTTTCTCAATGAGTTTGGAAATACAGGGGAAAGAAACGAATTATGGTATAATGTGACAAGTTATGATTTGACCACGGACCAAAACGTAACAACATATGGAAACGTTCTATCACACTCGTAGTATTTTAATCGCAAGTACATTTTTTACCAGGCTTTCTAAAAATCAGACAGCACGTCAAAAACCAACCCAATTTAATTCTATTTCTTGTTTAGAAACAGTTACTGACCACATAACCAGTCTTAGTTTTGTATTTGTTTGTTGCGCTAAATAGAGAAAAAGAAGCATCGTTTGTTTGGTAGGTTTTTCTTCACCGTGAATTACTTTATATCCAACATGAATCACTTTTCCATTAGCAGTGTCTGAATTTTATGTTGACTGGTACTTAACATTTGATCTAAACGGAACCTTTCAGGGCTCTCCTAAGCGTTATTTGTACAAATTTGTTGTTGAATTTGTACCAAGTCTGCAAAAATATTTAACAAAACGGACTTATTACAAAAAAATGCCTTACTAGATGTGAACTAAGATAATCATCACATTCCTTGTTTGTTGAAACTGGGGGTTACTATGGTATAGAGATGTCAAATAGATAGTGTGCTTTGTGCACAATGAAAAGTGTCGAGGATGAATTTCATTTTGTATCGAGTTGTGACGCCAGTATGTCTAGCCTTATTATTTTAGAAGCTCCTCCTCTCTCAAAATATAGTACATGCATATATTTCAAAATCACTGGAAATTTCAAGGTGATGCGTAATTTATGTAGGTTCCTTTTCCATGTATTTACAGTCTTAACTTAATTACTTTGATTATGATTGTGTATTTGCATTTGTAACGTATATCATCTTCTGTTCAGTTGTTAGAATACTGGGATATGTACTGTTGTTTGTTGTAACATTGTACTGGTGAGCATGATTGCCTTACTTAACTTATACAGATATTGATTTGACTTGATCTTCATAATGAATTTAAAAAATCAAAATCTGCCGTCAAAATGTATCCGTAAAACTTAAATTTTCGTTTATTACGAGAAAATGACTACAGGTATTAACAGCTCGATATTCCGTTTTACTGTTAATTAAGTACGATATACAGGAAGTGGTCGGTTTAGCTGGGGACACTTATAATCTAGGTAATAAATACATCCCGTAATATGGCTTCGTACGTGTTTCGTGTGGCAGATCAAGATATTTACAAAATAGGAGCTGACATAGGACCCTAAATTTACCCAAGAAAATTATGAAAATGATACATTCTATTCACTTTTATGGAAAATATGTGAAGCAACTATTTGTTTGATTATTTCTTATGCACAAATGTCACATTAAAAAAATCAATTTATAAGGGGACCAAGGACAGCCGCCATAAAACCTGGTTTAATCCTCAATGTCCAAAGGAAATGCCTGTACCGAGTGACGATGACCATTGCAATGGTTACAAACTTTCCGGTTGTACTTTGACAATACCATTTAAATTTTATGCAGACTTTTCATTTTGACTCTTATATAGAGTTTATCACTTCGATAACTTTGTTAATAACCATTCATTTATTATGGACAAATATTCATGTTTGTCCCTCACCCTTTGTTTTACGGTAATATTCTACACATAGCACGGAAAGCTCGACACTCGCCCAATAAGTAAACTAAACTGTTGAATAGGCTTATTCGTGAGGGATATGTTATGATATTCTTGTCAGATCTTTAAGGATGACATTTTTTTGGGTATTTCATTGATTCGCTCATGGAGTCTTTAAATAGAAATTGGACCACTATAGGAGAGTTCGCCAATCTCATTAGTGATGTCATATTCACTAATTTTCATATCATTAAGTGTCAAATTGGTTGGCAAATAAACGAAATAAACAATTAGCAAATTCATGATTAGAATCCCAATTTTCAAAACTTTGTAACTTTGTTATTTTATATCCAATTTTGGTTCTGTAAAATGTTTCATTTAGATAAAATAATTCATATTTTGTGTGTAAATTTTTTCTCTCTTACTTAAAAAATAAATTTGAAATGATATTTATATGTAAACCTGTATTATCGTTAAAAAATATTTTAAATTTTGTATGCTCACATAGTCTAATTACTGAATATTTATTTTAAAATTCAGTGGATAAAAAGAGTATTATTGGCAGTGTAAAGAACCAAAAGAATTTATCAATTATCTTAAAAAACGAAAACGTTATGATGATATTAAGTTGATGCCCCATGCCACTCAAGGGATTTTTTGCCAACCAATTCCAAATCACAGGTAAGTGATGACATCACGAAGAAATCTCTTATATTTTAAAACAGTTTTTGGCATGACATGGGTTGTGTCCTTACTGTATGGCGTGTGAAGCACCGTGGCTCAACCGCGCATGGGAAGAATTGAAATTGATTTTACATATGATAGGGACATCCAGACTTGGGACCGGCAAGTTATCCGGGCGGAGTTAATGTCCATTTAAAAGATGTTTCAATACTAGATCCAATACAAGGTAAATCTATTTAAGTGAAGATTACATCTTTTTGGCATTTTTTGGATATATATTCTTAACTTCTATTTTATTTTCATATTTTTATGAAATATTTGATATCACTACCTTTTACAGGTAGACTGACACAATTAGTGCCAGTCTTTTTAAGCGCAATTCAACCACGGGGAAATATGTTGGGACAATTAAACTAGTTTTTTATCCAATTGGCGCAAAAGTTGAATCGAAAAACGCGCAATGTACACTTTCATTGAACTTCAACGTGTAGACACTTGGTAACCAATATGAACTGTACAAAATAGTATGTTCAGTGTACACCAGGTATAGATTGTACATATAGATTCCACCGTATAATGTTTCGAAAAGTAGAATGGGTGAATCTTATTACACGTACGAGTACAATGCAGTTTAATGCATATCATATAAATTGTAGCTATAACCAGAGGTATGACAAATTTTAGAGCTTCAGTTTCCCTACATGTATGTAGGCGATTTTGAAATTATACAATTAAGGATTTTTACTGTAATGTTGGAATATACTAGTATACCTTTATCATCATCTCATCTGTAAAAGCTTCTTGTATATAACAGAAACGCACCTTTGTACACTATATACACGCGGATGATCAGAACTGTAAGGGAACGAACATCTTCTACTGCAATATTGGACAGTTCAATCCTGTCACCCGTTGAGTCACCTGATCTGTCTGAGCCATAAAACAATTAATTTTTTAAAAATTACCTCAGGGCGATTCTATTCGTCACCTGGCCTGTGTAGTGTCGTACGTAAACTTAACCGAGATTTTGAAAGTGGGTTCTAAAAGGGGTGGGGGTCTAGAAAAAGGGGCGTATCATAGTATAATATTTCCTCATTTTCACCAAAATATTGCAGGAAATTATCCACATTAATCCAATTATATCATTTTTAATACTTCTTTTTGGATATAACAACCAAAGGATTTTGATAGGCTATTATAAAAGTCCTTGTATATAATTATATTTACTGAAAGGATCTGCTTACTAGTGAATGAGTTTTTTTTTCTTTTAATTTATATAAGGTTTTTATAATTTTACTAGCGAATTAAAACCGTACATGTTACAGGGAGTTATAATTAATTACAGGTCTATGCGTGTAACTGTCACCAGTGATTTTACAGTCCATGCTTTAATTTAAATTACACTACTGAATTACTGCAGCCCGTGAAAGAGGTTCGCTTGCATGGAAGTTATTTTCTGATATGGCACCATCCTATGGACGAACGGAAATGCCAGCATCTTAGTATTCTGGGTATTAAAATGTACACGTACTATGTTTAATCAAGACAAAGTCCCGAGGAAGTGCAGTTTCATTCGTTAGCCCAAGGATTTATATTATATATAGCATTTACCTAAATTTAACTCCTTCGCTAGCTATGAAATAACTTTTTGTACAACTATTTACTACGTTACTGGAATGCTCATCTTGTGCGTTCCTGCATCGATAAAACAACAAGTGTTATACGAAAGGATAATTCCAAAGGAAACCTCGGATATGTATTGTCAGTCAGTGGAGAAACGGGGTGCCGAAATCACGCATGACACAAGACGCTTTTGTATACGGTTCATTCCCGGCTATGACCTCGTGCCAGCAGCGAGATAAGTGTTGATGCTGCAGTCGTTTAGAAACTAACGAATCCAATACAGCAATGAATGCATACGTCAAGTTCCGACTACAGTAAGTTAGGAGTTGTACTGCTCCAGAAAATCTGCATGATTTGCTCTGACTACTCTGCTCCTGAAACAGTCTCCTCCTTCCACAGTCACAAGTTGGGAACTACAGCTGAATTCTCGTGCGGTGTTTACCCATTATAAAATTAGATTTTTTTTAGTATTTTATTTGAAGGGGGAATATTTATTGTATCTGAAGAATCCTTTTTTGAATTAGGTTCACTGTAATTGTAATATTTAATGATTAAAGTTACCGTGGTCAGGGAATTTATATTAAAACATTAATGCAAGATATAATCTAAATATGCATGTACATGTTAAATGTATAATGAAAAATGTGTAAACAATTAACGGAGTACATATGTACATTGTATGTGTGCCAAAATAGATAGTTTACTTGTATGGAGAAAGCTTCCTATTCTATGGTATATGGGGGATGGGGTATGGGGATGGCAATGTTGTATGGGGGGAATGAGGTAATCAGGTTCAAATCCATTATTGATCTAAAGAAATATATTACATGTATATTTAATTAAAAATAACAGCTAAACTGTTTAAGAATTTAAAAATATAAAATTTAATTCGATAATGAAAATGTTTGATAAGAAATACCCAATGGAGATTGTATGGGGGTGGGGATATTTGCATGGGGAATTATCAAATAACAAAGACAATAAAGACAAATCTTATTTGAATATCCGACAAGACCAGAATCTTTCAAATTTCTATTGCACAATTAATATGGTCATTATTTGTCGATTTAAGAGAGTCCAAATTCCAAAAAAACTAGATAAAGTAATGCCCCCGCATTTAACCTTCATACAGCTATATCATAACTCATAATTGTAAAAAGCACTTTGTCAGATGTGTTATTGTGTCTGTGAGACACATGCCCCCGCATGTGGTTTTGAGTAAACTCAGCATAGCTGAACGAACCTTAAACTCAATCTGTAACTAATCATGACAGACTCACATACTAAAAACCAGTCAAATATCTTGGCGAAAAACTATTATTTCAATACAATTTTTAAAGTGCAGGGCCCATTATTTTGGTAAAACTCAGCGTAGAAGAATGAAACTTATACTCGATTTGTAACTAATCATGACAGACTCACATACCGAAAAGCAGTTCCATATCTTCAAGGGTTTACAATAAAAGTGCGGAAAACTGTCAATAACAGGTGGTAAACAAGCTGATATGAAGAATTATTTGAAGTTATTACATAGTCTCGTTATGTGCGATTTTATTCTAAGTTTTTTTAGTGCTTTTTTTACCTTGATATTTGACTAGGAAGTTGTACATACATTGTGTTCTAGCTAGGATTTGAAAATTGAGGGGCGGAGGGAGGAGGGCACTTTAGCGCGTAGCATTTTTTTTTCAACAAAGAAGGGACATTGATTTTGTATGTTTGTGTTAAGTCAGTAATTTGTATTCAATTGCTTACCCGCCAACTTTTGAAAATGAAGGTTGCATCATAATTTGCAAACTGAGTAAATTTGACTGCATGATTAATATATGCATGACACCCTTATTGTATTGAAAGACCTTTCTCAGATGACCAAGTGCTTTTAAAAACAGATACATCTTATATAACACAAATATATAGAGGTGAATAAGCTGACAATGTATCACTGAAGCCTTAAGTTCCTCTATAAAAGACTTATGAATTCAGTTTCAATGTGAAAAAATTGTAGTGATATTTTAAATTCGTTAACTTTCTTGCAGTGCAAGTATTAACCTTAACTTACTAGGGGGGTTTTAACGTCCATAACTACCCTGTCGGGTCTTGCATGGACGGTTATTAACTTTTAATGATAAGGGCAACTTATTCTTAACATTTATGACATACTCTGAGGTGAAATGTTACATGAAATGTTACAAATATTCAATATTGCTCAACTGAAATATCAAAATCTTATGTAAGTAGAGGGAATTTTATTTCTTTCCTATAACTATTGCAATTACAAATTATGGAAAAAGTCCTTTATTGTTGAAGATATAGAATTTTTTTTTAAATATTGAAATTATAAAGGAGGTAACTGACATTTCGAATAAACAAACATGTGCAACATGCAATTGTTTACACCGATAGTGCTACAAAATTTAGACCCGTCACACACCCTCTGGTGTTGGTTAATATACTTGAAATGAAATTTTTGTATATATGTAAACAGTTTATTATTTGAAGTTAAAATTATAATGCATGGAAAATGTTTTACCAACTTAGTAATGCCTTTCAAAATTTACTCAGTTTCAGCAATAAAAGTAAATGCATATAAAATGCCAACAAAATGGAAACGATGTCTTTTACAAAGTTTGGTATACACGCATCATAGTTCTGTTAGTTCTATTTTGAAAATAGCAAGGTGGCGACCTTGGTTTTCGTTTAGTTACGAAAGCTTTTTGTCGAGACGTGTCTTTTAGTCATTTACATATAAGTTTTCACCTAATTTGAAATTAGAAAATAGTATTGATTTTTTAAATTTTTACATTATTATCAATTTAATTTGATATTAAATAAAGTTGAAATAGACGTATCATTATTTAATTTGGTATTCCGCATACTACGTGAAGAAAATACATATATACGTTCCAAAATGTAGGTGAAGTATAAGTTTTATATGTCCTTAAAATTTGAGAGTAGGGAGAGAAAAAATCTTTAAGTCATTTTTTTTTATAATATGTTAATTTTTGGTGAATAAGATTTATTTCATATAATTTAATTTTTTTTTTGGTAGCTTTATGCAATTTCAAATTTTATAATTAATTCTGTTTCATTCTAATACCCATAATTAATGTTATCAGGAACATATAAAACGGACAAGATTTTTTTCCGATGTTTTCCTTATTATATTTTCCATTAAACGGTACGCATGAATCTTAGTTCTGGATTCGTAAATTGTTCGTACTGTAAGATGCTTAATTTCATCTGTTCCCAGTTCGTCCAATGATCGATTCCATCACTTGTACGATCTGCACTACATGACATTGTAAGAGTCCCTGAATGGAACAGGAAACTATGAACTATTTGGTTCTTTTAAGACATATGCTGTTACGTATCAGAACTTGTTTTCAAAATCTTCCGAGGAGAAAGAAATTCTGTATCAGAGATTTGTATTAGATAAAAAATAATTCTTCAAATGCTGTTCGTTCAATATGTGGAAAACATGCAGTGCCAACATACCAGAGACATAAAAAAAACCCAATCAATGTTAAAGACCTCGTGCAAATAGAACACAGAAAAGATTTTCAACTATTTAAAACTGTATGACTTATTCTTAATACTGTTTATTTATTCATTTCTTTAAAAGCTTTTTCAAAATCAGCATTACGATTTTTCATAAAAACAAGAACAAAAATTGCAACAATAAAAATCCACCCTAAAAATTATTTCAGCTCAATTAAAGAAACATTGATTAATCTATCTAATATAATTACTTTCATTTAAGCCCCTCCCACTTATTCAATTAACATTATATATTTGTCTAATCACACATAATTCCACTATTGAAATATAATTCTGAACTGTTTGTTAAACACAACAATGTTTATTCAGTCGGTATCTATTCAGTCATGGTCTGTTACACATAGGATTGTCGGCACATGCCAGAAATTTTAGCACAAAAGACTACAGATCTAACGACTCAATGACTGTTTTTACACTAAATTTAGTGTGTTTGTTTGTTTGTTTGTTGGGGTTTAACGTCCGAGCAGCAATATTTCAGCTATATTCAGACGATGGACATGAAATTGATGATAAAATGAGCATGAAATAATGATGAAATGAAAAAAGGATGGGACACAAGGACAATGGGGTCGACAGATTTTGATTGCCATTGGAAATAGGGAGAGGTGGGTAGGGTCGGGCAATTTAGCCTCCTGTGGCGGAGCCCAATGTTCCTACTCCGTGAGAATACCACAGTAGGTTTCTTTAACGTGCGAGGAACGTGGCATCTTTCCCAACACGGTGCACCACTATGGTTTGCGCTAAATTTAGTGTATTTTATTTAATTATAAATTACTATTTCAATGGTAGTACTTTTACTTTAGAAATATGTCACCTCATTGGTCTTAGTGCACCTTTTATGGACTTAAAGCTTTAAGACCTGTCTTTGCAGTGTTTAGATGGACAGAGGAGAAAGAAATTTTGTATCAGAGACTTTTGCTAGATAAAAAGAATTCTTCAAATGCTGTTCAGTCAAAATGTAGGAAAACGTGTAGTGCCAACTGACCACAGACATAAAACAACCCAATCACTGTAAAAATAACCTCGTGCAAATACAACACAGAAAAGATTTTCAAGTTGCCTTAACAATCATTGCCATAAATGTTATTAATGTAATAATTATTGTTTAACTATTCATAACTGTATGACTTAATACTAAAATTGCAATTAAAAAAAAAAAAAAAAAAAAAAAAAAAAAAAAAAAAAAAAATTATTTAAGCTCAATTAAATAAACATTGTTTAATTACTATATCTAATATAATTACTTTCATTTAAGCCCCTTCCACTTATTCAATTAAAATTATATTTTAAACACACTAATCACTCATAAATTCCACCCTTAAAATAATTCTAAACTGTTAACACTGACAATGTTATTCAGTCAAGTTCAGTCAAGGTCTGTTACACAAGGGATTGTCGGCACATGCCGGAAATAGGAGCACGAAAGAATACAATTCTAACGACTAAATGCCTGTTTATACACTTAATTTAGTGTATTTTATGTATTTTTTAATTACCATTCCAATGGTAATACTTCAGAACTAGAGGCTCAAGAGAGTCTGAATCGCTCACCTGATTAACCATTTGCTTATTTGAAAAACTTGAGGAATGAGACAGGCTAAGTTAAAATCAACTAAATTGTCAAATGCAAGAAATGCTTTTCATAGCATTTTCATGACCTGAACCAGAATTTTGGTAAAGGCAACAATTTTTGAATTTTTCTCAAAAACCTGTCTTATGACCCCTAAGTTCCATTTTTAGTATAGGCAGCCATATCTATTCATGGATTAAAAATCACAACAGTCATTTTGAGCACAATACACTAAAGAACTATTATGCTTATTTTCATTCAATGATCTGAAATGGTTTTTGAGAAGAAGATTTTCAAAGTTGTACATGTGAAAAAAAAACTGTTTCAGGATTCGCAACTCCTACATTAGTCAATGAATGGTATGAATTCGGCATAGGTCCTTCTCATGACGCTTCACAATTTAACCCATGCCAGAAATTTGCTAAGGCAACGGTTTTTGAGTTATTTGCAAAAAAACTGCCATCTGACCCCTATGTTCTATTTTTAGTAATGGTGGCCATGTTTTTTCATGAATCAACAATCCCAATAGTCAATTTGTGTGGGATACCCTAAGAAACATATATGTCAACTTTCATTGAATTCCGTGCGATGGATTTTGAAAAGAAGATTTTCAAAGTTGCACATGCGAAAATAAAAAAAAAACACGTTTCTGGGGCCGTAACTACTACATCAGTTGACCAATCGTTATGCAAATTTTGACATAGGTCTGTCTCATGATGCTAAACAATATTACCCTATGCCAAAAATTTGCTAAAGCAACAGTTTTTGAGTTATTTGCAAAAAACTGCCATCTGACCCCTATGTTCTATTTTCAGTAACGGAGGCCATGTTTTTCATGAATCAACAATCCCAACAGTCATTTTGAGAGGATTTTCAAAGTTGCACATGCGAAAAATGCAAAAAAAACTGGGGCCGTAACTCCTACATCAGTTGACAAATTGTTTTGAAAATTTTGGCATAGGTTCATCTCATAATGCTGAACAATATTACCCCAGCCAGAAATTTGCTAAAGGCAACGATTTTTGAGTTATTTGCAAAAAACTGCAATCTGACCCGTATGTTCTATTTTAGTAACAGAGGCCATGGTTTTTCATGGATCAAAAATCCCAACGGTCATTTTGTGCAGAACACCCTAGGGAACAATCATGCCAAGTTTAAAACCCATCAGTCCAGTAGCTTCAGAGGAGAAGATTTTTTAAAAGTTGTCCACGACGACGGATGCCAAGTGATGGCATAAGCTCACTTGGCCTACAGACAGGTGAGCTAAAAATGTTATCTCATGGGTGTTAGTGTTACTTTTATGGTCTTTGTGCACTAAGACTGGTCTTTGCAGTATTTAGACAGACCGCTTATTGACAAATATTTTACCAGTTCTGTGTTACTATGAACAACATATAAATTTTTTTAATTAGTTACCACCATATCATAGTAAGTAGAATGTCTCATGAATATCCACATTTTTTGTAATTAGTGAATTAGAAATAAATTATTATCTGCAGTTCTAAGATGAATTACTGTATCTCACGAAATGCTGTTAATCTTTTATCCATTGCTGCACTTAAAGAAGACATGACACAATTTTTTTTTTTTTTTTTTCAATTTTTGGTTTATTTGATTTATTACACCAAATATATATCATAAAAACGTCCCTTGTAGTCACTTGCACGGTTCAAATGAAGATAAATTGATTCAAAAATGGACAATGACCCAAGTCACACAAATTTTAATTAGTCATGTGGTCACGTGACCGTGCTACGTCGTTGGTTCTCAATTCATGATAGAGTGGCTGAAATGCATGGGGCTTCTACACTTTTTACATGATTTCTACAATGGAGAGTGAAAATATTGAAAGTTTTGGTTTGCCAGAGAATATATTGATACAACTGTATCAATTTAAACAACTTCGAGAAGAAAATGATAAACAATGACAGAAATATTTAACTTTTACATGTGTGAAGATTAGATCCACAGACGACACCACTTCTTTTCAAGGATTACATAGAAATATTTCATCACGTTCTGTCATGTTCGATTGAACTTTTTAAATAAAATATATTAAATTCACATTCTAAGATTTAAACTGTTCTGATCTCGATCCCTTTTTACGTAACATTACTCCTGTCAAGTGTACCAGTACCTTGCAAGCTAGTACAGCTATATGATAATACGAACATGTTTATTTTTTTATTGGTTTTTGATAATATATTTGAGAACCCATAAAGGTTTCGTGCTGATGATTCCTCTTGTTCTAAATCTTTTTTGCTAAAATTAAATATTTTACCTGACCTATAAAACAAGAGGCTCTCAGAAGCCTGAATCGCTCACCTGGTTGAATTTTGCCTTTCAATGGCAATAAATTTAACAAGAAGTTGTCCAACAATTATGACTCATAAGTCTTTGGTAGGACGTACCATTAGGATCATTTCAACAATTGAAAGTTTCTTTTAATCTATCATAGTTTTCAAGATCTTGACTGAAAACTGTAAAAAAATTCTTCTTTCAAGGGCAATATCTCTTACAAGGAGTCGTCTGACAACTTTTATAGTCCTAATAAAAAG
Organism: Perna viridis; assembly: GCA_037379345.1. NCBI lineage: Eukaryota > Metazoa > Mollusca > Bivalvia > Mytilida > Mytilidae > Perna > Perna viridis. The sequence goes on from CM074523.1 coordinate 20,667,071, forward strand.
GGTCATTTCAGCTATTAAAAGAATTTGGCTAAACCTAATGGTTTTGGAGATATATGCGAAACACTACTGTCTGACTCCTATGTTCTGTTTTTAGTAACAGTGGCCATGTTTTTAGACGGATCAAAAATCCCTACATCAGTTCTATGCAGGATACACAAACATCCATAACAAGTTTGTGTCCAATTGATGAAATAATGTCAGAGGAGGAGACTTTTGAAAGAAATAACATGAAAAAATAGCAAAAATAGTTGAAAAAGGGCAATGACTCCAACATGGCTAAACAGATTAAAACCAAAATTTGAACACAGATAGATCTCATCATGATGACCACGTTAAACCCATGACAGAATGTAGCTTAATCTAACGGTTTTGGAGATACAAATGTATGTGCAAAAAACTACTGTCTGACCCCTATGTTCTCTTTTTAGTAAAAGCGGCCATTTTTTTAACGGATTGAAAATCCCCTTATCAGTTCTATGCAGGATACCCCTAGCAACATTCATACCAAGTTTGGTTCTAATTGGTCAAGAAGTTTCAGAGGAGAAGACTTTAGTATTATTGTTAATAACGATGACAAAGGACGCCAAGTGATGGCAATAGTTCACATGGCCTTTGGCCATGTGAGATAAAAAGTACTGTTCGTACCAGAAAAACTCCCTTCAACACTCCTAGGATTGCCCATTATAAATTGTGTATTGTGTCCAATATTCATGTAAATTGTTTCATTTCCAAAATCGTAAGACAAAAGAAATGCAATTATATTTCAATTATCGAAGCCATACACCTGCGTCGACACCTGTGTCACCAGGCACCGAACCATGTAAAGATAAAAGAAGCCACCCATGTATACATTTTCAATGCACCCAAATATTTTACCAGTTCTGTGTTACTATGAACAACATATAAATCACCCAAATGGAGATTGAGAACCAATGACATAGCACTTCCATATATGGTAAGTGGGTGTTACTTCCGGTTTTCATTTATGCATATTAATTAGGTCGTCTTGATAAATTTTATGAAGTTTATCCCTTTATTTATAAATCAAAATTATGAAATACTTTCTTCATTGACAAAAGACAGTTTATTTCTCTAAATCTCACAATGCTTTTATCTACATGTATTGTTATGTCCCTTGTTAAATGACAATTTCTTCTGAATTCACCATTAATAACCTGCAGTGTCCTTCCTAACTAGATGGAACAGCTTCTACCATATATGACTTTAAGTAAGATTTTGGGGATACATTTTTAACTGCTGAAAAGGGTTCTGACTTATAGACAAGACCTATCTTATGAACTAAAATGTTCATCTTCTATGTTTTACAGCTAAAATGTAATGCATTAAAATTAAATTTACTGTTTACCGTCTTTATTTTGCTAAATACAGGCCTTCTATGATTTTATTTGTATTTCCCACTCATCCATTTTACATGTGTCCGCTTATGTAACAAAAAAAGGTGTAATGGAAACATAACCCAATAATGTACCATAATTTGACAAAAGTAATCAATATTTGAGTTGGTTATGACAATTATATGTTTTTAATTTCTTTTTCCTTCAGATAAAACCTCTTAACTTACTGAAATTCTTCAATAATGATTTGTTAGAATATCATGAACTTCCTGTTTTATTCATTGTTGTTTCGTATGTAAATGATTGTAATTTGGGTTATTAGTTGTACCAAAATTAGAATGAATCAAAAAAAAATGGCTGTAGTAAAACAATTTACATGGCTTGTCAAGAATTTAATTACTTACTACTGTAAAAACAACTTTGGCTTGTAATTATTAAAGTCTTTCCCATTTCAAAAGTCAAGGTCATTTGTTTTAATGGTCAAAAACTGGGTCAAAAATGTTTTTTTGCCATTTTTGCCAATATGGTTCAAGATAGACAACTCAAACTACTTCCAATCATTTTAGAAGCATGGTTCCACATCCAAGGATACAAGAGCGCAATTATTTGTAATGCATTTTCCATAGGGTACCTATGTAGTTTGAAAATTAATTTCAAGAAAACAACACAAATTAGCAGAAAATGAGATTCTGTTCCTAAAACTAGAAAAGCATACTTTTTATTTGCACAATACATTTTTTTTAAAAAGTGGCCTTAGACATATCATGGGCACCTAAATCGGGAGTGTCCAGCTTTTTATCAGTAAAAACCACTATTTACGATCATTAAATGCAAAACAATCCCATGTATGGCCTAACATTTAAACAACAGCATAGCGAGAATATCACGATAAATAAACATGGATTAATAATTTTCAATTGTCATTTAAATAAGAAAATCAAAGTACTCATGTACTGAATCAATTTACATTTACTCTGTAAGTTGCCTTAAAATAGCAAGAACAGAGACCCACTTCTTGGTTATCAAAATATTTAAACATTTATTGTACAGTAATTTTGTAAAATCACTTTCTTCCAAAATTGCTGTTCCAACTTACACAATGGAGGCACATTATTCACACTTGTACAAAATACTCATACTTTTGTAGAGACTTAAAAGTACGAAATAAGAGTTTACAATCTGAGTTTAATTTTGACCACATTTGTTCAATACACACTCAAATAATACCTTTACAATGCATAATTCTAGTTTAAGTGTGTTTTAGTACTTCATAGAGGGGTGGCCATTTGACCTGGAAGTGACGATTGAGACCTTTTGCTTTGCAATACGTTATAATTATCTCCCTTTGGATTTATCTATTTTCATGAAAATCACAAGTTCATTTTGTTCTCAACTGATTGTATTGATGGAATTGACAGGAAAAAATAGTTTATTACAACACAGTTACTGCAGAATTCATCGTTCTTATAAGAATCAGAGCTGTTTTGCAAATTTAATAATTGTCAAAAACCTCACCTTTTAAAACATATACAAGAAATAAATATTGTCGATCGAACCGTCTCGACAGGCTAGAACACAATAAGCCATTAGCCGTGAAACAAAGGTCATTTCTCATGAACATGATAGTTGTCAAGAGAGAATTGGTGGGAAAGACCTTTCAATTGTTCTTTAACAATTGACCATTTAATTTATTTCAACATTTATTGAAGTTAGCAAAACAAACAGGTATACTCATTGTAACTCAGGAATATTAGCAATGCAACTGCCAAATATCAGCCTGACTTATAAGCGGGACAAGACTAAGTTCCAGAAATTTGAGACTGAAAGGGGGTCCAATTTTTGGAGGCATCAACTTATACTTGAGTATATAAGGGCAAATTTTTCTTACACATATTCTGAAATGTGTTGATTTTCTCTCAATACCAAGCCACGTGCTGGCATGTTGGATAATTGAAATTTGTATCCTTTCTGCCAGTACACATGTATGAAACTATGATTTGATTCAACGTCGGTTTTTTCATAATACCCATATGAAGAAGGCTTTATCTCTGCACAAGGATTTTTTCAGATGTGGACTGACATATGCACTTTGAATGGATTAATCATCATATAAGTTTGTCTGATTTCCAAAGGTGAGTGACTCAGGTCTTATTGCCTGGCTCATCAACATCAACCTCACCACCTTTTCTGTTGTCCTAAGTCAAAAACCATCAGTCATCAAAGTCAGACATTGTCAAGTTTAAATTCTGAAAGTGTCAGTACTTTGTAGATCTTTGGAAGTGAGCGTTCATGACGTAATTAATGAAATTATGTAATCATGTTTATGTACTTGACTTTCTATGAGCAACTCGGCGGGTGTTTCTAGAAAAAGCAGAGGACGCTTAACCTACAGGTGCACCTGGTCCATGATTCCAGTTTATATTGGAGTCCGAGTTGCTCATTTGCTTTTGTTACTTTGTATGTATGATTTTAGTTACTTTATGTTCTTTGTTGTGCATGTCTGTTTTCCATGTCTGGTCTTTGTCCCTGGATTACATTCTTTTGATTACCGCTATAACCTTGGTTCCCTTGATTACTCTATTATACATTTAAATAGTCATACGTGCATTTCACTACAGCTTAATGCATTGATAGCAAGGAAAGAAAAAGATTTAAAGATACAAGTTCCTTTTCATTTAAAAAGGATATATATATCTGCTTGGCAACGAGCTGGTGATGGACACATATGTCTGCTTGTCAGCAAGAGGATTATTAAGTTAGAAGGCGACTAATTTCATTAATTTTCTCAGGGGCAATTACTGAAAACTAATAAGTAATTATTGATTTTTACAGGAAAATTTTGAAATTTTTATTATATTTTAGTGTTTTGTGAACACACCCTACCTCAGTATTTCCATCATAACTTTGTCATAATAAGTTTGTTAATTCTATAAGCCAACTCATAAATGTATAGAAATTTGTCTAAAATTCATTATACTGACACCTGAGAAACTTTTGTCTAAGCAAAATACTTTATCGGGATACATACTGTATGATTAAAGCGTCAGAAATAGTAAAACTGTAGGCTAGATAATAGTTTAAAAGACATCTAGAAAAGCTACTTCAAGTTGGATCTTGATAAAACCCTGCAATTTACACTGAACCGGGAACAGTTCTGTGGGATATCAGTAGTATTTTAAGTAGCATGAATAATATAATAAGTAGGAAGTAAACTGATGAAACTTTTGTAAGAGTTCACCCATTTTTAAAAATGGAGTAGCAGTCAAAAGATGAACAAGTAACCTTCCATTTTTGCTGGTTGATGGCTTCTATTGACATTCCTGGTTCTTCCAATTATTTTACAAATATTTGGAATTCCCTTTGCCGTCTCCCACTTATTACTGATGAAAAATTCCTAACAAAAGGTGGCAAAATGATAAAAGGCACAAATTTCAAATTTGTTAAAAAGGGAACCAGATACTTTTGCTTCAGACTTCGCTTGCACTTAAGCCAAGGTCATTGCCTTCCTAATATAATTAACTTCTGTAACTAAAATCCTGAATAATTTCTATCTCCCCAGTATGCTTAAGTCAAATATAAATCTCATGTTTTAAGTTGACCCAGTATTTAGACCGGGAGCCATATTTACTTTTGTACATTATATAGACTTTGTTAGGAGTGACCAGTCCCAGTATCTAGTATTAGCTGTAACATCAAATCCCTGAAGGCCCATCAGGCTGATGCATCATAAATTGAAAGTTACACCAACCTGTTTAATTTAAACCAACGAAACAAATAGACACGTTCGTCACATTCGTTTCTATAACAAGTCTACTGTACAGTGCACATAAATCAACATGCTTAGCTTAAATGGTAAATGACGAAAAGCCCAGTCATGCTGGGGAGTTATTAGCAACCGCTTTAGGTCATATGTATAGGTGCAGATTACCGTCCGTTCTTTGAATGTCGACATTGACACCGACTTTCAGCTTTCCCATTTCATCCATGACTGTTACCAGTTGAACAAATATCTGACAAATTTATCAGTTTTTCATTTAAATGTTTGTTTGTTTGTTGGGGTTTAACGTCCGAGCAGCAATATTTCAGCTATATTCAGACGATGAACATGAAATTGATGATAAAATGAACATGAAATGATGATGAAATGAAAAAGGGATGGGACACAAGGACAATGGGGTCGACAAATTTTGATTACCACTGGAAATAGGGAGAGGCGGGTAGGGTCGGGCAATTGAGCCTCCTGTGGCGGAGCCCTATGGTTCCTACTCCGATAGAACACCACAGTAGGGTTCTTTAACGTGCGAGGAACGTGGCATCTTTCCCAACACGGTGCACCACTATGGTTTGCGGTCAGGTTTTCCGTGTTATAGCCTGACAACCCCAGCATGTAACACGCCAGGGGTACCCCATTCCACGGCCTGGGGCACACATCCCAATTGCTCTGTGGGCAGAGCGCCCTAGCCCCCGGCTAGGGTTCTGAACAATATTTAGTCGCCTATTACGACAAGCTTAGAGCTGCTGCAGGCATATTCTTTGAACACCCGGACCTGCACGGAGTTTTTCATTTAAATAAAGTAGTTTTAAAGCCTCCCGTTAAAAAATTTGAAAGGCATGTATGCATGCGTACAATACTCACTAAGTTTACTTCCTGAAATCGCTTGGCTTTTTGGACCAAAAGTAACACGTATCAATTTAACACGGCTATTTTATGAGGGTATCATCCCCATTTTGACTCGGGATTTTGGTAATTTTTAGAGTGTACTTTAGACTTAGGCACACAAGTCCGTTGACTTAACATTTCAAAACGGTCCTACTACACAAAGAGTGGTAGAGAGCACGTAATTTTGAATTATTTGAGTAAATAAATGTTTCTTAGTATCTATATAGTGTTTATTTTTCGATGTGACCATTGAAAATAATATATCAACTACTATTCTGGATATTTATTCATAGATCTGCATCTAGACATTGTCGCGCGATCAGTTCGCAAAGTCTGGTGATGTGAAGGAGTTAAATAGCTATTTATTTGCATTTAAATAAACAAAAACAATGATGCATGGTATATAACTTGTTATGATTCAAAGTTATTTTATTAAATTAACGTGTCTATTTTTTTCAAATTTAAACATGATTTTTGGAGGACGTATTTCTACTCGTAGACTGTTCAAATTGGCGACCAGATAAATAAACTAATAATGTTACGGTGACGGTGAGGAAACGTAATTAATCAGTAAATAGATTCGAATGTCAAAATATCCCGTCTATTTTTTGTGGTTAATGCTATAGTAGTTTACTTTGTATGTACTAATAAATGCTGCCATTGGTAATATGTGTTATAGTATATGTAATATTCAACCATTTCGTAACATCTTGATGAAAAGATAATGGAATTTCTATAAAAATTCGTATTGCCAATACATGTATCTCACCTGCAAATAATTTTCACAAAAAAAAAAAAAACAAAAAAACAAAAAAAAAACAACAACAAACAAACAAAAACAAAAAAAACAAAAATCGGAAAAGTAAAAAACACCCAAAATTTTCGGAAAAGCCAAAAAAAAAACTGACTCGCAAAATTTTCGGAAAAGCAATACGTCCGTCAGGCTACTATCTGCAGGTCATTTTTGCCTGTTGGGGATTATGTTGAGTTGGATTTTTTATGACCTGATTTCGGGCAATATTTAATTTATCTCCAGGCCACGAATTCGTATCAGTTTCCTGTCATTTTCGGTTTATGTCGGGCCTTATTTCAAATAATCTTAATTCTTATTGGACCGCACTAGCACTGTTACAATTCTATTGGCTCCTGTAATTTCTATCTACAGATTTCCCGCTATTATGTCAGTTGGCCATCTGCTATCGTACAAGGCAGTAGAAATTTAAGGAGTAGGAAACATGTTGTATAAAAAAGAAATTTACAGCGCTGTCACTTGGCTTCAAAGGTAAGTGATTTTATCTGTCACTTGTTTGTTTATATTTATAAATGATTTGTTTTAAGGCAATGTCACTGTGAGTATTGGTTATTTAGTAAGTTAAAATTTCAATTTCGAGAAGTCATTCCCCTTTTCTGTGCTATGAAAGGCTTCCACATTGCTTTGGCCTAGCTATGACACTCAAAATACAGGTTAATGTATAATGTAAAGTTGAAAGTTTGGAAACTGTAACATTTATTTTTTAATCATTAAAAACAAAAAGAAATTTGCTTCAGGAGAGCCGGTTTCTCCCATGAAATACATGTATGTAGATAACTTTGAAAATTTTAATTGGTGAGCTATCGCTCACAGAAATTTAAATCACTCCTTCCAAGTGGTTAATTTTTTTTTTTTTTTGTCACTAGCATAAAGTAAGATCATATTTATTTCATGGCTCAATAGCTTAATAAAACAAATTTTTACTGGGTATTTGGTGATATGAAATTTCTAATCTTGACTTCATCAGGGAGTGTGTATTAATATAAATTCCCTAACTACATATGTACTTGAAATTTTAGTAGACCCTACTTTATGTAAATGTATACATTTATACATGTACATGTATGTACCAAGGATTTTTACAGTAGACTATAAAAATCCTTGTATGATATATAACCTGAAAATGCCCAAAAGGGGGCACTCCAGTTTTCTTTCCAATTTATAATATGATACAAATTGTTTATTATCAAGACTTTTCGAGCATAGCTCCCACCACATACACACATACACACATAATTGTGAACTTGCCATAGATTTGTGGTATGTCATAGAAAATAAGCATGAAATTATTGTATTTAATATTGAATATTTTATTTGCTGACACACATTGTCATTAAATTGTCATGGCATAGTACATTACAAAAACATACATGTACATTAGGAGTAAACATGAACAATACTACTACATGTACCGGTACATGTATGTGTGGATGGCTACATGTGTGTATTTTATTCTATTTTTGTTGGTTCCACAAATTGTGCTGTCAGATGTACATGTTCACCAACATGTTTTCAGTCTGTGGAGCTCACTTCACACAGCAGTGCATTCATCATACTGATTTTTACACCTTGTAAATTGAAAAAGTTTTTTTTGTTTTAAAGGTACATTCTGAGTGGTGTGAGGTGGAAGCCCCTGCAGTCCACCATGTACAATAGAAAGGGTCAGCCTACCCTCCTGTAGGTCAGCCATTATCTTATGGTCAAAGAAGCTTATACGTCAGGTAAAGTATTCACTGTTGCATTTTTCAGCTTACAGTCCACCTGAGCTAAATGTACATGTATTGTCATCATCTGTTGTAGTTAACCTTACTTTAAATTATTTTCATTTCTAACTACTCAGTGGATTGTCACCAAATGTATCAGGGTATGTACTTAAACTGTGTCATTAGTATGCTGATGAAGCAACTTTTATCAATAAATGTATAAGATTCTGGAAAATGGAATGTGACAAATGCTTTTTCAGCTTAAGCCCTTGAAATACATTTGTATTCATTATTGAGTCCAACTTGTGTGGCAACTCCAAATTTGAGTTATTGGCTGTGAAAAGGCTAAATGTAGCAATTATGTAGCACAGTAAGCTGCTTCTAATGTGTATAATTTAAAATCTTGTAGTTTTAGAAAAAAGCTTATAATTGAAAAAAATATCCATATGATTATACTAAGTAAGATATTCATTGAGTTGAGGTTGTTTTGCTCCCTATTAGAATTTTTGACCTTAAAATATAAAATGTACCAGAGAATTTTTGAAAATTAAAAGAATAACTCGCCTAATGCAATGATCTTAATGACAAAGGTACTATTATACAATGTAGTGTATGATAGATTGTGTAAAAGTTGTACTTCAACTCCTAATTATACTGAAGTTGTACTTCAACGCCTGATTGTACCAAAGTTAAACTGAACTTGTGAGTAAATGAGGCTTCAATACAAATGATAAAATGCTAAGTCTATTTTAAAATGTGCTCAATTTTTATATTTCAAAAATATATATATATTTAAGGTAACATTTGAATTTGCATCATTTCATTTACAATTAATACATGTTGTTGAATGATCACCTGAATATGGCTGAAATATTGCTGCTCGGGCTTTGAAACCCAACAATCATGTTATTGAATGGTTTTCCAAAATTACAAGATGATTTATTTATTTCAGAAAATGGCAGCTGTACTCAGAACAGCAAGCTTCAGAAGCCAAGTTCCCATAGGTTACAGGACCCTCTGACTGAATTCTTCATTTCAAAACACTCGTCCATTCTCATTCAACTAATACTACTAAAACCACTAACCTTGAATGGGGTGGTGAGCCTACTTGCAAGATAATCTGGGGGGATTTCTTGTGAGGTCTTTGGTGGGAGAAGATTCAGTCTGATTCCTGGGGAAAGACAGCTACAGAATTGCATCCCACGGTTCCAAAGACAGCAAATCATCATAATTGCTGAAAGAGTAGACCCTTTCATAAAAAGGTTTGTTGATATTTATTGATACATAAATATAAATCAATTCCTATTCTCTATCAGCTGTTTCATATACATGTATACATGCACACTTGTTTTATTTTTGTTTTCTAAAGGATCACATGTCTGCTGTTCTCAATTAAAAGGTAATGAAGTTCTATTTTTTATGATAGGTTGATGCAATTCTTACACAGTGGTTCTGACACTGTGGAAACACTGGTGTGGATACCAGCAGGTCAAGGTTAGTAACAATGCTGCTAAGCTTATTTTATCAGTTATTATATATGAATATGTTCAGTAACAGTTTATTAACTACATATATTATTTTTTAATACCCTTCTAACTTAGGGGTATAAGAAATTACCATATAGATTTGTCCATCTATTCATTTTGGTAATAAACCTCTGAAATATTTTTTTTTATCATTACATCAATATCAAACTGCTAGGCAATATAAATACATGTATGCAGATGGGGATGATGGAATCAAGATTGTAATAACTGTGACAATGTTTTCCTAAGAAAGACATGGGATTAGCAGGTTTTTAAAGCATGTTTAGGCCCTCGTAAATCTTAATTTTGCTTAGAAGAGGTCATGTTTGAAGATATTGAAAGTAATAAGATACAAGGAAGATAATTCTATCCTTTCATGAAGAGTAGCCAGGGTGTTCGGTGCAAGTGATTTTATAACATAAGACATTAGATATGTAATTAAGTACATGTTAAGCCAAGTACATACATTGTATGTGTACAAATAATGTTTTTATTTGGTATATTGTAGCATCAGATTTCCTGGCTTTTTATGACATATGTATCCATTTTCTTCTTTTAATTTATAGCTGAACCACATTGAGAAGACAGGGGAACTGCACTTAGGTGGATTTGTGCCAGTAAGTGAAACTTAATTACAATTTTTATATCACACAACAAACAATAATGATGCTTCTTGTCATACCTGACAGACTGGATCTGTGCAAAGTTTGGGATGACGATCTGATTCTGAGGAGGGTCAGAAAATTTATTTTCAACCATATCAGGGTAATACTATTTATTTTCATTTTGCTCCATGAAGTATCTATACTGATGTCAGAAATTTTTAGTTAGGTTATACGAAATGGACAATGTTGCTGGATAACTCAGAGCTATTTGAGAATTGCCTATGATAAAAAATTTGTCTATTGAAAAATAACGTAAATTTTCCATGTACATATTGTTTATTGCAGGAAGTGCAATAAACAAAATATGCACATGGAAATTTTGTTATTTTTCAATAGACAAAATTTTTTTCATAGCCAATTCTTATAAATTAATTTTAAAACATATTTTTATCTTTAAACATGAGAAAAGTAGCTCTGAATTTAACTGAATAGGGGTGTGTCAATATTTTTTTATCCATTGAGATATAACAAAATTATTTTAACCAATCAGATTACAGTATTTATCTCAAATTAATTAATTCAGAATTTCACAAATTCTTTAGGTAGAATATATACATACAGGTACCATTATTTGTCTATTGATTTTCTTAAATTAGGAATTTTTGTATCACTTATGGACTAAAGTATGGTTTTTTAGTGTCAGTGTCATTACATTACAATCTGTCTTGTAATCAATTTTTATGCCCTGGTCAGAGTCTTTGTAAAAATTTTAGGGTAAGATTTCTCATACATTTTAAGTCAGTTAAACATGAATCACTGTATAACTTTTGCTAGATCAATTGTATTTGGTATTCAGTTGCATTATCTCTACATTACAGTTGCATATCTTTTTGATGTTTTATTGACATTGAAATTTCATGTTAAAATTTTAATGTTAAGTTTTTTGATTAGGTCGGTTAACTCCTCATGCCAGGTCAATGGTATTTTGTTAAGTTGCATTAGCATCACAAAAAAAATTAAAATTCCATATCATTTTCATGTATATGCCCCTGTAGTCATGGTCTATTGATTTATTACAAACTTTAAAAGTATATGTACTTGCGTATTGAACTTGTGAATTTGTAAGTGAACCTAGACAAACCAAATCATAGAAATTCACTAGTACGGGGATAATCTCTAATTACAAAGCAATTATTAGGATCAAGTGCAATAATTAGGAAAAACATGAATTTGGCAATTTGGGCACTTAGTTTATGGTGCGGTAGATTTTCCTACCAATGGTAGGTTCACATGTATGAAATATAGGACATTGCATTATTTTGGAAAAATATTTGGTAGGAACCAGAAATTTGGTACAAAGGTAGTGTTTTGCATGCTGAACAATTTATGCAAAAAAATGGAAAGATATGTTGCCAGTTACCATGGCAACTGATTTTTTCTGCCTAAAATTTAAAATGCTCAGATTTGGTTGGAATTCTCAGAAACCTTAAAGCTGATTTTTACGGATCATTTCACACAAACCTAAAGTTCTCAAAACTTGAAGGGAAAGACCACCTTTGCATTAAATTAGACTCTTATGATAAATCATACCCACGTAAACCAAAATAAATAACCTTTAATACAAAATGCTCAAGGCTATGCAAAGTTCGAAATCCTTGAAATATAAGGGGATAGCCATCTTGCAGAACCTATCTGCAGGAAGACCATAGCCAGAGTTTATTTATTTTTACCAATAGATTCCGATTGGCTCGTGACGTCTCTAAGTTGGTTTGGTACTTATACAAGTACTGCAAATAATATATAAACAAAGAATATTCCGTGAATATTTCTACAATCATATTTATCTTATCACCAAAACGTGATGACTTGTCAAGCTTGCAATTGCACATAATGTTCTATTATTTTTTTTTACCAGCAACATGAACATTCTTCGGAAGTAGCCATAAGATTTTCCTTACAATACTAGTCATCTGGCTGCAAATCCCGTTGTTTGTCAATGATGTCTGACATTTGCTTGCATGTTGTGCCTCAATTTCTTCTATTTATTTTGGGTTGAAATTATAGGGGAAAAGTCCCAAATTTGTGATTTGTCGTCTATTAGATATATAGCTTTAAGTATTGAAGATAAGTTTGACTAAACAACCCTTCAAAATGATTCTTTTTAATACATATAAATATCCATGTATAGATATGCAGGTAATTTGTGACTGATCTTAATTTTTTTATATTTCTGCTAAATTTAATACATGTACTACTTAAACTGCTGAAAACGTGGTTTAAAAGATTCAGTGATTTTTCTAGCACTCGTCATTACTGTCATTGACGAAAGATTTCAGAATGACAATAATGACGAGTACTCAGGTGTTACTCCATTTTGTAGTTACATTTTGGCAATATCAATAAACTCCTCAGAGACCAATACTGAATATAACTGTGAAATTGTCATATAACTCGCTCTGGATCCCAAAAGCTCAGTTGAAATCTTGCTATATATATACCGCTGTGACATCTATGGCAACACCGCCTGCACAAAGTCCAGCGCCCTAGACCACTCGGCCAGCTAGGCTATATTAATTTGATCTGTATCAATTTGATCTGATGGAGCAGTGTAGTGAATAGTCTCGTCACATATATAGTCCCCGATTAAGTGTAAGAGTGTCCTAAAATGATTTCTATTTTTGATGATTCTTAAAGGGTGGGGAGTTTCTTTTTTTTTTTAGTCTCAGGTATATTTGCTATTTGGATTGTCTGGAAAACATGCTTACATGATAGTAAAAAAAATAATGTGCTTTACTCACATGTAATGTATATTTAAGTTTTATTTAATGTCTTTACACAGTGCTGTAAATAACAGATGATACTGAAATATCTTATGTCAAATACTACTTTAAAAATATACCATTAAAATGGGCCTCATTTTCTCACGCTAAAGTGACTAAAGCATTCAAAATCCAGGAAAAAACCCTGGGATCTATAGAGTTCTGTCAAAATATTGTGTTACACTGGCAAACGTGAATCATTTATTGTCTTCCTCTACCTTTATAACTACTTATGGATGCTAATCCTATTCCATCACCAGATGGCCTCCTTCTACCTTGGCTGTTCAGTGATATTCCACAACATCCAGAGGTGCACCTGCTCAGGTGACCAGTCTGAACCTGGAACTGGATGGCCTACATGATTCTGATTCTCCTGGTGTAATTGCTATTATGTTCTTAAGTTACTGAGTGTTTTTTTTCCATTTTCATTTTACCATAACTGTTCACAATTACACTGCACTTTCTCACATATTTTCTCTTTACTATAACTGTTCACTTGTACACTGCACTTTCTTTTTACTATGTTCTTCAGTACACTGCACTTTCCCACACATTTTCTTTCTTCCTCCAAGTCCATTGGGATGTCTCTCTGCACATTTCTATAATCAGTCCCTACCAATACCAAGGTCCACAATGACTGCCCTGCAAAGCCTCTTTATACAACTTCTATTTCAAGTCACCATGGACTCCATCCTGCTGCATGCAACTATCTACAAGTTTCTGGTACTTCGTAGTGTTTCTTTCATTAGCCGCCTTTATTTGGTCTTATAAAGGGACTGAAAGCTCCAGCAGGACTACTTGCTTGGTTCCCTGCATGATTTGTAGGTAGAATTATATACTTAGAACTTGTACTTTGTAAAAATGATTTTGTTTTCCTGAGCATAACACCAAAGTTTTATGATACAGCCAGAAGAAACAGATGAAGTCACAGATGAAGAAACAGATGAAGACACAGATGAAGAAACAGATGAAGATATACAGCATGTCACAACATTGGATCAGGTAACATTAGTCTTAGATGTGTTTTACGGTATTTTGGTGTGTATAGTGCGCATCTGTGTATAATGCGCAGGGTTGTTTTCCTTTAAAAGTTGATGTAAAAAACTTTTTTACCGATGTATGTATAGAACCACGAACATTACTGGCTTTATTTTATTTTTAAATAGAAGGGACCATTTCGTCTGTTTTGTGTATTTATTTCATTAAAGAATATTGTTTTTGTTACTTTTGTATTTATTTGTTTTGTCAGTGTTTATGTGTATTCATTTACTGTTCGAGTAAGAAATACGTAACGTAGACAATAGCTGAAATTGTCTTGGACATACGTTTTGATTACCTTTGAAAGGTTTCTATTGAGAGTAATCAATTTCTGAAAATTGCTAATTCTAGAAAAAGGACTGTTTTTACTACAATCAATTAAGGGGTCTGAGTGAACAATGCAGACGGTCATCAAATAGGGCATGTGTGTTGATAGCTCGGCCAAGCGTTATAATGAGATGCAGAATTTTCTCTGATGTGTGTCGGGGATACATAAAGGGTTTGTGTTAAAAAATTATAGTATTTACACTGGATAAGGATTTTGATATTAGTTCAATGAAAAAAGAAAGTCAATATTTTCAAAAAGTAGAATATCCAATAACTATGAAGTAGAGTTCAATACTATGCGTAAATAACAATATATTTTTTTAACTGACTACTTTGTCCAAAGGAAATATTTTAGGGCTCTATGAGCAATGTGCCGAAGATTTTGTTATTTAGTAATTAAATTGTTAAAACTTGTGTGTATTTTAATTACTTATTTCAAATCGTTAACAAGTTGTATTCCCTATTATGGAGCTGGGGATGCAGGCATATTTTATCCTGTTTTTGCAGAATTACCTCCCGTAAGAGCAGGTATAATTTCGAAGTCTCTCTAATCGATGTTCGGATTCGGGTGCAGAAAAAAGAGGTAACTCAAATGAAAATGGAATCCCCAGCAGACAAACACAACAGTGTTTCTAAAATTTACAGGGTGTTTCATTTTGTTGGTAGGTTACATAAGGATGATTTTCATTTGTATCCCGGGTAAAGAAAATTTATGGCAGGGTCAGTAGAATGAGAAATTCCCTTTTGACTTTCGAGATTTTCTAAAGTATCGTTGATATCGGATGGAAAACCTTGCATGTTCCAAATAGTCACCCATTCCAAAGGGAGATAAATGTTGACAAAATGTTGGTCCACAAGTCGGGAATAGTCGTATACATCATAAAGACATAATTATATACATATTATATTGTTAATCGATACACAAAAATAAAAGTATGGCGGTTGTAAACATAATCTGCCATGTTCTTTTGGGAGGAAATAAATCAAAACCAGATTTTGTTTATGTATGGGTGTATTATACACACCCTGTGTTCTGAAGTTAGTTTCCTGGTAAAAAAAAAGCGCACAATACACACCAAAATACGGTTTAATGTGAGTATTTATTGTATGTGATATTGTTCTTAATCTTACGGTTATGCCGCCAATGATAAAATAATTATTAGATATAAGAGTGATCAAGGGAACCAATATTATAGTGGTAATCGAAAGAATGTAATCCAGGGACAAAGACCAGACATGGAAAACAGACATACACAACAAAGAACATAAAGTAACCAAAACCATACATACAAAGCAACAAAAGCAAATGAGCAACTTGGACTCCACTAAAAACTGGGAGCATGGACCAGGTGCACTGGTAGGGTAAGCGTCCTCTGCTTTTTAATTTTTTTTCAAGATTGAAGTATAATTTAGCTTGACAGACATGTATTCAAATTAAAAATCAATCAGCATTCTATATCACTTCTGAGTGATCATTCAATGAAAGTAATTAATACAAAAATATGCACTTACACTTCACTTACCTTTGCTGCAGGCTATATCTTTCATGTTGTGCTTGAGGGGGAAAATCGTGTTGCCAAAGTAAAGCAAGGAAGGATTTCTGCGAAAACAATGCCTCAAATGATTGGCTATCTTCACTGAAATTATGGTCCACAGATTTCAGTGATACTGCCCTTTTGTATGTAGTAAGTCTTGACTACATACCAAGGTACCCTGCTCAATGTGAAATAACCTCTCAACATGGCCCCCAGAGGATACTGGTCAATATATCACAAAGCAGGAGCAACACGGTTACAGATTCTTTACATTGGTCAATACGTAAGTAATCTTAAATTTATACAAACCTAACGAGGAAATTGGTGTCTCCCAGTCTGTTCACAACAAGTATCAAGT
The DNA here is from genome assembly GCA_037379345.1 of Perna viridis. NCBI lineage: Eukaryota > Metazoa > Mollusca > Bivalvia > Mytilida > Mytilidae > Perna > Perna viridis. The sequence continues at coordinate 20,683,808 of CM074523.1, forward strand.
AGAGAGTATTTTATTTTCATGAATCCTTCCTAGTCAGATTCAAAATAAGGAAGTTGGACAAGAACTAATAGTTAAAACAAAAACTATAATCCCTTTTTAGAAAGCCATAGATAGCAGTTTTGACAGAAATTGATACAAAGAATTAAATCCAGTACATTGCTAACAATTGTAATTGTAATTGTAATGTAAGAATCAGTTTTACTTATAATCCTAAGCTTAATTGATATAAAAGTGTGTACTTTATTTAGGTTTTGTGTATATTTTACAGGTCACCAGAACCAATGGATGTTTACTGAAGGTCAAGAAACAGTAAACAGAAGTTATTGTTTGAAGAACAGTTCAACCTAGTAGAAGGTTTCTACTTTTCCTATTTTCCTTTTTTTATGGTGTTTATAATGATAAAAGTTGATTAAAATCAAGGAAGTGGAATTTTTTTTATATTTATAATACTGCAAAATTTGGGTATAAATGGGCAAATGGGCCCCCCTCCAAGACCTGCCCATAAGAATTTTCTAGCAATGAATGTATTATTTGATAAAATGTTATTGTTGGCTAGATTTATTTGTTTTTATGAAAAATGATGTTTGTGTAAGGACAATTGTATGTATTTTTTTTACAGGTTTAGAACTAAAGGCTGTTAATGTGAAGGTCAACACGAAACAGTACATACATGTATCATTTTGGAAAATGTATTTGGAAGTATTTCCCAGTTTATGGAAGGTACAGTACTTGTTCTAATAATATACCATATTTTCCGGACTATAAGTTAATGTGGAGTACAAGTCGAATTGCCTCATTTTGACCAAAATCAACGAAAAAAAGTCGAATTTGGCAGATAAATCAAGGGTCAGACATGTACATGTATATTGTAGATGTTAGCTGTGATCCGAGTTGAGCGGTTTGTTTTTAACAGCATATATTCTAGCGATGTTACTTGTGTGTTACGACATACCGTAAATGGGTACAAATTTGCATATCAAAGGACGGATAACTCCGGAACACTCAATAATGTCTTTCCAGTTAAAAAACGTATCATCTAGTGTTTGTTAATATTTTATATATTTTTACGGTTTCAAAGTTTTTATTATTTATCATGGTATTCATTCAAAATGGAAAACAGCACTGATCAATAATCTTAAAGTTCGATTGCCGGTTTGACAGTTTGAGTGACAGCTTTGGTTGATTGCAGTTTACTCAAAATTTTGAATTAAAGCAATCAAAAGTGAACTGAACAAATCTAATGAAATGCATTGTAAATGAACATTTTTTCTTGAAAAATCCTTATAAGTGGACGATAAGTCATGGCTGACACTTTGCTGAAAAAAAAATATCGACTTATAGTCCGGAAAATACAGTATGTGCTCAGTAATTTCACATTTAATCTTAATTCAATTGTAATATGTCAATTAAGGCCACTACCCATCTTTCACATTTTGTCTGCTTAAAGTTTCCTGAGTTTTTTTTTTATTCAAGGACACTGAAATATTAAAGCTTTTTGTTTTTTTGCATCTTACAGTTTTGTGAAGGGCTTGTATACAGTATATATACAGGCAGTAGCCTCACTGCTATAGGTACCCAGCAGTGATTACAGAGGTGATGCAGTCCTTCCTTATTGGTCAGGTAAGTAATAAATTAGTAGGCCATGTGATCTCTTGCCTTCACTTGGCATCCACCGTCATTGTCATCGTTAACAATTTCTCAAACGTCTTATCATCTGAAACAACTGAATGGATTTGGATGACACTTAAAACAATTGTTCCGTAGGGTATCCTGCACAAAGTTTTTGCTTTGATTTAGACTGGTGAAAAACATGGCTGCCATAAATAAAATAGAATATAGGGGTCAGACATCAGTTTTTCGCATATATCTTCGAAACCGTTATGTTAAACCAAATTCTGACAGGATAAAAGTATTCAGCATGATGAGAGCTATCTGAGTGGTTATTCTCATGAAAATATGTCTACTGATGTGTGAGTTATTGCCCTTTTTTTGACATTTTTAGCTCACCTGGCCGAAGACCAAGTGAGCTATTGGCGTCCGTCTCCGTCGTTATGAACAATTTTTCAAAACTTTTATCCTCTGACACTACTTGACCAATTTGAACCAAACTTAGTATGAATGTTCCTTGAGGTATCCTGCATAGAACTGATGTTGGGATTTTTGATTTGTTGAAAAACATGGCCGCCATTACTTAAAGTAGAACAGTCAGACAGCAGTTTTTTCGCATATATCTCCAAAATTGTTAGGTTTAGCTTAATTTTGACTAGGTTAAAGTGTTCAGCATTTTTAGATCTGTGATCAAATTTTCACTTTAATCCGATAAGCCATGTTGTAGTTATTGCCCTTTATAAACATTTTGTGCTATTTTTTATGTTATTTCTTTCAAAAATCTTCTCCTCTGACACTACTTGACCAATTGGAACCAAACTTGGTTGAATGTTCCCTAGGGTGTAGAACTGATGTGGGGATTTTTGATCTGTTGAAAAACATGGCTGCCGTTACAAAAAATAGAACAGGGGTCAGACAATAGTTTTTTGGATATATCTCCAAAACCGTTTAGCCAAATTCTTCTAATATCTGAAATGATTCATATTATTAGGACTAAAAAAGTCATGAAGGATAAAATTTGTCTGATGATTCCCTGTTAGAGTTATTGCCCTTGAAAAGAGAAAAATGGCAGGTTTTTTTTTTTTTTTACAGTTTTCAGCTATCATCTTGAAAACTATGATAGAAATTCTTAAATTTACTGCCCTTGAAAGACAAAATTCAACCAGGTGAGCAATTAAGGCTCCTGGGATCCTCTTGTTATTTGAAACTACTATTCAGAATCAGATGAAACTTTATTTGAATGTTTCTTAGGGTATTTTGTTTCGACACAGGGAAAAGCATGCCCCTGTTACTAAAAATAGAACATAGGGATCAAAAAATTTTTCTGCAAATAATTAAAAAAAATAATGAACTGTACAAAATTTTGATGAGCTACATATTATTCCCCATCAGACGGACCTATGCCAAAATTTTCAAAATGATTTGTTGCATGATGTAGGAGTAATGGCCCGTGAAACAGATTTTTTGTCGTATTTCATGAGTACAACTTTAAAAATCTTCTCCTGAAACAATACGACAGAATTTGATGAAATTTTGTGTAATTGTTTTTTAGGGTATCCTACTCAAAACATTTTCTTCAGTCAAAAAACATATCCATCATTACTAAAAATAGAACATTGGGGTCAAAATACTATTTTTGCTATTTTGTTATTATTTCCTCCACCATAGAAGAATATTGAAGATGAGCGCCATTAATAAAATAATTTTGATATTCTGAGTAGACTGGCAACATTGAAATGTTTTTTAGGTGGCTATTTTTAAAATTGCTGCCATTTTGTGACCAAATTCACCAGTTACTAAAATCATACTTACAAAGTAACAAAAGCAAATGAGCAACTCAGACCACTAAAAACTGGGAGCATGGACCAGGTGCACTGGTAGGGTAAATGTCCTCTGTTTTTATAGAAACTGCCGCCAAGTTGCTCATAAAAAGTCAAGTCCGGGGTAGACAAACGAGGAAAGGAAAACTTTGACCCGTTGAATAAATGAGTTTTCATGGTGCAGATGGATACACCATAACAATCCATGAGTTCATGATGATGACTATAAAACTTCTGTAGTGATGACTTCAATCTTGCTAAACATATTTCGGATCAGAGCCAGTAAAGGAGCACATTTTGTTCCCATTGGAATGGTGACCGTTTGTTGAAAAACACGTCTACCACACTGGACAAATATGTTGTTGATTAAAAATTCCAGCATTTTGTAAACATCTTCCTCTGTATATTGGGAAGATAATTCGGAATTATTTCTTACAAAGTACGAGAAATCTCTACCAAGAACTATATATTTGTATCTAGGTGTACCATCGTTTTTGGAAAAACAACGATGTATAATGTTTTTAAGTCAGGATTTTAATTGAGTATGGGGAATAGAAGTATACAGTGTTGAAAAATCGTAGGTTTTAATGCTATTATATTCAGATAATAGTCTTGAAAGTCTGCCACTTCCCGGCTAATTTTTATAATATCTTTGATTTCAATAATATTTGGTTTATATAGTAAGCATGATCTCCTCAGTTGAATGATGTTGATGAAAATTCAGTGTAACATTTAGAATTTTAACAAATTTTGCAAGAGTTATGGAATTTGGCTGACATCAACACTAGGGACATGTTACTATGTCTTGCAATACTAAGCAAATACAAGTAATCTTTTGAAAATTTCTAAGATTGACTCCTGAAATTACATACATTGTATACATAAGAAACTTCATATATCTGTTCTTATTGGCTTATCTCAATGATAAACTTTTTGTAATTTCAGAACAGCTTTACTCAGAACAGCAAAACTTCCAGCTGAAGCCCAGGACATTCGGAAACTGGTTCTTGATCTAATTTTTTCTTTTTGGGGATTTTTTGGGAGGGAAGTAAATATTCAAAATCCATTCAAATTTGTCTTCCATAATATCATTCAACCCTAACAACCTAACAAGTACTAAAAAATACTAATAAAACTAATGTAACTCACATTTAACCCCTTACTAACTCCTGAATGAGAGGGAGACTTCTTGCAAGAAATCCGGGGGGATTTCTTGTGAGGCCTTTGGCATATCTATCTTTGGCGGGGGTAATCAGTGGATGTCTGTCCTTGGGGAAAGATCACAAAAGATAGCTCCAGTTTGTGTAAAGTCAAATCATCAGAAGGTATGTATATTATTTTATAAAGAAACAGATCAGATACGCTTTTAGCTCACTTAGCCCAAAGGATTATATCTCCAAAATCATTAGGCTTATCAAAATTTTGACATAGATCTCATCAGGCTTAACACTTTTACCATGATGATATCTATCTTGTAAAATTTTCATGTAAATCTGTTAAGCCATGTTGGAGCCTTTTTTAACGTTTTTTTCACTATTTTGATGTTATTAAATTGAAATAATCTCCTGACACAACTTACCAATTAGAACCAAACTTAGTATGGATGTTCCTGAAGGAATTCTGCATAGAACTATATGGAGATGTATGATCCCACAAAAAATATGGCTATCATTTCTTAAAATGGCAGACATTTTTCGCACATATGTTTAAAACTAAGGTTTTTTGAAAATCGGGCCTTGGTGAAAGTTTCAACATGATCAGATCTATCTATGGTTTTATTCTAAAAATAAATCTTAATTGGCTTTACATTATTGCTTTTACCTCCCACTTTTTGTTGTAGTAATCTGTTTGTTTGTTTGTTTGTTGGGGTTTAACGTCCGAGCAGCAATATTTCAGCTATATTCAGACGATGAACATGAAATGGATGATAAAATGAACGTGAAATGATGATGAAATGAAAAAGGGATGGGACACAAGGACAATGGGGTCGACAAATTTTGATTGCCACTGGAAATAGGGAGAGGTGGGTAGGGTCGGGCAATTTAGCCTCCTGTGGCTGAGCCCTATGGTACCTACTCCGGGAGAATACCACAGTAGGGTTCTGTAACGTGCAAGGAACGTGGCACTTTCCCATCACGGTGCACCACTATGGTTTGCGGTCAGGTTTTCCGTATTATAGCCTGACAACCCCAGCATGTAACACGCCAGGGGTACCTCATTCCACCACCTGGGGCACACATCCCAGTTGCTCTGTGGGCAGAGCGCCGTAGCCCCCGACTAGGGTTCTGAGCACTATTTAGTCGCCTTTTACGACAAGCTTAGAGCTGCTGCAGGCCTATTCTTTTAACACCTGGACCTGTAGTAATCAGAAAATTAGGTGGATCCTATGGGGATGCCCCCTTTTATACTTCTGAACTACACTTATTTCATCACTTTATTTTCATCACTGCGGATGTTTCTAGAAAAGCAGAGGACGCTTACCCTACAGGTGCACCTGGTCCATGCTCCCAGTTTTAAGTGGATTACGATTTGCTCATTTGCTTTTGTTACTTTGTATGTATGAATTTAGTTACTTTGTGTTCTTTGTTGTGTATGTCTGTTTTCCATGTCTGGTCTTTGTCCCTGGATTACATTCTTTTGATTACCGCTATAACCTTGGTTCCCTTGATTACTCTTTCGCTAACTGATGAAAGAGAAATGTTTTTTTGTCCCCTTTCGGCAAATGCCTAAGGGAATTTAATTTGCACTCGGTCTGTCCGTCAGTCTGTCAGTCCATCACTCACACTTGGTTTTTTTTTGTAATGCCTTATCCAATTGATTTCATATTTGGTATATAGTCTTATCATGACAAGTTAAGTTCGAATGATGTTACGGTTGAATGATTTTTACAGAAGTTGTGTCCCTTGGACATAGAAAATTTCATTAAAGTTTATGTTTTCCAGACTTTCCTTTGTAATGCCTCATCCAGTTGATTTCATATTTGTTAGCTAGTCTTATCTTGACAAGTTACAAATTAAATTTAAATATCATTGCGTAAAATGGTTTATATGGAACTTGTGGCCCTTTGACATAGAAAATTACATAAAATTTTATGTTTCATCATTTTGATGCAAATTGCTGCTGTCATTCTAGAGTTATTTGCCTTTTATTTCATAATAACAAAGTTTTTTTCAACTTTCCAGGTGATAGAAAGAGAATGTCTGTATGCAGCTTTCTGTAATGCAAAAATGTTATTATCTACTGTAAAATGAAGCTCAGGTTTGATTTTGATGGAATTTGCTTTTGCTGTTCAAGAGTTATTTTCTCTTGATTGTTAAAAAATAATGCCATCCATTTTAGTTCACATACATGTATGTAAAAAAAAATCTCACAAAGGCAATGAGTTCAAAGGCCGAAAGGGGACACTGTATTGCATCAGCAATACTGTCAGAATTCTTGTTTCACTTAATATGAAACACAGTTTATTCTGGTTAATTATTTACTGCATGCAACAGGATGTATTCCCATTTATTCTTGCCTATTTTATTGTTTTCAGTCAATTAAAAGAAAAGCCACCATTGGTCAAGAGGAGGTGAAATTAAATAAACTGCTGGTCAAAAGCAGTAGAGATAAGCCGTGGTGAAAAATGGTGGAATGAAATAAACTGTATGTCAAAAAGTGATCACTTGAGCAGAACTTGGGAGCCAGAAACCAAGTTATTTTATGATCAGAATTGTGACATTAGAATTGACAAGTTAATCTGATGATGAGAAAGGGACAAAAGAACCCCAAAAAAAGAGGAAAAAAGGAAGAAATCTGTAGGTCAAAAATGGTTGAAATGAAATAAACCAAAAAGCAGTGGCAAGAAGCCTCCGGTCAAATAGTGGCTACTGGAGCATGAACTTGGAGGTCAAAAACCAAGTTAATTTGTGATCAGAACTAAGACAATAGAATAAACATTGTTAACTGATGATGATGATAAATGTACAAAAAGAAAAATAGAAAATACAGATAAAAAGACAAATGAGAAAGATTCATAGCATGTCACCACGTTGGATCAGTTAACATTAGTCTTAGAAGTGTTCTGTAAAATGTGAGTACATATTGTATGTTATATTGTACTTACATTTGGTTATGTTGTCAAATCTTATTTTGATTTTTTCTCCTCATAAAGCAAGTTTTTATTTTAATAATTGTCAAAGGAAGACGGTAATTAAGATTAAAGTTTATATTAAAAAATAAATTTTCTATAGCACTTCTGAGTTGTCATTCAGTGAAGCAAACAAACAAAAGTGCACTTCCACTTCACTTAATTTGCTGCAAGCTATATCTTCCATGTTGTGCTTGAGGGGGGGAGGGAATTGTGTTGCCGGAGTAAAGCAAGGAAGGATTTCTGCAGAAATAATGTCTCAAATGATTGGCTATCTTAAAATAAGGAGGTTGGACAAGAACTAATGGTTAAAAAAAAACCATGATCATGGTTTAGAAAGCCATAGACAGCAGTTTGGCTGCCAAATGCAACTGTAATGTAACAATCTGTTTTGCTTATAATCCTAATTGTAATTTATACAACCAAAAAAGTATACTTTATTTAGGTATTGTGTATATTTCAGAGGTCACCAGAACCAATGGATGTTTACTGAAGGTCAAGAAACAGTAAACAGAATTTATTGTATGGAGAACAGTTCAACCTAGCAGAAGGTTTCTACTTTACCTATTTTCCTTTTTTGATAGTGTTTATAATGATAAAAGTTTTTTTGAAATCAAGGAAGTGTAGATATTTATATCAATAATACTGCAATGGTGGACCCCCTTCTTTCAAATATTTTGTTCATTTTGTGCAATTGTGCAAAATTTGAGCATAAATGGGAAAATGGGACCCCTCCAAGACCTGCCCATGTACGTCATATTTATTTGAGGTAAGTCCTAAACATAAATAAACCCATAGAATGTTCTAGCAATGAATGTATTATTTTATAAGGTGTAATTTGTTGGCTTGATTTATTTGTTTTTTTTAGCTCAACTGGCTGAAGGCCATGTGAGCTATTGCCATCACTTGGCGTCCGTTGTCATCGTCGTTAACAATTTTTCAAAAAAAGTCTTCTCCTCTTACACTACTTGACCAATTGGAACCGACCTTGATATGAATGTTCCTTGGGATATCTTGCATAGAACTGTTGTGGGGATTTTTGATGTGTTGTAAAACATGGTCGCCATTACTAAAAATAGAACAGTCAGACAGTAGTTTTTTCGCATATATCTCCAAAACTGTTAGGTTTAGCTAAATTCTGACATGTAAAACTGTTCAGCATGATGAGATCTATCTGTAGTCAAATTTTCATTCTAATCCATTAACCCATGTTGGAGTTATTGCCCTTTATAAACATTTTTTGCTATTTTTTATGTTATTTATTTAAAAAAATCTTCTTCTCTGACACTATTAGACCAATTGAAACCAAAGTTGGTATGACAGTTCCTTCAGGTATCCTGCATAGAACTGAGTGTTGGGATTTTTGATTTGTCTAAAAAACATGGCTGCCGTTACTAAAAAATAGAACATAGGGGTCAGAAAATAGTTTTTTGCATGTATCTCCAAAACCGTTAGGTCTAGCCAAATTCTGACTGTGTTCAGCATGATGAGATCTATCTGTGGTCACTTCTTCATTGTAATCTGTGAAGCCATGCTATTGCCCTTTTTTGATGTTTTTTTGTTTTTGTTTTTAATGTAATCTCTTTCAAAAATCTTCTCCTCTGTCACTATTGAAGTTGGTATGAATGTTCCTTTGGGTTTCCTGCATAGAACTGATGTGGGGATTTTTGATATTTCGAAAAACATGGCCGCTGTTACTAAAAATAGAACAAAGGGGTCAGACAGTAGTTTTTTGCATGTATCTCCAAAACAGGTTTAGCAAAATTATTTCTATAGTTGAAATGACCCTTATTATAAGGCCTTCAAAAGTCCTCAGGGATCAAAGTTGTCAGATGACTCCTTGTAAGAGTTATTGCCCTTGAAAGATGAAAGATGACAGGTTTTTTTTTTACAGTTTTCAGCCAATATCTTGAAAACTATAATAGATAGAAACTTTCTATCGCTGAAATGATCTTATGATAGTCCTACCCAAGTCTTCTTGAATCAAAATTGTTGGACAACTCTTTGTTAAATTTATTGCCCTTGAAAGACAAGAAAAAACAGGTGAGCCATTCAAGCTCCTGGGAGCCTCTTGTTTTGAAAAAAAAAGTGTTTGTGTAAGGACAGTTGTATGTACTTTTTTACAGGTTAAGAACAAAGGCTGTTTATGAGAAGGTCAACACTAAACAGTACATACATGTATCATTTTGGTACATGTATTTTAAGTATTTCCCAGTTTATGGAAGGTACAGTACTTGTTTTAATAATATATGTGCTCAGTGATTTCATATTTAATCATAATTCAATTGTAATATGTCAATTAAGGCAAATAGCCACCTTTCACATTTTGTCAGCTTAAAGTTAGAAATTCATGTAAATAATTTCAAAGTCAGTATGTATGTAATTCAGCATGAGTTGTTCCACTTATGTATAGATTAAACATCAGGAGTTATTATTATTACACTTAACTTAATTGTTTATCTACTTAACTGTTTACAGCTAGGTTTGCATTTGTTTGGATGGAATGTGAAACCTAGGTAAAGTTTCCTGAGTTTTTTTAGCTCACCTGGCCGTAGGCCATGTGAGCTATTGCCATCACTTTGTGTCCGTTGTCATTAACAATTTCTCCTGAAACTACTGAATAGATTTGCATGAGACTTATAATGACTGTTCCTTAGAGTATCCTGCCCAAAATGACCTTTTGGATTTTTGATCTATTAAAAAACATGGCCGCCATCACTAAAAATAGAACATAGGGGTCAGGTAGCAGATCTTTGCACGTATCTCCAAAACTGTTAGGTTTAGCCAAATTCTGACATTGGATATAAATATTCAGCATGATGAGATCTATCTGTGGTCAAAGTTGAGTGAAAATCTGTTGATCCATGTTATTGCCCTTTTTGGAAGTTTTTTGCTGTTTTTAGTGTTATTACTTTCAAAAATCTTCTTCTCAAAAACTAATGCACAAAATTCAATTGAAGTTGGTATTTTTGTTTTTTAGGGTATCCTTAACAAAATGACTTTAGATTTTTGATCGGTTAAAAAACATGGCCGCCGTTACTGAAAATAGAACATAGGGGTCAGAGAGCAGATTTTTGCATATATCTCCAAAACCGTTAGCTTTAGCCAAATTTTGACATCGGGTAATAGTATTCAGCATGATAGAACATAGGGGTCGTACAGTAGTTTTTTTGCATATATCTCCAAAACCATCTTTTGCGGGGGTAATCAGTGGATGTCTGTCCTTGGGAAAAGATAAAATAAGATAGCTCCAGTATAAGTAAAGTTAAATCATCGGAAGGTATATATATAGTATAAAAATGAAAATTTGCAGGTCTAAAGCAGAAAGAAAAGGAAGAAAACTGTAGGTTTAAAGTGGTGAAATGGAATGAACTGCAGGTCAAAAGCAGTGGAGAGAAGCCTCCGGTCAACAAGTGGCTACTGGAGCATGAACATGGAGGTAAAATAACTTATTTTGTGATCAAACTAAGACAATTGAATAAACATTGTTAACTGATCATTGTACAAAAAAAAATACAAAATAAAGATAAAAAGACAAATGAAGAAGTCACAGTATGTCACCACGTTGGGTCAGTTAACATTAGTCTTGGAAGTGTTTTGTAAAATGTGAGTACATATTGTATGTGATATTGTGCTTATATTTATTTTTTTCCACAAAACAAGTTTTTGTTTTAATAATTGATAATGAGAAAACAATCATTAAGATTAAAGTTCATATTGAAAAAATAAATATAAAATAACAGATATGTATTCAAATAAATGTTCTTTATCACTTTTGAGTTGTCATTCAATGATGCAATCAAAAACAAAAAAAATGCACTAACACTTCACTTTAATTTGCTGCAGGCTATATCTTCCATGTTGTGCTTGAGGGGGAAAATCGTGTTGCCTGAGTAAAGCAAGGAAGGATTTCTGCCGACACAATACCTCAAATGATTGGCTATCTTCACTGAAATTATGGTCCACAGATTTCAGTGATACTGCCCTTCTGTATGTAGTAAAGATTAACTACATATCAAGGTACCCTGCTCAATGTGATATAACCTCTCAACAAGGCCTCCAGAGGATACTGGTCAATATATCACAAAGCAGGAGCAACACGATTACAGATACTTTACATTGGTCAAGACGTAAGTAATCTTTCATTTATACAAGCCTAACAATGAAATTGGTGTCTACCAGTCTGTTTACAATAAGTATCCAGTAGAAAGCGTTTTATTTTCATGAATCCTTCCAAGTCAGATTTAACATTAGGAGGTTGGACAAGAACTAATGGTTTAAAAAAATCTATGATCTTTGTTTAGAAAGCCATAGAAGAAGTTTAGACAGAAATTGATACAAAGAATTAAATTCTGGTTGCAGAATTAAATCCAGTACATTGCTACCAAATGCAATTGTAATGTAACAATCTGTTATATTTGTCATCCTAGGCTTATTATACAGTCGACTCCACTTAATCGCATATCGCTTTATTGCATATTTCGGTTATTAGCATAATTTTCTCCTGCACAAAACCATTTCCTATTATTCTATTAGGGAAAAAATCGCTTATTTGCATAGGCCTTGGAGGTGCATTTCAGTTTATTGCATAGAGAATTTTGCCTCGTCCAGGTAAAGGCAGGTTTTCCCAAATTCTATTTTAAGCCTTTGGGTCATAAATATGTCAATCATATTTATTGTTGTAAAAACTAGATTATCATCAATCTGGAGGTGTTAATAATGGATTAAAAAAATGATTGACATAAAAGACAATATAAATGATTTCTAATTACATTAAAATAAACAAGCACCTAGGTGAACAATGACTTCTGACGACTTGCCGAACATCACCTTATGATGCGGCTTGAGGTTCGGCTTGGGGTATTTTTTGTCCCTATTTAAATTCTTCCGACTACAAATGATTATCAATGTAAATTTAATTTTATTTAATGAGCTGAGCAGTTTTCAGTGAGCTTGGGTTACTAGGCCTAAATATCATACGAAAATTAAAAGTCATTCATTCAGTACAATGTCTAATGAAATTCAACTACCCTAAGGTGCCCCATACTATCCACACTTCATAGGAATATATCGAGGTCAATGACCCGTATAATACACAACTATCAGTGTACAATGAACAGAGGAATAAAAACACACAGACCATTTCAAAAGCCCACAAACTGCAAACATTGATGAATATTACACTGAATCCTGGCTGAAATATGAAATATGGGATTTTCTTTTGTAGAAAGGTCAGGAAATTACTTGACTATTTATAGATGAGAAACACGTGGTTTTACTTATAAATACACACAACGTAAAGAAGGTCAATAAACAAGACAAACACAATATATATTATTATTTATTGATAAAAGAACAATACAATGAGAAGGTCTATAACAATTAAATACCAGATCAGAAATGTTGAACAGTGATATCCCTGGTTGATCCACAGTATCGTCGTCTTACCTGAACTCACACTTCCGGTAAAATCGTAATTTCGGTTATAAGAATAGCCCGGTTATTTGCATAATTTTGACTGGCAAATAGGCTATGCAATTAAGCGGAATCCACTGTATATAACCAAAATTGTGTACTTTCTTTAGATATTGTGTATGTTTTACAGGTCACCAGAACCAATGGATGTTTACTGAAGGTCAAGAAACAGTAAACAGAATGTATTGTATGAAGAAGAGTTCAACCTAGTAGAAGGTTTCTACTTTTACTCTGTTCTTTTATTGATAGTGTTTATAATGATAGTTTTTTTTAATATCCAGGACGTGTAGATATTTTTATATTAACAATACCATAGTGGCGGTTCCAATGGGGGTTCCAGAGGTGTTACTACCCCCTTATACCCCTGCTCAAAAGGAGAGTGAGGTATACTGTTTTACCCTTGTCTGTGTTACTGTGTGTTTTGAACCCTTTTTTTTCGGTCACAGTTTTTACGATGTACAGTGCCATTGCTCTTAGAATTTTGTTTATTTTGTACAAAGAATGGTCAAATAACAGCCTGAAAACACCCAAAGATCTGCCCATTTACCAGATGAGTTTTAAACATTAAGATTTGATAGAGATCATGAATTTTCCAGCAATGTATTATTTTATGAGGTGTAATTTTGTCAGCTTGATTTATTTGATTGTGTAATTTTTACAGGTAAAGAACTAAAGGCTGTTTATGTAAAGGTCAACACTGAACAGTACATACATGTATCATTTTGGAAAATGTATTTGGAAGTATTTCCCAGTTTATGGAAGGTACAGTTGTTGTTTTAAAAATGAATTCTGCCTTGATAAAAATAAAATTGAACAATGTTCCACAGGATTTGATTTTTATGGGGCATTTATTTGCAGAATATGGATTGGCTCAAAGATGTATCACCTAGGTATATTTTTCTGCTATTTTAAATTGAAAGACACTGAAAATAATACACAATACTATTCAGGCTGGGTTTGTATATTTTTATACACCCACAAACAAAGTTTAAAGGGGGTGTATACAAATCGCTCTGTCTGTCCATCCGTCCATCTGTCCACATTTCTTGTAAGCACAACTAAACCAATCAAGGGAGGAAGGTTGGGTATCACATGTAGATGAGCATGAAAGGTAATCCAAGGACCTAGATTCGAGCGGAAATTGAAAGGGCAGGGGCAAAACTCAGGCATGGCAAAAAAAAACACCCACAACAAACATAAAATAACCAAAATTTATATAAAGGAAGGAAAGTAAATGAGCAACACAGACTCCACTAAAAACTGAGAGCATGGACCACATGCACTGATAGGGAAAGCATCCTCAGCTTTTCTATGACAAGTTGAACAAATCAATTTTCATGGTGCAGATGGATACACTGTATTGATTCAGAAGTTCATGATGACTATTAAATTTCATGGTGCAGGAAAGTCATAACTCTCAGATTTCTCCAAAGGGAGATAATCCAAATCAAGGGTAAAACCTCAGGCCTTACTCCACCTGAACTTCTCAAGGGATATTTTTATATGAAGGCTGGGTCTCATATGCAGAAAGGCACAAAGGAATATAATTACTGTTGGATGAAGCCAAAGGAGATAATCCAACAAATGTCTAACATTATTCTTTTTGTGAGCTTACTCACATATTTCTAGTTAAAAATACTCTTTGTCAAATGCAAATTATTCAAGGGCAATGAAAAATTAGCTCTTTGTTTTGTGCTCTTTCAGTTTTGTGAAGGGCTTGTATACACAAACAGGCAGTAGCCTTACTGCTATAGGTACCCAGCAGGAATTACAGAGGTGATGTAGTCCTTCCAAATTGGTAAGGTAAGTTATAAATTTAATAAGTTTGAAGGTAATCATATATCACCATTAACCCTGTCCAAGAATCTAGTGCATCTGCCAAGAACAAATGCACCACCTTTAGTGCTCCATTGTTTGAATCTTTCCATCCGAGTTTCTCTACATTTTACAACCTTTTGAATACATTTCCTCTGAAATCATGTTGAATGATTGAGGTAAAATGGCAGCTCACATATTTGAGAAATTTTAATCAATGGAACAAACTTGACTTTAGATAGGAATTAAATTTCAAAGCTCTTGAATACTTATAGCTGTAGCAAGGATGGGGAAAAACACGAACGAGTGATTTTTTATAAGAGTACCCTGGTAGCTAAATTGCTGCTTGATTCTCGGACCTATCGAGCAATACTTGAATACTCGAGTATTCCTTGACATCTCTAGTTATTATATACATAAATTTCAAAGCAACTGAATACTTATAGCAGATGTACCTTTTCTAATATGCTTTTCTCTATGATAAACTTTTTGTGTTTTCAGAACAGCTTTACCCAGAACAGCAAAACTTCCAGCTGAAGCCCAGGACATTCGGAAACTGGTTCTTGATCTAATTTTTTTCTTTTTGGGGATTTTTTGGGAGGGAAGTAAATATTCAAAATCCATTCAAATTTGTCTTCCATAATATCATTCAACCCTAACAACCCTAACAAGTACTAAAAAATACTCATAAAACTAATGTAACTCACATTTAACCCCTTACTAATTCACATGCACTTAACCCTGAATGAGAGGGAGACTTCTTGCAAGAAATCTGGGGAGATTTCTTGTGAGGACTTTGGCATATCTATATTTGGCGGGGGTAATCAGTGGATGTCTGTCCTTGGGGAAAGATCACAAAAGATAGCTCCAGTATACATAGTCACATCTTCAGAAGGTATGTATACTAATGTACAATGAAAGAGGTCATACATGCTTTTAAGCTCATGTAGCTCAAAGGATTATTTCATTATTGCATCTGTTGTCAACTTTTCACATTTTGCTAAATTACATGAAAACCCCTTGACCAACATGGCAAATAGGATATATGCAGAATCCACTTTTGGTTCGTCTTGATTAAACAAGATGGTCTCCAGAGACTATTTAAGCTTCTGATCGGCCAATTTTCAAAGATCAACTCCTCAGAAATCACATGTGCCAAACTTGATAGGGTTAATGACCTGAATGCTTTGTACAACTTGATTTAACAAGAAGGCTGCCAGAGGCTGTATTAGTTTTTGATTGGCCAATATATATCTCCAAAACTTAATAAAACTTAATAAACCTTAATCAAAATTTTGTGATTAATTTTTCATGTAAATCTATTAAGCTATTGCCCTTTTTTGATGCTTTCACTAGTTTATTATTTGTTGATTATAACAGTAAATATTCATATTCCTCCTTGTCTGTTTTATTTCTTTTTATTTTTTTTCAGTCAATTACAGGAAAAACACTGGGGGTCAAAAAGCGGTGAAATAAACTGCAGGTCAAAAGCAATAGACAGAAGCTGCAGGTCAACAAGTGGCGACTGGAGCATGAACTTGGAATTGACATTGTTAAATGATGATGATCAATGTACAAAAAAGCAACAAAAAAAATAAGATAAAAGACAAATGAATTCAAAAGTTCAGAAAAGTAAAGCAATAGAAATAGAAGAGAAAAGAAGGAAAAAAGATATTTTTTACATTATATTTTGGTTATTGATCCTTTAGTATCAAAATACCTTATGTTTCTGGTTCATGCCAGGAACTTTCCTACTGTTTCTGAACACTACACAAAAATATGATTCTTTTACATCATTGAATACATCTTTGTAACCTGTAAATATGTTTCTAGCAATCATTAAGCTCAGCAAGACCTAGTCTATGTTTCTGGCACTTATTCAGCTCAATAAGATCAATAACTCAGCAAGACCTAGTCTAAATATTTTTCTGGCAATTATTCAGCTCAATATGATCTTGTCTAAATAATTTCTGGCAATTGTTTAGCTCAAGCTCAATAATGAGCTTCAATAGTCTTCAAATGATCTGAAGATTTGAAGGACTCCTTTCAGCCTTGAAAGATGTTTAAATCTCCATCATATCATTAATGTTTTATGATTAATAAACAGGGAGTTCAAGCAAGTAAAATTTGAGGGAACATTCAAATTAATAAAAAGTGTCCAGTTATGAAAATGTTATATTGATCATGGGAATTATTTTCTTGGGCTGAAATTGGTTCCATGTGAGTATATAATTACAGTGTGGGATAATACTATGTTGAAATAGTTATGGATGTGACTGCAAATTAAATTTTGGACAGGTTTTTAAAAAAAAAATTGAGCAAAAGGTGAAATGGAACAAGATTTGTAAATATGTGTGAAGTTATAATTATTGTTATTGTTATTGTTGTTGAAGTTATTGTTATATTTCTGTTATTTTTTTTCCAAGGCGTAGGACTTGAACGCCTACTCTGGAGGCGGTGTCGGCATTACCTCGAGTCACAGGTTTCCATCGCTTTTTAAAAAAATCTAATTGTTTTGTAGCGTGGTTTTTCCTGGGTGGCATTCATCGCCAATGAAAGAGTGTATTTTCATTCATGTGAAAACTTCAACAAAAAAAAAAGAGAGAAAAGAAAGAATCACAAAAAAGGGAAAAAAATAACGAAGAGAAGATATAATTATTTTTTTTGCTCCTTTAACTTCCATTCTTTTCAAAACAAAAGCATTGTTTCTTTTTTCCCTGCATTTTGTGATGAATTTATCGAATAGCAATTAAAAATGTATATGGAATGTTAGTTTGTTTAATGACAACAAATAAAATATCATTGACTGAAACTGTTACCTTTTTAGTTTGTTTATAGCCAATCAAGATGAACTGAAAAGGAACAAATCTACTATGTTGAATTTATGTCGGGTATCCACTAGTTTAGACTTCACATTGCTTCTATTCAAACTTTTTTGCATGTTTCTTTTTTAAAATTTCATTGCTGGATTGATTTTACCGGTCTAATTTAAATTTTAAAAGAAAAATAGCATTACACAATATGACATGCCACAACCATAGGACATGTCATATACATATTCTTCCTTGAAGGTGTACTTGCATGGATGTGTAGAATTAACTTGCTATGTCATGTTAATAATGATTGGACATTTACTTTATGTAGCTATAGGTTAGCTTGGTAAAATTCTGGGCTCTCAGTTTTTTTGTTTTGTTTTGTTTTTTATTAACAGAAACCGACAGTGTGGTGTGTCAGTTACATGGATGGCACTATTTTAAAAATGGTAGGGGCCATAAACTAAAAAATTAAATAGACGCAATCATTAATTAATATTTAGTAAAATCATATCAAAATTTCATAACAATTAGACAACCATAACCACAAAGTCATCGCACGAAAATCAAGTGAATATGGACGACGACGACACGGACGACGCTGTCAGCACTTCGGTAACTCAATTATATTACACACACACACACACACATATTAGAAATTCTTATGAAACAAAAATAAAATACTGGTATATAAAGGACTTCAAGGCTAAATCCATCGATACTGACTCAAATTTAACACTTCAAAATCAAACTTTCAACTAAATCTTGTATCAAACAATTTTATCTAATTCTAAATAGTCACATACATTAGTAGTCTGAAAAATGTTTCCTTGGAGGAGAACTATACTTGTTATGCAGCTGTATAAAATATTTCAAGAGGCACTGCCAATATCATTTATCAAGTCAGAAAAAAAGGCTTGCCAGGCAATCTCTAGCACTACTGGAGTAATAAACAGACCATCCGTTTAGACCTAAAAATGTTTCCGATCGCCCTAGGCCTACTGACCCTCTTTCAGGCCCCTACTCGTAAATTTTGATTTGAAATTTTGAAGAAAAAAATTACGTAAAAATTCTTGCCGATTGTCTTCCAGAAAAAAGAAGAAAATTGAAAACACACGTGCCATAAGTGTACTCTTGGTCGTGGATAATCCCTGTTTGTAATTCGGCACTATAGATATTTTTTGTTTTTACCACCTCCGTCAAAACAGAAAAAAATTACTCATGGGCCAAATCCCTAAAGCGATAAGATTGTGGACTGAGTCTATCATATGTTTAGTCTTTGCATATTTAGTTTTCATTGTATCTGTATGACTTGTGTCATTTCAAAAATATCAAATGAAAATAAAAATTCCTACCTACCGACCCTACTAAATTTTAGAATAGTTCTCGAAAACATAACATTATTTTTTCTGCCTTGGAAATTTCTCGTCAATTGACTGGCATGCACCAATATCAGTCTTATATGCACCGGAAAGTGCTGATTTTATCCCAAAAAAGTATTTTTGCTGGGTCAAAGATTCAGCAAATGCTACTGTAGTCTATACAACGCTGTATATAGCGTGCATTTTACAGATTGAATCACCTGGTCGCCGATCGACATTCTATAAAAGGACAGGCAGAAGTCGATACATCAAGGTATACTGAATTTCACCAAATAGTACCTAAATTAAGCAAAGCTTGGGTAACATTTCATTTTTTATTCTTCTCAATAATAAGAGGCTAAAATGAGGACCATCTCTAGGTCCCCCTCTTTGGCCCCTGAAATTCATCAAAATTCCTAAAAATCGCATAATTTAGACACCATTCATATTGAAATGTTCCTGATGAAAAACAAGGTAATCAAAGGTTATAACTTTATAAATGTATCAAATATCTATGTCTGAACAAAAATATAACTAATTTTAAGTTACACTTTAAGGGAAATAACTACCAAATAGTACCAATCTTCAAACAAAAATAAATAGAATTGACGCCTCGTTTTCATTTTCAATAGTTTCTAATTAGAAGATTTAGACTTACTTTTTACATTATATCAATGTTTTATTTGGGTTCTGAGGATTAAGTACTTTTACGTAAATTTTAAAATTGCATATTTAAAAAAAGGATAAAAAAATCACTGAACAAAGAGTTAGCTTACTTGAAAAGCATATCTTATATAAAATGCAGTATTATTTATATTAGTGCTCATTTACAGTTTTTTCATTTTATTTTTATTCAATACCACCAGGGGCGTACCTGCCTATACGCAAATACATTTTAAAGATGAAATAAAGGTTTTATGCAATGATTCACTGGGGGCCTTGAGCGACCCCCCCCCCCCCCGACCCAATTTTGCGTACAAATAAAACAGGCCTATCTACGCCCCTGACCACAATACAAATAAGTTAGCTTACTTAAATGAAAAAGGGGGAATGGGTTGTTTCATGTACACACATACACATGGATGAATTTCAATTTCTACTTAATGCAAACAAGAACATTTGGATTGAAAATAGCTCAAGATTTTATTTCTGTCTTGTTGATAACTCCTCTAAACTTCAGTGAAATTAGGTCTTCTCTCTTTCAAAGGGTAGACAATTTGAATAAAAATGTATTGTTACCATAAGTTTTCACATATATCTTAATTTAAAACTCACTTTTCAAGAAATTAGCAAATCTTTCTGCCTAAAACACAACAAATAGTAAAATATAATAACTTACATGAATGTGACTGAATTTTTTTGTATGTATTTTGTTTTTTTCTTCAATAATCTCATACATGTTCATGTTGTACATGCATTATATATGGTCTGCATCAATAACAAAGTTTTCCCATTTATAGTAGAGAAACCCTCATTATGAAAATTTGAGTTGATAAAAATCATACTCCTATTACATGTATTACAGGCCATACTACAGACTAGTAATACCTTGAGAAAAGCTCACTTATTGGTGGAAATGCACAATGAAACATTCAAATATGACGAAGAATTTGTGGAAACTTCATTAATTCCATTTATTAGTTTTCTGGGGAGTAGCAAATGAACCGACACACAGAATGATCAATATTATGTACATGTATACTATGCTTTTCAAAGGGGGGATAATAAAACAGACCTATACTGTCCGTAACACTGCCTGTTGTTGATGTATTATTTACATTATAAACTTCCATTTTTTAAAGCTGATTTTGCAAGTTTGGATAAATACACAAATTTCAATTTTCAAAACTGTTTACATTTTGATTTAAATTTTCTTTCAAGTCGCTCATACAAATTCAGTGAGCATATTTTAGTTACATAATAAATATTAATATACAATGTAGTATGCTAGTTCACAAGTCTCACTTGGTTTTTTCATTTTTCTTGGTTTTCATGACAGTTCCACTCCGTTTGTTTCGGACTTTACTGGAACTCTCCATCATCTTTAAAAGAGCAATGAGCTAAGAGACTCTTCACTTTCTGCACAAAATCCAATCATTTTGGTAAAATATAGTCTTCCACACTAATCACAGCCATTGATAATTTGTAATAAATAATTTCACAGAATTTGCTTACTACCAGAGGTTTCTCTTTCCTCAAATACATGTTCATGTATATCGCATACAGTTTGACATCTTTGTCTGATAAGGGCCCATCCAGTTATGTTTTTGTTTTCTGTGAATTGTAATTACTCTCATTAGATTGATTGTGCATTACATTTGACTGGTTACAGGTTACTGAGTCGGCACACAGTATTTGCCAACAACTACATATGTACATTGCAACATTAGAAGTGCTAGTTGCTCCAGGGTGAAAAAAAGTTTCGACCATCACTGTTTTTTTTTCAAGAGGAAACTACTTTCTGAATGACTTTTCACAGCTAGGTTCTGAGCAACTAAACCTCCAATTTCAGTAATACATTTCTCTTGAGATGTGCATTTTATACATGTAGCTGCATTTCACAGGGTTCTTTTAAAACCTAAAACGTAGAGACCAAATAATAATTTATGCAAATAATTTCACTTCTAAGCAATCATACTGAAAAAAAAAAAACAACAACATATCGCTCTTTTAATGAATACTACTATTTAGTTTATAATATTACAAAGAAAATACATCTGGTATTGATAAGCGGTCTTGGACACAAATGCCCAGTGTTTTCAGTACAATATGGACCATTTGTTCTGTATTTTGTACACTTAACTGCATCACATTGATACACATGTTTACTATTAATATGTCTACAGTATCAATAGTAAACACGTGTATCACTGTGATGCAGTTAAGTGTATTAAGTTAAGATTCAGTAAAATACAATTTCTACTACATTGTATGATAACTTAAATAAGGAGGCTAATTCTTATTGAAATGTCTTCTTAAAATAATTCAAGGGATTTTAATGTGGATAACTGCTAGCTATTGTTAACACTGAGATTCATTTTTTATATGCATGCATGAGAAGGGTGTAGCATAATGCCCAGTTTGCTGTATACTTGCATTTGTCTTTTTGGGGCATGTCAAAGGCATGCTGTTGTTGTGGGAATTCTTGCACCACTCAATGTAGACCCATATTGACATTTTTCTCTCATTTGTTTTTTATCATTTATGGTTGATATGCTACAGAGTATAATGCAGTGTAGCTTATCATAACAGCTAATTATAATTATATTGTACATGTATAATTAGAACCAAAAAAGATATAAATGTATGGTTTATGTCCTGAAAATAAAATACGTCAAGGGGATATCGACTTATCTTGAACTGTTGTGGAATTGTCAGGGACGGATTTAGGCTTGGGCATGGCGGGCATCCGCCCACCCACCCCCCTCAAAATTTGCATGTCTTTGATCCCTGGTTGAGATACACCAGAATATAAAATTGGTAGTTGTGCACTGCTTCTCTGCCTAGCCATATGAGAGATAGCATTCTAAATGGTTGGCAGGGAAACAGAATAATGAGTTTGACTGCCTACCTGCAGGCTGTGACTACTGTCAGGTCAAGCACCAGGCAAGGTCAGCTTGAATGGTCAAACATTCTCTTCCTGAAATGCATGAAAAAATGGAGGATAATAAATCACAATCGACAAAAACTAGATTGAAATGGACATTATTCAAGTGACAGGTTAATATAAAAAGCTAGCTATCAATTTCAATATGCCTTGAAAACACAGACCCCCATTTCAGACAGAGCCTTGCTCTCTACGTACTACCACTCTTGGGTGGTAATGGGATCTGTGCTTTAATATTATGCTTTGTAGCCCACCATTGCATGATCATGTAGAATATAATTTCCTACATTGTACCTAAGACTTTGAAAGTCATACCTATTTATACTGTAATTAATAGAGGATGAAGTCCCCATTATGGTACTCAACAGCGATAGAATCAGATACGGAATACAATGTCCAGTGGACATTATGTCAATGACTTTTGTACCTGGCCCCATTGAGTGTGGTGCTCTGAATAGCTGCAAAATCATAACTACTGCCATTTTTTAAAATATTTAGTAATCTGAATGGTCACAACTACTAAGTATAAAAAATATAATAAACGAGCAACCTCAATGGCTACACGTTTACAGCTAGGGACTGATACAATTTCAACTTACAAAGTTTTACCAAATTGTGTAATTTGTGAAGAAAAATTAATTGAAGATGATGTGAAGCTGTAAAAGGCATACATTTTTTTTAAATGTCAATTTACTCTACTTCATGCTCTTACAGGTTTCATCTGCCTCATAGTATAAATGTATTTGTAATTTTTACTTACAAGAATCAACTGGTACAACATGCCAGTGCTCGGCACTGGCGGCAGTGGTTGCACAAGTTCTTCCCTGGTCTGATTTCTGAAGACCGGTCTGCATTTTATTGTTCACATCCGGGAAATTAAAACACTGTATCGTTATGCAAAAGCTTCTATTTTATGCTTTTCTTAACATTTTTATCCAGTAGAACTAGATATTTGTCATTTTTTATCAGTATTTTATTTCAAAAAAAGATATTTTGCTTTTAACATTGAACTCAATGCTATGTTAATGACGAGTCTCAATGCATTTGAATGGGAGATGAGGGCCCATTCTCATGAAATCACGGAGTCACGTGACGAGACTTACATACCCTAATTGCAAACTGAAAAATAACAAAGCTTTGGGTGAAAATCAAATTGTGAACGAGTACATTAAAAGTACCTCCCAATATCTTATGGAAGTGTATGAACTTTTATTCTATGTAATTCTTGATACAGGTATAATGCCAAACTTGGCTTGTTGGCAATATCATTCCAATATACATTGTATAAGAATAAGGATGTGAGTGATGACACTAAAAACGTTTGGCCGACCACAATTGTGAGCTGCATTGACAAACTTTTTACTGCTATTTTGAGCGAACGCCTTAACAGTTATTAGGAAAATTTTTCATTACTGAAAAATCAGAATGGCTTTCCGCAGGGATATTCAGCTGTACATAATTTATTTATCCTATATTCATTTTTCGAAACTCTGAAACAGAAAAAGAGAAATTAAGTTATACTGTGTCTTTGTAGATCTTGAGAAGGCGTAAGATAGTTTGAAGAGATGGGCTATAGCATGAAAGTTTTATAATTAGTACATTGTATCAATGGTAAAATGTTCAGTGTTATACAAAATATATAAACGGATTGTTTATGATAAATGTACACCAGAATATCAGAATATTTCCCCTCGTGAAATTGGAGTTAGACCAAGTGAAAACCTTTCACCTTTCTTGTTTGCATTGTTATTAAATGATTTAGAAGACTTTATGAACAAGTATGATATCTGAGATTATAACTTCGTTGTCAGATGAAATAGAAAATGAATTAAGTTTATTTATGAAAATATTTAAATTGCCATAATCACGCAGATGATACTATACTTATAACACCAAAAGATTAACACAGATTGTTTTCATCAGTATTGTGTAACGTGGAGACTTAAAGTTGATGTATAGAAAATAAAAGTGTTTTTTTTTTGTAATGTCAGAATAACAAATAATCCAAGATTATTGTTTAATAACAGAAATATTGACATTGTGAATGAGTTCAGGGATACTTCTATCAAAAACCGGCAAGTTTGCAAAAGCAATACAATTGCAAGCAGATAGAGGGCGAAGGGTCATGTATGAAATTCTAAAAAAGGGGTAAATATCACAATTTATCAAATTGAATCTTCTGTCAATTACAAAATGTAGATATATTTGATAAGACTATCAAAACCCATTCTTCTATATGACTCAGAGGTACGGAGCTTTAGTAATATTGATTGTACTGAAAGAGTGCATCTTAAATTTTGTAAATCATTACTGAATTTGAGAATTACAACATAAAATTGTATGGTATACTGTGAACTTGGACGATATCCGCTTATTTTAGATGTGAAGCAGAGAATGATTTCTCATTGGACTAAACTTTTAGCAGGAAAAACCATCAAAGCTATGTTCTGTTGTGTATACGTTAATGCACGTTATGCATTCACAAAATCGTCACATTTCCTTAGTTAATTCATCTAATAAAAGAAGATACTAGGTTGTCATATATATTGATTTCCCAAACATTTGTAAGTGATATACGGCTGAAACTGGTAATCAATCTACGTGATCAGTTCCAACGAGAGTGGGACAATGTGATTAATGAAAATTGGAAAGCATTTCAACTTCGACATTTAATGATAAAGATTTTTTGGTTTTGTTGTTATAGATTTTGAACAACAAACCATCGTTTACCTATTGGGCATGATAGACGGACTAACGTTCAAGGAGAATATAGATACTGTACTCTCTGCAATATGAATGAGATTGGTGACGAGTTTCACTATATAATGATATGTCCTTTTTTAAATCAATCTAGGAAAGATGTTTATTAGTAGGAATGTTTATCAACGTCCCAATATTATTAATTTCTAATATGCCACGAACCTAAATGATAAACTTGAACTTTTGAGACTACATTTGTATGTAAATTTGTCAGAATTGTAAAGAAATATGTTGAGCCTCCTGGTTAACCCTGTTGATAAATTACGTTATTATGTATATAGTTGAAGTACCATTCTGTGTACGAATGGATGGCACATAATTTTTTTCTCAGTTTGGTCTTATTTTCCTCAAATATATTCAAGACATCTAGTTATTTAGATTTATTCTGAAGCATCTGTTACATAGATATTTTTTACTGGCTATACAGGGGAAAGGGCCGGACAATTTTCCCGCCATCTTTCCATAGTGCATTTCAACTGAATTTGATCTATCAATTTCTTTAAAAGACAAACTTTATTTCATATTCCTATACTTCAACCATTGCATCCAAAATTTTCAGTTATAAAAAGCTATTGCTGAACCTCGAGATTGAGGACTTCAAGACTAAACCACCTGCCTGTTCTTGCAAAAACTCTCCATTCAAAAATGGTCCTTTCGGTCACGTCGTTACGGGAGATTTGTTCATCATCGAAAACGAATATTCTTTGTAAAGGTCCCAAGTACCGTGAACCACGCTCCATAAATTGGAATTATAACTTTAAAGTTCTTATGAATGCCGTGGAGGACTATGCAAGAAAATGGATAAAACGAGAACAAGAAGACATTGATTCTCTGTCAGAGTGGTTAAAGGCTGTGATGTCTTTAATTTTGAAACAAATAAAAGTTTTAAATAGATCAATTAGTGCCAATGCTACATCAGTTTTCAAAGACCCCGATGTAGCAAAAACATTGTCTACTGTACATGACAAGTATGTTGTCGTACCAGCAGACGAAGCCCAAAACAACATTGTTTTCGTCAAAGTGCCCGACCGCCATCTTGCGTTATCGAAACCAGGTTCCAAAAAATCTAAACCGAGCTCGTTCAGACAGTGATTTTGGCCCCTACTATTTTAGAATAATGGCCCGAAAAGATAAAAATGTAGAATGTTTGTTTTTCTTCCTTTTTTGAAAATTCTTTTTTTTTTTTATTGTGTTCCTTATTTAATTCTGGTAGACTTTGGTGATTACGCACAATTTTCGAGTTTTAATGGTAAAAATATCTACTTTTTTCATTTTTGTTTCGATGTCAATTTTTTTGTTGTTGGATTCCTTATGAAAATCTCTGCCTGCAATTTTCAATCAGAATACATATATATATCTTATGTTTTTTGAGTTACACTGGGTCAAAGGGACCACACCCCCAAAAAATGGCTTTTTTGTCCGATTTGATTTTTTTATTTTGGATTTCCCATGAAAATCGATATCTTTGTCTACATTTTCCAATCTCCTTTTTAATTTTGGTCTGATTTTGAAAATTTTTGATTGAATTTCATATTTTGTGCAAACCATTTGTTTGGTCCATAATAAATTTTAAGTCCTTATGCTTGAGTGTGTAAAAAATTAATGTTGTGTCCACACTTGCCCCATTTGTTCAGGGTTTGGATCACTGTGGTCGTATCATGCTGCGCTCGGCGAAGCTTTACATTAGCACATAATGCCGTATTGCACCTCTTATTTGATTTCTAGGAAACGGAAGGGATATCAACAAGAAAACATAATTTGCTCACAGTTTTACACATACAAGTAGTTTTTTTTAAATTAGACTACACCAAAAAGACATGGTTTCTATTATTTCGATTCTAATAGGACTAGTTTCTTCATATCTTTGAATAGACGCAGACTCTGAATCACACGAAATGTTGGTCATGTGTTTATCTCTTTTTTCGTCCCTGTGGCACGTCATATAAGAATAATACATTCACTGATTTTACATTTTGTACATTTGTATAGCAAATATCTCATGCAGTTGAGAAAGAGAACGGTTGAGTCAACGTGAGCACTGTACCCTAAGACCGTCGAGGCGTTTCTTCTTATAGGGAAAAGCAAGCGATATAATCATTGATAGATTAAAACATGGCATTGCGGTCGTATAATGTTATCATTCTGTTGTCGTCGTCATCGCCGGCGTCGGCGTTGTCGTCCGTAGACACTTCCACGTCCACTCAATAACTTGGGTATAAGTGTTTTGATATTTATGAAATTATACCACAAGGTGTCATACTACAACAGGAAGTCTGACATTTTTGTGGTTGTGACTTGAACCGTTTAGGAATTAGGGGACTGAATGGGGTCAAAACTGGCCTTTTCATGACACACAGACAATAACTGGATGATGTGAATATATAGAACTCTTTGAAATTTTACCACAAGGTGTCATCCAACAAAAGGAATACCGGGTTTGATTTTTAGGGGGTGTGACTTTAGGTCTTAACTAGGAATTTTTTGATATTATACGACAAGGGTGCCATACTACCAAAGGAAGGTTCAGGGTTATGACATGAACTATCTTAGAATCAGGAGCCAAAAGGGTCCAGAAAAGTGCATTTGTATGTTCGGAAAATAACTTGAGTAAACGTGAACGAATTTTTTAAAAATTTTACCGCAATGTGTCATTTTACAAAAAGAGAGTTGGAATTGAATTGGGTGTGTGCCTTGAACTATTAAGGAATGAAGGGTTTTTTTTAAAGGGGACAGAAACCAAACTTTTTTAAAAATTTTAGACAATGACTTTAGTAAAATTGAATGGATGTCTTTGAAATTGTACCATAATGTGCCACACTAACAAAGGAGGGCCTGGATTAATTACCGGGGGTTGTGACTCGAACCATTTAAGAATGAGGTGCCCAAAAAATATAATGTAATAGATATATCGCAATTTACGACATATTATATACATATAACTTTATTCTTATAAACCGATGTAGGTACAAAGGTATGCAGAAAAACAAATTACATCAAAACATTATTATTTGTTCAAGTTGACGGGGAGGGATAAAACATCTTATTCAATATAAATACACAAGTTAATAGAAAATGAAATAACGTCAGAGGGAATCCAATATATCATTTATCTTACGAATAAATATACTCAAGTATTTTTAGTTTTGACTATTTCTTCTGATTCATTATTTTCTTGAATTTAACATTGCAATTTGTTATCAGTTGCCTATCAATATTTTTCCGATCGTCATTCAATAAAGTGAATTCCATAATATAATGGTATTCATCCCCAATAGTTGTGTTACACGAATGACATAGTCTTTGATCTCTCTGAATATTTAACCATCTTCCAGTTTCTACTGGCAGCTTGTGGTTTGTCGTCCTAAATTTTGCTAATGTTACTATGTCTTTATCACTAAGTATTCCAAATAATTTTCAGATTCCAAAGGTTCTTTGTATATTCGGTAGTTTATGGATTTAAGTTTGTTTTTTTCCAAACCAGAATTGTGTAAACTGATCTTCCAGTCTTTCTTTAATTATTTTCTGTAAGTTCGATGTTGTATTCTGGCAACTCCAGAGATAAGAATAACCGCAAGTATCAAGTATATATTTAATTTTGTCGAGCTATTTTGATCGGAACGTTGTTTCTTGACTTAAAATGTACATGTAACGGAAAATAGCAGCACTCAGTTTCATGTCTTTGCCTAATAAGATTTTGGACCGAAATGACACCACCCTGGACTTTATATCGATTTCAGTGAGATATTGTCCTAGTTCTCCATGGACCATATCACTTGGGGTTGACGGTTTAAGCGCATGACAAGTGGCCCTAACCGGCTTCTGTACATTGATTTGTTGGTAACACAGTGCATATATGTTTAAACAAAAAAAACCTCTTCAACTTAATGAATCTCTACCCTTAAAAGTTTCTACCATTTATCATAATTCAGTGCAGCGTTGCCATACACCGAGTATGATATCTTCCAGTTGTTATAATTAAATTAAATATTTTTATAAGAGCTTTTCGGAGACGAAGAAGTTGCTGATGATGTGATGCTGACAAACGATCCGCGTGAACACAAGAAGCTTGGGCGTCTGGTCAGAAATTTTAATCAGAAACTTTGGGACGAAAATTGTATGAATATAGTGGAAAGAGGAAACTTTGCAAAAGTAAGTATTGCCTATTTTTTCAATTGATCAGAAAGCAGTAGCTTGAAAATGTATCGAGTAGACAACTCGTCTGGTAACCCTTTAGTGTTTATACGCTTTTTTTATAATTACCTCTTACAACTGATTAAAAAGGCTGTGAACACTGTGAAAACTGCAGTTGCCGTAGGTAACACTTGACATTGCTCGTTAATTAGTATGACGCTGTCGTCATCGTGTTTCGTCCGTGTCGTCGTCGTCCGTAGACACTTGGTTTTTAAACTTCAGTATTATTTAAATGATCTTTATAAGATTTTGTAAGAAGGTTTCAAACCACAATTAAAAGGAAGGTTGGTATAAATTTAAGGGTTATGGCCTCATCTGTTATAGAATTAGGGACCAAAAAGGGGCTTAAAACAAGCATTTCGTAGAATTTAAGTATATAACTCCAATAAAAGCATAGGAATGTCTATGATATTCCTTCACAATTAGGAAG
This sequence comes from Perna viridis, assembly GCA_037379345.1. Lineage (NCBI taxonomy): Eukaryota > Metazoa > Mollusca > Bivalvia > Mytilida > Mytilidae > Perna > Perna viridis. Next base: position 20,713,817 of record CM074523.1, read on the forward strand.
ACTGGGATTGATTTTGTGAGTAAAGACTTTTAACTTTTCAGAAATTAGGGTCGAAAAAGGGGGACCAGAAACATGCAATTTCGTCATGTCCAGACAATAACTTGACCATTAGTGAATGAATCTTTGTGAAATTGTATTACATGTACAAGGTGTCATACCACAAACGGAAGATTTAAATTGATTTTTTTTTTGGGTTGTGACTTGAGCCAAGTAGGAATGACGGGCGACAAAGGGACAAGAAACAAATAGCTTGTTTATTTCTGGTCTGATTTTGAATTTTTGTTTTTAATTATATTTCTCATGAAAATTCCTGCCTGTATTTTTCAATCAGATTTCAGATATCTCTTACGGTTTTTGAGTTATAAGTGGCCAAAGGGGACCACAACCCCAAAAATGTTTGGTGCGATTTTTATTTTTTTTTATTGGATTCCGTATGAAAATCCCAGCAAAAAATACATTAGCTTTAAGAAATAATTGCTTACCAAATTTACCCTATCGTTTACTGTTCTTGAGATAATGAGGTACAAAATGATCAATGAACGCACCCTGAAGCAGAACTTCATACTAAAATTGAATTTCAAAATATTGTGCAATGTTGTGTCCAAATGAGTTGTTATGTCCATAATGAACTGTAAGTCCCCATGTTTAGTGTGTCAAAAACTACTATTGTCTCCACACTGTACTCAGTTCAAGTTGCTGTGATCTTATCATGCTGCGCTCGGTGAAGCTTTTTTTTTATATTTTTGGTGTCACATATATTTAGAAAATACTAAGAATTTATGAAGGTTTTGAGCCCATACGATACCACACAAACAGGAAATTTAAGCAGAACTATTATGGCAATTGTTTGTTAACAATTGAAAGAACTATCTCTTTGTAATATACACGTAAAGACATTTTGTTTGATACATAAAATGCTACCTTCTACAAAAGTTTGGATTTTTTGCACTTGGTAACCTAGTCAGATGCAATTGTCGATGTTTCCAACATAAGTTTTGTAATGTAACCTTAACGACCATTCATTAGATATACAAGAACCCTACTTTCTGTGAACTTTAGCATTTTGTACTTATTAACCCAAACTGGGTTCTTTTTCTGTATAACAAAAATGATATTTGAGATGTATACGTTATGACCTTTAATTTGGTATGCGACAACCTAACTATATCAAAACTTAAGTTTTGCACTCATTGACCTCCTCCAACTCATTTATTTCGAGTCAAAACATCGATATTTCGGATGTACGCTTTAAGACCTGTCATTTGATATGCAACAACCTTACCCTCCAAGAACTTTAAATTTTAGCACTCAATGACCCTACTCTTTGAACATGTATGACTTATCGGGGTTGAAACTGATTTTTTTAATGTGCCCATGTAATGTATTATTGGAATGTATAAAGCCATTGGAAAATATGAAAATTTTAAGTTGTTGTAGTATCGTTGTTTTTTTATATTGGTCCTTGGAAGTTTGTCAAACAGTCGTACTTTATCATATCTTTGATAATGTGAACTGATTACGGGGCGCCGAATGGGACTCTTGTGATTTTTGTACTCAAAATTCAGTTTTGTACAAACAAAAATGAATTTTGTTCAAGAAAAATAAATTCAGATTAACAAAATTTATAACGTACTACAAATTTTCAATTTTATGTCACAAAAAAAAAAGCAACCGCGGGTCTCGCAAACATGGCAAGGCAAAGTGGACAAACATGCCTATTTATAAATATTTATAAATAATTATAAATATTTATAATTCATTTATTAATATTTATAATTAATTTATTAATATTTATAATTAATTCATTAATATTTATAATTCATTTATTAATAGCGAGCGTGGCGAAGTGGTGTAAGCTCTACGGTTATTACAATCCCGAAGGTTCTATATACTTATGACAAGAAAAGGCATCAATATCCGGTTTGTACCTGCATTTTCAGTAGCTGAAAAACAGCACAATGGCAGCTTCATTTGCGTATACTTGTACATGTGTGATTGAGAGCCAAACCAGTCTCGAAAAATATTTGCTAGTTTCGATAATTAAATACAAATCGAATCATAGCTTTTCCAAGATAGGGTTGGCCTTATAGTCTGCAGTATGGCGCCTAGATGTTTACGAAAATTACGTAATCAATATTACCCATAATTCTCAGGTCATAAAAATTGCGAAACGAAAAAGAACCAAAACGAAACGAAAGTAATCGGTAAAAGAAGGAATCGAATCGCAATAAAAACATAATCAAACTACATACATCGAAAGAGAATGAAGCGAAACTAAATTGAATAAAAAAATATATTTTAAATTACAAGAACCATAATGTTTATCCATGCCGGACAATGCGACCCAAAGACATTTCGGACCATGAAAACCAATAATTCCTTATGAATGCCGGACATTTTGGCCAATAGACATATCAGACCATGACAATAAGTATAATGCGTTAGGACATATATAATTGCAAAAAATACCATATTTGAAGGTTGTAAATATAATATATCAAATATGAGGACAGAGCTGACAAAAAATATCAAAGTTGTTTTTAATTAATGTTTTTCGGGAGCGTTAAAAGGTTTCACCTTCATATTACGTGTAATTTCTAAATTTTCCTTAAGGTTCCCCAATATACTAACGAAACAAAGTCATGTCCCGGAAGTAACAAAAATCGACTGTCCTTACGGAGAAAATTCATTATTTCCTTCGATCAAACAAATAAAAAAATATAGGTTAAGATTACGTTTCAGTAAAAAATAAATTCATCTTATCTGATAGTTTTTCAAGTCTTTCTAATTTGTTTTATTTATTTAAAGAAGTGAATGTTATGTTTTTAAAAACTTCGGGAAACACGTGAATGTACGTACGTGTATCTCCGCTGTTACACTGTTGCTGTTGTAAAGAACCTAACCCGCCTTGGAAAAAAATATAACTCCGATTATATTATCGAAGCATGACGGTGGCAGAATGCGGCCATGAAGAAAAAAATATTATGTTGTTCCCTCAAGAAAGCATGTAGTTCAAACAAGATAAGTTTCTCGTTCCCTCAAGAAAATATGTTGTCCCCTCAAGATACTATTTCGTTCCAACAAGATACATATATCGTTCCAACAAGATACATATATCGTTCCCACAAGATAATATGTCGCTCCCACAAGATAAATATCTCGTTCCCACAAGATAATATCTCGTACCCACAACATATTTATATTTATTTATGTACACACAACTCTCATTCTGCACAAGGGGACTAAGGAGTCAAGACGTGATGGTCACAGTGACTTAAAGAGATTGATCCCGAAAAGTTAAAGCGCCTCTTAAAGCACACTAGCTCACTATTCCCTAACCCCCAAACATTAAAATCTATCGTTGGTTCAAATTTCAGACAAAAAATGTTACTCTTATTGGAGTTGGGGTCCTTGAAAGTGTCATTTTTTGTGTGTGAATTTTTCTAGTTTTTTTCTTATTATTTAAAAAACGGAAGCAGATTGATGTTCCTATAACATTTGAAAACTGTTGAGCATTGTAAGATCTATTCCTGGTGCATTTTTCAGGAATATGTGTTGATCCTTCTTTGAGTTACGACAATTGAAAGAGTAATTCTTGGTGATTTTTTCCAGTTATAGCAGATTATTAAGAAAACAATGACAGACTGATGATTAATGTAATTGAGAAAAAATGGTTGGAATAATAATGTGTGTCATTTGTTAAAATTTCAGAAAAAATTGTTGTTCCTTTTTAGAGTAATAGCTCATAAAAGTGTCATTTTGCTGATTATTTCGGAAATAATAGCAGATTACTTGAATGTAAATAGGAAAAAATAATTAAAAGCTTGATCAAATAGGATCTATTCTTCATGCAAATTTGCATAAGTATTTGACCATCTGTAGTTTATGCATGTGTTTAACCAGGTGAGCGATTCAGCTCTCTAGAATCTTTAATATATGACGTTGCGCACGCTACTGCGACAGTGCTGAAAAAACACACCTATCTCAACTATAAATGAGTCACTTTTGAGGCACTATGCCTGTGCAACAACATTTACGTGGTAATTACATATATTGAAATAAAGAAATGAGGAGAAATAATCTTTAACGTCATTATAGGACTTGTCGAGCTGTTCCTGAGCGAACTGCCCGTGATTTAGCTTATGTAGACCGTGTAAGGGGTAGGAATAATGCTCAAAATCAGAATAAGAAGAAACGTAAACGTGAAGGTAAAGGAACATTATTTTTCTTAACTTTTCAAGTTTTTACCAAATACTGGTTTGCGAAAGTATTTCATTTGAAATTATCTCCTTGGATTTCTGGTGTTTGTGTTGGAAATGAATTTGGAATTGGAAATAAGTAACATTCTCATGCTGTTGTTGTTACTAAGACGAAAATGTCTTTTAAAGAGTTTAAAGAACGTTTTCCCCGCCGCATCGCTGATATACAACTTTGTAAGAAGTTGAAGGACTCTGTGAGATGTATTTCTAAAGAGGACTTTAGATGTTTATGCCATGGTATTGATAAGGACTATCTGTCTGTTATTTGCAAAGCATATCTCCATTCTCAACGTACATCTCGTTTGATACCTACTTCATATCCATATTGTTCCGTCATTCCTACTGAACAACGTCAATTTAAGGAATTTTTCAGACCCTTATATATATCTTCAACGTCCTTATAGGACTTATCGAGCTTATTTTTATTTTTATTATTTTTGGCGTTTTTATTTTCGTTTCCATGGGCGGTACATCTTTATTTCAGAGTTGCTCTCCCCTTTCCTCAAGTACTTTGCTGTTTTATATGATTTTAAGTTATATTTTGGTTCTTAGTCGTAGCAATTCCGCAAATTTCCGGAATTGTTTTCCGTTTATATATTTTTGGCGTTTTTATTTTCTTTTCCATGGGCTGTACATCTTTATTTCAGAGTTGCTCTCCCCTTTTTGTCCGTTGGATTTTTATATGATTTTAACTTATTTCTTGGTTATTAGTTTAACCAATTCCGGAATTTTTTGGAATTGTTTTCCGTTTAGACATTTTTGGCGTTTTTAATTTCGTTTCCATGGGCTGTACATCCTAATTTCAGAGTTGCTCTCTCCTTATTTTCCGGAAATACCCGTCATTGTTGTAATTTAGTCATCTCCATTACTTTACGTCCAATACGTTGTAGTGCCTCAAAAGCGGCAGTATCTGGTATTACCGAAACAACTACATTATCATTATAACCTTTCACATAATATAATGATATAATAACGCCTATTCACTCTCGACTTTACGTCTGCTATTATTTTGTGTACATCCAATCATTGTTTAATACATGTACGGTACTAAATATTACTTCATAGGCTACAAATTTCATGTTTTACCAGGAACATATAAAAAGCTACCCACATGAGGCAAAACAAACAAGCTTTCTATCAAAAGTTAATTTAAAACAACCGAGATACCTAATTTTAGTAAGAACGTTACGGAATATGTAGTGTTTATTTTTGCCTTCAGAAAAATCTGCAATGCTTACATCGACACCTGCAAATACACAGTTCATTTACAGCCAATGAATTTGTAAAAGTGAAAATACAAACAATGGTACAAATTTACTGACTTATAGAAAGGAAATTCGTTATTATAATATTCAGTTGATAACCTTTTTTAGAATTGAACGAATTACAGGAAGAAAACCAAAGACTTAAGCTAAGACTGACCTGCAAGATATTTTGTCGAAGAAGAGTTGGTTTAGTGTTACTGCCATGTTCCCACGCGGCATGTTGTAAAGAGTGCTTATATTGCACCAAAATGTGCCCAGTTTGTCGTAAATATATCGATGGTTCCGTTGATCTCAACATTTACTTCCGGTCTTTCAGGTTTATAATACGGGTTATTTATCATTCTCTTGTATGTCTTTTTTGTATTGTTATGGCGTTTATTTGTATATTTATAATTCTATATATATTCAAGAAAATAATTCCAAGCTTTACGATAATTTAACATGGGTAGGCAATAAAAATATTTGGTGCGCAATAGATAATAATTTAAAAAAAAAAAAAAAAAATTTGTTTTTGTAAGTATGTTATTTTATGATCATTGTTTTAAATTTACATTGTTTTGTTTCAATGTTTTGTTTTGAGGTTTTCGTTAATGCATGGATGAATGTGAAAAGTGTCTGTCTGTTATATAGACAAACGTGCAACATACGTGTATAGAGATTTTATGGTAATCATATGATCATCATATAATAATACTATTTTTATATTGAGCTCCAATCAATTATTTATCATATGTTGCAAACCACATGATTTTTAAATGTGACACTTTTAGCAGTGAATATTTTTAGTTTTGATTACCGCTTTAACTTTGTAAATATAATAATCTGTTTCCATGAAATGTTCATTTAAAATTTTAATATATATTCAGACATAAAGATGAGCAATGTGGCTATGGGTAATCAAATAGTGCGTGTTCAATATTACCTTATCGACATAATTTCATAAATTTACTTTAATATTAAAACTATTGTTTGGAGTAAACATAAGCATTCTTGTGATATTTAAGATCAAAGAACCAGTTTTACAATTCAAGAACTCGACCCCCTTCCGCATTCTCGAACCACATATGCTATTAAAATGTGAAGTTAAGTCAGTAACGTATTACCAAGGGCAGAGTTGTTTTTTATTCGATAGGACAGTTTAAAAATGTTAAAATCTTTCAGTACGCAGTTCTCTTATATGTTAAATAAGCCTGCTCTGTGATGTGAGGGTTTCTTCGTTGTTCATTGAAGATCGATGGATGGCCTTTTGCTGATATTTTCATCCCAGTGGTGTTGTAGTCTCTCTGTCATATTCACCATACCTATTATCGTTAAAAATATAACAATGCGAGTTATATTGAAGGTTACAAAAATCAAACGCGTCAATTCAAATATTTTTGTTAAGTTCAAGAATGTTGGACCATGATCTTCAATGACTAACCTTTGAAGTAATAGACAAACCAAGTTAAATTTTCTTGAATGCTTGAAGACATGTTTCAGAAAAGATGAAATGTCACGCATGCAATGTTTGTTTGTTATTCATGTACTCGTATGTATAAATGTCAGAATAGGCCCAACGATATTTGAAATATTAAATAACAAACATTGTATTTACAAGAATATTGTAATTAGTAAGAATATGATACAATAATCATCAAGGTGAAATACTCGACCATTTTTTGCAGTGTAGTTTAATGTAGAAATTATGACTGTCCTGTAGTAATATCGATTCTTTTGTTTTCATATGGTATGTAATTACGTTCTAAGTCAAATGAGCCACTTATGTGTAACGTATGGAATATGATATGGTAATCGTATATCTAAGTTTACAAATGATTATTTTATGATTGTCATATGTATCTATTCCAAAATAAAGATATTACAATGATATGACTATCATAACTATTATTAATTATAATGTTTGTTAATTTTTGTGTGTGTGTGTGTGTCTGATTTCCCTGTCTAGTCTATGTCCTTGGAATGTGTACTTTATATTTTTGCTTCAATCTTGTTTTCCTTTCTTATTTTTTAATATTTTTCTGTGTATTTAAAATGCTACACTGCTGATTTTCTTCTTTGAGTTGAATTAATTATAAACACTATCTATGGATTGTTATTGTTAAGATTTCATGATAGTTACCCTTGATTAAATACAATTCTGACATTATGTATGTATAAAACATTGATTGGCGTACCACGATTTCAAATTACATATTTAAAAAAGTAATCAAGAGAACCAAGGTTATAGCGGTAATTAAAAGAATGTAATATAGGGACAAAAACCAGACATGGAAAACAGACATACAGAAAATAGAACAAAAAGTAACTAAAATCATACATACAAGGTAACAAAAGCAAATGAGCAACTCGGACTCCACTAAAAACTGGGAGCATGGACCAGGTGCACCGGTCTCTGCGGGTATCGGTTGCTTGGATTTAAATGAAAACTAGTTTGCCTTGTGATATTTCTTCTTTTAAAGAATTGATACACAAAAATGTAGCATTCTTTCATATTCCAATATATATCTATGTTTATGATCAAGCACGTCAATATAATTGACACTAAACGGGTATATGTATAAATAAATACTTACTTAATAATTTTCGGTGTGATTAAAATAAATTTATTTTTGTAATGAAGTATATTTGTAACAAATAAAGCACAATTATATATTAATAGTATTATTCGTTTATCTTAAGGCTTTCAAAATATCATCTTTTGACTGTTTTCATTGTTAAGTTGAACTTTGCTCTTAATCACAGAAAGACATGTCTATACATTTTCCAATCAAGCGACAGCAGGGGAATTCACATGATAAAGGGTAGACAATGAAAACAACTATTAGTTCAGGAAGAATAGTTAGTGGATCCCTCAAAAGAACGAAATTGTAACTTTAAAATCCTTGATATATAAAATAAAATCTCAATCAATTAGAATTGTAAGAGTGAACAAAAGCAGTCACGCACTGTACATATCCTTTGAGATATAGACAATTATGAATAAGTAATCAAGGGAACCAATATTGTTGTGGAAATCAGTAGAATGCAATCCAGGCACCAAGACCAGAAAAGGAACACAGATACATACAACAAAGAAAGTAAAATAAGGAAAATAATACGTATAAAGACACAAAAGTAAGTAAACTCCACTATAAACTTGCAGAATGGACAAGATGTAGTTGTTGGGTAAGCGTCCTCTGATTTTCTAAAACAAAAAACCGCCGATTTGCTTATAAAAATTCAAGTCTGCAAAAGTGCATCTGGAAATTTCCAAAAGTTGAAAAAAAACGTTTGAGAATAAATAAAAACTGGGTGTATGAACTAGGTGCACCGGCGGGGTAAATGTCCATTGCTTCTCTAAAAACAGCCTCCAAGTTGCTCATAAAAAGTCAAGTTCATGGTAGACGAAAGAGTAAAGGAAAATTAGGACACGTTGAACAAATGCATTTTCATTTTGCAGATCCATACATCGTTATGATCATTGAATTCATGACGACGACCAAGAAACTTATATACATGTAGTTATAATTTCGATCGGATATATCAATAAAACCCTGTCCCAAAAGTTGCAACTTGGCAAAGTCATTACAGGAGTTGTGATATTTAACCGCCATAAGCAAATGCTGAAGGGATGTTGCCACAGATGGAAAAAAAGTTGACAAAAAGGAATGAAGAGTGATAGTGTTTGTCGTAAAGTTTATTAATAGTTTTTTTTCTTTACCATCTATCATTTAGAATACGCTTATAACATTGGATAATCGTCCTTACACGTGATGTTTCATAAGTTGTAGGAACACATCTTCAAATTATTCAATTATGACATACCAAAAAGAAATTGGGTTACTTTTATTGATTAGGGTATTGTCGTTTGTTCTATCTATATCTAAACTGAAATAATAGTATATAGGGGAGACATGCGAAACTTAATCATAAGAATTGAATGTTTTTATTTTTTTTATATTTCATCTTACCGTGTTAATCGTATGCTTTTCTTAAATAACATGCAATGTACCAATGTCACATACGACTCAAATCTTCGAAATTTACATTCATTGAATGGTGCAGCACAAGGATCACCTCTGTCAGTCATCTATCAAATTAAAGAAATATGTAATTTTTTTTTAATTTTCCGTACACAACGCATCCTCCAGCCATTAGTATGAAAAAAAAAACTTTTCATACGAATATAGTGCATTATTACGATCAATATCAACTGTGGATTAGACCGATCAATATGGACTATTAATTTTCGGAGTATGAAATTAATGGCTAAAATGCTATTTTTTTTTTACATTTGATAATAGGTGACCGCCACACATATATTTCAGTCAAAATTCTTTAAAAACATGTTATATATTTGCAAAATGTTTGAGTGCGAGCACTCGTAATTTCCAGGAGAGTCTAAAATTAATGACTAAAGTGTTAAATTGTTCAATACAATTATCACATAGGAGACTGCCACACATATAATATACACTCGTTTCCAAAATTTCATGCCGGCTAATTTGCACAATCATATTTTGCAGATGGTTATGAGATCAAGCGCAGTCATAAAACATGCAACCAAACACCATTACTGAGCATCTACAAAAAGTAACGTTACAGCAAAAATGATCTGGCATAAGCAGTTTTTAAATGATGCCATACTCAAACTCGATCGTCACTTGCATAAATGGGCTCTCATACGACCAATGAACTTTTCTCCATGAAACTCACTTCCAGTGAAGAATGTTTTAACAGCAAATTCCATTTGCTCTGTGTAAACAAAACGTCATTAGCTATAGGCAGATGTTGCAAGACATTTCATCAATTTAAAATAAAAATAGGTTGAGACAAATCAGCTTAAACAGGGCATGAAAAATGACTCATTTTAAAACTTTAATTTCTAGGCCTACAAGTGAAAAGTATGCAAGTGCAGGTAATGATGCGATAAGACATGCAATAAAGTTTATCCTACAGGTAATTAATCAATAAAGTCGTAGTCTTCCATTATAGATTTACAAAAAGAAAAAAAATAAAGATCAAAGACAACTTCATAAGTCAATATGCAAGTCATATTTTGAATGTCGTTGTTCCGGGAGTACTGTGGGATTCCCGGATTACCGAGCCAATGTCAATGACACATGCAGCGGTTGGCGTTATTTAGTACCATTTTGCGAGGTAAAATATATTTTTGCAAGTCGTGTCACAAATGCAGGTTTTTATTTTTTGGGAAACTCAGATAATATGAGGTGTAAGGCTAGCCATATTAATTTGACTTCAGATGACGATCCATGAACGAATAAACCCAAATTTGAATTGGTTACATTCAGAAATTAATAGTGTTCGGACTTCAGCGCCATTTTTTGAGATAAATTGTTCGTCTCGATATACTTACAAATGACAGGTCAAAAGACTAAAAAAAAAAACAAAGTTACTAGTGAAAAAAAGGACAGAGACTGCAAAGAACATCGGTTTCTGAAGACATAGATACATATAACTCGCACACTAGTCAATGTATATCTAATGGAATAACTGTTTTGACATGAAACGTGAAAAGATGCAAGGAATGAGACTGTTTATATCACCTTACGTATACGCATTTGCCTAAAATACTCATTCTAGTCAAAATCACCTAAGCGGTAGATTTTCGCGAAAATAACAAATAATGCAAATAATTTGACAATTGAAAATTTAGAAGTGCTTCAAATATGGACACAGTTGACGACATGCAATATTTAGGTATCAGTTAAGAAAATCGTAAAGTATCCAAGTTATGCCTTAATGCAGGTGCATATCAGTTCCTACCATCATTATAGATTGTTTATTTAGACCAGACCCCAAAAATGATGTCCAAGACTGTTTTTTTACGCTGCAAGAGATGCTTAGATTGAGTTGGAGGTCTAAGATACTGGGATGAAGGTGATGATTCATAGGTAAAAGATGTCCGATGGTTTCTGAAACATGTGCATATGTACTTAGAAAAAGGGTTCTGAGTTTATCAGATGTGTACAAGAAAAACACCTACATGTAATGGTAAGAATATCATTTGCAATACAACGTTCGTATTCAAAAGAGATGTATTTATACCATTTTCATTTAAGGCACACATATTTGTGTAGTATAAATACTACACATACAATTTCCAGTTCACAAATATTGTCTGGATACATTTGTACAAATCATATCTTCAGTTATGTACTTGCATGTTCTTAGTGCCTTTTTTGTCTTTAAAGAAATTTGTTCGGTAGGGGCATAATTTAGCCTCAAAAACAAAGTCTACTTGAAGAAAATTTTATGTAGTTTCTTCGGCTCTTTTAATGTGTTTATAGCTGATTTGATTGATTTATAGTAATAATTTGGTCATGTATTCCCTTCAAACTTGGCGGCTGAGATTGGGAAATATGTTAAAAAGGCTGGAAAACACCAAAGTTTGTGCAGTTTTTTCACTCTTTAATCAATGGTCACAGGCGTGTTGACTCTCGTGCTTCAAATATTTTGTGTATAATTGTCAGTTACACTTCGCGTAAAAAAATATCTGGTGTCAACAGATATGTGGCCACTTCCGTTTCAAACAAAAACATCTTAAAACCATCATAAAATTGAAAAAAAATGTTAAAAGTTAAAGGTTTTTGTAAAATTTACATAAATGCACATTCTTATTCCTTGAATAACGCCGTAAATATCCTAAAGATATCTTATATTCAGTGTTTACGACCATTTTCAATACCACTACTTCCTAAAAATCAGCTTTGATAAAATGTTACTTTGTAAACCTATTTTTTCACGTGCCAGAAACGAAAACTTCGTAAATGAGTATACATCAACGTATTTTTCGTTTTCAATGACTCAATTTGAAAACAAAATAAAAGAAAAAAATATGTATTGTTTGTAGATACTTATTAAATGACTGTAGGTTATATATTAAGTCATTTATTTTTTTTATTATAGAAATAACGCATATGCTGTGCATTGGAGATTATCCATGTAAAATTATCGGCCTTGGTCGTTGTTACAGATAATGGTCCGTAACGATAATCGCAATAACTTCGAAATTACACGCTTTATGTAATAAACAGATAAAACAATATCAGCTACAGATATTAGGACCGTGTTATTAGCAGATAGTCTCAAAGACGCGGTTTATCAACTACTAGTAAGTCTGAACATACAATACAAGAACCAGCTTATTGGGAAACTTCCAAATATACGTCGTGTAGAGTTACACTGGTCTTAACAAAAGAAACTAACTGGAAAAGTCGTCGAAGGAAAGCAAGAGAGGTTCTGCTATGGAAATACGTTCAAGTCAAAGATCACCCGGGGATACGTCCAACAGTATTGACCTGGCATCGGGTATTCACGGTAAGGCATAATGATATTTGTTTACACAAGAATGATTTAAAACGAGTAATTTACAACATATAAAACTGATTTGTTTTCCATTTAACAAGGTAATATAACTGACAAATTAAGGGTGGAAGAATTTATCAGCTTTTGTTTTTCATATAATAAAACCAAAGGGTGAAAGTAGAGGCGAAACGACCCGAAACTAACGGAAACGGGGGTAAAATAACCGAGATGGCACACATGATTCGGGGTAAAACAGCTCGGATTCTTTGGGTAGGTACAAGTAAAAACAAGAGACAGATTTAGACATTTTAAACATACTTTGGTACAGACTTTGCATCAGCATAACATCTTATGTAATATGGGTTGACATTGAGCTTAATCAATTATGAGGAAGATTGAACAACATTTATTTGTTTCAACATGTGTTGTTGGTATAAATGACATTTTCTGTCGTTATTTTCCTTAGGTCGAGCAAAATGACTACGTCACTCTAAAGGAAGAAAATTATCAAAAAGGTCTGAGAAATATCCAAAATGCTTTGCAGATAGCAGCTGCACAAGCAGTTATTGAAATGGTATACTCGAATGAAAAGGTCCCACAAGCAATATTCTCTCAAATTTATGATGCTCTCCGTCAGGCTAGACTTAAGGTCGCACCTGAAGTTCATTTCAAAAACAGCTCGCTTTCTTGGGACATGTTGTTGACAGTAATGGAATTGCCACTGATTTTTAAAATGTTTCCGCGATAGAAACGGCCTACCCCAACCAATTCGAATGATTTATAAAACTAACAACAAACTTGCTCATATTATAAGCGCTTCATAAAAGACTTTGCTAAGTTAGTAAAGTTACTGCAGAGGCCCCAAGAGAAAAATGTTGTCTTCGAATGGGACTAAGATTATATCATTGTAATAAATTCTCCCAGATAAGCACTTACCTCAAGTCTAGTGCTCATTCTCTTGAAAAGGGATTTATCTTGGCAACTGATGCCAGTGGTACTGTTACTACTGAAGTACTTACACAAATTGGCGATGATGGCAAAGAACATTCAGTTGAAAAACTATAGGAAATCATCAAATACACGAGAGAGACAGAATGGATTAACTCGCCGAGAACTATTAGACTTTATACAGGCAGTCAAACATTTTAACTATTGTATATATGGTGTTCATTCACCAATCGAAAAGATCATGGCGTACTACTTACCTAGCTGTAAAACTTTTTAAACCCTAAAGGCCAGTTTGAGAGAGAGGCTTCTAAATGTAACAATTAATGATTTTATTATAAGCAATGCAATTGGATAGTAGAGTACTGTATGTAAACCAAAATGGCATGATATTTCACACCTGGTAATTTCCACAAAGCATACTGGAATCAGTGGGACAGACTAGTTCTTGCTGTTGGTACACCTTATCGTAAGTGGAAAAAGGAAGTAAAAGTATGCAGTATATTTTCCCACATGTTCATATGAACCAAGTTTTAGAGTGCTTACATAATGATCCCCTAGCAGGTCACCTATCTTTTAAACGTATTCACGCAAGAATTCATCAAAGAGTAATCAAGGGAACCCACATTCTAGCGGATTCAAAAGAATTAATCCAGGGATTAAGACCAGACATGCCAGATTACTGTAATTCACGTGGATAAGCACTTAAGAAGGCTTGTGTGTCTAAAATATATATTATTCAGTATTTTTATACAGAGAATTCTTTAAATCTGGATTATATATGTTAAAGGAGAAACGAATAATGATCCAATATTGAAAAAGATAGGGAATCACCGTTCATTTAAAATATTGATAGATGATCTGTATTAAGTATATGTAGTAGTAACATCTTACTTGAACATCCTTTTTCATCTGTACCATCTCCACAATCATTATCGCCATCACATATCCAACTATAGTGAACACAGTTTCCATTACCGCACCAGAAATAGTTCCAATTACAGTCTTAAATTTAATATTTGATAATAGATATACAATGTATAAACATGAAAAGGGTACAGCCCACTTTTTTCTGCAATTAAGAAAGACAAATATCATTATTCCAGCCAAATATCAGTACATGTATAACCCTTGTTTATTTAAATACAAATGATCATTTTCTTATGGAACCGGTAGAAAAATATAACTAATCATATGGCTTCAGCTGGATGTGAATATTAATGTTAAGCTATTTTTTTAAACCCGGTAGCTTTAAGAGCAATGCTTCGTCAGACTTTCTAATAAGAGAGAAAGGAAAACAAAGCGTTGGCAAACAGAGTATCTTATATTGACAAAAACAATTTGTTTAAAACTCACGTCCACAACCAAGATCCTCTTCCCCAAACTGCAATCTGGCCATGCGTCACAAGCCTAGCTACTGGAAACGCATTCATTGTCTAGGCATCGGTATTCGTCATCGCTATCACGTGGACTAAACACTAGCAAAACATTGTAGAAGTGTAAACTAAAACGCACCTTATTTGAATTGCATTATTTCATAGACACTAGAACTACACGAATAATGAATTTCCATGAATATTTAAGCGCAGGATGAAACATTTTTAAATTGGAATCTTGTCCAGATGATGATAAAATGGTTTGGTTTCAGGCTATCAATTGATTATTCGGCCTAAATTTGGCAAAGAATTAATATTTTCCTACAGAAAAGGTTTCAAAGTCTCGGAATCATCCCCATGGATCTGCCATTATATCATAATATATTTTATTATATTTCATAATGTATCTGAATATTGTTCAACATACTGTAAGGAAACAATGATACACTTTTTTATGTTACAGGTTTTGCATTTAATTGTTCGTTTTGTCCCTAGTCTTGCCTCGTCTAGGTCCGGGTGTTAAAAGAATAGGCCTGCAGCAGCGCTAAGTTTGTCGTAAAAGGCGACTAAATAGTGCTCAGAACCCTAGCCAGGGGCTAGGGCGCTCTGCCCACAGAGCAACTGGGATGTGTGCCCCAGGTGGTGGAATGGGGTACCCCTGGCGTGTTACATGCTGGGGTTGTCAGGCTATAATACGGAAAATCTGACCGCAAACCATAGTGGTGCACCGTGTTGGGAAAGATGCCACGTTCCTCGCACGTTAAAGAACCCTACTATGGTATTCTCCCGGAGTAGGAACCATATGGCTCCGCCACAAGAGGCTAAATTACCCGACCCTACCCATCTCTCCCAATTTCCAGTGGCGATCAAAATTTGTCAACCCTATTGTCCTTGTCTCCCATCCCTTTTTCATTCATCATTTCATGTTCATTTTATCATCAATTTCATGTTCATCGTCTGAATATAGCTGAAATATTGCTGCTCGGACGTTAAACCCCAACAAACAAACAAACATTGTCCCTAGTCTTTGTCCCTGTATCATGTTCATCGATTTTTGATAATGAACTTGCTTTAACTTAGAATACTATTACTTATAACTATCATAATTACCACCACAACGTTCGTCGGTATTATCTCCACAGTAGTCGTCACCATTACATATGTATCCCTTGTACACACAATTTCTATTTCCGTATTTAAATTGATTTGAACTACAGGTTATATCAAACAAATGAAAAAAACAATGATACAGTGACGTTTCTTCCATGTGGTAACAAGACAAGACAAATACACCTTTAACCTATTGATCACTTTTAAGTTGATAATCATAAGAATGTTTTTTTTTTCAAATGCTTCCCAATAATGAAAACTGCGATTGACATTATTTCGTATATTTTTGTATGAATTTGTGTCATGTGAATTTCACGTGAAATGCAAGTTAATTTCATGTGAAGCTCGATTGACGTGAATTTCACGTGACAAATACTTGTTTGTATACTTGATCCTAGTGAAACCTGTCTAAATCAAGCTCTGAAAAATCCCAACACTTGTCTAAATCAGACACTTTGTAGCCTCTTTATATCTAATTAGAATCTTAATATAATGCATGTATGCATGTAAAAATTGTATTTTTGATGGTATCGAATTATTATCCATGGTGATGAGGACTCTGATTTCACATGGACCCATGGGTTTGCTGCCTTTTGGCTGCTTGAGAGATTTTTATAACAGGACAAAATTAATAAAATTGTTTATGATCGTCAAAAATATGGGATCTTTAAAGTCCAAAAGGGGAGGTTTAGTTTAGATAAATTTAACTGTTGCCAATTTCTCTGACAAATGGTAATTTTTGACGCGAACACAAATAATATAATTAAAAGGCCATTTATTGAATGAAATTCATACATGATTTTTACAGACAAGGACAAAAAATCCGGCCAAGCGTCGCATCGGTATTCTGCATTGTAGCAGGTTCCGTCGTTACATTCCAACTCATCGGAATCACATCCTGTAGAATTAAAGACTATAATATAATCATAAGGTTAAAAAGGGGATGACTTAATTGTAAAATAACCACACAAATAAGAAATCAAGAACAAGTAACTAGAACATCAGAAATGCAAGTTCACATCTGTGTAAATAAAGAAGCTTAGTTTAAGTCATCAATTTCATCGTTTAATAATTCCGATTTTTATAGTTTATTGATTATAAACTTAAACCCGTTGTAAAATATAACAGTCGTATCGTGCTTTACCCTCTGTAACAAACATGTCTTGCCTCCGTCTCGTTTGATTGATCCTTTAGCTGCTTTCTCTACTACTTCATTAGGGAGACAACTGGCTACCATAAATATGACGGCAGCAACTGATAAACGAAATACAATTATTTTCTTTTGGTTGTCACGTTGCATGCTGTGTTTATTCTGTAAAAAGACGAAAATAATTTTACATGTACATGTATCATGTGTATATACATGTACATGTAGTTATTCGGCAAATAACACATTTTCACTTCCGCATATTCACCAAAAATTCCCGAAACCCAACAAAAAGAAAAAAAAGAGTATATAGTAGAGCTTGACAAGCCACGATTTGGGTATTTCTTCCCCACATCTAATGCAAGGCATTACAAACATATGTACATGTTATATCGGAGGAAGGTTTCATGTATACGTTACTTTCGCTAGATTAGACATACATGTACACAATAAGATTCAAATGATACAAAAATCCTCTTAAATGATAAAATCTCTACAGGACAAACAACACTCTTCGAAATTTAATTAAACCTTTTATACTATTGTCCTCAGCCCAAAATACAGCTGTCTTCAAGTACTTGGCCAATAAAATTAAATTTGTATAGCAAAAGTAATTCTGACTGGGATAAAACATTTACTTTGATAAAAATATAATGGTAGGAAACTTCGTAGAATGGCTTGAATACATTAACGTTTTTACCCTGTATGACATGACTAATTGAAAATTATCTAACAATGTTAAGGTTTAAATGAAAGCTTGCTGATATTAATACATGTACATGTGTATGCATATCTAAATAAACGGTGATAATATTTTATTAATACATTTGATTACATTATTGTTTTCAGATTCTGATCTGAACCAAACCATGTCACTGACAAGATATGTTAACTCCATTTAAGTATCTTGCCTTGAATAATCCTTAACTGCTCGGAGAACTGCGCTAAATTGACAGGAACATCCTTATTTATAGTTGATGTTGGGGAAAGACTCATCGTCAAGAACAATATGGAATAATTGATTCTAAAATGATACATATTTTGTCAAAAATAAATTGATAGTCAAGTGTGCAGTTTAATTTCGAAAACGCAAAATATCAGTTTTAAATTGTACTTATTTCAAGACATATTAAGAAGGTTAAAGGTAATTAGTTTAATCAAACAACATAATACATTAGCGTATACACTGTAGTTTGTCACTCAACGAACAAGTTCGCGCATCAGTTATTGTTTTTGTACATATGTTCATATTGTACTGCATGTATGTATATTGATGCAAAATATACATTCACAATTTGGTATGTCATTATTCATTATCTTTTCTCTTATCTGTTTTTATATATTTTTTTTTCCTTTTCCATATTTCTCTCTTAATTACAGTTTTCAATTACCGTTGTCTCATTACTCATATTCAATTCTTTTCTTTTTCTATTCATTTTCTTCATTTATTTTTTTATTGTTTTTAAGTGGCACTCCAGCTAAGAAGCATGCAAAATGTGATTCATGGTAGGAAAGCCTACATATTTTTATTTTTGATATTTTGTTTAAAATTTCATAGTTAACAGAAAGTAACGTAAATTTTTCATAGGCGATAAAAATTATATAGGATGCACTGTACATTTCAAAATGAAGGGAGATAACTCTGTAAATGACACTCAAATACAATAGAATCTATTGAATTTTTAATGTTGATAAAAAGCAGGCAGATATGAATAAATTATCACACAATTCACAATACAGACCCATAAAACAACTTAATTACAAAAATAAAATATGTACCCTTTTTGGGGATGTATCACATTTTTCAGATTTTGAATGATTCTTACAAAGACATCTATTTAAATAATATAAATATCAAATTAAAATTAATGTAAATCCTGCCAAAATTGGACCGTCCGTTCGGTAGGGTAGTAAATGACAGCCTTCGTACCATGAATACAGGGAAGAATTTCAATGCTACGTTCTTTACAAAACTGCACAATCTGCCTTAAAAAGTTTGTTTAATAACAGAAAAAAGAGGAAAATAGTTGCCTTACAACCATACATGTACATGTATATCTCTTTCAATAATATATATATTTTTTTGATTTAGTAGATATAAGGACACGATCATTAAAACGAAACGTGCATTCATAATCCAGGGACAAAAACAAACAAAGAAAAAATGTCATACATAACAAAAACTAACTAAAAGAATACACACAACAAACTTGGGAGGATAGAATGGTGCCTTTGCTTTTCTAGCAACATTCGCCGATCGGCTCATACACTGTATTATTTCAAACTAAGACAATTCGAACAAATATGTAGTGTTAATTCATGGAGGAGGGAGAAACTTAAGGAGAAGAAGGCAATGCGTTTCGTTGGTAATTCAGTATAAATACTGTTCAAAAAGGACAATTTTTAAAGGTCGTATCGTTTAGCCAGAACAATTAAAAAGCACACCTGCAAATGATCGCCATAAAACAAAATATATATGCATGGGAACAATTAGATGTTGCAACAAAGTTAGTATTGAAATAAAGATTTCTTTATTAAATGTCTATGCGTACTAATTTTGTTTAAACATTTCTTAAATTTATATTCCTGAGAAAGACATAGATTTTTGCAACCGCGCATTTCTTAAAGTTGAACGACTTGTAGTCCTGTATTGATATCGAATGAAGAGTATGCTGCGTGTGCATACTTTTGTCATATGAATTGTATGGTTTCACGTTCTAGGGAGTATAGTGCTTTAAAACTGCAACTATCTGTGGTTTATCTACGTATGTGCGAACAGCCTACGTTTGGAAAGAGGTCGTGAGTTGTTCATTATTCAAAGAATGGTGATACAAGTAAATTTTTTTTAAAAATGTACTGGCAAAATAAGATTGATAAAAAAACTAGAAATTGCCTCTAACGGGACCTTTGTAGCAGCCTGTTGACTTTAATTCCTGCCGAATATGCACAATATATCCAAATTATAATCTAACACTCCATTGAGTTTCTTAATAATCCTGCAGTTCGTTCAGGAGGAGCTTTGGAGAACGCATCAGTCCAAGTTTGACTGAAAAATTCCTATACACGTAAGTTTCAACGGTAATCGTTTCTACAATTTTTGTTCAAACATAAATTCTTGCAATATGCACATCGAAATAAGGTAAAAACACCCGATTAAGTTTAATAACAATCCCGCTAGTCGTTAAGAAGAAGTTGCGGACAAGGCACAAGACTACTGAAAAATGCATATTAGTAAATTCAACAACTGCAATTTCTACAATTGATGTCCAAACATAAACTACTGACAGTGCAGACATCACGATGTGGTTATATTTATTTACGTCACACAAAGTTTCATGATAATGATGAATAGCTTAGAAAATAATTCGGACGGACAGACAGGATGAAACTTACATATCCGACAAACTTCGTGTGCGTGGACTATAATGAAAAAATATACCAAAATTCCTTCAAATATACGGTAGTGAGAATAAAGTTCATATGCTCAATGTGAAAGGTGGAGAATTTTTGTTGTAAGGAATCAAACCGAGTAATACATACATGTATGCATGATTCTTTATTGTACCTGTAACGATACAATATTAAGCCCGTACGTATACAGCGATCCGTTTGAAAAAAAAAGTAATTGAAGCTAAATACGTAGCTACAAATCGAAACTGAAATAAGTATAAGATACACGATTGCATTCATTTATTATACTTCATGTCAATTTACTGAATTCTGATTGATACATGTACAATACGAGGGTAATATTCTGCTCTATCACATGTCTCAGAAGGCGATTGTTTTTTTTGTCTAATAACCCTCTCGCGAAAAGCTAAACAGCTTCCGGTAAAAATTGAGTACAATTCCAATCGTTAACTGATGTAACGTCAAATAATAAAGGAAATTCAGTAGACGTTCAAAGATTTTTTAAAGTTATAATGCCAAATCTACTACGATTTTTTAACCAAACATTTCTAATTGTATAGAAAAATGTATATACATGGCATTCTTGACCTTTTTTGTTTTTGTTTTTGTTGTTGTTCTGCCTCGTAAAGACTTACAGTAACAGTTTGACTAAATAACTGTATTACAGATAAAAAAAACAAAAACAAACAAAAAACAAACAAACAAAAAAAAACAAACAAACAAACAAAAACAAACAAACAAAAAACACCACACAAAATCATCTTCTGTTTGAGAGTAGGAAAATGGTCGATCCATTGCCGATACATTGAATTAAGTTCACAGAAGGGGGTGTGATCCTCAGTTGACGTTTACTGTTTCCAATGAATGCAAACTTGAAAGAAATAAAACAATTAAAATGAATGATTGATTGATTATTGGGGTTTAACTCATGAGCAGCAATATTTCAGCTATATTCAGGCGATGAACATGAAATGATGATGATGAAATGGAAAAAAAAGGATGGAACACAAGGGTAATGGGGTCGACAAATTTTGATTGACGCAAGATAAAAGGGAGGAATGGGTAGGGTCGAGCAATTTAAGCCTCCTGTGGCGAAGCGCAAATATTCCTATTCATATCGAATACCAAAGCAGGGTTCTTTAACGTGCGAGGAGCGTGGCATCTTTCCTAACACGGCGCACCAATATGGTTTGCGGTCAGGTTTTCCGTATAATAGCCTGACAACCCAGCATGTAATACGCCAGGGGTACCCCATTCCACCACCTTGGGCACACAATCCAGTTGCTCTGTGGGCAGAGCGCCTAGCCCCGTCTAGGTTTCTGAGCAATATTAAGTCGCCTTTTACGACAAGCTTAGCGCTGCTACAGGCCTATTCTTTTGACAACCGGACTCGAAGAAAATGAATATATATTTACAAGCATACGAAACTGGTTTTCATTTCTTTGAAAAAGAATGACAATGGAACATTCAGGATAATAAAATGAATAATATATAACTAAGAGGGAGATAGAGAGCTTGTTACCCCTTGAAAATACATTGACCCCCTCGGCTAGCCTCGGGGTGACAACGATTTTTTCGGGATAACAAACTGCTCTAACACTCTCTGAGCTATATCATATTTACATATTAATGAATTATATTCATGTAACACACTCAATAGTTTTAATATGACGTGCTAGAAAGCTCTTTAGACCACAGCCATGTTAAAAAAAGTGATAAACACATTACCAACATTTCTTGCAACACATGGGCTGCATAAACAATATAAAGAAACGTGTCTTATTATAATTCCAATAAATCAAGGAAACTCCATTTTATCATTGTTTTCCAACGAGCTGGCCATTTATTTCGTTTTTTGTTTTAATCCCTCGCCATCGCTCGGGGGTAAAACAATGTAACATAATTGGCCAGCCAGTAAGATAATGATAAAATGGAGTTTCCGTGATCTATTTCTGAAATACTAGTAATCTTGAAATTCAACTTTCTTTATCTGTTTGTAACGATGATTAAGTTGCCTTTGTAGATGAGTTAATTGTGTTGTAAGATTTCAGTTCTGGTGGACCCAGTGTCGGATCACAGAGAAACGTTAAGTCCGGGCGTTGAAACCTTTTTCCCCCTTTTTTCCCCTTTTTCGAAAATTATGTTAATTTGGGGTAATTTAAACAAAATTTGCAAATAATAAACTTCGCGCCCACTTTTTTCTCGAAAATTTTTTTTGAACCCCTGGATCCGCCCAGGACCAATATGCTATGTCTTCAGTTATATTGCATGAAACGCTTGTAATACATCGAGCCACAGGCCATGGCATTGCCAATTGTGAAGGCAATACTTGTACCTGTATCGTTTCCCATAGTCAACCAATTTACCAATCTTGCCATCTGCCATTTATTATGTTTTTATTCATTGAGGAAAGTGAAGCGGGTCTACATGTGTCCGCGTGCTAATTTCTCGGGTATTATCATGTGGTACGTATGTAATATCTCTGGTATTATCATGTGGTACGTATGTAATGTCTCTGGTATTATCATGTGGTACATGCGTAATGTCCCTGTTATTATTATGTGGTACGTGCGTAGTGTCCCTAGTATTACCATGTAGTACGTGTTTAATGTACCTGATTTTACCATGTGGTACATGTGTAACAACTATGGTATTATCATATGATACGTGTGTAATGCCCCTGGTATTACCATGTGATACGTGTTTAACGTCCCAGGTATTACCAAGTGGTACATGTGTAACAACTCTGGTATAACCAAGTGGTACATGTGTAACAACTCTGGTATTATCATGTGGTACGTGTGTTATGTCCCTGGTATTATCCTGTGGTACATGTATTGCACTCTGGGCAAATGAATACCATACTTATAGTAGTGCTTAAGCCAGTAATTTGAAAAGCTCATTTAATGATAACAAAACAAAATCAGTTTAGTTTTTTACTATATTTTTTTCATTTATGCAAAATGTATATTCATGAAATATAATCAAACGAAATTGAAAACAACAACTGATATCAATTGGCACTGTTTCACGTATTGCGTTTGGATTAACAACAGATAACTTTAACAAGTGTAAAATCAAAGTAACAACCAGACTTATATATATAAACACAAACGACTGATCCTTACATAATAGAATATAATATATGCCCTGAAAATGTTAACAATAAAAACTGAATACCAACAAGAACAAAAATATGCAAACAAATCATTATCTATAATTGCATAAGTAACAATTCATAAACCTTGAAATTCTGAAATTTGGTTACTAAAAAAACGAGTCCTTAAAATTACCACCTTCCCATGACAATGATATATTTCACATTATTTTCATAAACGAATGGATACATGTACCATCGTACTATCTTTGTTCGGTACATGTATTATAGTACATTCTTTTTTTTTTAATTTTCTACATTTTTTTTTACATTACTAAAAGACAAGAAATGGTCACATATAAACAGAAGTTAGACAACATGGTCAAGGCATATACGTACATGCGTATCTTGTGGCAAAAAATGTACATTGTACATGTATATATATAAAAGAAAATTCAAGCATACATGTAGAACGAGAATGGAACGGAAAACTCCTCCCCATCAAAAAAAGAACATTGTTTCATTACATGTATAATGGAGCATGACCATTTGTTCACCATGTGAAAGATTTATATCTCTGTGTAAATTGAGGTAATCATGTTTTATCAATGTGCTTTTGAAAATTGGATGAACCGTGTGGATCAATCCTAACCTCTTTACTTTTCTGTCAGTCATTGTAAGTGGTCAGAATTATTCTGAACTTGTCTTCAATCATTCTGACATATAATCGTATGATGCTATAACACGTTATCAAACTTCTAACGAGGATTTAAAATGTGGATCTTTGACATTTCTAAACTCAACGTGTTATATATATTAAAAAGCCCTAAAATCTGCAATATACACATGAATACATGTAAATAACAAGTAAAATATAAACTTCTAAATAAACAGCTAGAAAACATTACCTGTAAAATATAAACTTCTTAATAAACAGCAAGAAAACCCGTTTAACCGAAATAAGAAGTTTTTTTCCTAAATAAAACAGATCACGAAATGATGTAGTTTTACATATGAAAACCCGTTTATCTCCAATAAGTAAAAGCAGGGAGCACAATCTGCGCAACATACGAGATGTCCGCACGGAAGAAATGCTATGCTTGCTTCTAAATCGAGACATACCTTACACAAACGTTGATCACGAAGCTGTCGGTTTTCTTCTAATAGCTGTTCAGTGTTTGCAAGTTAAAAAGAAAATGAGCGTCAATATACATGTACCTATAATAGCATTGATTAGGAACAGCCAATAATTCAACACATCTCATAATACCCTACTTATAGGTGCTGTAAATTCGTTAGTTCAATTGATTGATTGATTGATTGTTGGGGTTTAATGTGGTTTCATCACGGTGCACCACTATGGTTTGCGGTCTGGTTTTCCGTATTATAGCCTGACAACCCCAGCATGTAACACGCCAGGGGTACCCTATTCCACCAACTGGGCACACATTCCGGTTGCTCTGTGGGTAGAGCGCCTAGCCCCCGGCTAAGTTCCTCAGCACTATTTAGTCGCCTTTTACGACAAGCTAAGCGCTGCTGCAGGCCTACTCTTTTGACACCCGGACCTGCACGGGGCTCGTTAGTTCAAAGCTTTACACCTCTGTCACACTCAGTGTTAATACAAACGCCTTTATGCAAATTAGTATAGTACATTTGTACACCAGAAACAGCTTGGCAGATTTGAAATGAGTAGTGCTCATGCCCAGTAAATGTTTTTTCCACATCCTGTGTAGCAAAGCCTTTAAGCTAGCGGAGTGAAAAATACATTTAGTTAGCCAAAAAACGGTTACAGGTCTGCGAAGGATATTGCACCCTTCGGTTCGCGTCGTCTGATTATGATCATTTCGAAAAAAAGATTCATTTTGTTTGAGCGCTGTAGGTCGATAATGAACAAGCACACATGTACAAAAACGTACATTTATGAGATGATTTAAGAAAACAAGTGTTTACATATTAATGAAAAGAGTAACTGTAATTGTTGAGGAATGAACCGAAATATGTATGCACACGTCTTCATTTTAAATTTAATACATGTACCGTTTGTCAAAGGACTATGTTTAGGCTTACATGTACAATCTTTACTCTATGTGACCAATTAAGCAAGCAAGATACATGTATTTCCTTAATTTTGCTAACTTTGTGTCATGACTTACATTGAGAGTCAATACAAACAATCGAATGAGGCGGTTATGAATGATCAGTACAATTAAAACAGTAAAATCATATGTAGCTTACCATCCAAAGCAGACGACAATTCATTTCTATTTGAAGTTTCACCGAAAGCTCCCTGACTTGAAGGCTGTTGTAATGAAGATCTTTTCTGGTTTTCCGTGGCTGAAATTTCACTTTTTATCGCATTTGTTGATTCTAGTGTATTTTTGTCTGAGGTAGATTGGGTAGCAGAGTTTCTCTCTAAAGCTAGTCCTTGTGTGGTAGGGCTGGAGTAAGTTGACAAATTGCTCCCTTCAAGATTCTCTTCTAATAAAACCGCCATAATATCGGTTGCCGATATCGTCGTCTCTATCAAATACCAAAAGTCAAGTTTTATGTAAATGCACATATAAGAGTACAGTGACGTATAAAACTTTAAGGTTCATGTTCGATGCATTTAGAAATTAGATTGAATGTATTTGAAAAAAAAAAGATTAAAAAAAGAAAATTGTGATAAGTTTAAACAATCATTCGTACAATATTAAAGGAACAAATGGGCTAACAGATACTTATCCATGTATACATGTACATACAATATCTACATGTTATATATTATAACACATATAAAGTTTGGTATTTTTGATTTGTTGGGATTGGATTTTGACTCATATTACCAGCACCATCTAACTGTATCTGTATAGTATCTGCAAATTTTACCTAGACTCATTTTAAGAAAGTTGAAAATAGTGGAATGGCATATTTTCCATTTATCAGTTAACATGTAACAGATATATTGCTGCAATGGAACTTACTTTTTTTTTTGCAGTTTTGAGTTTTTCCATGGCCTGTAGAACTAGATCGTTAGTGTATCCCATCTCAAGTACTGATCTAGCAGCAACTGTTTCCAATGGATTCTGGCGGCTAGGATGGCTGCTCGCACCGTTTGTCATATTTTGATTCTGGTTGGTTTTAATCGAGTTTTGCGTTGATAAATTGTATTCTGTGTTCTCTGTATTCTGATGTTTAGCCTGAAAGAAAAAGGAAACCAATAAGTCAGGAATCAAAGCAATATTTGTGATCTGAAAATACCTTTAAGTGTTTAAAAATGAACTGAAATTAAATTTTGGTAAAAAAAAAAAAGGAAATGGCAAATGATGTTATTTACTATAAACCCTCATGGGCGTGTGTTTCAAAATGAAAATTATAGTATGATGATTTTCGTGTTTCCTACAGACAATTCAGGAAATTAAGTTTTACGGATTATAATATTCGTACATGTATATGCATGTATATGATAAACAAGTACATGTATGTACTTTCATCGATAATACCTACCATTACTTGTTGGTTGCACAACTCTGATAAACTTTGAACCCTTATTTTGAAGTAGATATGCACATTTCGGAAACCATCGGGCGTGTTCTACCCATGGATCATCTCCAGCTTCCCAATTCCGAAGACCTCCACCACAAAAGAAGCACCGTGTGTAATCATTATATCCAGCGTAAAGGAAACCAGCTGTAGCCATCATTTTCGGTGTCTGGTCTAAATAACCAGGCCAGTTTTGGTAGGAACTGATTCGCACCTGAATTGGGGCATAGTTTGGATATTTTGGTTTTTCTAAATTGACACCTAAATTGTGTACGTCTTCTAGATCTTCGGGCTTGCAGATATTTGAAGCAGCCATAGATTGGTTTGTTTGCGTTAAGTCATTTCCACTGATGTTTGAAGTCCGGTGGAATTCACTTCTTTCGGTCTGCTCGTGGTATCCACTTTTTCTGGCAAATGACATTGAGTTACTTGTCTCATTCCTTGCATTCTCATATTGAGAACAACACGCTTCAACGCCATTTTGTATTTGTGTTCCTGTATTTATGTCGGTTGAACTCTGCGTCGAATTATTTTTTATTTCATTTTGTAGGTCATTGACTGTACATCGCGGGATTGTGTGTATCTCCGATTCCTTTAGGAATCTGCCCAATACAGTTGTTCTGTATGGTCTCTGTTTCATCCCTTTTATCACCAGTTCGTGTATTTTGTGCAATACTTGTATCCATCTTTTCCATTGAATTTCGTTCAGAGGTACCTCGAAAGGTCCCATTTCCTTTGACAGTTGACACTGTAGTTCGAGTAATATTTTGAGGAGAAACGTTTCGTCAGTTTGGGCTTAATCGCTTATGAATTTTGAGTGGATCGTCGCCTGAAGTCCAATTACTATGACTAACTCTACACGCATAACACATAACTGTATCAGATGGTCCCGTAAAATAAAAACCTGCTGATGCAAAACGACTAGAAAATATATTTACATGACGCGGAAACGTACTAAATGACGAAAAACGTAGCAAGTTATTTGACATTGATTCAGCTACCCCAATGGTGCCCCCGGAAGAAAGACTATCAAAGTAAGACGTGAGAGACATAGGCATAGCATGGCAAGTAATGTTTGGTATAGTTTCCAATACAAATAAGCTATCAAGGTGCGCAGAACCGAACTTGTTTTCAGTCATAGTTCCAAGCTTTGTTTTAGCGTTTTCGTTTGCATTTAAAAATGCACCTGGTTTTTCAAAGCATTTCCTAACAGTTGAGGTTATCACTTTTCCTCGTTTGAGATTTTTATCTACTATTTCATTACTTTTTTCGAGCACTGACTTAATTTCTCGAAGTTCACTTTTGACATCTCCCTTAATGTCGATTTGTAGAAGACTATACTCGGCGTCACATAAATAACATACTGTTAAAATTTGAATAAAAATATTTTCTGCGACTTTATTGACACCTACCGTCGTTTAAATTGTCTTAAATGACTTGCTCATTCGTTTAGCCAAACAATTTCAAGTTGAAAAAAAAACATGTATTATATTCATTTCTCCTGTTATGTTTTAATGAGTAATCAATGGAACCAAGATTCTCGCGGATATCAAAAGAATGTAATCCAGGACAAAGACCAGACATGGAAAACAGACATACAATAAATAACATAAAGTAACTAAAATAATACATACAAAGTAAACGAGAAACTCGGGCTCTACTAATAACTGGGAGTATGGACCAGATGTACCGGTAGGGTAAGCGTTCTCTGCTTTTCTAGAAACACCCGTCGAGTTGACCATAAGTCCGGGGTAGACGAAAGAAGTAAAGCAAACTATGAAACGTTGAACAAATCAGTTTTCATGTTGTAGACGGATACATCGTAACCTAAATAGGCTATGTTTTAATGTTTTTTTGCTTATCGTTGATTTTCAAACGCTTGATGAATTACAAATCAACTACAACCTGTGAATCCTGAGAAATCGCTTGTTTTAATGCGATGATTTATTCTTATTAGAGGCGTCTTTAAAATGACCAAAGTACACCACTTTTCTGAATTTAGACAAAAAGGAATAAAGAAAAATATCAAAACAGCAATCTAACGATCTTTTTTTTATTTCACCTTTCATGACATGTACAACTGTATCTGATTAGATAAGTTTATGACGTGCATGTCACACGTATATCTATATAATCGGTATTTTTGTATTTAATAGCAACTGGGTCGATGACACTGCTAGTGGGCCAAAGGTCTCCGAGGGTATTAACAAATTCAGTAGTCAGACTGTTTGACCCCGAATTATATTAAATTTCATTCATTACATTTATCAAAATTTGCAGTATGACAAATTTAAAAATACAAAAAAAAAATGAAGAGGCTTCATTTCTTGTATTGAACAGGTTAGAAACTCTCTTGTTGAAAAACCTGGCTTCCTGTTTCGATATTACTGGTATTGAGTAATTCTTGTATGCAATTAATAACTGGATTTAGATCTCTCTATATTAAGCATATAATGTTAAATCAATAGTCGTAGAAGGTCGATGATCATATGGTCAATTCATTTTGCCTACCTGTTGTTTTGGTCCAGTATAAAAAAG
Organism: Perna viridis; assembly: GCA_037379345.1. Taxonomy (NCBI): domain Eukaryota; kingdom Metazoa; phylum Mollusca; class Bivalvia; order Mytilida; family Mytilidae; genus Perna; species Perna viridis. The sequence goes on from CM074523.1 coordinate 20,743,795, forward strand.
GACGGAAGATATGTAAAATACTAGGAATTTTATGAAGATACAGTGCATATCATCCATATGCTCATTGTATTTATTAAAACTACATACAGAAGTTAGATTATAAATGATAACTTTGCTGTTATATGTTAACGTGTTGAAATAGACTAAAAAAACGAGGTCAAATTTAAAATTTTTTAATTAATTAATTTAATGAATACAATTGGTGTGTTTACATTGCAATCCTCAAAATCCGTTTTGTTTTGTTTTGTTTTGTTTTGTTTTGTTTTGTTTTTTGTTTTTTGTTTTGTTTTTGTCCCGCATATTTATACTAAGTGTTGATTTTATGGATGATTTCACTTAATCAAATTCATCCCACCTGGACAAAGAGTCCATGGGACTTATTGTCATCATTATGCATTCGTCGTCGTTTTCTGGAAAGTACACAGTGACATTGTTGTGGTTTGTAAAAGATAATAGATGCAATGCCTCCAAAAGTCAAGAAAAGTCTAGATTATAAACTGCCTCTTTATTTTTTTGAAACAGTGCCTTTAGTGCACCAAAAAAATGAATTATGTGGTGTTTGCATATAACTTGATAACTAAGATATAAAATATAATATAAAAATACTAAGGTATCTAACGGTACAAATTGCATGACGATTTATTGCCACATGCCCATTGAAAAGTAAAACAGAACTTTTCATATCAAGTGAGCGAGTCGGGCTCTCCAGAGCCTTTTGTTAATATTTACCAATCCATAATAATCCTAGAAACACGTGGGACTAAGTCTTTAGTAAAGTATTTTGTAAAGTCAACAAACTTTTTGGTTCAATATCTCAATATATAATTTGTTCAGTTGTACATATGTAATGTTATAGCGTATATATCAATAAAATATTAATGTAACTATGTAATAAACAAGGTGCATTCTAAATGAAATCAGAACTATTACTAAATGCATGATACGAACATGTTTTTGGTACCAGAAAATCTAACAAATGGTAGAAATACCAATATACCTGGCCTTTATATAATGTAGTTGTGAAGTAAACAAACAAAGGACAATTATCAATTTACGAATCATATATTATGTGCGACACTGTCAATTAACGAGTTTCAGATTTGGGAAAGGCAGATAAAACATTTGGAATATGAAATGTGTCTGTACATTGATATTCTTTTTTTTCTGAAAATGGCTTCTATATGGGTTATTTCGACAACCTGTAACAATGTTGAAGCATATCAAACATTTCAGTCAAGTTAAAACTTCTTTAAAATGTAAATGCATAGTAGTTTAAGCTCAGTACTAAACTTATCGATTTGGTTTCGAAAAAATTAATACAGTTACATAAGAAAGTGAATTTGAATTTCCTCTGCTTAATTTAAACTTTTTAACCCGGTATGTAAAGATTAGTAGATATTACATACAGTAAGGGCATAACCTGTTTAGGTTTAAACTATTCTGGAGTGAATATGTCAGTTAACTTCTAGAAGTCTTTTGTTTGTGCATTTGTGTAATGTATTATCAGTTTATTTATGTTTTAACAGGGGACTCAGACCTTTTTGAACTGAGTTGGGGTGTGTTTAATTGTGTAATAATTTTTCCACAGTGGTCAGATTTAAAAGGTAAAAGGTTGTGATCACGCCAAAGTACTCTAACTATTCCGCATTTTTGCGCCCCTCTCATGTCAGGAATATCTGGTGTCTGTTTGTATTATTTCATCTTCATTTTCAGATTTACTTTTACGGTCTTACGTGTTAGGGGGGGAGGGGCAACTATATCGCCTAACCTGTGTACACAGGCAAATATTTTTCACGTGAAATTCATGTTAATCGAGCTTCACAGGAAATTCATGTAAAAGTCACATGAAATTAACATGATCTTCATGTGAAATTCACTAAACACGAATTTCATGTGAACATTTAGTGTGAATTTCACATGAAGGCTCCATTCACCCGAATTGCATGTGAACTCTGTCACTTAGATAATTTGCTCAATTCAGGTGAAAATCGTGTGGAATTGGTGTGAAAATCATGTGAAATAATTTTGCCTGTGCATAACATTGATCTGGGGCCAACTGCAGCCTGGTCAGTGGTGTTAAGGTTTCCTCGTCATTCATTGAAGATCCATGAGAGGCCTTGTGCTAACATTTTTCATTTTCCGGTGGAGTTATTTCTTTGACATATTCACCATATCCATTCTCGATATATTTGTTTCATGAATAAAGGATCTAGGTACATTGTCCATCAATACAGGACTGCGGGAATTTTTGCTCATACGAAAGATTGGTTTCCTTTTCAATTTTCTTCAGCTTTAATACCTCCTTTATGCATACCGAGTTTCAGTCCTTTCGCATCACGACATTTCACGCAGGTTATCGGTTCAAAAGTACAATTAGCGGCTATTTATATTTTATTTGAATATGTCTGGCTATATTGCTATTGTTGTTAACATGGAAACCTTTCTAGCCAGCGTCACTTTGAATCAAATGATGTTTACAGCTGTAGAAAACATGTATATACCCCTCTACTCATGTTGCAATAGTCTAATGCCGTTGAAGCCCATTTATCAATAAATGACTAAATTGGGGCATTGCAACTGATTAATAAAAAAATATGTTTTCCCTGTCTGTTTTCTACTTACCAGACAATCACTGATGACTCCAATTTATTATAAACGATTATATATATATATATTTACGAAGATGACCACGCTATATTTTTATATGGTAAGTTCCACGATAAAAAGTGCTATAAATTTAAAGCATTCGATTAAGTACCATAATTATCGATGTCTCGATGTGAAAGCTAATAAACCCTGTCTACTTTCAGAATCAATTTCAAGATGACGAGGAAAAAGAGCAGACTAACTATACAAATACCAAAGAGAAGGAACAGCACTTAGGAAAATTAATTGTAAAGCTCCAGACCCAACATTCAGAAAAAATACTTGAGCGTTAGCATATTTACGTAACACTAACGATGGTTCATTTCCAAAAATGCCCAAATCCATCACTGAGAATATCACTGGCTTGTGGTTAAATGGCTCATCGTCCAGCAAAAAGAACTTTTACTAAATCTCCATTGCCGCATCTCCAACCAAAAGGAAAAACGAATACAAAACGAACACATTTCAGCGCGAGAAAAAACTTATTTCATTGATTGCAAGTCCAATGAGTACGACAGACAACAAGGCGATGAAAATATTTGTGGTTCCAACAATCCTCAATGAAGTCAGGGCGCCGGTAGTACGTAAACGGAAGTGTTGCGCCAAAAGTTACGGAAGCGCTTTAAGTTCAAATTTTGGTTTGGATATGGTAATTGTTCAGTTTTTTGGTGTGATCGTTTTTAGATATAAGCATTGAAATTTTGGCGCTGAAAGTTTTTTCTCTTGATTTTCAATGGGCTTTGTCTTAGTCGGTATGATCAATTAAAAAGTCTGAAGAAATAAAAGAACGCTTTGTATGTATGATTTTAGTTACTTTATGTTCTTTGTTGTGTATGTCTGTTTTCCATGTCTGGTCTTTGTCCCTGGATTGCATTCTTTTGATTATCGCTAAAACCTTGGTTCCCTTCATTACTCTTTTATGAAAACTTCTCAAAATACTATTTTAAGGCGTGTTTAATGAAATTATAAAAAAAAGTGGAAGTCTAGCTTTTACACAAAAAACAACTCAAGTGGTTTCCTCGGTTAAAAAAAAAACATTCATTAGATATCACAAACTCATTTTTGCTAAAAAAAATACTCGTGATTTTCTTAAATTAGAATGATACAAATAACAATGAAAGCACTGGATACATATTAAAAATAAAGGGAAATAACTCTTTAAACTGTGTATAATTTATTCCCTTGTTAGTGAACCCTGAACATATATTTTGAGTAAAAAAACAGACCAGAGGCACTTCGAGAGCTCACCTGGCAATGCATGCACTATTAACTAAGTAAAAGTATCATGCTTTGGTACTATGTTTGACAAACATTGCCATGTTTTTCGATAAGCAACAAAAAAATATATTTCAGGGGCCATAACTCCTATGTACATCGGTCGACGATTCATTTTTAAAATTTCGGTTTAGGTCCGTCTTCTGATAGTGAATAATATTATCCCAATAAGAATGTTGCCAAATTCAACGGTTTTGAGTTATTTGCAAACATACTGCTTTTTTACCTCTATGTTTATTTTCAGTAATAGCGGCCAAGTTTGTCGACGTTTCAAAAGTTTTAAACAGTCATTTGTGCAGAATACTCTAAAAACAATCTTACCAACTTTCATTTGATCTTGAAAAGTAGAATCAAAGAAGATTTTTGAAATAATCACATCAAACATAGTAAAAAATTTCGAGAAAGGTCAATAACTCTGAAACAACAGTCGACAGATTTTCACAAAAAATCGACACATATATCGCTCTCATTATACTGAACATTTCAATCCTGCAGAATTTGTCTTTACCTAATGGTTTTTGAAATATTTGCGACATACTGCTGTTTGACCCTATGTTCTATTTTTAGTAACGGCGGCCATGTTCTTAAACATATCAAAATTCGAAGCATTCGAATTTGTGTACAATACCCTAAGGAACAATCATGCTGAGTTTCATCTATATCCATTTTGTAGTTGCAGAGAAGATGTTTGAAGAAATTGTTAATGATGACGACATTGGGCGAGGACGACGGACGCCAAGTCTTGGCTTTAGCTCACATGGCCTGAAACAAAACTTAGTGCCGGAAATTCAGGTTCTGCCTTGTTTCTACACGAATAGTCCCCCAACTATTATCTGACACAATTCTAATATCTAAGGTCTGTTCATATGTTTGAACTCTAGTTATATCACATCGATGATGTAAGAGGAGTCATGGGAACCAAAATTCTAGCAGAAATCAAATTAATGTAATCCAGAGACAAAGACCAGACATGGAAAACAGACACACACAACAAGAACATAAAGTTACCAAAATAATACACACAAAGTAACAAAAGTAAATGGGCAACTCGTAAAACTGGGAGCAAGGACCAGGTGCACCGCAAGGATAAGTGTCCACTAAAAAAACCCGCCGAATAAAAAAGTAAAGTCCAGTGTAGACGAAAGAGAAAAGGAACACTATGACACGTTGAACAAATCAGTTTTCTTAGTGCAAGAGTAATCAAGGGAACCAAGGTTATAGCGGTAATCAAATGAATGTAATCCAGATACAAAGATCAGACATGGCAAACAGAAATACACAACAACGAAAATAAAATAACTAAAATCATCCATACGAAGTAACAAAAGCAAATGAGCAAATCACCGTAACGATCCGCGAGTTCATGATGACAATCATAAAACTTCTGTAGTGAGTACTTCAATCTTGTAGCAACATAACCCTTTTGCAAACTTTAAATGTAAGAAGTCTTTCGCGATAGTTCCGACAAGCTCTGGCATAACGTATGCGTTGTGATAGGAGAACTCCATACGCAGGTCATGAAGGGATGATGCCACAAATGAAAGGAAAGTTGACAATACGGAATGAAAAGTCATCGCGTTTGTCGTATAGCTTGGTTAATACTTTTCCTTTACCATCGATTTTAAGGGTGGGTCAAGATATGAGACTGACTTCACAATGTCTGTAGGATCTTTTATCTCAAGTTCTTTGGGGTAGATCCGATGTATCAAATCCTCGAAACTAAATCATTTTACGATAATACGTCATCTATATAGCGGAATCTGAGATCAAAGGATCTAGCTAACCAATATTATCTTTTGGATCAGATCAGCTATAAAGTCAGCTTCATAAGAGTGAAAGAGTGTGTAAGCAAGTTGAGAAGCAATTTGTTCCCATTGAAATGCAGACCATTTGTTGAAAAACTCGTCCACCACACTGGACAAATATGTTGTCAATAAAAAATCCAGCATTTTGATAACATCTTCTCCGGGTATATTTGGAAGATGATTTGGAATTATTTTTTACAAAGTGTGAGTAATCTCTACCAAGAACTACATGTTTATATCTAGGTGTGTCGTCTTTTTGGAATAAAAACGATATATAATATTTTTGAGTCGAGATTTTAACTGAATATGGAGAATAAACGTAAAAATTATAGCTTTTGATGCTATTATATTCTGATCATAATCTTGAATTGAGGGTCTCCAGGACATCTTTCGAATTTTACAGGGTTGACATTGAATTAATTACATCAGGAGTAACAGGTGTCGTGGTAGGACTGGAGTCCCTCTTTTGAAAAGGATTTGATGGTACACTTTGCAGATCCATCTATATAGTGTTGTTTGTATGAATTCTTGCGGAGTTTAGGATTCCAGTACATAGACGGTAGATGAAAATCATTGTCTTTGGTAGAGACCAAAAAAAGGATGTCACAGATTCATGGTTTTCTACTATTTCTTCTTTTGAGTGTGTGGTAGCAGTATAGATCTTATTACTGCGATTGTTTTCTACGTCTACCTCTGACTATAAACATTGGATGTAATACGTTTGCAGACAAAAACAATGTTATTTTGGTCCATGTACGCTGGTAGAACATACACGTATTTGTCATGTATGGGAGGCAATGTTTTTGGGGTCTTAAAAAATGATGTAGCATTGACACTCATTGACCTACTTAAAACCTTCAAACCTTTCAAAATTAAAGAACCCACTTGTGACTTTTTTTTAAATCTAAAAACAAAAGAAACAGAACGAAATACGAAAAACCGAAAACTAACCTTAAAGATGAAAAAAAAACTGATGTCACTTTCACAGCAAGACATGTATGTACTAGTAGTTTATTTTCGCGTTATTTTTTCTATAAATTAGATATTGATTTTTCAATACAAACATTTTTGTAAATTCAATGATTACTAAAGAAAAGTAATAATATGGTAAATGAAAATAAATAACAGTATACTGAAAAATCCCTCATTTCCTTATCTTTCCTCACTATGGAAACGTTCAAGATCTTATCATCAAAGGATTCCAAAACAAGTTTAAGCTAATGAAACCTGATTAACATTCCGTAATGATGAAATATCAATTGAAATACTTCATTAATGATGCACATGTATGTAAAGACATGCTTTAATTTGCTTAACGCCTCCGTTAGTTCTGAATAACCACGGCGACACATTGAATAGTCCTACAGTTTCCTACAATGTTTGAAAACGGAAGTTTCTAATTAGAATGGTTTTATAAATGCAGAACATCCATATAAGATAACTTAATAAGTGTTTGCTCTGAAAGTAATGCTTTCATGTTATTGTAATTTGATAAGAAAGAAGAGTATATGCATTAGGTTATTAGGAATTAAGTTTTATTCCTTGTAAAACAGATAGTGGAGGAAAACACACACATAAGTCATTCCATGAAATCTTATTCAAAATGCTATCTCAAATGTAGAAATGACACTCATTTCTTTTTAAAGTGCTTTTAAGTTTTTCTTTCAAGGCAAATGCTAGAAATATACTGATGGAGTTTATTCCTCAATTTATTCTAGAGTGAACATTTGATCAAGAAATATCGTTCTTTAGTTCAACTTTCTTAATCTTACATTTTAAACAGTGACCCTCAGATTCATCAACAGTTTAAACAGTAACCCTCATATTTATCAAAAGTTTAAGCAGTAAACTTCACATTTAGCAACTGCTTAAACAGAAACCTACAGATTTATCAAAAGTTTAAAGAGTAACCCTCAGATTTATCAAACGTTTAAACAGTTACCCTCAGATTTATCAAGGGTTTAAACAGAAACGCTGAGATCTATCAGAACGAGTTTTTGAAAATATCAAAGACATCGTTCCCTATTGTTATGCTATACTATTGGAAGAAAAAGAAACCCATCTGCGCTATGAAAACTGATATGTTCAACGTGTCCTAGTTTTTCTTTCCACTTTCGTCTACCCGAACTTGACTTTATATGAACAACTCTGCGGGTGTTTCTACAAAAGCAAAGAGGACGCTAACCCTTCCGATGCACCTTGTCCATGCTCCCAGTCCGAGTTCATTTGCTTTGCTACTTTGTATGTATGATTTCAGTTACTTGATGTTTTTTGTTGTGGATGTCTGATTTCCATGCCTGGTCTTTGTCCCTGGATTACATTCTATTGATTACCGCTATAACCGTGGTTCCCTTGATTATTCTTACTTGTTGCACACATACAAATCCCCTCTGTTAGTGTTTGACCCAGCGTGATATTTGTTTGTGTTTTCTTGTAAGGACTACTTGTATCAAATTCATTTTTAATCCTAAACTTTTGAAGAATTTATTTCTAGTACCTGTGATGGAAAGTTGCTTCCTTGTGCAACAAACAAAACCTGGAACACGTGCACATCATACAAAACCTGAAACACAAATACATCATAAAAAACCGGAACATCATACACACAATGAAACACATGTACATCATGCAAAACTAGAAACACGAATATAAAATGCAATACCAGAACCACGAGTACACCATACAAAACCTGAAACACGAGTACACCATGCAAACCCAGAAACACGAGTACATCATATAAAACCCTGAAATACGAGTATATCATACAAAACCGGAAACACAAGTACATCATACTGAACCCGAAAAACGAGTACATTATACAAAAGCTGAAACACGAGTACACCATTCAAAACTTGAAACACGTGTACATCATACAAAACCTGAAAATATAAGTGCAGCATACAAAACCTCAAACACGTGTACATCATACAAACCCTGAACACGAGTACAACATGCAAAATCCGAAACACGAATTCATCATACAAAACCTAAAACACGAGCACATACAAAACCGGAAACACGAGCGTATCATACAAAACCGGAAACATAATTACATCATACTAAACCCGGAACACGAGTACATCATATAAAACCCTGAAACACGAGTATATCATACAAAACCAGAAACACGAGTACACCATACAAAACCTGAAACATTTGTACATCATACAAAACCTGAAGCAGGAGTACATCATACTAAACCTGAAACACAGCTACACCATAGAAAACCTGAAACACAGGTACACCATAGAAAACCTGAAACACAGGTACACCATAGAAAACCTGAAACACGAGTTCATCATGCAAAAATATTCAAAATCAACATGATTGGTATTCATTTTTGTTTGTTTATGCAGAGCAAAGAGAATATAACTGAAACAAATGTGTTAAATCTGACCTTGTAGTCAAGGCAAATAATTTGTTAAAATTTTTCACCACTGCTAGATTTTGAAAGAAAGCAATACATGCACTTGAAAAAATACCCGCCACCAATTAAACCTAATTGAGCATTGTTATGACTGATCATACTGAATGAACCTACAAGCTTTAGAATTGTTATGACTGATCATACTGAATGAACCCAGAAGCTTTAGAATTGTTATGACTGATCATACTGAATGAACCTACAAGCTTTAGAATTGTTATGACTGATCATACTAAATGAACCTACAAGCTTTAGAATTGTTATGACTGATCATACTGAATGAACCTACAAGCTTTAGAATTGTTATGACTGATCATACTAAATGAACCTACAAGCTTTAGAATTGTTATGACTGATCATACTGAATGAACCTACAAGCTTTAGAAAGTTGTCAATAAAATACCAGTAAACGCCATAATCTCCATGATTCGTAGGTCAACTCGAAAATGATGGAAGCGTTTATATTGTTATGCCTAATCATCTCTGGTTGGTATATGCACTTAATATAGCATCAGTCCATGAATTATATCAACACTCCCTATTCCTTTTTTAGTGAAAGAACAGCAGCTTTGATGTTAAGGTAGATAATACTTTAAAAAAACAAAAAAAACAAAAAACTAAAACAAAAACAAAAACAAAAAACGAAGAAAGCTATACAACCAAATCCCATTCAGCGACGACTGATTCAGAAAGCGATACTTAAACAAGCGTAACTTTGATGTTTCCCTTAATAAATAATTCACAGAAAGTCCATACTATCATTGTTTTATCACGGGCTCGCCTTTAATGTCGAATTGTTTTATCATGAGCGATTCTTTGTATTTATTTTTGGTTATTTTATGTGTGTGTCTGTTTTCCATGCTGGTCTTTGTCCAAGGATTACTCCCTTTTGATTTCCGCTGGAATATTTGTTCCTTTGATTACTCTGTCAACTATGGAAATTTAATGTTTTCATTAAAGGGACAAGTTGTATGTGTATACAGAAAATATATCCTTTCGTGTAAACTGTAGAAAAGTCGATGAGTATGCATTGCCGTGCGTAAAATACACTTCCGCTAAGAAAATTATTTTGTCCTCCTCAAGCCCTACCGCTTGAAAGAGTATATTGAGCATGATCATCAACTTAACACATAGTCTTTAGTTAATGCTATTGTTGTTACAGTGAATATCTCAAATATTATATCTTGTACCTAGAACCCGTGTGGTTGAATACTTAAATACTCTTCTGTCTAAGAATAAGGCAAAAATATGTATAAGGTGTGGCACTCTGAGTAGTAATACCTCATAACCTCAAGAAATTACCATTTAAGTGTTTGTAAGGTTTGCCTTCTTAAGATATTGAATGATCATATTTAGGTGATATGCACTACGGAAAATGACAGGAAAATTTCTTATATAAGCAGTAGATAAATATCTAATTCACAGATGCTTTAAGGTAAACTTCAATTTTTTTTTTCGATTCTTTTCCAGATGTATTGAGTACATTTAAGGCAAAAAAGACCATATCGAGAAAAATGATATTTCATCCATTGCCCGATTCTAACAAAGAATAGTACTTAAAAACTCTGCCTTTTACGAAAGCGTGAAGAATTGGTATATTTATTACATTCACGTTTTTCTTATAATTGTTCTATAAACTCAGAATCCTGCTCTTTATGTGTGATCCTGTTTGTTTTGTGTGTTGGTATTTTGATTAGGTTAGTGATATATGTATAATATGCATAATAATTCTACCCATGACAACACTCAGCTTAGTTCGCTAACGTCCTTTATTTCAAGATTAGTAGGATACTTGAACAAATATAACCACCTGTTTGCAATACTATAAATAGATATGTAATTTTCCTTATTTTCTTTTTTTTCCTTAAGTGACAATTTCTGTCAATATCAGGCAAAATTAGTAGGAGAAACTCGGTATGAGAATAATGTGAGATTTGACTATTTGCACAAGCAGAATCAAGAAAAAAATGACAGGTAAATTGATTTATTATTCACTTAAAATGCACTGAAAATGAACATTTTAAGTGCAGTCAAAAACAGAATTTTTTTAAGCTTTTATTGAAAAAATTATGAAATAAGCCAGTGATGCAGAGATCAAATAGTGGTCTCTTCAAAAAGAGATATAAACATTGGGTAAAATATTATTGTCGGTAGGTATTTTCACATTTTGCCTGAATGGATGCACAATTAAGCTTTTTAGGAAGTTGTCTATAATATATTAGTAGATATTACCATCTGCATGATTCGTAGGTCAATCCAAAAATGTATTGTGATACTTCACCCTTATGATGAGGCATATATATTTCATGCAATATCTGCTTCTAAGAATGTAGAAAGAGGAAACTGTTTTTCAGTGCCCTTCGTGTCTAAGCATATATGTATGAAGTCAATTGTTAATACAGTGACAAATGCTGAATAGATAAAACTGTGTCCAAACGGCCGAAAACGAGTTAAGGAAAATGTGCTCCAACATTTTTGAAAAAAGGAACAAAACTAACCAATAAAAATGTTAATATTAATAAAATAAAACAAAATAGAAACCCCAGATCATCAATAAAATTTCGCAGGGTTGCTTGTTGAGGTTCAGTGGTAAAGCAATACTAACTACCACTCATCAGATTTGAGATTTGACATACCTTTCACCGTTCACCATTATTTTATAAACCGTAATTGATTCGGAAGATACTCTATTAATCCTGGTTTAACAACAATTCTCGTACTAAGTAAAGTATTGCAGTTGTTAACAACTTTTACCATGATATTGTACTTTGGTAAAACGGCTTTGGACTTAGCTAATGATCTCACTAATTACCTCTAACGTTTCCATGTTAACAAAGTAATTTTCAAAATTTCACTTTGAGTTCCCTGAAACAAATGACATCTTAATATTGCATACCATAACGAACATTGGAAAATAATCATGCTAATGGTTCGATGATTACAGAAAATTTTCACAAAATTGACTAATTTTCAGAATAAATAATTAAAAAATCCACATTTTTCCTTTATGCTTATCAACAACATGGAGGTCATACACCTTTGTAATAAATTAGAAATATGAATTTTAAGTACACATTCTCAGCTTTATTTTGACCACTTTTGATCAGTATACACGCAAATCACGCGCTTACAATGCATAGATCTAGGGTCAGTGTGTTTTTGGCACTACATAGGGGGTAGCCGTTTGACCCGGAGGTGGTAACAAAGACCTATATTGCCTGTAATGTTGTTATTAATGTCCATTTAGACTATAGAATGACTCAACAGAAAATCGTAAATAACATGTCTTTTACTGGTATTGTCCTTTACTTCCGCTTTCTACATTTAGTACAACTTCCTTAACAATGTCAACTGTACACATAACGTTGATATAAATAGTTCCAAAATGTAGTTATCTTATCGAATTTTCCATTACGATGTTTTTGCTAAATTACAGAACAAAACCTCCAAAACGTCGTGTTTTGAGATATTGACTTTCATTAATCTGTTATTGCTGTACCCTTGGGATTGAAAAAGTCGTTTGTTTAAATATGGAACCCATTTCCTGGTACAAGTACATATTTAACATTTGTAGCATGTCCTAAATATAAAGTTACGTCATGTAAAGCAGCATAACAGAACATTTAATTGTGTGAAGCATAAATCTTTGTAAGAATAATACAACATGTGGAAAAAGCATGCCAAACCCGACCAATCTGACGTTAAAATTTTATTCAATGACTTTTCTTCCTTTGAAATGAACACTATCTGTAAACCACTGGAAATGTTCGGAAATGTTTTATTGGTGTAAGTGTATAATAAGAGATTTTTACAGAATAATCAAGGGAACCAAGGTTATAGCGGAAATTAAAGAGTAATCAAGGGAACCAAGGTTATAGCGGTAATCAAAAGAATGTAATCCAGGGACAAAGACCAGACATGGAAAACAGACATACACAACAAAGAACATAAAGTAACTAAAATCATACATACAAAGTAACAAAAGTAAATGAGCAACTCGGACTCCACTAAAAACTGGGAGCATGGACCAGGTGCACCGGTAGGGTAAGCGTCCTCTGCTTTTCTAGAAACACCCGCCGAGGCAAACTACGACCCGTTGAAGAAATCAGTTTTCATGGTGCTGATGGATACATCATAACGATCCAAGAGTTCATGATGACGAACATAAAACTTATGTAGTGATGACCTTAAACTTAGCAACATAAACCTGTTCCAGGAGCCTATTTGTTAGAGGTCTAGCGCGATACAAAAAGTCTGCGTAGTTTCGGCAAGCTCTGGCATAACGTATGAGTTGTGATATGAACACTCCATACACAGGAGCCGAAGGGATGTTGCCACAGACGAAAGGAAAGTTGACAATTCTAAATGAAAGGTCATCACGTTTGTCGTAAAGTTTGGTCAATAGTTTTCCTTTACCATCGATTTCTAAGTGTAGGTCAAAGAATGCAATCCAGAGACAAAGTACAAACGCGGAAAACAGACATACACAACAAAGAACATGACGTAACTAAAATCATACATACAAAGTACATAAAGCAAATGAGCAACCCACACACCAATAAAAACTGGGAGGATGGACCAGGTGCACCGGTAGGGTAAGCGTCCTCTGCTTTTCTAGAAACACCCGCCCAGTTGGTAATAAAAAGTCAAGTCCGGGGTAGACATTCGAGGAATGGAACACTATGACACGTTGAATAAATAAGTTGTCATGGCGCAGATGGATACAAAATTTGTGTTTAAAATGTCATTGTAAACAGAAAGTAACATGTGGTTTTCATATAATCCTTGTTCTTAGGAGATAAAAAATATATATAATGTACTGTAGAATTTAATACTTCGGAATATAAATCTGTAAATGACAAAATACAATAGAAACTTGTTAAGTGTCCCTGTTGATTATCTCATAAGAGCACACAAATGTAGCCTTTTTTGAAGTGTATCACATTTTACAGAATTTTTATTTTTTTTTGTCAAAGACTGCTACTTATCTACTCTCATAAAATAATGTAACGAATTAGGAAACAGTTGGCTGTTACCATCCTTTGAAGCACTGTTATCTATGACAAGCATGTAATTTTGTTTTGACGTACAAAATCTACCATTTTTTTTTTAAATCTGATGTTATGAAAGCTTAATAATGATTATGAAATGTGTTGAATTATGTATATATGTCATTTGTAGGATAGGCAGCTCAAGATCACATTGTATAAACAGAAATTCTGGTGACCCGTGGAGATGTTTTTTTTTTCATGAAAAGTCAAAATGGTGTAACTTTTTCATTATAGGATAAAATCGTATTCTGTTTACTGTGTATGATAATAGGTCATTAATGTATTGTTAATTATGTAATTCATGATGAAGGAAAAATTATTTTACTGAGAGACTTTGTTTTTCATACAAACAAAACTTTGTTTTTCAATGGAAAAAATGTTTGCATCACTTGCTTCGAGATATATCTATTTATGTGTCAGAAATAGCTAAATAACTCATTAGTCACAAGCACAAATTTTGATGTTGGCAATATTTTTAGTTATATAATATAAGTTAACGTAAATAGGTCTTAACGACATGACGTCATAATGTTGCACAAGCTGTCGAGTGATATAAAATGGGAACAATCAATAGGACGGATCAGTCGTTATATGACCTCCGAAGTGTATCACTTCTTCCTAATACGCGTTATACGAGATACCAACTGCAAAATAAAAGTCTCATATCAGTTCATTATAACGACTTGTCTTTACGGCGCTGCTTCCAAACAACTAGAGGTCATACATCAAAAGGTCATTAACAATAACGAATTATAGTCTTTTCCAATATGAGACTCTTTACCAAAGTTCTTATAAGAGTCTACAAAAGGTTATAACTTTGTCCAAAATAGAAGCACGTATACTTTCGTCGGGTTCAATAACCCAGAAGTCACATACTGTACATATACCAGTCCAAATACGCACACCAGATGCCAATACATACGTAGTACGGATATTTCCAATGCATAAAATAATCTAATAATCACATAAATAAACCAGTCACCATACCGGATTCAATAACCACGAAATAACCCTGATGTCACATGAATAGAACATAACCAGTCCGAATGCGAACCAATTAAAGATAAGAACCGGGTTTCATATATTAGACTTTATTTTGTTATATATTATTCTGCGTCGGCACGAAGCGCTTAACCAGGGCTATTCTTACATGTATACTGTATTTTTGTCAGTCATTATGACGAAATACGACCTGGCAGAATATTCAAAGCAAAAGATAATTACTGAAAATAATGAAATATATATTTTAGACTATATATATCTAAGATAAATATATCATGACCGTAATCACCCTGATTTTGTTTTCTTCTAAGATGATAGCCTTATTTCCTCTAATTCATTGTTTTTTTCTACATTTACAATGTAGATCAAGAGTCAAAAGAAAGCATAAACCTAGTTTGTACCAGAATGTATCTTCGTCCTTTAATTGGGAATATTCGGTGTGCACTTCTCATAATGAAACCACGTGGCTACTTCCGTTGTAATGTACATATTTACATAAAGATTGAGTGTTGTAGAGGAGAAAAGTATTGCAATAGAAAAATATACCCTCTGTGCGGGAGTTATCTAATTTTAGCTTTGATGGGCATTCATCCTTTTGTATTATCTCTCAAACCTCAGTAATGCATACAGATATGTATATTGTTTGCTAGCCGTGTAGCACATGATTGGAAAGCCTTAATTGTTTATATATATATATATATATTTGTTAAAAATATTATAGTAAACAGAAAGTAACATGTAGTTTTTCATATAAACCATGCTCTTAGGAGATTATAAAAAAATATAACAGAGATATCCAATGTACATTTGGTACATAAAGACCCATTAAACAACTTAATTACAAAAATAAAAATATATAGCCTTTTTGGGGTGTATCACATATTACAGAATTGGAACGATTCTTACAAACACTGCTACTCAACATTCTAGACATAAACTATCCCTCTGCAACGATCAGGAGTAAAAATGGATTAACATTTTTTAATTTCCCTATAGTAATAAATAATCCAACTTTCATTCTCGTAGAATAAGTGTAGAATTTCGTCTTTGATTGGTTGGCCATTTCTTTCATAAATTTAGTCTCTCAGTCATTTAAACGCTAAATATCAAGGTTAGTGTTCACTCAAACTGGTGATTTTAAGACGATATTGAACTTTTTATTTAGGATGAATATCGTTCTTATATATATTGCCACACAGTTGTTGAACCGGTCGATGACCGCTGACTGATTGATCGCTGACGGATCGATAACCGATGACTGGTGACCGATGTGATCACAATTTTGTTTTATAAAATGACGGATGATCTGTTTGAAATAAAAGAAATGTGAAATAAAAATGTCGATTGATGTTTGAATCTATTGGATTATGAAAACATGGATAAAATTGACTAAGAAAACAACTAAAACCGTAAAAAACATTGTCTGCTCTGTAGTCACGGTTTAATGGATCGGTTTGACGGATCGATGAGTGATCGGAAACTGATCGGTGATCGATGACCAATCGAAATTTTTGTTGCATGGATCGGTTCAGGTACTGTATGACCGAACAAGGCACGTTTGAATTTAATTCTGATAAAGAATAAATATTATATACAGTTTGTTGGCTTAATAAGTATCATATCTGCAATTTTAAATTCAGACAAGGGAGTTTGAAACTTGATATACACCTCGTCAACCGATAATTTTGGATCACAATGTTTTAAACCTCTGTCTTTGTAACTTGGGAAAGTAATAACTTATAAATAGTTGAAAACCAATTTACCATTTTTGATGAGACAAAATAAACATGTTGATAATATTTCTAAAGAATACTAAATTTGATAAAAGTTACAGTCTCATGAAAGGTTTACTGTATATATATGTCAATAACATCCCCATAATTCTGTTATATGATATCATAATTGTAGGTGAGATATAAATAGAGAGTATACCAAACGCAAGTTTAACAAACTATATATCATTTGTTCTTCTTGACTTGGCTTTTTTATGAGCAACTCGGCAGGTGTTTATAGAAAAACAGAGGACGCTTACCCTACCGGTGCACCTGGTCCATCTCCCAGTTTTATTGGAGTCCGAGTTGCTCATTTGCTTTTGTTGCTTTGTTTGAATGATTTAGTTGCTCTTTGTTCTTTGTTGTTTATGTCTGTTTTCCATGTCTGGTCTTTGTCCCAGGATTACATTCTTTTGATTACCGCTGTAACCTTGGTTCCCTTGATTACTCTTTAATGGTCAGAGATCGACTTCAATATAGTAACTTTATTGCATTACAGATGATGTTTTAACAGTGAAGAGCTGTTCACATGGTATAGAACCACCTTACATGTTTTTATTTAAATATCAAATCGTAAGTTCACTAAATTTTCTCAGCTGATGATCTACCTGACATAACATGTAAATGCCATTTGATCACCACCAGTATATTCACGCCGCAATGGAAGGGGGAGGGTTAGCGAAAACCTAGATTTAACCCACTCTTTCGTTTGAAATGCCTATGCTTAGTCAGTATCATTGCAGTACAGACTGCTCCAGTGGTGCAATATCTATATTGGCAGATTTATTTTGGACTTATTTGATTATTGATCAGATAAGTGTTACACTGTTTTTTTTTTAATTAACGAAGAAAAACAAAGTAAGAGTGATTGAATAAATATATGTTGGTCATTTTTATTACTTCTTGTTTTGTATAATTTTCTATTTATTGAACATTTTATAGTAAGTGATAGGTACTTATTATTTGAACATTTCAATTCCATGACAATTAAACTGAAAAATCCTTATTCTTTTGTTTTTAGAAATGACGAATAAAATATTTAGATGACGGAAGAACTATACTTCAGAAAGGAGCAAAAAAGTTAAAAAAAGGAAATCATTTGTCCTTATGATATACATATACGCCCGATTTCTGACGCGCTCAAAATAGTTAATCTTTGTCTGTCTGTACGTCGAAACGTAGCTGCATAACTGATTAATTGATTGATTGATGGGGTTTAACACCGGAGCAGCAATATTGCAGCTATATTCAGGCGATGAACATAAAATGAATGATAAAATGAATATGAAATGATGATGAAATGAAATATGGGATGGAACACAAGAAAAATGGGGTCGACCAATTTTGATTGCCACTGGAAATAGGGTGAGGTGGGTAAGGTCGGGCAATTAAGCCTCCTGTGACGGAGCCCTATGGTTCCTACTCCGAGAGAATACAACAGAAGGGTTCTTTAACGTGGCATCTTTCCAAAGACGTTGCACCACTATGATTTGCGGTCAGGTTTTCCGTATAATGGCCTGACGATCCCAGCATGTTATATGCCAGTAATACCCCATTCAACCATCTGGGACACACAACCCAGTCGCTCTGTTGGCAGGTTTCTAAGCGCTATTCATACGACTTTTACGACAAGTTCAGCGCTGCTACGGGTCTATTTGTTTGACACCCGGAACCGCACGGGGCAGCTGCATAACTCAACCACATCATGGAATATTCATCACTATTTGATTCATAATTCGCATTGTTCGTTTGACGAAGTATTCCGTACATTTGATAAGCTATTTTGAACACAAAACTACGTTTTTTATAAAATTTTATTTTTTGCATTAACTTAAAAGGTACTTAATCCTTAAACACCCCCCCAAAAAAACAAAAAAACAAAACAAAACAAAACAAAACAAGAAACAAATAAAAAACAACAAACAAAAAAAAAATAAAAAAAAAACACCAAAAAAATAAATAAAACAGAAGAAAACAATAATAAAAACAATAAACTAGAAGCCGAAAATGAAAAGTGTTGACTATGTCATATCATATCTGTAAACAACATAATGATCAAACATATTATATTTGGACGCCTCGTCGACCACCAAGAACAAACACAAGTAATCTTTGATGTGAAGCTACATCAATAACCTCTGAAAATACAATAGAAAACAGTGGTTTGGTTCTTAAACGATAAGGCCATTATATTATTTATGAACCTATATTTCAATGTTAATGCGATAAATGCTCAGCATACCGATTGCGTACATTTTTTAATGACCTAACCCTAACCGATCGAAATTGAATAGAGTAAACTAGTACAAAAAAGTCATGTTGTTTTTCAACTTGAACAACATATATTTTCCAGATTTATTAAGGGTCTACAACTCGCTAATTGTTTCATTTTATTTATGTTACTATAAAATATATCGTCAGAATTATACAGTTTAAAAGCGGCACTTGAGATGACGTGACCAATTTATGGAATTGAAGGGTGTTGCATATAATGTCAGTCTGTACAAAAATAGTTGTCTACCGATTACAACGTATCTAAACGTCATCGCTAGGAGTGTCGGATTCCATAAAAACACACATGTCCATCTATTACATGTATCTATCTGTCACTTCTATTAGTGTCGGTCTCCGTCTGTTATCTAACCGTCACCACTAGCAGTTTCAGTCTATCAAAAACACATTTATCCGTCTTTTCATCACACTAGAATTGTCGGTCTATACAGACACACAGTGTTCGCCTATTTTTTTAAACTTAATTCCACCTATAGGAGTGTCGGACTCTACAAAAGCACCTTTGTTCACATACTTCATGATTATATCCGACATTTCTAGCAGTGTAAGTCTACGCAGAAGCACATTTGTCCACATATTATTTAACCGTCATGGCTAGGCGTGTTAGACTTTACAGAAACACAGTTGCCAATCTATTACCTTTCCCTCATTGCTTAGATGGTTTGACTCTACAAAAACATAGTTGTCTAACTTTTATCCGTGTGTCACCTCTAGGAGTGTCTGTCTAGACAGAAACAATTTTATACCAATGCTGGTAGTGTTGAAATCTATATAATCAAAGATGTCCACCCATTATCTATCCGTCACTGCTTGCAGTGTCAGCCTCTACAGAAACACATTTGTCTGCCTACAAACTGGTAATTTTTAGAAATATGGGACTGTACATCAGCACTGTTATCCCTTTATCTTCTCTCTGTCACCGATAGGAATGAAACCCTGTTATCCGTCTATCATCTTTCTGTCACCGATAGGAGTGCGGGACTATAGAAACACTGTTATCCGTTTTTCATGTCTTTGTCACTGATAGGAGTACGGGATTGTATAGAAACACTGTTATCCGTCCAGCCAGTAAACGGTACCATTGAGATTAACAAAGTGTTGACTGTACAGGAATAGAATGAATGTCCATCTATCTGTAGTTATCATGTAGCTATATGTCAATTCTATGGAAACAGAGTTGTCCAATTCTACCGAAACGTACTTGTTCGCCGGTCATGTTCAGCCGTGTTGCCTGTGTTTCGGACTCTTCATCTATTTATATCTTTAATATACTTTTGTTTAGTGACCCCAGCTTCTCAGTTCATACTTTCACTTAATACACATTCAAATGTTATTTTGGAAGATTATATGAATGTTTGTTAGTTCATTGGTGTTTTAACAGAGAAAACCTATGAAAAATCTGGAGAATTTTGTTTTCGCAATAATCATAAATATCCATATCTAAAAGATTAACACACTGGCACATCTATTTTTTCTTCTTAAATTGTACTAGCGTGAAAGATCCGAATTTTGTTACCACCCTTTAAAATCTTTGTAATTCTTAAATATAGCAGCGGGCGTCCTTAATGAAAAGGGATACAGAAATTTAGAAATTGAAACAAAAATAAATCTTTATTGAATGCAATTTTAAAAAGGAATTATGTTATCACCATAGTCCATGAATTTCAATAAGTAGAGGTCTGAGGTTTGGAACCAATAATTTTCTGGCACATTTCCTTTGACGTTACACTTCCTTAGGTCTAGAATCTTACCTATGTGTATTTATATTTGTCTGAGAACTAGATATTTGTCATGGTTGACCATTCATTTCACAAGTTCAAAAGTCCAGGACTTTCCATATTTTAAAGAAAATATGGACTTAATGTTGCTCTACGAATGTGAGAACCATGACCGCTGATGAGACCCGAGGTTCTTTCAATACAGATAAAATTTAAACTTACTGTAATTAAAATTAAAAAGGCTCGATACACCATTTCCAACACTTCAAGCGCAAAGAAAGAACCCTAACAATATTACCAGTACAATAGATATAATAAAATGTAAAATGGGGCATGTAGTAATTAAAACTTAAAGAATGAAAACAGATTTGCTTTGAATAGAACAACATATCATACATAATATATATGTTACAGTTAACTTCAGTCTAAGATATATGTTTTAAAAACTTTAAAAATTATATATCGTTGTTTTTACAAGAAGGAAGGTATACCTAGATACAAATATATAGTTCTTGATAGAGATTCCTCATACTTTGTAAGGAATAATTCAAAATCATCTTCCAAATATACATACGAAGATGTTTACAAAATGCTTGAATTTTTAATCGACAACATATTTATCCAGTGTGTTGGACGCGTTTTTCAACAAACGGTCGGCATTCCAATGGGAACAAATTGTGCTCCTCTACTTGCTGATCTATTCCTTCACTCTTATGAGGCTGACTTTATCGATGATCTGATCCGAGAGAAAGAATATCGTTTAGCTATATCCTTTAATCTCAGTTTCCGCTATTTAGATGACGTATTATCTTTGAATGGTCCTAAATTTGGGGATTTAATACATTGCATCTACCCCAAAGAACTTGAGATAAAGGATACTACAGACACAGTGCAGTCAACCTGATATCTTGACCTACACTTAGAAATCGAGTATTTTCCGTCCATTCTCTTACCTTTATAAATGACCAGTCCCTAATGAGCAAATAACAATGACATTGATGATAAAAAGGAAGAAGAAAATAAAAAAAGTAGAAGCAAGAAACAACACACAAAAAACCAATGCAACTTTCAAAACAAACGAAGAAAAAAAAAACAAACAAAAAAAAAACCACAAAAAAAACAAAAAAAACAAACAATCCCAAACAAACAAACAAACAAACAAACAAAAACAAAAAAAAGAACAAAACAAAAACAAAAAAAAAACAAAACAAAACAAAACAAAACAAAAACAAAACAAAAAAAAATCAATTAATTTGAAACATTAAACGACTTAAATCGACATTTAAGGAATGACTTATCTTTTTTTTGATCTATGAGGAATATCCTCAATAACATATCCTACTTAGTGGGTAATTTTCAAGTGCGCACAACAGGCATTGAGGTTATGTCCAATAGACCTAAAACATGGTATAACAGTCATTCTTCATAATTTTATTTTAGTATCAAAATTTATTAAGGAGGATATAAGCAAAAACATACTTTAAAATTTGGTCTAAGAGATGATGAACAGAATGTTAAATTTGAAATCAAATAAAATCTATGTAGTACATTGGATTTTTGTAGTGCCGTAAAAAAAAGGAGCAAGTTTTATTGGGAAAATGTGAACAATCGTGATTTTATATTCAGTGGATTTGTATCCAATTAGTTTTTGCTCATTCTATCTTCTTCGTAGGAAATACTACATCATTTCCCAACAAAATGTACCATATTATTCCTAAAAAAAATAGACAAATTCTAAGTTAGAATTATGACTCTTTTCAACACCTCGGGGATGAGTTTGCCTCATTTACGACAATATGTTATGCATTCGACATAAATTTCAAAATTCCTTAATGGAATGAACTTTAAAAGTGCGATTGAATGTTAAGGTTTATAACTATATGGCTGTTGTGACATGTGAATTACCGATCATGACATTTTAATTCCTAAAGCAAATCAAACATTTATGATATTTCAAGGAGATATGTCCCTTTTGTTGATATGTTTTACCATGGAAACTTAGACATCAGATTTCATGATATTTATTCATTAATATTGAGTTGATACCAAGACATTTTGTTAATAGTTCTGTCATGTTAAGGTTAATCTAGTTTAAACATGGTAATTTATATAACTTTCTTATTTACACTGTTCAATGGAAAGCCCTTCCAAAATAGTTCGGTTTTAAAATTTCGACTTTCGCTTATCATTGTCCCTCTGTTCGAGTATTTGATAGATAAATAAATTCTATTCGGATTCAATTCTACGACTAAAGTACTGAGGAATAAATAACGAAATTTCATGTGTAGATGGAGAAATCCTAAACTGTTATATACTTATTTCAGCTTGAAAAGTAGAAAATGAAATTCTAGATTATTGGGCACCATTTGATTCGACCTGTATTGGGGTTATTATTTATGGAGTTTAAATTACCGAAAAACGATTCTGAATAGCAAAAAGGTTGACACATTTTTGTTGCATTTCAAAGTACAGTTCGTACTGTTTTCTGGCTTTTGACTTCGTTCACCGATAGTTTACGATTAATGCATTAACTCACACCTAAATGAACTTACATTTAATTGTCGAATGGCTTGATTTTAAAAGTAAAAAAATTGATAAACCAGCATTGAATATGAGCAGTTTTTGGAATATCTCAAATATGATAAAAAAAAAAACAAAAAACAAAACAACAAAAACAAAAACTAAAAAAAAAAAAAAAAAAAAAAAAAAAAATACAAAACAAAACGAAAAAAAAAAAAAAAAAAAAAAAAAAAAAAAAAACAAAACGAAAAAAAAACAAAACAAAAAAAAAACCAAAAAAAAAAAAAACGCTATTTCAAAGTCTTTAATTGATACAATTGGATGCTTCTACACTCTCCCACCAAAAAGTCCTTCCGGTATGCTTTGTATAAACGTTTTATAGTTTTAAGAAGAAGAAGAAGAAGAAAAATTAAAAAAAAAAAAAAAAAAAAACAGTACAAAACAAAACAAAACAAAAAAAAAATTGATGACGAACAATAAATTACATTTTGTCATAGTACTGAGGGTCAAATTTAGCCGTTATAACCCTTGCCTCTTTCATAAAATGATGTTTGACAAATTATGGTAAAATACAAATAAAATTCAGAATGGCTAAATACATCGATTGGAATGACAAATTATGCATTTTATCATATAGATCAATAATGTAACTTAATAACAAGAATAATAATATGTACCCTTTTTTGGGGTATATCATATATTACAGAATATGCATGATTCTTACAATGACTGCTATTTCAAGGACGAAAGTTCTTGTTATATACACACGATATTATGTTAAGTAAAATGATGAACATTAAATGTCACAGAAGAGAAGCAATTAATGGGATCATAACATCAATCTTGACTCAAAGAAGCTTGAAATTACTCAACAATTAGTGAAAATAGTGTCATCTTTTGCATATTTAATTGCCTAAGGAATGGAATTTCAATTTCAAATTTAACGATTGTCTTCCTTGAAATTTAAGGGAGATTGATAACAGGCAATGAATTGTGTTTATTTCGTAAATTACAACGTGACTTGATAATGCTTTTCCCAATTCAGTAAGATGAATAGTCAATGTAGAAAGTTTCACAATTTTGTCAAAAATTTGATAAAGCGATATTCATTCCAATTCCATTTTTGATGAGAAATGACAAAAGGCTTTATTTTTCAATGTTATTGAGTTTGAGTTGTCAATTAGTTGTACTTTGTGTGAGGGTGAATGCACTTTTAAAAGTCTCAATCCATTGTCCGTCAATCAAGGACTTCATACAATACTGTGAATGCAACCTATTGTTGTTTAGTACTAGTCCATATAAAATTCAGACACTGCCTATGGTAAAGTGATTCATTGTGTAGAAAACCACCAAATAAACAATTCTTTTTTATATATACTTTACTTTTTCGTAACAATTGTTGTTTCTGTATTCAGATCTGGATTTTTTTAGAAAAGCATACAAAAATCTCCCACTTATATATATCAAATCCTACTAAAACAAGAACTATAACTATAGCTCTTGCAACGTATCTATTTCATACGTAATCTATACATTTTATTCCTCAAAAGCGCAATAACCAAATGAAAAACTAAGACTGGGTATGTCATCAGTGACTGTTTCTAAAGTAAGTTCGTTGGATGTTTGAAACGCATTACTCGCCTCTTGTTTGATTTTTATGAAGACTGCTACTTGCATAACTAAACTGAGAAATATTTATGATAATATTTGGTTGTAGGGGATTGGATTAATTTCATGAAAGTAAAATATAATTAAATAAGTAAATGGACTGGTGGAATTTTAAGCACCGCTGCGTGAATAAAATAAAATATATTAAAAAAAATAGGATATATACCACAATAATTATATTGAACAAACTTCTTATTCTATGCTAAGGAGGTAGACCTAAGGTAAGGGGCACAACTCTTTAAAATCATTGGAACGTTTGTTTTCAGGCTTTTTATATCAATCTCATGTAAGCATCAAAGTAACTTGGATTGATTTCATTGTGTTTCAAATGAAAGTGAAAATTGAAATTGAATATGGTACAAACATATCACTGATTTCAAGAGTTATGCCCCTTACCCCAGGTCTATATCCTTAAATGGGGGTTTGGTAATAGGGAATAGAGATTTTGTATAGCACGTTGCAATGTGTTGGGATGTTGAATGGGGACAATAGGGAAAAAGGTACATTTTATTTAATTATACCATATATCGTAGTTGTATTCTTTCCGGACGTGTAAGCAATGCAAGATGTAATTTGGATAAAAAAAATAATAAAGCAAGTTTTCATTTTTTGCGGCATCTTGCATACAATATTGTCATTCATAATATGTAATTGAGCAAATATCACGATATTATTTCCTCTAAACAGTTCATTGCTCTTGACATTAATGAATTTGTTCTCAGAAATCAGGAGACGTTATCAGAAACAAACACCTACAGTTTTGCTAATGCCATTCTAATACAAATTAGCGAAAAGGATAAGTTTCTTGAGACAACTGAAACACACTATTCAATACTAGTTTTATTTTATTTTTGGATTCGAAAAAAAAATTCTTGTACTAACATTTTATTAATGAAAAAAAATAAATAAAAAACAAAATCAATAGAACAAAAAATGGTAAAAGATATTAAATGCAATTAAAAAATGGATAGGTGAAAAGATATTAAATGCAATTAAAAATGGATAGGTGAAAAGATATTAAATGCAATTAAAAAATGAATAGGTGAAAAGCGACAAATTCATCAGAATATGAAATAAATGCTTTTAGTTCAAACTTTCAGAGATCAGGTAAAAGTCTTCGTCAAGTGAAAAAAAAAAGCATCAGAATATGATATAAATGCTTAAAAGTTAATACTTTCAGAGATCAGATAAAGTTCTTCGTCAAGTGAAAAATTCATCAGAATATGATATAAATGTTTAAAAATTAATACTTTGAGAGATCAGGTAAAGGTCTTCATCAAGTGAAATATTCATCAGAATATGATATAAATGCTCTACAGTTAATACTTTGAGAGATCAGGTAAATGTCTTCAACAATTGAAAACACACCTTTAAGTAAGATGTGAAAAGTGCTGACAATAAAAGTAGTAAAAACCACCGTAACAGAATGACGACACAAATGAACTAAAAAGTTAAATAACGACAAAAGAACACATTGGAGCCAATCATCTCTTTATTGCAGATAGGTGTATATCTGAGGTTTAAATATGTTGTAAAACATCAAACAAACACAGCAATCATTCACCAAATAATATATCAAATTCACTCCATGAAATACCTCAACATAAACAGCAAATGTTCACTCAATAATACATCCAATTCTCTCCAATGAACACTACATCATACACAGCAAACATTTCCTCAATAATACATCCAATACTCTCCATTGAATACCTCAACATACAGAGCAATCATTCACTCAATAAGCCATCCAATTCTCTACATTGGATACCTCAACATACACAACAAACATTCATTTAATAATACACCCAATTCTATCCATTGAATACCTCAAAATACACAGCAATCATTCACTCAATAATACAACCAATTCTCTTTACGAAATACCTCAACATATTAAGCAAACATTCGCGCAATAATACATTAATTTTTCTCCTTGAAATACTTTAACATGCACAAGAAACATTCACTCAATAACTCAATGAATTCTCTCTATGGAATAACCCCTCAACACAACAAATATTCACTCAATAATACACCCATTATCTCCATGCAATTCCTCAACAAACATAGAAAACATTCACGCAATAATACATCCCATTCTCTCCATGAAATACCTCAACAAACACAGCAAACATTAATACAATGATACATCCATTTCTCTTCATCAATTACCTAAACATAGTCAGCAATCATTCACTCAATAATACATCATATTCTCTCCATGGAATACCTCAACAAACACAGCAAACATTCACTCAATAATACATCCTATTCTCTCCATTAGATACCTCAACTTACACAGCAAACATTCATTTGATAATACACCCAATTCTCTCCATGGAATATCATAAAAAACGCATCAAACATTTACACAATAATACATCCAATGCTCTATTAAATTACAATTAACTTCAATCAAGAATGTTGTTAACCTCAACATCAGCTAACCTAGACAAAATTGCCGTTAATGAAAGCTAGCTCAGATAACATTACTGTTACTGAAAGCTTGCTCAGAACATACTGCTGTAATTAATAGCTAGCTCAGAACACATTGCTATTACAGATAGCTGGTCAGAACATATTGATGTTACTGGTAGCTAGGACAAAACATTCTTATGTTTGAGATAGCTAGGTCAGAGCATATTGTTGTTACTGATAGCTAAGTCAGAACATATTGCTGTAACTGATAGCTAGCTCATAGTACAATGATGTTGTTATAAGCTAGCTCAAAACATATTAAAGAATAATAATATCATCAGACGACCACCATAAGAGACAATTGATTACCACGATTCCTTGCGACTAGATTTGAAGTAGTTACGTCAAGAACTATATAGGCAAGTTTGACGTAGTGAGATAATAACAAATGACTTAGTTGACATAGGAATGTAATTAAGTATCGATTAACTCTATTCGTGAAAAAAAAGATACTACATGATAAACAATTATTTGAAAATCGTGCATATCTTAAAACGATTATCTACTTGTTTTATGGCAGCTCATTGCATGCGATATCATATTTTATGGAACACTTAAAAGATTTATTGACATATTTATATATGTTTTATTACATTGTTGTTTTTTGTGTAGGTTTTCTTTTTTAGAATTTCCAACACGGGTAGTCAGTTACTCTTTAATTTGATTTTTGAAAACAAATACTTTGGTATACATTTCATTTGATCGAGTCAAGTACGTATTTATTTGTGTTGGATGTCTGCTCAAAAGTTAAGTAAATTCAGGCGAACCTAGTCTGAGAGTACCAATACGTTATATTTAGTTACTATATGAAAATGCGTTAATACAAATTATTAGCCTTTATCGCAAACAATAAATGGATGAATTTGTTAAGATAAAATAAAATAAAACAATGAATATTAGAGTAATATTTCTCTATGATTCATTCCATCGTTGGAAAGGGTGCACATTGCACATGTACCGGATTACTGGATACATTGTCTTTATCACGGAACACATTACTGATACATTGTAGATATCACGTAGCTTATTGTTGATTAATAGGTTTTAACTTTTCACAAAGGACAACCATTAGCGTGTTGATAGATAATACAGTAGTAAGTACTTTATTTGATATGCAAAATTCGATTAAGCTTTACCAACATATTATGAAAACATACTTGTAACCAACAAAAACAGAACAAAAGCAAAAGCAAAACAAACAACACAACAAACAAAGAAATACACAAAAAAGTTAAAATAACAAACAATTTGTACAAAATTATATGCTTAACATATATTATGGAAAGGACTTCGTATATCATAAGAGTTTCATATATTGAAAGAAAACATTGCGTTTTTTATTGTCTAATAGCATAAATCATTGGCTATATTGGTCCAAAACACATGGTAACATATCTTTAAAAGATCCTTTGTTACAATATGTTGTGTTTGTGTTCCACACTCTGCACTAATTCTGTAGACTGCAACTTAATCACGTCACTGAATTATCTTGAAAACCTTGTTTTCAGCAAAATTGTCATTATAAGATATCATTTATTTTAGTCATGTGTTGTTTAGATTCGTTGAGTAACAGTCTAATAGCAAGCAATTTGTCGGAGCCTTTCAGCAAGCTTAATCTACAATTGTCGTGATAGAGAAATGCGATTTATTACAAGTCTCTGTAAATATCAGGCAAAAACAGATGAATTTTAATCATATGAGGCAGGACGGTCTACCTTCGTTGTAGTAGGTAGTGGTAATAAAATAGGAATTTTAATGACTTGGCTGAGAATTAATTTCTGTATCATTGGATATGTTGGCTAAATTTAGTTCGAAAATGTAAAACATTGAGGTTTTTTGACTGAGTTACATTGTATCTGCCCTTGATTGATTTATTTTTCAGCGTATTCGTAAGTTTCATAATGAGTGAGCTTTAAATATCGCAAGATGTCAAATCAAGTTATTTAATATCAACATCATAACAAACGAGTTCTGCGAGTGTAATATCATGTTAAAATTATTTAACGCAGGTTGATATTTTGCAATAATTAAATATCACGAGTTATGAAATATTTTTTTCTGTATAAAGTATTTAGCCGCTTGACATTTGGCATCTGCCATGGTGGAAATTTTGCATCGTCCCATTATTGATATCGCAAAATATCTGAAATAGATAATTTAGAAATATAATGATAGTTAAACTACCAAATCTCAGAGAATTAATTTAAATCATGATATACTTTACTTTATGAAATGTTACGCAAAATTGACTCATTATTTGTATGATACAAATAGACAAATTATTCTGTGAATGTGGCGGGTGATTCCAAACCTTTCTTAGTCAATGCATGATTCTTCGAAAGACTAACACTTTTAGAAATCGATAAATGTATTCAGTCGCATGCTATTGTTGAACCACTCAGGAGCCTAGTTATTTTTTATTGTTCCCATGTAAAATATGTGGTTCGATGGTCGCTGTAGTAAATAGATCCTTTTTGTTGTCAAATGACAAACAATTACACCCTACACCTACGTCAACATGTGAGCAAAGGGATTAAGTTGCTAACTTTATGAAAACGACTGATCATTAGAAGAACGTGATAAACTTAACATGTTCAATGTAGATTATCTAAATTTGATTTAAATTAGCATCAAACGTTTTGTTTGTAGATTACAAATTTTAACTTACAATAAAACATTTTGTCACAAATCTGCCAAAACTGACAGATTGTTGATCAGTAGTTGACTTATTCACGCCGGATTGATAACCAATGATCGATCTTTGTTAGTAAAATATAATATGAACGATTAGTTTAATTTCAAAAATTTATCGGACCGACCAAGTATTTCACTAGATGAATTGTATCTACTTTTAATTTAGAAAAAAAGGAATTTGAAAATAAATGTGACATTTTTTTTTTTCAAAAGGCAAATCATTCCGGAATTTGTGTAGAATGCAAATACATATGAACCATCTACTCCGTGAAATATGTGAACCGATCATCAGTCACATGATGTAAAACGGAAACCAGCACATTTTTAAATGCATCTTGTTTCGGATTCGTAATTTAAGAAAAAAATGAATTCTATATTGATATCCCAAATTTCGGATTATACGTCTACATATTTTACAAACATTAGTCTTTAATGTGTTTAATAATGTACAGTCGACAAAGAGCGTTAAAGTGTAATCAAGAGAGCCATGATGGGGAGATAAAGGAATATACCTCAACGATAAATACTAGACACATTAAAGAACAAATAATAATAATGATAATAATAATAATAATTATAATATATATATATTTTATGAAATACCAAAAAATCAATAAGCAATTTTACTCCACTTAAAACTTGGATCATCGACTATGTTCACTTTTGGTAACTGAAGGTTCTACACTTAAAACATTTGATAATATACCACGTATAAATATATGTAAATCAATAAAACAAACAGAATGCCATTTATAATGCATGCATTTTATAGCAAATAGTATACAAAAAAAAACCAAAAAAAGGAAAAAAGAAACAGTATTTTACCACTTAATATACATGCAGTTACAGATAGATATCCACGTAAAATTTAGTTTTATAAAATGCACCTAATTCCAAATATCAAAACAAAATACATGAATATGAATATTCCAATCGAAATACATGTACTTCTCATAACCATGCATTTATTCTGTTTCAAAAGAAATCTTGAGAGGCTTTGGTGAAATTGAAGATAATACAAAAATATCACTGATTTCATGAGTTATGTCCGTTACCCTAGGTCTACCCCTTAAAACATTTTTATTTGTATCAGTGGTCTTTTATGTGTTTGTAGGCAAATATCCAATAGGGCATGTTAGTCCCGTTCTAGTTTCATTTTTTTGCCGGAATTTACGACGTAGAATGTATTGAAAACCGAAGACCGATCTGCATTTAATGTCTATTTCCGGGTACTCGAAACGCTGTATAACAATGCAAAATCTTCTATTTAATGTTTTCTTAATACCTTTATCATGTAGAAATAGATATTTGTCATTTTTTATCGATATGTTTTACACAAAAAAAGATGTTTTGCCCTCAACACTGAACCCTACGCTCTCTTAATGACATGTCTCCATGCATTTGAATGGTAGACAAGGACCAATTCGCGTGAAATCACGGGGTCACATGACGAGAATTACATACCCTATAGATAAACCAAAACTAATATATATATATATAACAAATCAAACAAGTTTACAAGGAAATGGATACTGCATTTATGCCTTAAATGAGTTCCTATTTTAAAGGACGCATATATTATAAGGTCCCCGATAATGTAGTGTTTAGTGGTTCTTTATTAAATGAAGTCAAAACAGTATATTATATTATCACAAATAAAATCAAATAATTTATTATCACATTCAAATAATTATCAATTTTACGAATGGAGTAATAAACACACAAATCATTCATATTAAAATTTTGTTTCAGGAGAGGAAAGTGGTTTCTTTTTATGTGTTTGAAATTAAGAAATTACAAATCATTTTGATTACATTCATAACCTATTGAATTTGCATCTAAAAGCCATAAACAAAATGCTAATTCCAAAATCAAATTTGGCAAGTTTTCTACGGAGCTTAAAGTACATCTCATTTGCCATCTCTTAGAATACAAGGACACAAATTTGCATTTATTTTCGATATATAAATCGTTTTCAAGTTATATGAGAACTCTTGATTTGTTTCTACATCTTATCATTATGTGGACATTTTTTGTTACGTATTTTTGGAGATATTGCGTATTTACATCATTACGTCATTTACGTCATTTCATATGTCATCCATTTAAGATTCATTGTAATAATGTTGATGCGAAAGTGTTAATTTTTTTATCAACCTGTGATTCCTAGCACAGAGAGCTCAACAGCAACGTGTGTACACGTGGAATAACATTATTGTGGGGTCCCTACTGAAATATTTTAGCCAAATCGGATACAGGTCGGTAGTTAGCAGAAACATTATTAACAAGAAAGTTCCAGACTAAAAAATAAAATGAATAAATAGAATAAAATAAACAAAATAATAAAATAAACAAAATAAAATAAATAAATAAAAAAAATACGAATTTTATACACGAAAATAAATTAGGTTAATTTGTATAATTGGAACAATACACTCATCTTCATTGCATTATCTTCATTTCGTCTAAATTCTAAATCGCATCATACAATATTCATGGAAAAGTTGCGTATACTAACGCATCTTTCAGTGCTATTCAATTTGATGTTCGTTAATCCAAAACAACTTGGATAATACAAAACTCCTGCCGTATCATTCGAATCGAAACATAGCTTTTCAAAGATAAGAATAAAAGTTTTTAAAATTATGCAAAGCTGTAGGTTGCGACAGTCTAATGTGTATTTGTTTACGTCACATGTTATGTAGGAAACATTCCAGCTATTCGTGTAGAACTGTTATATTTCTGGAATTCGTGCATCAGACCCACTAAAGGTTTTATAGCAGATCTGCTTGTAAAGCACAAAATAATATTTCAATAACGTTGAACCTTAGGGTGCCCACTTCTATAGGCTGTAGCCTAAAAACATATCAAAATGTAATCTTATCAAAATGATCTTAACTACATAGTCGATCTGTGTTTACAATTCGTTCTAGACAAATTTTTGCAGTTAGGCGGTACTAATTAAAGTAGATCATACCTCATATTTCTAGTAGATATTTTTTTAGTTTTTTTCAAAGATACTTTAAATAAACTTACATTTGAAATTTAACTTAAAACACAGAGGTCACAAAATTTGATTTCGAAATAATTGAGCCTTACAAAGGTATTTTTTTTTTACACATTTTTTAAATGGTTTCTGTCCGTAATGTTTTGACAAACCATTTCAAACACTGTTAATTATTACAAATATATATGTCTTTGTGATTATGCAAGATGACAAAAAACAAAAAACAAAAAAAAAACAAAACAAAAAAAAACAAAGAACAAAAAGAATGCGAATGCTTCGTATAACAGGTAGTATCTACTTCAACAGAAACATTGTGAAATCCAATAACAAATACATTAGTTTGATTGTTTATTTCTCACCTGGGCAAGATCAGTTATTTTCCATAAACTAACTTGATGTCATTAACGTCGATCGGTTCACAGCCTGCTATACTAAATAAGGCTTTAATAAAGGGACAAATCTGAACTTTTACTTTAATGAGTTATATATTAAATTCATGGAGCGTAAATTTCCCCTAAAATGGCTTTTTTGCTTAACCTGGTCAAAAGTAATAGAATCTTGATGTACAGACGGTATAAGTTTTCGTATAAAAGTAAAAGGTGTATGGACAATACAGAGTATTTTGAGCTTACATTTATGACAAACGAGACAATTTTGTTTTAAGGGGAAACAGGGACTCTAACAGCCAATTGAACCAACTAATAATAGCAAATAGACAAGCTGGACACACATACAAATAACATATTACAAATAAAGTATAAATAAGCAAGCAGGACTCTCCTGAGTTCGGGAAAATGAAGAAGGTACACCAGTTGGGTTATTTTCCCAAACTTATCTAGAAAGTCCAATAGAAGTGCTTTAAACATGTCTCGTCCTGAATAAATGGACGGGGAAAACGATGACACTGTGAACAAATCGGTTCTTATTGTGCAGATGGTACAAAATAGTGATCTACGGGTTGTTGTACACGACTATAAGACTTTTGTTGCGATGATTTGAATCTTGTTGTAAAATAAAAAAAAAAGAAAATATTACAGAAGATCAATTGTCAGAACGCTAATACAAGAAAGTCTCGTTGTTTTGGGGATCTTTGCGAAACGAATTTTGATATGAAACTCAATTCTCAATTTATTACTCATTGGACTAACAAACTTAGCCTGATATATAATGTAATATCACATATACAGCATATTGCCATATTCAAACTAGTTATTTTTAGTCCATAACCAGCACTTTCCTCTTTCGTCTACCCAGGATGTGACATTATATGATCAACTGGGGGCGTTTTATTCTGTGTGTCTATTTTTCCTGTCTGGCCTTTATGTCTTTTGTTCATTCCTTCGATTTCCAGTCGACTTGTTGTTCCTTTGATTACTCTGTCTCTAATGTGTTCCTTGCAAAGACTGAGAAACAGTGACTACATTTACTGATGTCTGATGTATGGACGAGTCGTACTCGATTCGAACACGCTACCTTTAGACCACCCTTTAGAGTACATTATTATCATGCTGCGCTTTGTTTACATTTATATATGTATTTGTTATAAATTATTGGTTTAAAATTGCTGGAAAGTAAACATAGTCACATTATAGTGACACTATTTTCTTGTAAGAAGTGAGATCGGCTTATCTCTGCGGAACATCTGAGGTCATCCGTAGTTTAAATAGGGATCGTGCTCGTCCTTTCTGTGCGTACTCTTACATTATTTGCTCCCAATGTTTAGTAGAGTCTGGGTTAACCATTAACTATTGTTTCTTTGTACATTTGTACGTGTTTTATTTGTTATTGTATTTTCTTTCGTGTGTGTCTGTTTACCCTTCAAGTCTATCCTTTGATTTCCGCTCGAATCCCTTGATAACTCATTTGTAATGTACAACAAGCTTGTCGTTTATTTATTTTTTTTTTTGCTATTTCTACTTTTCTTATTATTATAATTTTATTCTGTTTGATGCTTTTTCCCCAATTTGAAAAAAAAAATTCTATGCTTATTTCAAAATGTACAATATTATTAAATAGTTTCAACGCCTCTGCCTAATGCAGACTTTATAAATAATATTGATATATACGTTTGCATAAACGTTAAAATAAAGTTCTTTGCATGTTATGGTTGATAGCGTTTCTGTATTCCAGCATGAACTTTATTGTACAGATCTGTAATTATAGTATACATGCATCTGAATATGTCGTATTTTCTTATGCAAATCTCAATAAATTATCCCAGCAATGATGTAAATTTTATTATTCATGTCATACTGTAAAAGATGTATTTAGACACTGCTTCCAATTCATTGACTTCTTTGCCAAATTAGATGCAGATTCGCTAGGAAATATAATTGTAAATTGCTTTAAAAGCTGTCCGAGCATCACGAATAATGACGCTTGGAGTCTACATTGCTTTGATCGCTGTCCATGCATTACGAATAAGAAATTAAGGAGTCTACGTTGCTGCATTTCAGGCTGGATTCGGACAAACAATTTATACTAGATTCTCACTCATGCAGAAATATACAGCTATATGATGCTTTTCAGATATTTCATTACTTATTGTAGTGTCTTAAAGGTTGAAGGTTGACCCTCCTTTTATCATCGGACCATGTGCCTTTAGACTTAGGTTGGCCCTCCCTGTACTAGTTGACCATAGTCCCCCATAAAAAAATGCAGATAAACACACAAACAGTATGTGAAGTAGACTATTGTGTAAGTACTTCTGTTAGTGGGATACCAATTACCGTCATTTCCGTTGGTAGGCCAATCCTCGAAATTTGGTTCCTTACATAAATGGAATTTCCATTAAGTTATATAACGAAAACCTCAGACCACATATCTGATAATAATTTGGCATGATTTTGTGTTCCTCCCTAATCCAGTAAAATTGGTATCCACGAATTAAAATTCATAGCTACTGTGAGGAAGAAATCGGAAACACGAAGGAAACAAACGAAAAGGCGAAGTAACGATACCGCAGTGAGAAGGATAAAGACTCGATTAGAACAACATAAAGTACATATATCATCAACATTGATTAAAACATTACACTGAGGAACGTAGACGAAACTTTTTAATTAAAATCTTAATTCGACTAAAAGCAATTTGTATCAAGTAGGGGTAAAGGAAGGGTAGGCGTCTGTTTTGGAAATGAATACTTGTGAATGCATAATTTCAATTCCGAGTAATATCGAAAGAAACAAAAATATGCAGCAATAAACTTTGAACAGCTCACCCTGCTGGTTCCCAGTTTTCGGTTGATCATTAGGTTTTGATTCTTTGTATGTGTTATTTTGGTAATTTCATGTTTTTGCTGTGTGTGTCTGTTTGTTTTCCATATCTAGTCTTTATCCTTCGAGTTTTGTTCTTTTTAATTTCTGCTCAAAGCTAGGTTCACCTGATAAATCCTGAGCATACTCAGCAAATCTTAAAACACACACACAGCGAGAGAGAGAGAGAGAATAATCATCTAATAAAATATATTGAAAAAAGTAAGTAAATAAAGACATATCCAAGAAAAAAAGAAGTAATTAGATGCATATAATTTCTACCCTTCTCCAAAATCCACCGATTTTTTTTTATCTTGTCTTATAAAAGAAAACATATGATATGTCCTCACGTTGAGTTGGGCACCAACAAAAAAGATACTTCAAAAATCAGTAGAGAAATTGATCAGATTGTGGATATTTAACAAAAACAAAAACAAAAGAAACAACAACAAACATTGTTGACATTTACGTGTTTCCTGTTGATTATTTCTTAGGATAATTGTCTTTACATTTATCACTTGCAAATGTTATTTTAAAAAAATCAGTCAGTTTCAAATAAAGTTGAATAATACAATTATCAAACTGAATGGGCAATAGTTAAATGGAATAGTCAAAAGAAAGCATAGTCCATATAAACAATGGCGAAATCAAGACAGGAAAGTTTGAATCAAATGCTTCAGCTACCACGATCATTAGGCTGTCTTGAATGTGCAGGATTGAAGAAATATATCGCACACGTATCCATATCACAGTAAGCAGACGTAACACTCATTAAGGAGATATTAAAAAATTACAGTAAATTAACAGATTAAGAGGAGCACAAAATCATCACTAATCATAATGATGTAAACGATAAGAAAGTACACAATATTTAATGGATCGTTTGGTTGGCTTTATTGACCAATAAAACTTCTAATTTCCCTTCTTTAAAATCGTGAGTTCCGCACCAAATGAACACTTCCGTTTCTTGTGGTGCTTAGCTTCACGATGGCTGAGTTTGAATCATAAATCGACGAATTGCGATGGCGACCGTCTGACTCTGTTCCAGTAGTAAAAGTGTACGCAGATGGCCGTGATGATAGTTTTGTTTTCGTACACATGCGTCCACTAAAAGCTAAAAATAGCCAAGGGTTGACACAACTGTTCAATCCTGACAGGAGCAAAATCACTACCATTGCTGAATCTGAAAAAAAAGAATTAGCACATTTTCATAATGAATATCAATTGAACCCATTGTTTAATTGAAGAAACAGAATGCTTAATTAGCATGTTGTCATAATAAATATAAAAAAGGAAAATATGAAATTGATTGACTGATTATAGATAAACGTCTTGTGAAAGATATCTCAAGTATTTTGGAGAAGAATGTATGACCAATTGAAGAGACTCTACATTGCTCAATTCCGACATACTGAGCCGAATCTAGCACACAGAAGCACCAAACACATGTAGGCACGCTACCAGTCTCAACTCTAATTGCTAAGTGTTAGTATTGAGTTACAATGCCCTTGAAAAGCATTTTAAATGAAGAAGACTCAAGGGCATATAGCTCCATACAAATCTTTTATTACTCATATCCTATTAAAACATTTCAGAACTTTGCCAGTAGTGCAGGGATAGTGGTTGTTTTGCTACAAAATTGAAGTCATCACTACAGAAGTTTTATGGTCATCAGCATGAACTCGTGGATCGTTTTGGTGTATCCATCTGCACCATGAACACTGATTTATTCAACGGGTCATAGTTTTCCTTTCCTCGTTTGTCTACCCCGGACATGACTTTTTATGAGCAACTCAACTGGAGTTTCTAGAAAAGTAGAGGACGCTTACCATACCGGTGCACCTAGTCCATGCTCCCAGTTTTGAGTGGAGTCCGAGTTGCTCATTTGCTTTTGTTACTTTGTATGTATGATTTTAGTTACTTTATGTTCTTTGTTGTTGTGTATGTCTGTTTTCTATGTCTGGTCTTTGTCACTGGATTACATTCTTTTGATTACCGCTATAATTTAGTAGAAGATTTCCATTGATGTGTTTAGTGAAAACTTCAAAACGACGAAATTTCATAATATGAAACATGTATGCCGCATCATAAGGATGAATTATAACAAAACATTTTTTCGGTTGATCTATGAATCATGCAGATTATAGTGTTTACTACTATATATTTGACAACTTTATAAAAAGCTTGTTTGTGCATCCATTCAGTCAAAATGGGAAAAATCAGTAAAATGCATGTCTAAAACTAACCGATGTGACAATAAAATTTCCCTGAGGCATGTTTCCTTATTCAAAAAGTCCATATTTGTTCTCTGCATTTCTTGATATTTTGACAGAGTTATTTTCCTTTTTTCATTTTCAGTGCATTTCAATCAATTTGTAACTCAAATTACCAAATGATATGGAAAGTTCTGTCTATTTTTCTCGGTACTGATGGGGCAAATAGTCTAATTTCGCTTTCAAAATAATGGATTTTGTTTTACAATATTTCATCCACAGCCTGATTCTTACGGATACTTAAAAGAACGTGTATATGAACGTATTTATTTTGCGGTGCACATGTTTTTGCTATTTTACCAATTTCTGTCGATCTATAACGCAAACAGTATAACGCAAACAGTATCTATGGAAATTTTTCATCTTACCAAGTTCCCTTTTTACTCATGGTTTGCATAATTTTGAATTCGTATCGTATGTAGATTTAAAAGTCCAGCGGTAATGATGTACGGTATACTTGTTAATTTGTAAATGAAGTTTATTTTAATGGCAGTGACTGACTTTGTTAAAACATTGATGTCGAAGACATTATTAAAAGAGGAACATATGCTGGCCCAGATGATTATTTAGGGACGACGGAACTTGATGCCAGTGATTGTATGAGCAAATCGGCGGGTGTTTCTTGAAAAATAGAAGACGCACATCCTACCGGTGCACCTGGTCCATTCTCCCATTATTTTGTTATTTTGTATATATTAATTTGTTTATTTTGTTTATTTTGTGTGTATGTCTTCCATGCTTGGTTTTTCCCCAGATAACGTTCTTTTGTTTTCTGCTAGAATCTTGGTTCCTTTTTTTGCTCTTTCAGAAAAGGCGGTAATGAGCAGCCTAAAAATAAATAAGTTTGTAGCAGTGAAAAATTTAACATTATCAGATTTACTACTAAACAAATATTAAAATAAAGTAACCTATTTGCTCGATAAAAAATTTGTTCTTCATTTCTAAGTTATATATCGGTACGATACTTGTACATGAGCATCTGTTTGTTTTCATCACATTGTGTGAACAAAAAAAAAACGATATTTTACTTTTGCTGTTTTCGTTGCTTGAAATTGTTGTAATTGACATAAATTTTTCATTAGGCTTTTAAATTATCAACTTTATTTGATCACTTACAAAAATGTAATAGTAATATAGTAATTACATTATGAAGTGTGCTATGGAGTAGTAGTGGCAATACCGACTCTAAACCCATTTACACAACAATATTTGCGACACCAAAAAAAAGCAACGGACAGTAAGCGAATGGTTAAGCACAACCTTACATGAAAATGTTGAAAGAATAACTAATAACAAGAATTCCCTGATCAGGTTCAATGAGTTGGATAAAGGCAGTTCCTGAGATTCCTGGACGAAACCTGTTATTTTGCTTGTTGAACGTAAAGTAGCGAAAAAGAAGAAAAACGTCTATGACGAATGTTTGTACTATAAACAACTGCAGGTTATAATGATGATTATGGAAGTTTGGCTTATCAAGGGAACCAGATTCAAACTTCAATATTAAGAATCCAATCCATGTAAAATGAACAGTCAGGGAAAATAGACATATACAACATGAAATGACAAATAATATACATACAAACAAACACAAATAAATATCTGGACTTTCCTACAAACTGGGATCATGGACTAGATGCACCGCCGAGTTGCTAATATAAATGAAGATATGCAGTTCATGATGGCTATCATATCAGTTTTTGAAAAAAAATATCTGATAGCACCACTGCCTATTTTCAATAGCTTTTACGTACATGTAAAAGCTGGAAAATTAGTGTATTTTAAGTATACCTATTTTGCTTTAAAACTGTTTAAAAATCTTTTAACAAGATGTTTACAATAAAAACCTTCCAGGTTTTGTTTTACATACTAAATAGACCAGAAGGATGTCGAAATTAAAATACAATTTCTATACGCACTACATCGTAAGTTGTTGATTCATTCTAGGAGTGTCGCCTTTTTAGTGAAACAAGGAATGAAAGTAATTGAACATTTAGCGTTGCCTTTTGTCAAGTCATCTGGGTATTCAATTAGTAAATGAAATTACTACTGATGCGGAAGTAAGTGTCATTAGTCAGAAATAGTTCAGCTTTAAGCTTTATTCATTTATTAAATGTCTTGTTTGAGATCATTGTCGTCAAACTAATGGGACTTTGCCACACACGTGTATATCAAATATCTTTGATTTGTATTTTTATATCAAATAGGGCATTGCGAAAACGATATTTGACCCCTGAACAATTATTTCACGTAGGACGCACAATCTTATAATACATAACCAAAAGATTAAAAACACAACAAAATATTAAAAAAAACCAAACAAACGAGAACTACTTAATATTAAAGGCGACAGATCGAAGCACTAATGATATAAACGTCAATTCATATTTTGCAAGCTAATTGCAGGAAGAATAGGTGCCCGTTATGGTTGAAAATCTTATAAAATGAAATGGTAATAGAGGTATAAATTGGTGCATTGTATACAGTTATTTGTGTCTCACAAGAAACAGAAGCTAACGGCAAAATAAACTTATTGACTCCTCTTTCACGACGAAGCATATATATGGTATTAAAATAAGGGCTCTTTTCAGTCAATTAAGAGTATCAAGATCTATATTTCAGTACAAATGGAAAGCCTATGCTAAACTAAACTCTCATATGAAAGGAAACAATAAAAGACACCCACACATACAAACAAAAGAAAAAAAAAACAAAACAAACACACATTAAAAAAAACAACATAAAATCAAAGACAAAGAAACTAAACAACATTTACAAAAAACAACATAAACAGCCATGCTTTGATTGAGGAAATTGTTTTTGTCTGCGTATTTTTGTTTCTTTCACCATTTTAGTACAATTCAAATGTTGCATAAGCTCTTAGTGCATTATCATTTTTGACTCAACTGTCCATTAAAAGTGGCAATACATTTGAAAAGTGCTGTTTAATTTTATTGTAATGTTTACATGTATGGATTCCAGAGTTTAGAAGCTATGCTAGAAAATTGACACATTTAAATTTTATTTTGATGATCCGATAAATAATATATTTCTAATACTTGAGTTTGTACCGAGAGTACTTGTACATTTGAAACGAAGAAGTGTAGTGTATGGGTATC
This sequence comes from Perna viridis, assembly GCA_037379345.1. NCBI lineage: Eukaryota > Metazoa > Mollusca > Bivalvia > Mytilida > Mytilidae > Perna > Perna viridis. Next base: position 20,785,793 of record CM074523.1, read on the forward strand.
AATATACCTTTAAATACCCCTCTCTGTCTAAGAATCAGGTAAAATGTGCATAAGCTGTGTTAAATGGAGACTTTATTGCATTACTCGATTATTTATACCTGAACATCCGAAAATAACCATCAAAGAGTTTGTACTGTTTGCCATTTTAATATATTGATAGATTTATTAAAAAAACAGTAAGGAAAAATGGCGGAAAAACTTTTCCCGCACATTATCTTTATATAAGCACTCAAAACATCTACTCCAAAGATGCTTCATGATAAATTTAAATAGCTTATCAGTTGTATTCGAGATAAATTGAATACATTTGAGGCAAATTGAGAATTATGATGAGCGACTTATTGCCTGATTCTTACCCAGAATGGTACTTACACTGTTACTTACTGGTAAATGGAGCATGTTCATCATATGCAAGCCACATCTGTGCTACAAAAAAAGGTCCCCAGCATATCAGATAACACATCACAACTGCCAACGTTAGTTTAATTGTTTTAAGCTTAGAATTTGAAACCGACTTCCGATGAACTCTTGGATATGTTAAATTGTGGTTTATACAGGAATCTCGAATGGAATAAGACCTCGTGAATGAAATTTTCCGGGGGTACGATTCGTTTGCCGTTAATTTGGAAGTTGTTCCCATACTGATCCAAACCACATAACAAATTCTAGAATAAGTTCCAGTCAATATGCAAAACGGAATGAAATAGATAGACATGAAAATCCATGTCACATATGCCTGGAGCTGCCATTTTGGACCGGAACTAAGGTTTTCCCAGCAATCAAACACGCCACTCCCAGGTATTGTTTCCTGGTATGAAAATAAAACAAGATTCGGAATGGCGCATAAAAGGGAGAGAATCCATGCTAATGTTATCATACAATGTATTCGTTTATTTGTCCACGTTTGACTGGTTATGGGATAACAAATAGAAACGTATCTATCAATCGCTGTTGTTAAAAGTACGTACGATGAAGCATACATTGCAACTAATTGAAAATATTTCACAAACTTGCAAAGAAAATCGTTACCTCTGAAACGAAATGTAATGTCCCATGCCAATTGTGGTAAAATATTAAAAAATCCCATCGACAGATCGGCAACGCAAAGGTGAAAAATAAACCACTGCATTCTTGTCAAAGTACCACACCTGAATTTTAAAACAAGAAGAACCACAAAATTTCCAAAAAGGGAGAAATACAGAATGACGCCAAGTGTTGATATTTCTATTTTGGCAAAATGTTCGTCTCGCCCATTCTCAGTTACTGTCCCATTACATCTTCGCTCAGTTCCATTGTAAAATGAAATGTTCATATATTCAGGTGTTGACAAATTGCTTAATTCGCCATTGTACTGTAGAGAGTGAGCATTAAAACTAGGAATACCGGCGTAGATATCCATTTTGGTGCTTACTTTTTGTAAAAATAGCAATCTTTTAATCAGTACAGAAAGCAATGACCGTATCGTTCAGCGTGTGTTGTTCTTCTGAAAAAATAAAACAACGTTACTTAGTTTTATACGATGGAATACATAATCAGTAGAGAAAAGTATGTTCTTGCTAGAATTATTGGCCAACAGTTCACCAGTTTACAGTGAAACCCTAGATAAATCGAAGACTATCTAGAGACATTTTGAAGCCCTTTCATATTAGAATAATTGCTTTTGGAACCTGGGTAAACCCAAAACCTGACTTAACCGCATAACTTATACGGTCTAAAATAAGTTTAATTATTCAGCTTTCACTATACAAAGTTTATATATCTTTTCTTCAAATACGTTTTCGGTGCAAAAGAAAACATCTGTATGTTGTCGCCACGAAAATCACACAGTTGTCTCATGCTTATCAACCAAGGGATCCAAATGCAAGGTAAGATTACTAATAGGAGTTGCATTTTTAACCAAAGTAAATTTATCTGTATCGCCTTTGTTGTAAAATCAAGCCAATGAAACTAACCAATTAACCTCTTGACTCATACACGATGGATGGAGGTACATTATAATGTCGTTGTGACAGTTACCCGTGATGTCTTTTCCATTTAGGTCAATCTAAACAAACGAAGTTGGTGTGATGTTCAACACATATGTAACTTTCCAAATCAAGACTTATTGTCTTACACATCGCTATAGAAAAACACTTGATTGGATCAAACTATGTTGTTGTGACTCAAATATATGTTTTCAAATTGAGCCTGGCAATATCATCATGCAAAGCTATATTATTCTGTTTTACTAAAAAGTCGTCATTGAAATAATTAATTAATACAACATTTAGATACTTATCTGGTTACCGGAATCAACAAAAATATTACACCAAAGCACAAACAGAAATAGAAATCAATGTATCATTTGCTACAAGTACACATTAACATGTTAATAAGTATTTAAACTAATCATGCACATGATGTAGTAAAATAACTGTTTACGGATTTGTACACTCCAAAACAAAAAAAAACAACAAACAACAAAAACAAACAAAAACAAACAAAAACAAACAAACAAAAACAAAAACAAAAAACAAAACAAAACAAAACAAAACAAAACAAATAAAAAAACCCCCAAAAACCCCAACAAACAACCACCTCCCCCAAAATTAAAACTGAATGAAAACAAATCACAAATAAAAATAAAAGATACATATGTTTTGATTTTGTATTACTACGTATAGTCTAGAGCCATTCATAATGATTTTAGCGACCGATGTAAAAGCAACCTATATATATATATATATATATATATATATATATATATATATATATATATATATATATATATATATATATATGCTTTTTTACATCTTTCACTAAAATCATTATGAATGGTTATAGACTTTACGTAGTATTTTTTTTTTACATCGGTCGCTAAAATCATTATGAATACAAAATCAAAACAATTAATTGTAAATCCTGTTTATGGATTCACCTGAAAAAAAATCCAAACGGAAATATCTGTTCTAGCCATTTACATTAATACCTTCTGCTCCATTAAATAGAAACAATTCCATCAGCTAGATATAATCTCATTTTCTTTAACATGGTAAAGAAGCAATTACAATTTGTTTCCTGAATTACCAAATAAATGAAACGACGGTATTGGCGTTACTGATTTACCATTGGTAAATCATAGGCCATTTGTCACAATAGTAGAAGCAAATAAAACTAATTTACGACTTTTGACAGAAATTGTTATGTTATTTAATAGAAAGGCCTTGTTTACGTGTTAAAGCTGAGATAGGTTTACGAAGATAGTATCAACTGTTCCTGAAGCAATGTCATATTTCTAATTTATTCTTATTTCTCCAACCTAGCTCTATCATTGAAACATTGGCTTGAGAAGGTTATAGCTTATAGATTGACATATATCAGCCGTGAGATGTTCTTTGATTTGAAACAAACAGAAGAATTGTATTCAAACATTCATATACAATATAGTTTTATTGCCTCTCCAGAATGATTTTTATCTATTCTTTTTATCAAACGATTTGAAATTTATTTGACTAGACATAAGGAAACTATGTAATACTTACTCAATAACAGAGTCATACTTCAACCTTGGTTCCCTTGATTACTCTTTCAAATGGAATATCATGTACATGAGGGCAAATATTTGTTTTAATGAAATTAAATCAGTGGATGAAGTTTTTTGTTTATTGAGCTAACTATACTTCTAAGTCGCTGTTTAGTCGATGTCTTGAAAATTTGAAACAAGGTAAGATGCAAATTAAATGCACAGATTGGTGCAGTGGTTTCGCGGTTGTTTCGAGAAAAGCAGAGGACGCTTACCCTACCGGTGCACCTGGCTCATGCTCCCAGTTTTTAGTGGAGTCCGATATCTCATTTGCCTTTGTTACTTTGTATGTATGATCTTAGGTACTTTATATTCTTTGTTGTTTATATCTGTTTTCCATGTCTGGTCTTTGTCCCTGGATTACATACTTTTGATTACCGCTATAACCTTGGTTTCCTTGATTACTCTTTCAGTAAGTATCTTCGGTAAGTATCGTACACCATTTCATTTAAGTAGAACGGTACGAAATGGGTCTTACTTTCTATAAGATTGTGCAAATACATTCATCTGATCGGCTTACATCGTAATATTAACTTTATAATAAGGCTTTTGGACCATCCAAGGGATAAAGAAGGTAACAAAAACGTCGATTTTAGAGGGTAAAACAATAATCCTTAGTATATATCATTGCTCAAAATGACACTAACCTCAAACTGCGGCAATAAAAAAATGTTTAAATTTAATGATAACAGGTACATGTATTGCACAAATTGCACACATTAAAATTATATTCTCAACTAAAAAGACACAACTACAAAATACGTTTCACAGCTTTCATTTCTGAAGAACTGTCTATCAGTGTCAAATGTAAAGGGAAATATATTGCATTATGTTAAATTACAATAAAAATACAGTCAAACAAACAATGCTCAAAATCCAAAGGACCACTTAAATGTATGTTAAAATAATCAATATTTACTGATATTAATGATGTAGGACAACATTTTATGATACTTTATTTGGAATTTTGGTCCATAAATACCGGGTTTGCGAGCCTAATGTCTAAATATTAAAGCATTTCCTGAATGACTCCATAGCATAAAATATTGAGCGGTTTCAAATCTAAATCTGATAAAAATAAAACATTTTCCATCTTCAGACACCATTTACCTAAGATGTATCCCTACAGGGGTAATACCTTATAATTATCTAGGTCATAAAAGTGATCACTTTTCAATAAAATAGGCAAATTGCCCTGAATCGGCATATATTTAATTTAAAGCTACAGACGTTATGTTTCATTATTCAATTGACAGAACATCAAAATGTCATGCTCGATATCCCTTTTCCCTGTTAAATGAATACTTTACCTCATTACGGGCGATAATTGAATATATAATACATCTGGGACTGACGTGAAGAAATCAATACCGTCATTCTAATATGCCGTCGACATAGACACTGACGTCATATTAATAGGTAAAGATCGGAATGAAATATTACGAAACACCTTGTGCAAACGAGTTTTATTATTATAAAATATTTATGATAGGTACAGCTCTTGGATTGGATGTAATACCTCCAATAACCATTATTCCCACACACTTTCCGCATAGAAAGTTCCCCATTGAAATATTCATTGCCCCCATAATCTTCAATATCCATATCCCAATACATTATCCCAATGTCGCATCACCCATTTCCCTATCTCCATAAATATGTACCATAAAATAGGAATTTTCCCCTAATTCAGAAAATGCAGAATTAAAGGACCAGTTTTTATGGTTTCGTGGTAATTCCATTGTACAAAATCAAGTTCCAAACGTAACGAAAGCTGATATCGTTTAGCTACTTCTACGAATTCAGATAATTAACACCACAAACTTCCACATTTTCGGCAAAGAACGAACATTTACACCTATTCTCACAGTTTTTACTTTCAAAGTATTTATATTTATTTTTATTGAAATCATAAATTATCTTTGCTCATTTGATAGAAAATTAGGAAAAGAATCTGCAATTTGAATTTTGCGCTCTTGTCATATATCTACCGTGAAGTATATTTCAATTTTAAGACATATTTGACATCGGTAGTCTTCAAACTATTCTTAATAAAGGGTAAAAATAACGCTACCGAACGAATAAGCCTTTGTCATTAATAAAAAAAAGAAAAAAAAACATAGCATTATCAAGGCAAAACCTGAAGTGATATTTATCACAGATTTTCTAGCTTGTTACAGGCACTTTTAGTAGATATGGTGGATTAAATCATGTTTTATATAGCGCTAAACCAACCAGATTCAATTATGGTTTCACTAACACAATTTCTAGCGGTAAAAAAAGTTGTTTTAAAACATTCAAGAAAATAAAAACCCATCGACTTTTTTTTTCTATCGGAATAATGTGTATGCTTATCGTTGTAGATTCAATAAGGTTTCAATACCTTCAAAAACAAATGCACGTTTGATAATATTTCGACAAAAGTGCAGTGAAATAACGCCATCAAGAAATCGGACGTCGAACTCATAATGTTAAGGTTCATAGGTGAGGATTTTAAGTGTAAGTATTTGTAAGAATCAGGCAAAATTTGAAAAATCAGAAACATGCCTGTCAAAACCCACCGACCAAACAATATAATTTTACTCAAGTATGCTTTCTTTCCTTGAAAGACCATTATTTGATCTTTGCATCATTTGATTTGCTCGTATTTCAATAGAATCGTAGACAAATGAGGTCGTTGACATAGTAATCTACCCTCTAAACTTTCATTTACAGTGCATTTCAATGAAATTATATCCTAATGCAGCAACATGTTATGGAAAATCTTATTTTCCCTTGATAATGATGGGGCAAATAGTCAAATTACACTATCAAAATGATTGGTTGTTTCTTACCATGTTTTACCCACTGCCTGATTCTTACAAAGACTGACAAAGTTTGTGTGGGTTTTATGGAACAAAATATTGTCAATAAGATATACTTATCTAAACATTGATTCAGTCGTATTTTCTTCATTTACTCTATTTTTTTTGGATGTAGTTAACATAAACTATATATACAGTTATCTATACTAAAACTCAATAGACGATATCTTTAAATAAAGCTTTGGTTTTGAACGGGAGATGATATGAAAAGGTTATTTGAGGCGAAATTTAGGCTGATTTGGCAAAATTACAGTTAATCTTTCTTACAGAAATTAAAGTGCATTCTTTTGACCATTAGAAAGAAAGGAGATTTAATGAAATTATTGCTATAAATGAATTCACCACCCTCTGGTTAATTCTTTGATGGAGAGCTATTCAAAATGTTGTTTTCTTTCGTACAAATTATCTCTGTGCACCTAATTCGCTTTTCTCATTTGGCACTTACTAGTGCCTAGACAGGATAGTTTTTGACGGTAGGAGTTTGTTCACGACATTTTTATGTTTGAGTCTTAATCGTCTGCTTAGGAAACATTTGGCAAGGGTTTTAACTTAGCCACATGACAATAAACGTGACAAGGAATATGGTATAGTTATTGACGTTATGTAAGAACAATTTGTGTTGTAATAAGAGGCAAAATTGTCTGGGTGATAACCATCATATTAATTTTCCGTCCATAGATGTGTCTTCGTTCATCTAAGTAACAAATCGGAATATACATTATAAATCAATTCATATGTTTAAGACAGCCTTCTCAATTAAAGAAACATCATGCGAATAAATTTAATAATTGCTCCCTCTGCTGAGAACTAGCAATGGTATGAATACAGAAATTTCCGAACTGCGGTGTGTGCTCCATAATTCATGATTGCTAGTAAAATGAAGAGTAATGACTAATATTGCATGTACCAAACTTCTTGGAAGTTGTCAAAGCAATAGACACAATGAGGAAGTCATTTAAGCAGATGGTAGTATCAGGTTAATCACCGAGAAGTTGAGACCAACCACAATGGTTCTGACTGGGTACAGGCAATTCCGATATGAATGAATTGTTGAATAACTCTACACACTTCTCATTTACTTTATATATATTGTGTCCTATATTATGACCATAAATAATCATTATACCAACCTCTTTTGCGGTCTGAATACTGGAATATGTTGGTATTTGAATGCTATAGTGTCATAAAACCGTAAATCAGAACAAAGAATAATTTCCAAAAAGCAGTCACTACGAAAAAATCAAGTATGTTTAACCAAGGACTGATATCTAAAAAGAATTTTGTAAGATACCTTTTGCAGATACTATTATCACTATCTGCGACAAATTAGTTCATAGAATAACTTAAAAAGACAGATTGATGGCGCTAAAGAGATGTTAGGGAAAATTGATATAGGTTTTTCATCGGAGATTACTGACGCCTTTTCCGTATGTTAAATTGGTCAGCAATGTATATTAAATAAAATGCTGTCAGCTTTGATAAGTTTTTCATATCATTCATATAGTTTGTCTACATATTAACAAAGAGTATTGCAGTCTCCAATAAAGTTGTGCTATGTTATTAATGGAAACTTAGTGCGACGTTAAAAGGAATTAACACTGACAAACGATTTAATTAACTTTAGACACACTCATTAGTCACCTTGTCGTTAAGTTTATTATGATGCTATAAGATACAAACAAGGTTTTGGCTTTTATAGAATAATAAGTAAAAAACAAAAACAAAAGAAAAAGAAACCAAACAAACAAACAAAACCAAACCAAACCAAACCAAACAAAACAAAACAGAACAAAAAATAAAAGCACTTGCAATATGAACTTCATTTTAAATGTTTAATTCAACATTTATAATGCGTATTATAATTGTTATCCATTTACAGAGTAATATATCATATTGAATATTATACACTCTCAGCTTTGTTCCGTGTGTTTAAGTTAACTGACCAAAACGTTTATGTCTCTATGTATAAAGTTCTCCTTAAATTTGATTTCCTTTAGAATACCCTTGTAAATATTAATTGGTAAGCCGTAAGCAATTCTTATACGATATCAACAGTAATGATATTGATTGATGTCAAAATGGAAATTAATACTAAAAAGGGACTTTAAGATGCTTCGTCCAACCTAATAATTCTTCTAGACAGCTGAGGTTCAGTAAATGATCGGAAAAACACACTACATTATACTACGTTATATACTGCTACCGCGGAAACTCGACTTGAATGTTCATGGAAATTGATTGATGTACAAGTGGGCATAATCCAATTCAGATGTACAGGGTACTATGGGCACACTTATGTAAACTCAAATTATTTAATCGTCACCACTAGTTTGAATAGCACATCTCATGCATACCAAATGGGGGACAATTAGTTGAATTTATTAAATACACTACGAGAGACAGCCATTACAACATAACTGTGGTACAATAAGATACCTGTTGTAACAATTACCAATGAAATGGTTGTACACCAAATCCCAAGCATCGAACAGTTTAACTTCTACAGGTGATCGCATTGTCTTCAATAATGTGCAAGACCTATACCATAAAACAATCTATCAAAAGCCCGAAAACAAACACTGTGAAACTTTTAATAAAAGACCAAAAGCGACCGAACCTATAAAAAACGACAAATAGGAGAACGAAAAAACACAACAACCACTGAACCACAGGAGGTTCCTTTTTCGTTTACATTTACAAGAACAAAACATTTTTGGAAGCATTATGGTAATTGTAGTGAAACATTCTACTTCCTGGTAGATAGTACGTTAATGGCCTTATCGTTCTTTAATATGTTCTAACATATATTTCAGTAAGTGGGAGGATTCATAGATGGCGTTATGGAATCGACCGCGTAAAGACGAGTGTGTAAATCATGTAGTCGCAGAAGACATAGGAAGCTCGAAGGGATGGGGGGCGGGGGGGGGGGGTAAAGATCCCCTTGCGAATTTATAATTTTATGTTAATACACATTTTTGTGTATATATGCACGCATAAATAAGTGTCCAACAAAAAGCTTCTGCCCTTGAGTAATTCTCCGGATTCGCCAAAGGAAGACGTAGGCTGAGTGGATATCTCATTTTGTCTTTTCGTTTGTTGAGATCTTCCACGGAGATAACTGGGTGTATTTATTGAGTTTTATTGTATGTTTGTATGTTGTTTCAGTTCTTTTTTTTACCTAACATTAAACGGGGGATGATTAAGGCCTTATACATCTAACAGTCAGGAACTAGTATGACCCTGTTCACAGTCAGGCGATTTTTGTCAATAGTGTATCTTTGTGTCGTATTTTTACTTTTTAGTTAAAAGTTATTTTTGTTGTCTGTCGTTCTGAACATACTCGGAGGTACATGTATGTGTACAATTGTTTAAGACCTTTTGATGATCCCTGAACATATTACTATATTTTGTATTGAGGTTATACACTGGTGCATTTGTTGCTTTCATCGTATCCGTTCTTTTTATTATTGAAAATGTGAGTACTGATCAAGAAGTATTGTTTATATCAATTTATATTTAAGATGATTAAAAGCAATGGTAAATCCGCGAATAATTTATGTATATAAAAAGTAATAATGTTATAATATAATAAAGATGAATAGAATGGCAATTCTATCAGGAGAAGATATCTGTCTATGGAGAATAGTGGCAAATGTCTATGTTCAAAGGAAAGGATATAGCCTAGGGATTTTAATGATGTAAATGGAAACTTTTATACCAATAGCAGGACCAGTTCACATAAAATTCAGACACTGTCATGATAAGGTGAGTCATGGTAAAGAAAAAAAGAAACGATGTTTTTTTTAAGTCTTCATATTCTATACTTTAACGATAACTTGTAAATTTAAATTACAATCTACATATATATATATTTATCTAAAAAAAAACAAAACAAAACGCCAAAACCAAAAGAAAAACGAAGACTGGTTATGTAATTAATAATTGTGTCTGATCTAGAAACAAACTGAATTCGTTGGGTTTTTTGACATGCTTTAGCCCCTTTCTGTCTGAAGTGCTATAAAATAAAGGGTTAAAAATTTAGAGTTAATGTTTATTTCTCTCTCACACACACACACACACACACACACACACACACATGCATCCGATGTTTTCATATGCCTTCAAATGAATGTGTTGAGGACTTATGAAATGCATGTTTTAGCATGGAAACTCAAATGAAAACGAAGTTTATCAAAATTATAACCATTTTGTTGAGTATATAATTTCAATTTAATTTTTATTTTTTGTTATTTTTCCATGTAGTAAATTATAAGTTATAAATATTTGTCTTTAAATATTTTTCATAGCCGTCTTCAACAAAGACGCTCTTTAGAAGCATATATTTTCTAGGTAATTTTCAAATGAGTGAAAAATACGTTTTGTAATTTTTTACTGTGTAAGATGAAAAAACATGTTAATTATACAAACATTAAATAAAATCGAAATGCATATACGTGAAAGTGTTAAAACTTAATAACGTGGAACAGAAATCCGATTTTCTGTCTATGATTTATCTTTATAAATCACAAAAAAAAACCCACTAAAGTAAAGTGAAAGTGAGAATAAAACAGAAACCAAAAAGTCCTGACTTCGGGGTTAAAGTACTTTGGAATGTCTACAGCCCTCCCCCTTTTACACCTGGTCACTGTGGGAAAAATAAACAATATTTAATGGTTAAATACACCATAAATCAGTTAAGAAATGTTTGTGTTTCTTATTAAGGCACTAATAAAGAAACTGATCATACGTTACACAATGAATAATGATAACGACCTACATGCTGTAAACTGACGTACCACGTTAATCTCGTTCAATACACAATTTTTTATATGAAATGTCTGTATATATTCAGGAATAAAATAGGTGGTATCATTTTCCCACTTTATTATTAGTTTAAACCATATTTCATTCAACACAAAGTGAAAAAGAATTAGACAGAGGTCAAAGCCTATGTTAGCCTTATTCCGGTAACAAATGGTATATATTAATACGTTTATAAAGCAAATGAATTACTTGTGCCATAAATAAATATAAAAATAAAATGTGATAAGTTAAATGAATTTCAGTACTAACATCAAAATACAATGGTAATAACTCTAGAAGATTTTCTAAATTTCATCTTGAAACAGTATTTTCATTAAAAAAATAATAATAATAAATAAATAAAAATAATAAAATAAAATAAAATATATTAAAAGGAAATTTGATTTGATATATTATAAAAGCAACTTTATTTTACTTCATGTACCCAAAGCTTGACTATCATCGATCTTCATGCCAACATGTCCAAATTCGGTAATTTTGTAATTAATAAAAACAAGTATAAACCATGATCGCGTGTATTACATTTATACGGTAAAGCCTTAAAATGAATGTCCAAAAATTCTTTTACAATTGTCGTGGCAAGATTTTCACTTGTTTTTCATAAATTTTACTTACAAATTTATTATTATAATCCTGAACTTGACGCTTATCCACAATGATCAAGATCAATTTTGTTTCCACAGTGTGGAATCGACAGTGTTTTCTGTCAGCCAACTCTTGCCCTTGCAAACATGTGGGCCTAATCATTTTTATGTTTATACATTGTTTTGCCGAATTATATAAAGTTATTTCTATTTTACAGTTTAAATATGGTTATTGTTCAGTTAGTTGCCATGCCTATCACATCAGAATTGTTGCAACGTATATTTTCTTAATCATTCAAAAATACTCATTTAATCAATGTTTTTTTATACTTCTTTCTATACAGCTCTTGATTGGTACACACAATTTATAACATGTATCATCACCCATTCTGCGTTATCCCCACCACCTTAGAAAAATCCCCATTGCATTGTTCGTTATCAAATGTGTACATTTATCAAAATCTAAATAATTAAATAAAATTAAATAGTTTGATATTTAAATAGTTGTTTCTTATATTTTTCCTTTAAATTGATACTTTACACGCTACTTCCTCTAACCTGCTAATTCAAATGTCCCACCCAATACCCCATCCAAATATATTGTTCCAATCTCCCTATCGTAAATTGTTTTTAATTTAACTTACCTTGCTACAGTTTATCTGTATCCTTATCTAAAATTCTTTATAATATCACCAAAACACACGTTTAATCATTAACATCGACATGTGATCGATTTCTATATTGGATTAAACAGTTCTAAGCCGTCCCATGGTGCCTGAAACATCTTATCTGTTTTCCAGAGACGCTGATCGACGTTGAAATGGATTCAGTGTTATGTTATTCCGTTTAAATTATAACTAAAAATTGATTTAGGTGAAGGACAAATTTGAAGATTAAATTATATATCTTCGATGTGAAAAAAAAGCAAAAGGTAGGGACAACCTTTAAAAGGAAGATCTTTGGTATATCTATTTGTGTCACCTTTTACCGAAATTTAGCTAAAGTGTTTGAACAGCTAAATGAAAATTGCATGTGTTGGTTAAAAAAAATCCCATTAAAATATATGATACTCCTTTTAGATAAATATGTGTTTGTTTTGAAGTTTCAATGTCGACTTAAAATTACTGAACAACGCATTGCTGAAACTAATGTGAGTGAAATTTCAATCAGTATTTAGATGCTTTGCTTTTGATGAATGGCTTTTTTGCCTGGCAGTTAATAATGTTTGATAATAATAAAAAAAAATAGGTCCGCGCAAGAACCAGGCTGTGTATGACTTTAGAGAAACTGCCTGTTTTTTATATTACAGATTCCTTAAAAGTGCTAATTCGTGGATATAATACAATACAAACATACTAAATTTATTTCTTTTGTCGCTCTCTGCAAACTATCATTTCTGCCAAAACCGCTTCCTTATTTTGCTCCGTAAGCATTTAAAGTTCGGCTCTTACTTGGACAAGTACTGAAGAAAATATCCTACTGAAATTACAGTTTGACAACTGTAAGTTGTCAAAATGTATAATAAAATAATATTTTATTGTATCTTGCAGATGTTTTTACCGTATTGAATCACTCAAAGGAAACATTATGCCACACACACTCTTCTGTAATTATAAAATTGTAAAATAATTATATAACTAATGCGATGAACCCTTACCGCTTAGTAGGTTTTTCAAATGCATACTAGATAATGACAAAAAGTATAAATATATTTTTTTCATTTTCCGGAAGTCAAACTCGCCTTAAAACATACGAAAACAGGAACAATGGGGCAAATTATGACATTCAGGTCTCTTTGAAAAATGTTAAATCACAGAGTAGTACTCATATAGACGACGGAAAGAAATAACGCTGAGCCTTCAAACGATACTTTTTCAAGATTTTTGTTACGGATTTTAAAACGATAGCATTTTTTTTTACATATTCAATTTTTGTTTCACATATCAACCATAAATACGTCTATGCAATATTAGATCAAGAGTACGGTCCATAAACTTGATTTTATTGCATATAAGTGGAATGGTGGATGGGAAAAATGAAAGAGGGGAGGGGTAATTGAAATGGGGAAGGAATTTAAGGAAAAAAAAACTTTTAATCAGTGACAAAATGATATTTCACTTCATTCTAACTTCATAGTAATAATTCTAGTAAATATTGCGTGTGTAATGTTCAGTTTGTAGGTCCTTTAGGGTAAGGGACACAACTCTTACAAATCATTGGAAAGTTTGTATACAGCATTTTACTTCAATCTTATGTAAGAATCAAAGTAACTTGGACTGATTTTTTTCTGTTTCAAATGTAAGCTTGAAAAACTTTAGTGAAATTGAATGCAATACAAACATATCACTGATTACGTTCTTTAGTTTCCGTTCTAATCTTTACCCAGGGAATATATTCGTCCGTTTTCGCTCTAACCTTTGTTCCTTTGATAACTCTTGCAATATTGGGAATATTCCGAACAAAAATATCTTATTATCCGTTTGAAACAGATTTTAACATTATTCCCTTTGTTTTTTGTTTTTATATAAGACTGTTTATTCAACAGATGTTAAATGTTACCTAGAATAAAAAAATGTAGTTTTGCAAACCTATTGCTAGGATTTTCTATATAAAATCTAATTACTGCGAAAAAATGTGTATTGATCAGTTAATTTCAATGTTACGTACCATTATGTGTAATAATCAGGATGGCACATTATAAAATTGTTTATTTTGTCGTTTATGTCTGAAATGTGTGTAATACATCTTGAAAACAACCAACAAGCTATCTACATTAATCCTGAAGCATCCTTAATGTAGATATGTTTGCTTATATAAGCTCCTGGTTCAACATGTTAATTATATCTTAAGGGGGTTACATCATACCTAAAATTATTTTTGTTCGCTTAAATTTCTTGAATTTTTTTTCAGTATTTGACGTTGATAAAAGAAACAAAATATATTTGAAGAGGTTTTAACTACATAAACCACGGGTATGATTAAAATGACTATATGTAACTTCATCAACAATATTTTTGATCATTTAGACGCTTTGACTTTGACATTAGAATGTCATAGAAAAAAAAGTTTTGCTGTTTTTTACAGGGTTATTTCCTGTAGGTGTAGTAGACCCTCTTAAGATAGTTGTTTGGAATAGGTATACCATTTCCATTTGTATACTGAATGTTAATGGCAGGAGGATAGACAAATGCTTTTGACGTCGAACAATAAATAGAAATTTATCGCGTTTCAGAAATTTAAACCAATCTGTCATATAAATCTGCGAGTGACGTAGGCTCGTCGACAGATATTTCAAAGACAGCCGTTGGAATATTGGTAAGAATTAGTGAACAAATCGAATAGTTAGGTAACTCTTCCATTACTTTTATAGGGTAAACCTCCCATTCTCAGGTACATTGGGATAGGGTGTGAGGCTTAGAAATGGGTCGGGTTTTCTGTATGGAAAATTTGAAGGGGGAGAATGGACAGGCGGTACTAATGTGTTGTTATTAGTTTTCGTTATTAAACATATGGGTTTCAATATGAAAGATTAAAAAAAAGAGCTACCAATGTATTATCATAAAAATGAAAAATCATTTTGGGGAAAGGGCTTTTTTAATGGATGTATAGATAATCGAGAATGAGTCATTGAATTAAGAACAAGACGAAAGTCAATAGGAGATATGTGGGTGTATTGCGTAAATAGGAAGACTACCATTATTCAAGAGGATGCTTACCATACCGCTACACCTGGTCGATGCAGTCAGCTTTTAGGGGAGTCTGAGTTGCTCATTTGCTTTTCCTTTGCTCTGCACGTTTTATTTTGGTTATTTTAAGTTCTTGGTAACGTGACTGTTTGTCCTGTCTAATTCTTGTCCCTTGAAAATTTTTTTTGATTTCCATAAAATCCTGCTTCCTTTGGTTACTCTTCCAAACGATACTAAACTACTCGCGTGTCCAGTTCATACCCCCCCCCCGAAAAAAAAAAAAAATAAAAGATAATATTACACCATTATTGAAGATATTAAAAATGTTACGTAGGCGAAAAGAGTCATTAACTTTTGTTCATTTGTAAGTTTGATTTGTTTGTCTATTATTCCATTTGTTTGTTTCATATTCCATTTTTTGTCTATTTTTCCATTTTTTTGTATATTATTCCATTTGTTTGTCTATTATACCTGTATAGTCGTTACCAAAGAATTATAATGTTTTTGTTTACTGCTCAAATCCCTTCGTTTTAAATTATATATCTATATTTTATATTTTATATTGTTATGGTTAATTTTTCAGTGGAGTCGAATAAGTTTAATTTTTTGTTGAAAAAAAAGATAAACATTTGACAAATGATTGAATTGTAAAAGGGGAATGAGATCCTCTAAAGAAAATGACATATTTTTCAACTATTTTTATTTATTTCATGACCAAACTTTCTTTTTATGGAGAAGAGTAAACGAACATTACAGTATCATAGAAACTATTTGATATCTTAAATATGGTCCCTGCATTCGGTTTTAGTGGAGTCCGAGTTGTTCATTTACTTTTGTTGCTTCATACGTATTATTTTGGTTAATTAATGTTTTTGTTGGGTGTGTCTCTGTTTTTCATTTTTGGTCTTTTCTCCTTGATTACATTATTTTGATTTCCACTATAATTGTGTATTTCACATTAATAGTATAGTAAAAGAGCATTTTGATGATATATCTCAATCATCATGTTACAATTATATTTGATAGCACGGAAATTGAAAACATATTAATTTATTTCCTTTAAGCCATGTTTTTATTCCTCCCTGCCTTACATGTTTGTTAAAGGTCTTCCCAAAGTAAATAATATTTGCTCAAATGAAATCTCAGTTTGTTAATTTACCTTCAAAAAATGTCATCATAGAAATCGGTGTTTACTTTCGGTATATGTTTGTAAAACATATTTTAAAATTGAATGCAAGTTTGAAAAAAAAAAACACTGACTAGATTTTTGTCAGTACTTTTCAACATATTAAGTATAAGGTTTTGTAAGAATCAGGCAAAAACTCCTAAAATCAGACAATATAATTTCACTTGAGGTTGAATTCTCTATTTGAAAACCCATTTTTCTGCATCACTGGTTGTCCTAAGATTTTTTTCTATATAATGTAAGACAATCAGGTGTTTAACAGAGTTATATGTCTTTGAAATAATAATTGATTACAGGTACCAGCGGATTTCAATGAAACTACAACTAATTTTACTATTGTGTTAAGGAAATTTTTTTCTTTTTCTATTGAAATAGCCAAAGTAAAGTTTCAAAATGGCGAGTTTTTCAAAACCATGTTTCACACACTGCCTGATTCTTAAAGAGATAGACACTTAATTATACTAAGAAAGGTTTCAGAATATACTGTCGAATCCGGCTTAACCCTTTTGACCTATCACATAGGTAAGGTTAACGCAGGTGTAAGGTTTAACAGCGATCAAAATGGATTTAAATTCATATAGAGGGATTTTTAAAAGTGTTTGGTGCAGACAGGTCTTCAAATTATTCACTGTTCTTAATAGTTCACTGTACTTTTAAAAGAAAACTTTATTCAGAAATGTCACACCGTGAGGTTTATAATACATAATTCATTAAAGAGTAATCAAGGGAACCAAGGTTATAGCGGTAATCAAAAGAATGTAATCCAGGGACAAAGACCAGACATGGAAAACAGACATACACAACAAAGAACATAGAGTAACAAATGTCAGTAAAATGTATCAAAGTTGGGGGAGATGTTAAGAGAGTAACTGGGTGTTGCTATAGTCTCATCATTTTACTTGCCATCCCTTGGCCTTGGAAAAAAACGCAACATGCATACACATTACATAAATACAACCTTATGGAGACAGATTTTGTTAATTAGGTGTTTTGTTTTTAAAGTCTACATAATAAAATCAATTCATTTCAAATTAACTCTTTCCTTATTAAGCCCAAGTGAACACAAAGAAATTTAATTGTTCGTCTCTGGGCTGCTTGGAGGATGACTGTCTGGTTGGCACTCACACCACATATACGTGTCAATAAAACCATTCTTCCCAGGTTGGAGAAAGATGTGAAGGAAACAAAACCGTATCAATTCACAGTTACTTTTTTGTATTAAAATGACGAGATGTGCATTTGTCATGATGATTCTGTGGCACATCGATATATCAAGTATTAAACTGTATTGCTGAATGAAGTATCTGGCCTAAATTATCGTGAGCATGATCATTTTTACAAATATTTTTTCGAATTGAAAAATAAAATAATAAAAAAATTTATCACTCTTATTATTATATTTTAGTTTAGTTTTCATTTGGAAAAACATTTAATTATAATTAAGTGTGGAATAAGCAAACATTTATAAGTAATTGTGTTAGCATGTATCTACTTTTGAATGGATATTAGTGATTTTCTTTTATTTTTGGGAAAAGGAATTTTGAGATGGGAGAGTGGAGAACGTTTTGACTGATCCTGACACCTTTTGTCGCTAATCAGTGGTGTCGTTATTACCGGGTTTGTGTACTTCGATTTTTGTGGCTGGATTCGGAAAGGTATTCTTTACTGGCATATCGGAAAGGAAAATTTTGAATTTAAGTAGTCATTGAAGACCACAAAATAGATGAATTTTAGTGACGAAGAAACGAAACTATCTTGCTCTATAGGACAAAAAAATTGCACGACATAACTTCTGTCTGACGGAAATCAGGTTCACAGTGCTTCCACGTCTATCACTTTATTTCGTATTGATACTACATCCTCTATTATAAATTGGAGTAGACATTTTAAAAAAATGTTATAGTGGAAAATGCTATCTGGTTTTTTTTTTGAAAACGGGAAATGATACAAGTACAAATTAGAAATGACGGGTTATATATAGTATTGATTGAAAACTAATTATGTAACCTAGGATCGAAACGCCAATATCCCAACAGACACACAAAATAAACCTTTATTGGTTAATCTATACAAAGCGGAATAATTCTTGATGAATGTATCAATGTAAGATTTGTTTTTTTCTTTGTATGTTTATTTTTTTTTATGGTTGTAAAATGAAAATTTAGCTACTTCATCAAAGTTGAAAATGAACATATAGTAAATAGGAATGACATTGAAAAAAGTCTTTGCAAATGACGAAAGTGCTACTAAAATTAATTAACAGTGAACATAAATTGTATTCAAATATGATAAACGACAATGAACACTGCGTTAAATAAAACAGCTATGCTTTTAAAGACCTTCTTATTTTCAATCGGATACCATCGATAGTAATTGTCTCAAGCAATTCTATTAAAAATGTAAAGTCTCAAATCTGATATCTGACTTATTGTCGACTTTTCCACTGTCTGGTAGTGTTAAATTGGATTTATCTTTTCGAAAATGATTTGGTAGCCGTCATCGTAAAAGTCACGCATGTTGTTATTCACTCACGTTAAAAATCCATTAAGTTCAGTTTTAGTTTTAAGTCAGCATTAGTAACATACTTAATAACCAGTCATAGTGTTTCATTGGTTGTGGCACTTTTGAGATAAAAAATAGTTGAATTGCATATGAAATTTGCACTTTTGCGAAAGGTTTTGTTCTTGATGGGGTCAATTGAAAAAAGAGATGAATGTATAGTTTTTTCCAAAATATAATTTATAGCAAGGAATACAGCTATGTTAAAACTAGCGTATCTTCATAATAAAATTACCCGTTTTTGTGTGTATCATCGCCCCGTGTTGTCTGGATTTTATTTCGGCAAGTATTTTTATGACATTGAAAGTAAAAAAAAATAAATCACAATTGATTTCATTGTGGTTGATAAAACTTTGATTGAATGATAATCGCTACTATACCCAAGTCATAGTTTCTTTTGAGAGCAACATGAGTACAGAATTAAATAAAATCTGGTCGTTTTGTCCTTGAATTTAATTTGCAGAAGTCTTTTGTGTGTCAAAACATAACTTAACACAACTTACACTAAATCATGACCAGAAATAATCTTTGTATGTATTCTAGGCTTTTTGTATCACATTTGTATCTCCTTTTATTTTTGCTTGCAAACGGTTAACACAGTTTATTCTATGAATCACTGGCTGATGGGTTATAATAAGTATTAACGAAATAACAAAAAAAAAAACATTGATACGTTATCAACTAAAAATATCGCCAAAAACAATTCCTAATCATTAACATATTACAGCAAAACCTGTGTCGCTCGAACTCCAAGGGACCACTGAAATGTGTTCGAGTTATCGGGAATTCGAGATATTGAAGTTCGTAGAATTCTGGATCTTGACTTTATCGTTAGAAATTGCTTACTTCCTAGAAAGTTGTGTTATTTCGTGGATACTTTTCATTCGACTGTAGTACAGTACATCAAATTATAAACACACAACATATATAGAGGAAACATGAACACTGAAACATAACGAAATTAAACTACATCGGTAAAATTGAGAGATAAAATAAAAATAAAGAAAGACAGCATGTAATAAACTAAAACAATGAAAGAATAAGAAAAAAGAACCCAGATTCAAGCGGAAATCAAAAGGCAGTAATCCAGAAAACAGACACGCACAAGTAAGACCGATAAATAACCAAAATGATACAAACGAAGTAACAAAAACATTATTGAATATCTCATAAAGGAAAAATTATGTATAAATGTGCTCCTTATTTTATGTCCAAATTGAGATAAAACATGAGTTATCTTTCTTTTTACATGGATAAGTTTCTCTTGATTCTTACTTTCTGAATTAACTGTCTATTAGACATACTACTTACTTCAAATGTTAAAACGTTGTAGGTTGACGACTTACAGATACGACTTACAGATATGACTTACAGATACGACTTACAGATACGACTTACAGATATGACTTACAGATACGACTTACAGATATGACTTACAGATACGACTTACATATACGACTTACAGATATGACTTACAGATACGACGTACAAATATGACTTACAGATACGACTTTTGTGAAAAGGTAGCCGTTTTAAACAATATGAAAACAAACAAACTACTCTGAAATTGAATTTGAAATTAAGTTTAGGTGGTAGATCTCAGGTAAGGGACATAACTCTTGAAATCAGTGATATGTTTGTTTCATAATGATATTCAATTTCACCATAACCTATCAAGTTTTTACTTGAAACAGAATGAAATCAATCCAAGTGTCTTTGTTGCTTACATGAGATTTATATCAAATGCTGAATACAAACGTTCCAATGATTTGTAAGAGTTGTGTCCCTGACCCCAGATCTACTGCCTTAAATGTATGTATACATTTCCTAGTTGATTCGAAGCCTAGGTTATTATATTGTTTAATTCGAAGTCATAAATTACATATCAAATATTCCACTTCCTTATTCTGCAACTCTAACGCAAAGCTCCACTGTCCACAAGGGGGCGCAAATTTGTATCAACAAATAAACAATAAACAAACATGCAACACATGAGAATCATATGATTATATCATATGAACCTAGAATTATATGATTATCATATGTCTGCATAATAATCATCTAGTAATTACTTGTTTCATGCACACATGGTTACCATATATTTGCAAGCTAACATTAACACATGAAAATCATATAATTATCATTCGACTATCATTTGTAAATTACCATATGATTAACATTTGACTGGTTATCCATGACTCATTTATCATGATCTACATTAATTTAATATTAAACTATTCTCCTGTTTATTCTTCTACATTTTCGTAGTTATAGTCATGTGATATTTCAGTACCATTCTGTGTAAGAATCAGGTAATAGGTGGCACATTATTTCCCCCAATTTAGTCATTTTAGCTTAAAATATATTCAGTACATCTAGAAAGAAAACAAATAAAAAGCTTTTAAAGTTTATCCTGAAGCATCTGTGACGTAAATATTTTTGGCTGCTTATACAGGGAAAAAGTGCGGGAAAATTTTTACACCATTTTTCCATACTGCATTTCAACTAGATTTGACCTACCATTATCTTAAAAAGGCAAATTTTACAAATGCTTTGATGGTTATTGCTGGTGGTTATCA
The DNA here is from genome assembly GCA_037379345.1 of Perna viridis. NCBI lineage: Eukaryota > Metazoa > Mollusca > Bivalvia > Mytilida > Mytilidae > Perna > Perna viridis. The sequence continues at coordinate 20,807,637 of CM074523.1, forward strand.
GGTATAATTTATCGGTTAATATCGTCGTCAACATTGTTGGTTGCCTCCCGAAAATGATCACCGACTGACCAACCCTCTCCATTGGTGGCGTTTTTCTTGTGTTCTACAAAACAATCTCCCAACATACGATAGGTATCGCCCATATAAATCATTTTACAGGAATTACAAACCACAGCGTATACAACATTTTATGTAGTACAGGTGAAACCACTTTTTTAAACTTAAAGGCAATGGCTGGCTTGACGACAACATCAATGAAACAAAATAAGTGGTAAAAAAACAAAACAAAACAAAACAAAACAATATAAATAAATAATAAATAAATAAATTAATTAATTAATAAAACAAAAACAAAAGAAAAAGGTACGTGGACAAACATTTGGAACTAAGCTACAATTGAATAAGATTTACAAACGACGTATCATTTTATAACGTGTCTGTTTTAAAATAACCATGATGTGTGACTATTTACATGTCTGCTTTTACTGAGTGCCAAATAGGTTCATGATGAGAAGTATCAATGCTTTCATTTTCCGAAATATGTTGAATCGTATCAGTTTATTCGGTATATGACATTTGTCAATATTAGTATTTGCTTACGAAAATTGCCTTTTGGAGTAAACTTTTGTGAAATATCTTTGCTTATTCAGTTTGAAACAATATTAATACTGGCGAAAGAAGATAAAGCAAAAAATTGCTTTGTAAATATTTGTAAAACAAGATTATAGACGATTTCTTATGTGAAATAGAATGGTTACAATTTTTGGTTACAATGGACGCACAAAACAAAGAACATTACAAAAGAAGCACGAGCATAGTACTTATAGGGGAAAACGTCCCATGCTATGGATTTAGGAGGATGGGAATGGGGAAAAGGAGGATGGGTAATGAGATGGGGATATTGTATGGGGGAAAGGGTTATGAATGGCAGAATTAGAATATTGTATGAGGGGTAAAAAAATATAAATGGGAGAGTGAAAAAAATATAATTTTTTTTAGTATTCATTGATCTGAAAATGTATTGAAATAACATTTTGAATGTAAATGAACTAAAAAATAAACCAATAACGTAATTTGATGGTGTACATGATTTATGAAATACGCATTGGAGATTTGTTGGAAGAATGAAAAATATGTGGAATTGGGATGGGGGCAATAAGGAATTTGGAATGGGGGTTAGTTTATCGTGAAGTTTATAATATTCAAGAGCTGAAATCCGTAATAATATGATTGAATATTTGAAATAATTGCTTTGATCATAATGGTTTTATGCATGTTTACCTCCATATAAATCGACAATAGTAAAACAAATGAATACGAAACTAAAAGTTAACATCGTTCAGTTTAAGTAGAATATACAGGGTAAAGATAACCATTGGAATCCTGTTTCTTATCATTATGATTGTTCCAACAACAAATGTCTGCAGTATCTATGTACATCGAGACGTCGAATATGTCATCATCTCCGCCAAACTTTGATGAAGCGCTCATTTGATTGTTTGTTTTGTGTTCTAGTACCAGGCGTTTCACAACAAAACAAGAAACCGCCTACAGTAAGTTGTGTTTCACATGGTTCTTCAATGACTTCAATGTTTACGTGATTGTTCAGCAAATTGTCAACTATTATATGATTCATGTTGACATTTTGTTCTTATCATTATTTAACACTTCTTCATCTGTATAATCGTGACTGTTATCCATTCTCGGATTTTTGTCTCCTTTCCCTTTCCCAAATTTTACAAAGCTTGAATGACATATTTCTGCTTTATTTCGATCAGATTGTTTTAGAAACATGGTTGTCAATGAAACTGCAATCAATATTATGACAAACAAACAAGGCAAGAATCCAACAACAACAGTAACGTACACTCATGTTTCTGCAAAAAAAAAGTTATTTGGAGATGACGACTGCCCCTTAATTCATTTGAACATTAAATCAGATAACCTGTGATAACAAAGAAAGCCTCAACTTGCATGATGACAAGAAATAACGTTAATCTTCAATATATTTATTTATTTTGACATTTCATCCTTTCATTCGCAAGGTGTCGTATTTAAATATAAGATGTTTCCATGACCACGAAACATCAGACACATTCTTAAATTGGATGTCACATGGTGAATTTTATCCAATTGAATTTGTTGTTCCAATGTAATGTAAATATTATATGTATGTCAAATAGTATACAATTTGTTTTAAATCGACAGATATGGGTGGCTCGAAAAATAGTTTTTAACTTTTCTCACGAAGCAACCAAATTTACTCAAAATAAAGAGATATCTCCCCCATTTTCAACGATGCCAATACTTTCTATGTTATTTATTGCTCTTCAATCGCTGCAGTAAATAAAAACCAATACTCAACTTTGAGAAAGGATGCATTTGTGATATCAAATAGATGGAAATGTTTTAAAAACAAAACTTGTTATGTGCCTCCCACTGTCTGGTTTTTGCTAGGTAGCCTTCCTAATCCACATGCAAATTACAGCTCACTTCGATGATTTTCCTTACTAACAGACTTTTTTTTAGTAGAAATTACATTTTAAAACTAACTGTTATCATTTTTTTTAAATTTGCATTAAAAAAATGCCAAACATAAAAAAGAAAAGTCATTCAACTTGTATTTGTTTTAAATAGTACATTTCACAGTGCTTATTTCAACTGAGACTGACTATGATTACTTTGGTGCTATTGTCCGGCTTCGATTTGACAAAAAGTCATAATTGTAATGTTGATCGTAATTTATGACGTCAAAACATAAAATAGCAACGTGTCATAATTTACGTTTAATTTTACACTTACGATTTTTTTGTGAAATCGACGCCTAATTATATTCCAAATCGAAACACTCGAGTCTTTATACATATTTACATTTCCGAGTGTCTGTTATACTTTATGTTTTGTAAGTTCCTTATTATTTTTGTATCTACTTACTATATTAATATGTTGTATTTTGTACGTAACCCTTTTGATTTCATTTAGTTGATATCAATATTGTGTGAAATATATTTCCCCGTTTTGGTCATCTTCCTCATGCACTTTTTCTAATGTGATTACTTACCGATATTACAAAAGAGTAATCAAGGGAACCAAGGTTATATCGGTAATCAAAAGATTGTAATCCAAGGACAAAGACCAGACATTGAAAACAGACATACGCAACAAATAACATAAAGTAACTAAACTCATACATACAAAAAAACAAAAGCAAATGAGCAACTTGGACTCCACTAAAAACTGGGAGCATGGACCAGGTGCAACGGTAGGGTATGCGTCCTCTTCTTTTCTAGAAACGCCCGCGGAGTTGCTCATAAAAGGTCAAGTCCGGGGAAGCAAATGAGGAAAAAAAAATCTCACCCGTTGAATAAATCAGTCGTCATGCTGCAAGTGGATACACCATAACGATCCATGAGTTCATGATGACGACAATGAAACTTCTGTTGTGATTACTTTGATCTCGTAGCAACATAATCCTACTCCAGAAGTCTATTTGTTACAGTTTTTGCGCGATACAAAAAGTTTGCGTAGTTTCGGCAAGCTCGGGCATAACTTATTAGTTGTGATATGAACACTCCATACGCAGGTGCTGAAGGGGTGTTGCCACAGTTAAAAGAAAAGTTGATAATGTCATCACGTTTGTCGTAAAGTTTGGTCAATAGTTTTCCTTTACCATCGATTTCTAAGTGTAGGTCAAGAAATGAGGTTGACTTCACAATGTCAGAAGTATCCTTTATCTCAAGTTCTTTAGGGTAGATGCAATATATCAAATCTCCGAAATTAGAATTGTTTAAAGATAATACGTTATCTATTTAGCGGAAAATGAAATTAAAGGATCTAGCCAAACGGTATTCTTTCTTTCGGATCAGATCAGCTATAAAGTCAGCCTCATACGAGTGAAGAAATAGGTCAGCAAGTAAAGGAGCACAATTTGTTTCCACTGGAATGCCGACCGTTAGTTGAAAAACACGTCCACCATACTGGACAAATATATTGTCGATTAAAAATTCCAGCATTTTATAAACCTCTTCCTCTGTATATTTGGAAGATGATTTGGAATTATTTCTTACAAAGTATGATGAATCTCTATCAAGAACTATGTATTTGTATCTAGGTGTACCATTTTTTATTGAAAAAAAAAAAAACAACGATATATAATGTTTTTAAGTCGGGATTTTAACTGCGTACGGAGAATTAGAATACAGTGTTAAAAAATCATAGGTTTTAATGCTATTATATTCAGATAATAATCTTGAACTGATTATCTCCAAAAGATTGTTCGAATTTTTCAGGATCCACATTGAATTAACACCGCTACGGAAGTAACAAATGTTGTGGGTATAGAAATTAAAAGTTTTGAAAGAGTTTTGTAAGTACATTATGCAGATCCATCTATGAAACGTTATTTGTATGGATTCTTGTGGAATATAGGAACCCAGTACATAGACGGTAAATCACAACCACCATCCTTGGTGAAAAGACCAAAAGAGGATAGAAGAGATTTATGGTGTTTCACAATCTCTTCTTTTGGAGAGTGTGGTAGCAGTATAGGTCTTATTACCGTATATTTTCTACGTCTACCTCTGATAATAAACATTGGATTTGCAGACAAAAGCAAAGTTGTTTTGGGCTTTGTCTGTTGGTACAACATATTTGTCATGTATAGTAGACAATTTTACTACATCGGGGTCTTTGAAAACTGATGTAGCTTTGGAACTCATTGACCTAGTTAAAACTTTCATTCGTTTGTTTGTTATGGGGGTTGATGGGATTGAGAAGGAGTGAATCAGAACTGTTGACGAAACAATAGCTACCGTTTACATGGAAACGCCAGAAGGTCACAAGTCAGGACCTTATAACAGCTCGGATTTACATGCAACAAATTATGATAAATTTTCTTACTTACACCTCCTGAAACGTGTAACATTCCCGTTCTAGCGTGCTTCGTGTACTTCGTCTGCGTGTTTCGTGGGATTGTGTCTCGTGGAGGGTGGGCTTCGTGTGCGTGTTTCTTTTGTGTGCGCACAACCGTTATAAGAATAATTGGAACATGAACATGACCATAAAAGAATCAGATCGTTTACTCCATAACATTTCTCATACCCGCCTGATTCTTATATGGACAGCAGTTTACTGAATTATAATATAGTAAATTTTTTTCTACAATATTTCATGTGATATCAGCTGTTAATGTAATATTAGTAATATTTTTCGCTAGCAAGTTTTCTTGCTTTTTTCAACTGAATTAATTTTTTAACACATATATTTTACAACAAAATTTTACTACGTTGAATTGTGCAGTATCGTTAAAACTTTTTACATTGGTTGAAATGCACTGAACAGTTCCCTCCTTGTCTTTGGTACTTTCTGTACATTAAAACATAACTATCCTCAATATTATAATTTGTATCAAGGGTGTTTTAAACGTTCTTAGTATAACATGAAACATGTTTCAAAAAATGTTAAAGTATTTCCATTCGATACGTACAATGATATCAACTTAAGCAGCACTGCAGCTAAGAATCATGCAAAATGTGATTCATGGACGAAAAGCCAACATATTTTTATTTTAATATTTTGCTTGAATTGCCATAGTCAACAAAAATTAAAATTTGTTTTTGTTTTTTTTTTCATATAACCTGTGTTGGTAGGAAATAAAAATTATGCAGAATGAACTGCAGATTTCAAAAGTAAGGGAAAGAGCTCTGTAAATGACCTCAAATTTTGGAATATTTTCTTTTTGTTTTACTTGTTTTTGACTCAAGGGTGCCGAAATGGGACACACCGTCCTAGCAATATTCCTCATGTAACTTGAATTTCTTTGTCTACCAGGGTTTTATGGACTGCGCAGAAGTTTGTGACTGTTTAACAGAATTTGCTTACGTCAAATAATCAATTATTATTATTAGATTTGTTCATCTCGTCATTTCGATCGTTACAATGTATCAGTCGTAGATAATAATTACATGTATATCCTAAAGAATGAATTTTTGGATATTGTATATAACATTTTCATGATTTGATAAGATTATTTTTATCCAAATCAAAACGGAACACAAAGTGCACACACGAAAGGCACACGTACTGTAACTATAAGGACATGCAATACTTTGAGAGCTTAGATTGCCACTTTGTCACAAATTTATGTATATAACATTTCTGATATCATTTCTACTTTTATTTTATTTTCAGTTTCTTTTTTTTAATGATTTCAAACTGTAACAATATGTTTATATCATATTAAATTTCACCAAAGCCTATCATGCTTTAATTTGAAACAGAATGAAATCAATCCAGTTACTCTAATGCTTACATGAGCTTGATGTTAAATGCTGAATACAAACGTTCCAATGATTTGTGAGAGTCGTGTCCCTTAACCTAGGTCTACTTCCTTAGTTTATTGATAACATATGTTGAATCTCAAGAAGATGTCTGATGTTTGATTTTGCCTTGAGGTAACACAAACTAATGTGGTATTGCATTTAATTATATTTCTTATATTCAATACGTTTGTTGGCGTCTTCAAGCAACCTTGAACTTCTGATCCAATCGTCATCAATTAAGCTTCTGGCACTTTCAAATTTGTTTCCGATTTCCATAAAATTCATGATGATTAATACGATGAGTCCATTTGTCTAGAGACAGGTTTAACGTAGTGTATCGCCACAGTGATTGAGCACCAAATGGACTTACATTTGTTTCATTTGAATATATCGACCTTGAGTTCATGGAAATGTCAGAAACCTGTTAACTTGTCAATTTAACATCGTATGCAAAAAGATAACCCTTCCACGACAATTTTGAGTCTTGTGTATATGTGTTTTCGAATGACCACATGTTTAACAGTTTTACTATCCCAAACATATACAATTTTCAGGTTGTAACCAATTGAAAGTATAGAAGAATCATTGTACAAAGTTATCATATAGTAAAGTAACACTTTCATTGGTCATTGTCATTATTTTGGATCATTTGACGTTACTTATAGTTAGATCTAATATTATACTCAAATTATCTCCATCATTAACGAGATGAAAATATATATATATATTTTTTTAAATATTCGAATAAATGACCGATTTTTATTTTTTTATTTGGATGTTGTGAGTTTGAGAAACAATATATATATAAGAGAAAAAACATTTCAAACAAAACAGTATCAAAGGAACCGAGATTCGAGTAAAAATCAAACTAATATAATCCAAAATAAAAGACTAAACGGTGAAAACTGCCACAAATAACAAACAAAACAAAACAAAAAAAAAAGGGAACAGTAGCAAAAATATTACGTACAAAGAGCCCCCTAACGTTGTTCAGGTTCGTGTTTTGCATTTCTAGAAAATGTCCGGCTAAACAAAAGAGGAAAGGAAAATTAGTATATGACATACTTATCAAATTGGTATCTTAGTCTGGAAAGATGATGTAATAAGTCAGACGATTTTACTGAAGCTATATAGAACAATCTTTCTCCAACAACTTATCATTTTACACATCAACCTTTTCTTCCTTCTAGACCTCCCTTTAAACTTTTACCGATTGTCAAAACACTGATGGATTGCACATGAATACACAATAGCACACTTTTCGTCTGACAAAAAATACTAGTTAGCCTTTGCATTAGCAAATGATTTGGTACTGGCTTATGTTTCCATATTGTAAAACAGGCAAAATAAATAAAGTAAGTCAATCAATGACATCTTCCAGTTACGCTTTCTAAGTACCGATAAACTTTTTACACCTAACTTTACATTGCCTTATCTCTTACAAATATATAATGAGGCGTCTAGCAAAACACATGCAAAATTCCGCCGGTTTATCTCGAGCATATATGTCTTTTAATGATCTTGGAAAGGTTTTCATAACAGTGGAATTAATAATCGCCTAATTTGTATGACCCACAAGCACTACAGTACATACTATTATTACAATGTTAAGGTATCACTTCTGACCTGTTTTTTTTTCTCAATTATTCGTTGCAATTTTCAACAAAAAATCAATTCATGAAATGGGGATTCTATGAGGGATGGGTATTTTTCTATAAGGAATGGAGCGTTCCCTACAGGGAAAGTGGATGGGACAATGGGGAATGAGGCGGGTGGTATACGGTGTAAACGGGAAGTCTTTACCGTTCAAGACCTGTATCAACTTACATTTTGAACATTTATTTGTCATTTTTATTGACTGAGTAAAAAAGCAAGTTTATCAACAAATGTAATTAATTCTGTAATGTACTTAAATACGTACCCTTAAGGTAAGGGACACTATATATATTCATTGGAACGTTTGTACTCAGCATTTGACAATCAATCTCATGTAAGCATCTAATTGGCTAGGACTTATTTCATTCTGTATCAAATGAAAGTTGATGGGCTTTCGTGAAATTGAATATGATAAAACATATCACTGATTTCAGGATTTATGTCCCTTACCTCATGTCTACCTCCTTAAATCATTGCAAGAGTCATCAAGGGAACCAAGGTTATAGCGGTAACAATAACAATACTAAAATCAAAATGCTAAGGACGTCATGAATCCAATCAGTCATTAATCACGACAAAATGACTCTGGGGACATTAAGTACCTTTCTGTGTAAGAATCGGGCAATGGGTGGCACATCATATTTCTCAGTTTGGTCTTTTTTGCCTCAAATATATTCAATGCATCTAGAAAACAACTGAAAAGCTATTTAAATTTATCTTGAAGCATCTGTGACGTAGATATGTTTTACTGCTTATATAAGGAAGAAGTGTGGGAACATTTTCCCGCCATTTTCTCATAGTGTATTTCAACTAAATTGACCTATCAATATCTTAAAAGGCAAATTTTACAAACACTTTGATGGTTATTTTTGGAGATTATCGGGCATAAACACTTTTAATGCAATAAAATCCTTCATGTGCCACACCTTATACATATTTTGCCTGCTTTTTAGATGGAGAGCGACTTAAAACAATCAGAGAGAGCCCATCAATACATATCTTACCATGGCGTTATTGCAAATAATTAAATTGGGGATCCTTCAATTGTGCCCTTTTTCCAAGAAATTATACTAAATGCTTGTTGTCTTAATTTGTCTGAGCGTTTAAAGTACGCTGCAGTGACATTACTAATTCGAAACTGAGAGCAAAAATTAACGAAATACTATCCCCTAACATTAGTTACATGTAAATAAGAAAGAAAATAAATTAGACTTCAATTTTGTATAGGACACCACACGATCTGTTTGCTATTATAAAATTTCTGTAAACATTTGTATAGGACACCACACGATCTGTTTGCTATTATAAAATTTCTGTAAACGTTTGTATAGGACAACACACGATCTGTTTGCTATTATACAATTTCTGTAAACATTTGTATAGGACACCACATGATCTGTTTGCTATTATGAAATGTCTGTAAACATTTGTATAGGACACCACACGATCTGTTTGCTATTATAACATTTCTGTAAACATTTGTATAGGACACCACACGATCTGTTTGCTATTATAACATTTCTGTAAACATTTGTATAGGTAAAAATATCAAACGAAAGATACATTATGTCTAGGATACTTTGTATAAGTATGACAAAATAAATCATTCTATTGTAGGGATTTCCATTTTATTGTAGGGTTTTCCATTCTATTGTAGGGATTTCCATTCTATTGTAGGGATTTCCATTTTGACCGATTGTGACGTTTCTGTATAGCATAGCTGTTGTCTTGCAAAGAGCTAAACTTTTCAGAATTTTACCTCTTGCTGTTTTAAGCCGAATTTATGATTTAAAGTATTTTAGGTGTACTCTTTGACCCTTTCAGTCAATTCTTGTTATTAATGATCCTGGTATTGTTTTGTTTACGGGTATTCATTGTGCTTGTTTGCCAGTTGAAAGAGAAATGAAGAACCATCCATTTAATTTCTGATGGATAAATGACAATAGAAGGCACGGGCAGGATATTTTAATACATGTATGAATAATCAATTTTCACGAAATCCAAAATGAAGAAAAAATTATTAGTATCGACTATTCTCGTTAAAACATGTCAATTTTGCCATGTTTTGGATTCCTCAAAACATTCGTCGAGAGATTGTTAATGGAGAGGTGAACCCATCTTATGGAATCAAGAATGTCCATCATTGTTACGATTGCGATCCAAAATTGTACATATATCTATTGGGTCACTACTGAAAAAATGGAAATAAAAACAATGATGAAATTCAAACAAGGAAATGCAATTATCTGTCATTGAAAAAAAAGTAACAGGTTATGATAAAATTAGTATTCACCTATTCTTATAGTCATGTTAAAGAAAATGGGAGTAGAGTTTCACCGCATAGCCTTACGATTATGTACTTATCTCTTGAAACTTAGGGGCATATTAAGAGTAATCAAGGGAACCAAGTTTATAGCGGTAATCAAAAGAATGTAATCCAGGGACAAAGACCAGACATGGAAAACAGACACACACAACAAAGAACACTTGGAAAAAACGTGGAGCATGTAAAATGTAAATAAAATCTAAATTTCACACAAACTGGAAATTGCAAGAGATTTAATTTTGTTAATTTATTTTTAGACAGAGAAAGAGGCCTAGTATTAACAAATTTATTAAGTAACCAATTTTAAAGAACAATATGTTGAAAAGTGATCTTGCTCTGTGTGGGAGTGCGTCCTCTTAAGATTCTTATAATTTGTTTGATGAATGTCTTATTTTAACTATGCTAATTGATTTTCTGAAGGCCCTGTAAATAAGTCGTTATTCAATCAAAATATCGTTCATCTTCTTAAATTTAATTTATAAATTAAAATGTTCCCTTCAGGAACAAACTATAGTCATGTGTACATATGCGTAGTGTTAAATAATATTTGTTTAAGCATGATCTGATTATCCATGATAACCAAATAATTCAATGGGTACCACTTTCTCTTTCGTCTATCCTGGACTTGCACTTCTTATGAGCAACACAGGCGGTGTTCCTAGAAAAAGGGAAACGCATATTCTACCGGTGCTCCCAGTTTTTAGTGGAGTCCGAGTTGCTTGTATCCTTTTTTGCCGAGTGTTTGTCACTTTGATTGTTTTATGTTCTTTGTTGTGTGTGTCTGTTTTCACTGTCTGATCTTTGTTCCTGCACTGTGTTCTCTTGATTTCCGCTTTAATATTGGTTCCCTTAGTTACTTTTTAACAAGGCTCATCAGGAAAGTGAACGCGTGTCACGTGTTAGGTATGAATTATGCCATGCTTGTCATCTTCAATCACAATCCTTTAGATGGAATCGTCCAAACTCTGTTTTATGAGTATAATAGATATAATGAATACATTTATCTTTTACTGCAGACAGTTTATTTGACAATCGGCTATAGGTTTGTTTAATTTTTGAACGACATTTAAATATTTTCGAAAACAAGGTGTATACGGAAGCCGAGGGGACGTTAAAATGACTATATTTTCATTTCAATAATTTCATATTATTATCTCGATTTAACTATCGTCGACAACATATTATTGCCGTATGATTATCATAATCGTAATGTGGTATACCCAATTCGTCTTCTCGATATGTTTATATTGTTATCTATATGTTCTTATTTTTACTATTCCTGTGGGTTTCCATAAAATTATACTTAAAAACTTGAGGGATATTGGCCTATTGTCATGAATTTTATAATATTATGTGTCTATATTTCCAGATTGATGATTGTTGTCTGCAAATGAATAAAATCAAAAATATTTAAATTGATATACATTTAATCAACTAACCATGATAACTGCTATGCAGTGAACTGTATTGTGATTGTGTATGCCTATTGGCAGTTATGTTCGCATATCATGCATATGTGATTTTGAAAATATCTGCTTTTCATGTTTTCTTAATAAGTAGTATTTCTAATTTATTTTGAAGCGCCCTTTTTGCTATTTTTAAACATATAAGTTAGCAAATAAAGAACCAAATGAAGTCACTTTATCCTCTCTTTGATATTTAAGGAAGAAGTCTTCTATTTCTAAGGGATTTTGTATCTCACATCTTGGCAAGAAAGGTTATTTGCAATAAATTAACGTGAGGTAATTAACGTCAATCTGTCCGCATTCAACAATTCAAATAATTCCAAACTGAGAAAGGCTTCGTGGTTAATGAAGTGTAAACTACCCCAAAGTTTTTTTATTTCGCATTACCTAGTCAAAAAGTAAATCGTTAAATAATTCAGCAGTCAGTGACGTTAACAGATGATTTGTCATCACTGAGAACATTTTATGTTTCTTTTTAACTATACATGACTAATAGGAAATATATTACCAACTAGTATTGCATGACTTCGCGGAGGTATTATAAATAATAACAAATGGCTGAATAATTATACTTTATTTGTTTTGTATGTCTAAGCATAAACGTTAGTAAAGCGAGGTTTTTATATTACATATTTTCTTTGTTGATAGTTTGGAGCTGTACACCGAAACACTTTCTTAATTGCTATTATTATTAATTGATATCCAATTATTATATCAAATTATTTTATAACACATTAATTCCTAACTCTCCAACCAAAATACATAACTTGAAGTCATTTAAATTTATTCAGAAATCATATACTATCTACCATATTGTTTACGTTATGAGTGCTTAGCAAATGATAAATATATCTCCCAACCTTACGTCTGTAAATGAAGTGTAATGTAGTAGAAAAAGAAGTTTTTTCAACTTCAGGTAAGTATTTTGCACTGATAATGACGTGTCATATTGAAATTCAAGTGTTATTGCACATCTTTATTAACATGTGCACTTATATGTGAATAATAGTAGGTCAATAAAATAATATCATGCATTAAAGCATTCTAGACTCTTTATTTCTTTCACTTGACAAAGGGAAATTAATGGATCCGAGGTCAGAACATTAATCACATGAGCACAGATCAGAAACAAAGACCAGATAAATAAATACAACTCAGAAAACGAAACAATAACCATCACAAGCAAATAAAAGCCAAAATAAATGAGTAAAAATATTGGTTTTATTTATCAGACACTAGGTACAATGTACATAGGGCTACTAGATATGTTGCGTTAAATCGAATACATTCTATATATTCAGCTTAACGCATCAAACCTAGTATATTCGTACTTACAAAACATCCCTTATATATTCGTCTAAAAACAACATACTGAGTACATTTGTACGAATGCAAAATACCTAGTGCATTTTTACTAATGCAACATACCTAGTACATTTTACTAATGCAACATACTTAGTACCTTTTTATTAAGGCAACATACCCAGCATATTTATACTAATACAATATACCTAGTATATTTTTACTAATGGAACATACTTAGTACCTTTTTACTAATGCAACATACCTGGTATAGTTTTATGACTGCAAGATACCTGGCATATTTTTACTAATGCAAGATACCTAGTATATTTTTACTAATGCAACATACCTAGTATCTTTTTACAAATACAACGTACCTAGTACATGTGTACTAATGCAACATACCTAGTATATTTTTACAAATACAACATACCTAGTATATGTGTACTAATACAACATACCTAGTACATGTGTACTAATGCAACATACCTAGTATATTTTTACAAATACAACATACTTAGTATACGTGTACTAATGCAACATACATAGTACATGTGTACTAATACAACATACCTAGTATATTTTTACTAGTGCAACATACCTAGTGCATGTTTATTAATACAGCATACCTAGTATATTTTTACAAATGTAACATAGCTAGTACATGTTTACTACTGCAACATACCCAAAGCCTGGTGTATGGTTATAACCGAGGACATTTACCGGACAGTAGAAAACACAGAGTAGCTGAAATGCTCAGAGAGTGATTTTCTTTGCTGCTCAATAAGGTCAAATCCTTTTCAAATTATCGACAAAAACCAGAAAAGCACCGAAATGCTCATCAACTCATACAACATGGAAAAAACATAAAATTAGAAGATCACTTGAAATGAAAACATTGCAAGCAGAAAGTCTAAACAAGATTTGAAATATATCATTCGCATAAGATAGATTAATTTGAATGACAAGCAAGATTTTACTTTTAGCCAAAATACAAGGGTTTTTTTCTGAGGTTTCTGTTCATTTTGACTGAAATGTGTGAATACGTCATGCCAACAGAAAATATAATATCCTGAATTTACCGACTGATGAAGATTTTGGTGAATGTTATCAGCATTTGCCACAAATTACGAACCCAAGATATTATAAGGAGAACCTGATGGATTTGCCTGTATAACTTTAACTTGCTTTTTTTTTTTACTTTTTGTTATCAGATGAGTTTACATTTGGGCCTTTTTTGTCAATTGATTGATAATCGCTTATTCCTAACTACGTCTTTATATCTATAGCAAAAGAACATTGTGATGCCGTTCTTGAATGGTATAAACTTCTCGTTTATACCATATACCATTCCCCTTTCCAGATTCTAATTTTCCCCACCCCCCATTCCCCATAGAAAAATCGCTATCCCTCATACAATTCCATTATTTTTTTTCTTTTTTAAATATTAACATTATTATATTAAAGTTTTAATATTCTTAAATTCTTTAACATGAAAACTAATATTTTTAACTATCCTTAATATATTTTTTTGCATAAAAATTAATGCTTAAAAAACAAATTTCTCCATCCTATTTATTCAAAATTCCAATCACCATACACTTACCATTTCCAATTGTCCACCCATATTCCCTATTTCCCATTCCCCCCATTTACAATAGAATGGAAAGTGTATGTATTTTACATGCACATATTCATTGTTTTCCTGGCAATAAGTATACTGAACTGGGTTATTAATACAACTACTTATTTTAAGGAATTCCTTTCAAAATCAGATTCATGATGATTAATACTATTAGACAATTTGGCTAAATGTTTAATAACAAGTACCACACCATGATTAAACGCCAAGTCAACCTTAAACTATATTTTTGTGCTCTATTGACCACGGATTCGGAAATATTTCAAAATCATGTCGGATTTATTTTTTTTTCATTTGTGAAAAACTTGGTAGTGAATTAAACAAATATTATTAATATCTGCAGACAAATAGACACCAAATGTGCGTTTTTTACGACTTTTGGCTTTCTTGTTTACGATATTACTATTGATTTGGCATTACTCTCTCTTTGAAAAGTATTGAATGAAGTTAAGACGTCATATTTTTTGGCTTTAATACAATCTTAGAATATAAATATCAAGCCGTGCCCACACATAGTTCAATATTAATACATTTTTTTCTTGCCTCCTTACTATGTATAATTGGGAGTTTCATTTTATGCTCAGCGAAACAATGTTGGAAACACAAAACTGGAAATCAGACACGTACATTTCTACGAATTAAGCGTAATGACAAGAATAAATACATGTATTTACTGTATAATCGTTTTATATTTTGGAATACAATTTCTTGGTTTCGTCTCTGAAAGTGATTTCGTGGGGATAAGATTTCTTGATTTGGTCTTTGAAACTGATGTCGGAAGGACAAAATGTCTTGGTTTTGAACAAGTGGTCGTGGTTTTATTATAGGGTATGTAAGAGTAATCAAGGGAACCAAGGTTATAGCGGTAATCAAAAGAATGTAATCCAGGGACAAAGACCCGACATGGAAAACAGACATACACAACAAAGAACATAAAGTAACTAAAATCATACATACAAAGTAACAAAAGCAAAAGAGCAACTCGGACTCCAGTAAAACCTGGGAACATGGGCCAGGTGCACCGGTAGGGTAAGCGTCCTCTGCTTTTCTAGAAACACCCGCAGAGTTGCTCATAAAAAGTCAAGTCCGGGGTAGACAAACGAGGGAAGGAAAACTATGACCCGTTGAATAAATCAGTTTTCATGGTGCTGATGGATACACCATAACGATCCACGAGTTCATGATAACGACCATAAAACTTCTGTAGTGATGACTTCAATCTTGTAGCAACATAACCCTGTTCCAGAAGCTTATTTGTTAGAGTTCTAGCGCAATACAAAAAGTCTGCGTAGTTTTGGCAAGCTCTGGCATAACGTATGAGTTGTGATATGAACACTCCATACGCAGGAGCCGAAGGGATGTTGCCACAGATGAAAGGAAAGTTGACAATTCTGAATGAAAAGTCATCACGTTTGTCGTAAAGTTTGGTTTCCTTTACCATCGATTTCTAAGTGTAGGTCAAGATATGAGGCTGACTTCACAGTGTCTGTAGTATCCTCTATCTCAAGTTCTTTTGGGTAGATGCGATGTATCAAATCCCCGAAATTAGGATTGTTTAAAGATAATACGTCATCTATATAGCGGAAACTGAGATTGCAGGATCTAGACAAACGACATTCTTTCTTTCTGATCAGATCAGCTATAAAGTCACCCTCGTAAGAGTGAAGGAATATTTAAGCAAGTAAAGGAGCACAATTTGTCCCCATTGGAATGCCGACCGTTTGTTGAAAAAAACGTCCACCACACTGGACAAATATGTTGTCGATTAAAAATTCCAGCATTTTGTAAACATTTTCCTCTGTATATTTGGAAGATGATTTGGAATTATTTCTTACAAAGTATGAAGAATCTCTACCAAGAACTATATATTTGTATCTAGGTGTACCATCTTTTTTTTTGGAAAAAACAACGATGTATAATTTTTTTAAGTCGGGATTTTAATTGAGTATGGGGAATAGAAGTATACAGTGTTGAAAAATCATAGGTTTTAATGCTATTATATTCAAATAATAGCTTTGAACCAATTGTTTCCAAAAGATCTTTCGAATTTTTTTGGATCCACATTGAATTAATACCACTACGGGAGTAACAAGTGTTGTGGTAGGAACACCTCAGGACTGCAGACCCTCTTTGACAGTTGTGAGTATAGAAGTTAAAAGTTTTGAAAGAGGTTTGGTGGTACATTTTGCAGATCCAGCTATGAAACGTTGTTTGTATGGATGCTTGTGGAATTGAGGAATCCAGTGTATAGACGGTAAATCACAATCATCTTCCTTGATAGAGAGACCAAAAGCGGATAGCATAGATTAATGGTGTTCCACAATCTCTTCTTTGGAGAGTGTGGTAGCAGTATAGGTCTTATCACTGCTATTATTTTCTACCTCTGATAATAAACATTGGATGTAAAACGTTTTACAGACAAAAATAATGTTGTTTTGGGTTTTGTCTGCTGGTACGACAGCATATTTGTCATGTAGAGTAGACAATGTTTTTGCTACATCGAGGTCTTTAAAACTGATGTAGTCTTGGCACTCATTGATCTACTTAAAACTTTCATTCGTTTCAAAATTAAAGACCTCACGGCCTTCAACCACTCTGACAGAGAATCAATGTCTTCTTGTTCTCGTTTAATCCATTTTCTTGCATAGTCCTCGACGGCATCCATAAGAACTTTAAAGTTATAATTCTCGTCATATGACCCCGTGATTTCGAAAGAATGGGTCCTAGTCTACCATTCAAAAACATGGAGATAAGTCATTTAGAGAGCGTTGAGTTCAGCGTTAAGGGCAAAACATCATTTTGTGTTAAAACTATCAGTAAAAATGGCAAATATCTATTTCTACATGATAAAGATAAAGGAAAAAAAACATGAAATAGAAGATTTAAGTAAACAATGAAATGCAAAACCGGTCTTCGGTTTGCAATACGTTCTACGTTGGAAATTCCGGTAAAGAAAAGGAAACCAGAATGAGACTTAATATCCTATTCAAAGATGTCTAAGGGAGATGAACTTCTTTAATTGGAAGACAAATCAGATCCGTGAGATTGGTTTTAACTTTCATATTTTATTGAAGAATTAATAGCCATCGGTATACTCAAACGAAATACATATAATAGTAAATGATAACTGTGAGTATAATCATTATGAATAATAAGTTGGCTGTCGTTCTTTAACCGCATCCGGCGTCCTTCTTCGTTTTCTGTTGTTGTGACGTTCTCCTTTGAATGTACAGAAAATATTTGTGTGAAACAGCATGATTGTTTCTCGGTGCATCCTACACAAAGGTTATATTATTTCGGATTATAATCGGGCGACAAAAAAGTCCGCCATTACTGATTTAAGAACATACCGGTTAATCGACATTTTATTGGCAAATAATTCAGAAGCCATTACTTGTATTAAAACAAGTGATAAGAGCTACCTCTGTGCCATTTTCGGTGAAAATATATCCACTTATGTTTGAGTTATCACCTTTATTCTACAGTTTTGACAATTTCTTATGTTATTTTAAAAATCTTCTATAAAACTACTGTACAAAATTAAATTAATTTCGGTAACCCTGCAAACAAAACTTTTGCTATTTTTTCCTGAATTATAGAAGGAAAGTGAAAACGATAGCTACATGTAAACATGGTACCCCGAGTTGGATAGAGATGATAACATTTGTTCTGGACGGACATTTTTGAAATGGCTGCCCAGTTTTTTTAATTTACCAATTGGTAAAAATAGTAAACGTGGTATAATGAATGGAATAGTAATTATGTCAATGTTGTATAACAATGTTTAAACTTCATAATATGTTTTAGGTCACATGGCAACGTACCATGAGAGCTATTGCCATCGTTAGGCGTCCGTCGCTGTCGTTGCTAACAAACATTAAAATATCATTTATGAAAACTACTTAGGGGATTGCGATTGAACTTGGCATGATTGTTCCTACAATATATTTTGAAAGTACATGTAATGGGAACTATGATATTTCAGTAAAAAAGAGTTCATTTGTTATATTATATCACAAAAAATGTATTATGCGCTTATAACCCAACTGTTCATTGAAATTTAATCTTTGGTTCCAGAACCAAACATGTGCAATAAATTTTCATTAAAGCTGAACATTGATAAATAAATATCGATGAACCTTTTTTCATAAATAAACATGTTTTTTTTCATAGTGGTGATTCTGATGAAAGTATGAAAATCCCTTTGAAAAAGCACAACGCTTTCTAATATTTTTAACGCTTTTATTCTCCGTTTCATTAGGTATCACAGAAAACTCCTATTCCCCTCCTCATCTCGAGGTATGGAGCGTTTAGAATAATAAGGAAAGGGTATTTGTGGCAGAAATATTTTTTATTGATGACAAAGGTGATTAGAGGAACAACTTCAACATTTTTCTTGGATGTTGAAGAAACCCCTTTAAAATAATTACGAGTTTAACAGTTTTCAGCCAATATCTTGCAAACTATAATAGATCGAAAGAAACTTTTAATTGCTTAACTAGTTTTTGTGATAAGGCCCACAAAAAAGTTCTTTATGAGACGAAATTGTCATACAACTCCTTGTTCGATTTAATATCCATGAAAGGCAAAGCATGACGAATGTGAGTGGTTCACATATAAGTTAAATTTCTCATTGCTTTGCTTTTAGTGGATGATTGTCGACCATCAAACCACATATCCTATTTGATATAGCTATCACGCCAATTTAATGGGAAAATAAAGAGATAAAATCAGTTTATATCGAACTCGGCCTTATAAAGAGATATTGAAAAGTTAATATAAATATTGTGTAATTTTTAGTTTATGCATGTCAAAAACCAAACGAATTCAGTTTTATTTCATTTTCAGAAACAGTCTCTGATCACACAACTAGTCTAGTTTTTCATTTATTGTTGAGCTGCTAAGAAAACATTACATAGAACATACATGAAATTTGCACTTTGCAAGAATCATCGTTCCTGATTTGGTTTCATTTGGTTGATTGTAGTGAAGGAAGAATGCATGACTATCTAAAAGGTGCAGATATGCACGAGTTCATGATAACGACCATAAAACTTCTGTAGTGATGACTTCAATCTTGTAGCAACATAACCCTGTTCCAGAAGCTTATTTCTTAAAGTTCTAGTGCGATACAAAAAGTCTGCGTAGTTTTGGCAAGCTCTGGCATAACGTATGATTTGTGATATGAACACTCCATACGCAGGAGCCGAAGGGATGTTGCCACAGATGAAAGGAAAGTTGACAATTCTGAATGAAAAGTCATCACGTTTGTCGTAAAGTTTGGTTTCATTTACCATCGATTTCTAAGTGTAGGTCAATATATGAGGCTGACTTCACAGTGTCTGTAGTATCCTTTATCTCAAGTTCTTTTGGGTAGATGCGATGTATCAAATTACCGAAATTAGGATTGTTTAAAGATAATACGTCATCTATATAGCGGAAACTGAGATTGAAGGATCTAGACAAACGATATCCTTTCTTTTTGATCAGATCAACTATAAAGTCAGCCTCATAAGAGTGAAGGAATAGGTCAGCAAGTAAAGGAGCACAATTTGTCCCCATTGGAATGCCGAACGTTTGTCGAAAAACACGTCCACCACACTGGACAAATATGTTGTCAATAAAAAATTCCAGCATTTTGTAGACATCTTCCTCTGTATATTTGGAAGATGATTTGAAATTATGAAAGTATCGAATATGTAGACTGAAAAACATCGTTTGTTTGGTGAACTACAATGATAATATTTAGGACAAAGATACTAGTTTTTTTTTTACCTTTTTTATGACATTATCCTGTCAGATAACTTCTCTCTGAAGAACTAACAAATCTTATAAACAAATTGTCCGTAGTCCATCGTAGTGTACAATACCAGAAACAATTGAATGACATCTTATCAGAACTTTTTTTGTTTTCTTTTCATATTATTTTCACGAGTCTAGATTAACATTTGGTTACGATTCAACTATTAATAGTTTCTTCATTTCATTGGTTTATTTTCTTTTTTGTAAATTTTTATTTCGCTATATCAGAAGAATAACATAGTTGTAATACTTTACATATACTTGATTGTACATGCGCAATCTCGTAACCAATTAATTTAAAAGTTAACTTCATGCAATGTCCCTTCATATATTATTTGTACAGGAGATGTGCAAAATTATATTGTGTGTTATATGATTAGCAAT
The DNA here is from genome assembly GCA_037379345.1 of Perna viridis. Classification (NCBI taxonomy): domain Eukaryota; kingdom Metazoa; phylum Mollusca; class Bivalvia; order Mytilida; family Mytilidae; genus Perna; species Perna viridis. The sequence goes on from CM074523.1 coordinate 20,828,535, forward strand.
AAACGATCAACTACACTGTAAACAACCTCGTAGACAGTCTCCATTGAAAGTTATGCAACTTCTTCATAAATGTTACAATATGTAAACCTGTCATGAATGTTACAATATGTATACCTGTCATGAATGTTACAATATGTGACCTGCACGAAACAAAATGTTATGGTTTGCTTTATAATATAAAAAAAATAATATGAATGATAAAAAGAACCGTTTAATGATTTGATAGCGATAAAGGTTCCAAAGCTCATGAATGGTATAAATTGTGCCAATCCCCATTCCTCATTGAAAAAAATCCTCATCTCCCCCGTAGAATCGCCATTGCATTTTCCTGATTAAATATTTACATTATCAAATTGAATTTTATATTTTTAATTTCTTCATTTTAGCATTTATTGTTAACTAAATTTAAAACATATTTTCATATCAGTAGATTTTTAAAAAATAATTTCCCCATCCTCCCCCATAGAAAATTCCCACCCCCTCATACATTATCCACACTCCCATCCCGATCTCCTCATTCCCCATTCTCCATTCTACATATACCACAGAGTGGGATTTTTTTTCAATGACAAGTACTGTATATACGAATTAAATATCTATAATTTCTTAGAAATACAAAGGGACAAATACTGGAAATGACCTGCTGCCAACATATGTAAGATTTTATAATTGGATAAATCAGATCATAATGACGTCATCTTAAAAATACACTCAGATTTAATTGACTTATCCACTGAACATACCCCTCTAAATTTATCGAGCTCCAAACAGCATCTGACTTTCGAATTTCACTCTAGACGCTGCAGCCAGTCCTCTGAAAATGCAAGAATCTTGCAAAGTTGGAAAAAGTAAATGATTTTACGCGCGACGTTATCCGACTGTAAAGCGACGTTCGATTGAATAAAATCCGAGAATTTCAAAAGGCTTGCAGCGATTAGTAAGAGAGGAATGGAACGTCTACCGCTGCGTGGAGCTTCTATTTTTTGATATAATTAGTATAGATCAAAGTTGAGACTTATCCACGCTTAACCTCCCTGTTCCATTGCGGCGAATATACTGTTGATGATGAAGTTTAATTGGATAGTAACTTGTTTTTGCAGAACATATCTTTAGTATATATAATCGATGCTGTGTTGTACACTTTGTTTTTCATTAATGTAAAGTTTATATTCAAAATCGTATCATTTTTCAACATGTTCAATAAATAAGCCATATTATTAAACTACGTTCAGTACTGATTCCCTGGTGTATTTCAGACCAACTATAATTTTATATCACAGAAAATAACCATTGTTCTGTTTAATATCAAATAGTTTTCGTGACGCAATCTTGGTAGAAAGCAATGGTTATAATTACACGATTTGTCTTCATTCCATTTATTAAAGATTTTCTTGTCACCGATAAAGACTTACGCACATTTATTAAACCATTGACTTGATTGTCAGACTTCTTTAAACATATGGATTGTGTTGATTAAAGTGCATAGAAATATAAATATTTCCCTCATTACAAAATTGATTACTGTTTGAATAAGCATATAAGTCACAATATATACACGTATTATATTATTGCTTTCGACGTGTCAATAAGAGATCTACCTCCCTTATCTTAAACTCTTGACACGTTTAACGTTCGACATTTTAATTCACTGTTGGTTTTCCAAATAAAAAATTGATGCTCACCCTTCCGGTGCACATAGTCTTTGCTTACAGTTGCAGATTGACGACCCACATGAGCTAATGATGACGACCAATTAACTTCTGTTGTGATGACGTCATTCCGGTAGCAACATAACACTGTTCCATGCGTCAATGTTAGCTAAGTCCTGGATGATCATTTATTTTTGCTCCTTTGTATGTATGTTTTTCTTGTTGTGTGTGCCAAATTTCAATGTCTTGTCGGTATACTTGAATTATATTCTTTGGATTAACCGTTCTTATTCTTTGTGCCTTAATTTCTATTATAATCGTTTTGTGTAATGTTACACGTTAAAAACACAGTAATAGGATATAAAATTGGAAATGTTACGTTTTTCTCACCTGTATAACACGATCTTATATATAGAAAGAATTGAAAATGTTGAGATGAATCTTTCCTTTAAAATGGCAATGACAAGTACTTCCATAAATAAAATCAATTGGTCACTAGAACTGGAGCAGAAAAGCTAAGAATGAAGTTAACATGTTCCAATATAGTCATTGAAACACAAACAATTATATGTATGAAAAGTATTCAGACAAAGACACCACTATATGGAGAAAACTTCCAATGATACCGGATGAGAAATTGGTGATGGGGGATTTAGGACGGGGATATTGTAATGGGGATAGGGCAGGGATTTAGAATGGGGAGGAAGGGCAAATTAGATTTTTGGTATTCACTGATATGCAAAATGTATTAGATTTAATCAAAATGAATATTCAAATGCTTCAAATGTTAAAGAAAGTAGAAATATACAACTTTATTTGATAATGTACTTATTACATGTAAATACGAAATGTGCAATGGTGATTCTATGGGGGTGGGTGGTGGTGTTTTCAATGGGACCAATAGTGAAATGGAAATGGGGGATTGTATATGATGTAAGTAGAACATTTATATCATTCAAGAGCAATTTAATATACAATCAATTATATTTATTGACGGGGGAAGATTTAATTCTCTATCTATGACAAAAAAAAACAAAAAACAAACAAAAAACAAAACAAACGACACACAACGTTTTTCAAAATTTAATTATAGTCAAATGTAACTATTGTTCACTCGAAGAGAACAACCAATAACTTGCTTCGCAAATTGGACACGTTGAGAATTTGTCAGAACCTTATGTAAAAAAATACATATATGCATATACTAACAAGTCATTGGCAATAAACAAACAAGTTCATGGTAGAATGTAAAACAACATTGCATCATAATTGAATTCAATCCATTTATCAATAATTTAATTTATTCAATTTTAGATGTAACAAGGTTTCATTTTAAATATCCTAAAAGCCCGTGGTGCATACGTGAAAATAACCTGCTACGCAGGTTGTCTATTGTGCATCATATGATTGAGCTTATTTCCTCATAGACCCTTAATTAATTTTCAATATTAAATCAATCCTTGAACATAACCTTGAAATTCTTATTTAAGAACAAATTCGTTCCGAGTACACATTATGTTATCATATTTAGTTACAGGAAAAACGCTACTTGGATAATTAGACTTTTACAGTGTTTAAAAATACATATTCAAATGCGTTTTATCTTTTGTTTACTTGGAACAATCCGTTTCGAGACTGTGAAAAGAAATTTAAAACATTGCCAACCATTATCTTATATATATTATTTGTTCATACCCACTTTTCGTTTGATACTTCGGCGATAGTTGGCATGTACTTCTTTGATTCATTGTCACCATAAATCCATATATGGTAATGTTGCAGCAATAGTTTCTCTTTCCTCTTTCGTCTAAACGAATGTGAAATCTAATGAACAACTCAGCAGCTTTTTCTAGAAATGTAGAATACGCTTACCCTATGATCGCAGTTGGAGTCCGGGTTGCTTATTTGCTTTGGTTCAGGTGCATGCTTATTTTGGGTATAACAAACTTGTTGTTGCATGTGTTCATTTACTTTGTCTGGTCGTTATGTATCATAAGAAAAACGGTTATAGTAAACACTTAGGAGAGACAACAACCCCACCGTGATGACAAAATGTCAACTTAAAGTCAATCATGGCCTCAAAATAACATTATGCACAGGTACTTTGGTGTGATCAAAACCTCCCTGTTTAAATCTGACCACTCTGGAAACAATTTGCACAATTAAACCCAAATAAAGAGCAGTTGAAGAAGGTGTGAGCATGTGGGCATCATATAAATACAGCATTCACTTATCATAAAGTCTATATTAAGCTCACTACAACAGGGATCTTAATGGGTGAAAATTTCCCTATATTTTTTCTGCGCAATTAAGTCAATTGTTGTATTGTATAAGTATAGATTAAACACATAATGCAGTGTATTAAAGAGTAAGCAAGTGAACCAAGATTCTATTAGAATGTAATCCAGGGACAAAGACCAGACATGGAAAACAGATACACACAACATATATCATACAATATGCAAAATAATACGTACAAAGCAAGTAAATGACTAACTACCGGGAGTATGGACAAGTTGCACCGGTATATTCAGGTCCTCTGTCTTTCTTAAAAAAAAAACTGCCTAGTTGCTCATAAAATGCTAATTCCTGGTAGACGAAAGAGAAGAGGAAAACTATGACACGTTAAACAAATCGGTTCTTTTGGTGCAAATGGATACACGATTACGATCCACGATCTCCTGATGACGACAATAAAAGGTCTGTAGTGATGACTTCAATCTTATAGCAACACTATCCTCTTCCAGTAGCCTAATTGTAAGCAGTCTAGCGCGGTACAAAATGTCTGAGTAGTTACGGCAAGCTCTGGCATAACGTATGAGTTGTAATATGAAAACTCCATTCGGGAATGCTGAAGAGATGTTGCCATAGTTGAAAGGAAAATTGACACTTAGGATTGAAAAGTAATCGTATTTGTCGGATAGTTTGGTGAATAGTTTTCCTTTAACATCGATATTTAAGTGTGTGTCAATATATGAGGCTGATTTCTCAGTGTTTGTATTATCCTTTATCTAGATTTGTTCGGGTAGATGCGATGTATTAAATCCTCGAAACTATAACTGTTTAACGGAAATAAATCATCTATACAGCGGTAACTGAGATAAAAGGATTTGACTTAACGACGTTCATTCCTTTGGATTATGTCAGCTGTAAAGTCGGAATCATAAGAATGAAGAAATTTCACTACATTACATATCTGTTCTTTTTTTTTCGGATAAACTTCTCACTCATACAGTGATGGATATATACATCCTTTATTCAAACGTACTTTAAACCTTACTGTCTCATTATAACTGGATCAGCAAGAAATAGCACTCCAGTTAAGAATCATGTATCATGTGATTCATTGGTAAAATCAAACAGAAATTAACATTCGGTTTTTCAAACAATCGGTGTACTAAGGAGATAAAAAATATATAAAATGCACTCTAGATTTTAAAATTAAGGGAAATTACTCTGTAAATAACACTCAAATTTAAATACAATAAAATCTGTTGGATTTTCAATGTTGATTATCTTCTTAGAGCAGACGGATTGGAATAAATAATTACCGAATTGATAAGATAGACTCATAAAACAACTTGATTTCAAAACTAAAAATATGTAGCCTTTTTGGGGTGTCACATTTTTCAAAATTTACTTGATTCTTACAAAGGCAACTACTTAAAACTGTACAACAATATAACGGCTTCTTGAAAAGTAAGACGATCTGGTATATTGAATTGTGTTTTTGTGCAAGGAAGAAATAATTTGTTACGCAAACTCTTTGTAGTTTGTAGGCAGCATTATAAAATTGATTTATATTCAGTAAATGTTATTGTTGAAGCGTCTCATTTTAGACGAACAAATTCCTAAACGAGAATTGAATTAAGTAGTTAAGTACATGTTTACCTAACATTGAACTCTCACCACAAATTTCAAGCACTTATTTATAACACTGTTAATTGTAAAGGTTATTAATGATGTAGACAAACAACCAAACTATGATTTGTTTAATTATAATCTTTCTGTTAGATTTGGAGAAATCTTACATAATCTTACTTTTTATTGAACGAAAGAATGAGACCGTCGCTAGTAACAACTGTAAGAATGAGACTGTCGCTAGTAACAAATGTAAGAATGAGACTGTCGCTAGTAACAAATGTAAGAATGAGACTGTCGCTAGTAACAAATGTAAGAATGGGATTGTTGCTAGTAACAAATGTAAGAATGAGACTGTTGCTAGTAACAAATTCCATGTAAAACCTTCTGTTTTTTTACCTCAAGAGTGGAATAACTGAAGGACAAATTATGACTGTTTATTTGGTCTTTTCTTAATATAATAAGTAATATTAGTGAACAGTTTTAGGTATGCGTGGTATTATCTGCATAATATCAACTTATTCCTTACTTCCATGTTAATAGTGATTTTAAAGTGAAGATCAGAATCTAAAAGTTGAGAGATTGAGAAATGAAATTGCGTGTGATAGCCTATTACCGAGACCTTTTGTCGGATACTTTTAGTCCAACTAGCTCGTTTACTATTCTTTTTGAAGGAAGTATCGTAAAACTTCACGTGACAAATCTATTCCACACATTGTACTCCGATTTTGCGCTTGGGTCATTACATCTCTCACCAGACACTGCAAAATATCACGGGAAACTTCAGTTCCTGTTTAGACTATTTTAATGCTAAAATAAAAATACAAAAAAAAAAAACAAAATACAAAAAAAAAAACAAACAAACAAAAAAAACAAAAAAAAAAAAAACAAACAAACAAAAAAAAACAAAAAAAAAAAAAAAACAAAGAGGGAATCGACACGTGGGTTACAAATAAACCACCATAACTGAGCTTTATTCTATATTTTTAATATAAATGACAATATACCAGACAGTAAAGACATAGAAAATGACAGTTTTTTTTCCGCGATTTATTTGTTTTAATTGATATAAGAATAATCAAGAGAACCAATATTATAGCGGAAATTAAAAGAATGTAATCCAGGGACAAATACCAGACAAGGAAAACAGACAAACTCATCAAAGAAAAAAAATCACAAAATAATACATACAAAGTAACAAAAGTAAATGAGCAACTCGTTCTTCGCATGGACCAGGTGCAGTGGTTGGAAAAGCGTCTTTTTTCTTGTCTAGAAAGGAAATTCGTTTGAATAGCTTCTGCAATGAAGTAAACTTTTTTTTTGTTTTCTTTTTCAATAACTTTTGGAGCCATTAAAAATCATATTAATGCCCATTCTTCGTCGATTTTAAAAGAAAAAAAATGACCGATACTAAGCCCGGAATAAACCATCTGCATTTCTTGTTTCGTTTTCACTTTAGTTGCTGGAGTATGTAGGTGTACTGGTTCTCCGCTGTGCCTGTGTATAATGATGTTTTTATTCCAGCTGATTCCTGCCATATAGAGTGAGGGTTTCTTCGTTATTCATTGTTGACCTATGGGTAGCCTTTAGCTGACATTTTTTTCCATTACCGACCGGGGGATTGTTGGCTCTTTGGCATATTAACCATTTTCACTTTCTTTTTTTATTTTGTTGCTTTTCGGCAAACATAGACACTCAACAGCAAATACGTAGTAATTAATAATTAAAAAAGACCAAGGATGATGATAAAACAGCACACAGAAAGTAAAAAAAAACAAAAAAACAACTGTAAATTTCTTAATGGTTGGAAATTCCTTATCATTTCATCATGATCTCATGCTAAAATCCTATTGTCTTATGTTAAAGTTCACTTCTAATGCACTCATAAATTATTTTAATTCTTTGGGATTCATACAGCTTATACGACTCTGTGCATTTCAATAAGTCTGTATTGTAAATGTTGTGTTGGGAATGGAAATATGCAACATGATCTAAATTTTTAGGTAATTATTTTATTCCTTCTGATTTTGAAACAATATGAAGACATCATTAGTACAATGAATCACATGGTAATTCCTATTCGGTAAGAACACAACAATTGCGTATCACAGACACGAAAAATACAGTATCAATAAGTGATAGCTAACTTCATGATATTTCCAATCGTAGATTCCGATCAGACACAGAGGTGTGCAGGGAAGGTTCAGATAATGACGCAATTATTTCATGTTATTTTGAAGTTTTTAGAAAACAATTAGATTTTCGAATGGCATCGAATATTTTTATTGAATTTTACAAAACGCATACTCCAAATAATGTACTTTAATGCAATTACGTAGCCAATGTGACCTATTAAAATGTATTTTAGTTGGTTAAAATGATATATATGTTTTTATGATTTATGTATTTCTTATTAATAACAATATCGTACATAAATAATTGTAATCAGTCATTGATCATCGATACGTTTCCGAACAGTCATCGGTCATCGATGCGTTTCCGAACAGTCATCGATCATCAATACGTTTCCGAACAGTCATCGATCCATCGAACATATGTATTTAATCGATGCATGATCGTTTCCGTTTTACATTTGGCGACAGTTGACCTGAAAATATATTTTACGGATAGGCTTGTCCCGTTTATCAAATTTAGTAGAATAAAGATATAAATCAAGACATTTATTATAGAACTTTTTTTTAATGAAAGAAAAAACTTGGAATAAATATAAATAAAAACAGTTATTTTGTCAGGGTACCATATATATGATTTGTTTTGATGAAGCTTCTGAGATTTACATGAACCGATCGCCGTCCTGTCACAGAACAAAAACGCGATTAGATCAGTCACCTATGATCAGATATCGATATGTCAACGATCGTTCAATCATTGGTTATCGGTCTGTGAAATAGTGCAAATCGGTTGACATTCTGTAATAACGCAGTATTTGTAAGCTTCCCATTCTATGGTATGTGGGGATTTGGAATGGGGAATGATTGGATTGAGAATTTGAAAGGGGAGGATGGGGAAATTATTTCCAAACAATTAACTGACATAAAAATATGTATTTAATCAAATTAAAGATAACAGCTAAAATATTCAAGAATTGAAAACAGGAAATTCGATATTGATAATGTAAATATTCGATACGAAATATGCAATGAGGATTTAATGGTGGGATAAGGACTGATGTGAACAATTTGGAATGGGGGTATAAGATATATGTTTTTACAATTCAACAGCTGTTGTATCGAAATTTCTTTCATTTTTACGTACATTAATAGAATGGTTCTGACTTAGTATTCACAACTGGGAAGTATTCACATCTGGGAATAAAAATCCACCCCGAAAAAAAATAAATAAATAAACAAATCAAAAATAAGAATAAATAAAAAAAAACAATACAACAATTAAAAAACATAAACAAAACACAAAATACAAAACAGAAACATAAACAAAAACAAACAAAACAAAACCAAAAAAAAACATGACAAAACAAACCCATTTAGAATTTACAAAATCATGAAACAAGCCTCATAGTCATTTAATTTCTACACGTACCTGCTGAATACGACAGAAAACAAATGAACGTCTTATGTTGCAGTTATACTTGATACAAAGAGATTCGTCGCTTTGAATAAGCGCGCTGTTCATTAAACTTCATCTAAAGATATCAGTATATATGAATAACATTTCAATTGTGTCGTTAATATAATTGAATACACAGGCCAAGCCCTGGTTACATGCATACATTGTTTTAATTGGTATATTTTGTTTGCAGTTTGGAGGGATTCTTGTCTCTTTTCATACATTAAAATTTTCCACTGTTTCCTTTTATTACAGGCATGCCAGCTGATTCTTTGTAATTTCCTCATGGATATTTGAAGATTAATGTTACTTCAGCTTGAAAATCAGGTCGTACAGAGAACTTAACTCTTAAGATGAGACAGAATTTCCAATGTTACAGGATCTAAAACTACTGGAAATATTTAATTAGATTTTCTATGCACTGAAGTTGTTAGCAGGATAAATTTTGTGATATAATAATTAGCTGGATATAATTTCATTCCTTTTAAGAGATATATTTCATAAACCAGATTTTTATTATTTCTTTGCAATTGATGCTTCAGTTAAACCCGGCGAAACCGATCTATGGAATTAGTTTGGTTCATTTAGGTTTTCGATTTACATTGTTATGAGGTTAAAAAGGTAGATCTAGAGTAAGGGACATAAATTTTGAAATCAGTGATAAATTTGTATCATATTCAATTTCACCAGAACCTCCTATCAAGCTTCCCTTTTAAGTTTGATGCTTTCATAAGATGGATGTAAAATGCTGAATACAAACGTTCCAACGATTTGTAGGAGTTATGTTCCTTATCCTAGGTCTACCTACTTAAAATAATTAAGTTGGTGTAAAGGGGCAAAGAAAAGTTTCTTGTTTTTGCAGTATATACGGTTCGGTAAAGACAGGATGCGCTAAAAATTAATGAGTCAACAGGCAGTTTACGATAAACAAATGTGCTAAACATGATTGTACAAGTAAGTGAACTGCATCGGGGATATAACTAAATGATGTAAATCGAAGAAACGTTTTAAGTCCTTATAAGGTCCTTATAAGAATAAGATTATGAGTGAAACATGGTATGAAAACAAACTGTAGATTTGGAACATTAATTTGACACTTTGCACCTTCAGACGCAAGGAAGATTGACAGAACTGTCCATCTCATTTAGGTTTAATGACTTATAATTTCATTGCAATACACTAAAAATGAACATTTCGAGGGCAGATAACTCTGCTTAAACCTCATTTTCTCACATTATATTGAGACATTTCTGACCATATCCAGTGATGAAGAGATAAAATAGTGGTCTTTTTAAATAGTGGGTGAAATTATATCAGCAAGGGCTTTGACATACCTGTTTCTGAATTTTCCCGTTTTGACAGATTCTTACAAAAACTTACACTTAATGGTTGCAGTAGTTTGTTATTAGCGATTTGGAAATATTGACTTTTGCTATCGAAATAAATGTTAAAATAAAGTCTGAGTATGACGGCAAAGAGTTTATACGTTTTTGGATAGTATATGCACTGAAAAGGAAAGTTGGTTATGTGTTTCTGTCCTATAGGGGGCGTATAATTTTGTATGCTTGCAAAATGGTAGCTCCTAATACGGATTCACAGGGTATTGAAATATTTAAAGATATTTCCCCCTAGACCAATATGAATGGGAAAAACGGATGGGTCAGTATGCTCCGTTATGAGATAAAATCATTTGGAATTTTGGTGACATAAATATTTTTTCTAGATTTTCCATAGATTATGACTAATAAAAGTTTGTTTCTTTTAAACCCCGAAGAAAGGAAAACGATTTCACTAAAATTTCGCAAATTAAATTTTATTGTGTGCTTATGGAAAGAGAAAGATAAATATGTATGCTGTAAAAGGGATAAAACCAGACGAGTCCCAAAATCTAATCATAATTACTGAACTTAAGCTGCAACTTCCTTACACGTCTTTAAAGTTGTACCTATTAAATTTGAGAATCAATTCATTCATATGCATGTAGTGATTAACAATAAAGCTCGTTTCTTTGGTTACCAGTACTAACAATTCTATAGTCTATAACCAACACCACTCCACGTAAACCTACTTAATAATAATATTGCCAATTTAAAATTTCGATAGAGAAAAATATCTTTTATAAATTTAAGAACAGCAATATTAATACATAGTTCGCATTAAATACAAACACAGTATCAACATTTAAATATGAAGTAAAGGTCCGCCTATGAGGGACAGAGCTATGTGTAATCAAACAATATATGACTTTGTTAATAACTTTAAATATAATGTTGTTATAGCGCTGATTTCTCGAGCAATACCTCCTTAAACACACACTGTACGTCTACGTAGAAAGATCAAACAATCACATACTTACTGCAGACGTCACGCCTTTCAAACGGCATTTCTGATAGAATTTGTTTAGTCTTTTTTTTTTTGACAGATAATATACATTTGTATAACCTCTCTTTAGCTCCGTCCTCTTTATAAAACAAATCCTTTTTAAATGCATACTCCTCCCCATTCAGTTGAATTATCATTCAATATGCAATATGTCCCATCATTTATCATCAATATGCAGTTTTCCATCGGTTTCCCTAGATCATAGTGTCTTTCCTATCATTGAAATATACAGAGGTCCATTTTTTATGTTCACGGAATACAAGCTATTTTATCAAGTTTGTTATAAGAACACACGACAATTTGGTTTGCGGTCTTATTTTGGAAGTGAACACTATTTGATTATATTCCTTAAAACCAAAATTATGGTCTCTTTGGTAAGAACCAAACTATGATCTCTTCGGTAAGAACCAAAATGATGATCTCTTCGGTAAGAACCCAAACTATGGTCTCTTCGGTAAGAACCAAAATTGTTTGAAATTAGTTATCAAAAGTATCTTAGTACAACCGACGCTCCAATAACAGAACACCAGTCTGTCGATAGGGAAGTTATTTTCTTTGACGTAAGAAAATATAAAAATGAAGTCAAAGTCGGTAATATGAAAAAAGGGCTATTTATTCATGAGTGAATATTGTTTCTTTACCAATGCCATATCTCTGAGAACAAGTACTTGAAAAGGTTGCCGTGAACATTAAGTAGACTTTCATGACATTTATGATTAATCGTCTAATAATTCATATTTGATAAGATGACACTTAATGCATATCGAAGGCATGGAAAATGAATTGTTAAAAGATCTTTAACAACACGATTCCTTCTTAATCAGATTTTTCAAGCAGACAATTAGAGGAGTTGCATGAATGGTTTATATAACGACGCAATTATGTCTTCTTATAGTACAGTACTGTAAAAATTAGATTTCCGTATAGCGTCTTTATCGATAATTTCCGTACTTAACGTCACCATTACGTACATATGTAGTGCTATGCAAAGTATTGAATTAGATTAAGACTAGAACAAATTACTTTCAGAAACAAAGACTAGAAAAAAATATTAGTTTCAGAATCCAAAACCAGAAAAAAATTGCTTTCACAATCGCATTATCTTTGCGTAGTTTTTGTACATCAAATCATTGTGATTTTGGCTATGTGTATGACCGTAAGTTGATAAAGTTATATGATGACAATATGCAATTTTGTAAAAGGTATTTTACTGAAAATGTGACTTTTTTATTAGAACATCCCTCCTCACAATAATGGGTTAACTTCACTTTCGTATGAATAGTATCACAGTTTGTGGTGTCTTTGAGTTAACAAACTTACGCATTAATACTTGATTACCTTAAGAATTAAAATTTGATTAACTTGAGCATTAAAAATTGAATTTTATATGATTAAGACTGTGCCACGAAGAATTTTGGCTATTTTTACTGAGATGCAGTTCTGTTTTGTTGTTATAGATGGAAATATTAGAGACGTCCTTCACTATCCACTCTGCGCCTATGATAACATTTAAAGTCATTTCTGATAGCTGTTGGTTTTATCCATTAGGTACCACTCCAGCTTAGAATCATGCAAAATGTGATTCATGTGTGAAAGGCCTACATATTTTTATTTTTGAAATTTTGTTTAAATTGCCATCGTAAACATAATTTAACTCTCGGTGTTTTCATATAATCTGTATTCTTAGGAAATAAACATTATATAGAATGCACTGTAAATATCAAAATTAAGGGAGATAACTCTCCAAAAACACTAAGATTCAAAAGAATCTATTGAATTTCAATATTGATTATCTCCTTTGAATGAATAATTAATAAAATTCATAATATAGACCCATAAAACAACTTAATTTCAAAAATAAGAATATGTAGCCTTTTTGGGGGTGTATCATATTTTTCAGATTTTGCATGATTCTTACAAAGACAACTATTTAATATTTCAGGTTCATTGCTTATAAATTACATATCATTTTCATCCTTATTACTCGTTGAAAACATATACTATATTTAGTGTTACTTTCTATTTAGTATACTTAGAAATCATGTACATATAACAATTTATGTTTATAATGTGAATTCCCGATTGTGAGTTCAGAAAAGTATTTAGCTTTACTCATTGGATTATACAACATGAGTACACATTTGCAGTATCTGGAATATCCTTTATAAATTTTGTTGAAACACAATATAGAAAACAAATAGGAAAATAGTTATTATATAGACATTACACTACAATTTAATTACTATAGTCAACTGTAGTAGGTCTTAATATTAATAATCGAAGTGGCAATGAAGATAATACTGATTGTTTTGATAAAAACATTAATTATTTCAATGTTAAGGATTTGCCGAGCAAGTGTTCAAAACATCATATCGGAAATTGAGCACATTCTAACTCAATATTCAATAGTACTTGCATTTTGAATAAATATTAGGATGCTAGTAACTTGAGTTACAGACAGCATGACTGTTCATAATATTTTCTGCTTATATAATAGTATAGATTATGGATTTTCAAAATGTCTGCAAATTAATTTTCAATCTGTATTATTATTCTGTAAGTGTGCAAATTTTTACTGAACAAATACGTAACAAAAAACAAAAACATAAAAAAAACAAGGACAAACCAAAAAAAAAAAAAAGAAAAAAGGAAAAAAATCCTTAATCAAATGAAAGCATTTTCAATGTAAAACCCCCGTGTTCTTATACAGGAAATATTTCATTTGGAAGTCTTATGGTCTTCTTTTAATTGATTATTCCGAATCAAATACACCGTCTACCTGTGATGATGCGTTTGGACAAAGGCAATGTAAAAAGATATAGATAAGTCGGTCAATCAGTTTTGTTCATCTTGTTGTCTATATAACGCAGCTGGTTTACGTAATTAAATTGAAGTGTTAGAGGGCACGTGTACACTTTGAGCATGGCAATGACGACTTCTCATATCCTTTGTATTCTTAGCTGATTGCACTGCTGTTAGGCGATTGTTAAGAACTAAAACTTTACTTATTGCATATCTATATCTACAAGCATTAAATTGATGCAGATTATAGTGTTTTGGTGGAGTATGTCAACCTACAATATGCATTGTATCAAGGTTGTGGAGTTCAACTAAAAAAAAAACTATTTTTGTGTTGTATTTGCAGATTCTTAAAGAGTAATCAAGAGAACCAAGGTTATAGCGGTAATCAAAAGAATGTAATCCAGGGACAAAGACCAGACATGGAAAACAGATATACACAACAAAGAACATAAAGCAACTTAAATCATACATACAAAGTAACAAAAGTAAATGAGCAACTCGAACTCCACTAAAAATTGGGAGCATGGACCTGGTGCACGGTAGGGTAAGCGTCCTCTGCTTTTCTAGAAACACCCGCCGAGTTGCTCATAAAAAGTCAAGTCCGGAGTAGACAAACGAGGAAAGGACAACTATGACCCGTTGAATAAATCAGTTTTCATGGTGCTGGTGGATTCACCATAACGATCCACGAGTTCATGATGACGACCATAAATCTTCTGTAGTGAAGACTTCAATCTTGTAGCAACATAACCCTGTTCCAGAAGCCTATTTGTTAGAGTTCTAGCGCAATACAAAAAGTCTGCGTAGTTTCAGCAAGCTCTGGCATAACGTATGAGTTGTGATATGAAAACTACATACGCAGGAGCCGAAGGAGTTTTGCCACAGATGAAAGGAAAGTTGACAATTTTGAATGAAAAGTCATCACGTTTGTCGTAAAGTTTGGTCAATAGTTTTCCTTTACCATCGATTTCTAAGTGTAAGTCAAGATATGAGGCTGAATTCACAGTGTCTGTAGTATCCTTTATCTAAAATTCTTTCGGGTAGATGCGATGTATCAAATCCCCGAAATTAGGATTGTTTAAAGATAACACGTCATCTATACAGCGAAAACTGAGATTGAATGATCTAGCCACACGATATCCTTTCTTTCTGATCAGATCAGCTATAAAGTCAGCCTAAAAGAGTAAAGGAATAGGTCAGCAAGTAAAGGAGCACAATTTGTTCCCATTGGAATGCCGACCATTTGTTGAAAAACACGTTCATCACACTGGACAAATATGTTGTCGATTAAAAATTCCAGCATTTCGTAAACATCTTCCTCTGTATATTTGGAAAATGTTTTGGAATTATTTCTTACAAAGTACGAGGAATCTCCACCAAGAACTATATATTTGTATCTAGGTGTACCATCTTTTTTGGAAAAACAACGATGTATAATGTTTTTAAGTCGGAATTTTAACTGAGTATGGGGAATAGAAGTATACAGTGTTGAAAAATCATAGGTTTTAATGCTATCATATTCAGATAATAGTCTTGAACTGATTGTCTCTAAAAGATCTTTCAAATTTTGCAAGATCCACATTGAATTAATACCACTACGGGTGTAACAAGTGGTGTGGTAGGACTGCAGACCCTGTTTGACAGTTGTGAGTATAGAAGTTAAACGTTTTGAAAGAGATTTGGTGGTACATTTTGCAGATTCAGCTATGAAACGTTGTTTGTATGGATTCTTGTGAAGTTTAGGAATCCAGTATATAAACGGTTAATCACAATCATCGTCCTTGGTAGAGAGACCAAAAGAGGATAGCACAGATTTATGGTTATCCACAATCTCTCCTTTGGGGAGAATGGTAGCAGTATAAGTCTTATCACTGCTATTATTTTCTACGTCTACCTCTGATAATAAAAATTGGATATAAAACGTTTTGCAGACAAAAACAATGTTGTAACCATAGTTCTACAAATGAGGAGTTAATGAACTATTAAGAGTGCAGCAAACTGAACATGTATGAAGATATTCAATTGACATAATTGTGGTTCCCCGTTTACTCATTTAATTGGAAGAGTAATCAAGGGAACCAAGGTTATAGCGCTAATCAAAAGAATGTAATCCAGGGACAAAGAACAGACATGGAAAACAGACATACACAACAAAGAACAGAAAATTACGCAAAATACATAAACTTAAATAAAATTGTTAAGCAATCATTTGAAATTAAACAAATAATCAGTCAGGAATAGCGGTAAAAAAAACAAAAATAAAAACAAACAGAAGATTAAACCAAAGAAAAAAATAAACACAAATGTTTAGGGCATTCAGGTTTAAAACCGAATTTCTTTTCAGTCAAAATAATTGAAATTTCTTCATAACGTATTTCGTCAACTAGTAAATTTGAGAATAGGCATAAAAGAGCAACGGAAATATCTTACAAAATACACGTCAGTGTTAATCATTAGTAGTTATTGATTCTTCTAAACGGTTCCGGTTATGTTGCTCATTTACTTTGTTACTTTTAATGCATTGATTTGTTTTTTTATGTTCTTACTTGTATGTTGTCTGTTTTCCATGTCTGGTCTTTGTCCCCGGATAACATACTTTTGATTGCCACTAGAATCTTGTCTTAACACAGAAACCTATACAACTTGGTTTGGTTTGTTTCGTTATTAACATGATTTTTTTTTATTATTTCGTTTTTTTTTACACTTCAATTTTACATGCATTTATCTTTATGATGAAATTGTAAACCAGAAGGTGTTAACACTGGTAAGTTATTTGACATAATTTTTGCATGGCATCTTTTTTCACTTATCCCCAGTTTCTATTTGTAACCACTTTTTTCGATTTTCTACAATGTGCATGTAGTTCGTCTTTGTTTAATTTGGTCAAGTTTATGACATGGTTTTGGAATTTGACTTAAATGATTCCAGCAAAAGGTGAGCAGCTTTAGTTTCATTCGAGACATTGCTATTCTTTCAGTTGTAAAATAAAGAGAGACTTACAACATTTTATGAAAGTTGGAGGCTGTTCTATAGGGATCAAATCCATTGATTGATTCGGTCAGTGAGCGAATATTAAACTGTTTCATTGCAAACTTTTCCCCCGCATGCTAGCGTACATCTGTATTGCCCTTGTTGCAATACCATTGCAACCACTTAAGTGGAAAAGTAGAAAGCACGTTTTTTAAATCATAATCTGGATAAAAAAGGATAAACAGGATTGTAGTTAAGGAGGTAGATCTAGAGTAACGGACATGACTCCTGAAATCAGTGATATGTTTGTATTATATTCAATTTCACCAAAGCCTCTCAAACTTTTGTTTAAAGCAGCATAAAATGAGTCCAAGTTAATTAGATGCTTAAATAAGATTGATTTAAACTGCTAAATACAAACGTTTGAATGATTTTTAAGAGTTGCGTCCCTTATCCTAGATCTACTCCCTTAAAAAAATGTTCAGTGTATTGCCTACATATATTAATAAAACATACAATAGACTATGTCAAGCATTTAAAACCAGAGATCACGAAGTTCCTTAAAATCAACAGATGGAAAAGCTTGACATAGGATCATCTTCGTTTGATGTTCTATAATGAAATCAAGTCGAAAGAAGTATTACTATTAAATTGGTAATATGTAGGTGGTCATGACAAATATGTGCTACTTTATCCGTGCAATCCACTTCAATTGTTCACTATTCAGCATCTGGTGAGATAATAAATGGTTTTGTCAGAAATAATTTAATGATTAATAAACAGGGCACTTGAAACAACTTGTCTACCATATCAGTGAATACATCGTTTGTAAAGTTTAAAAATCGTAATTTTAATGCTGAATGTTTTCTTTTACAAGGGAAGATCAAAAAGGTAAAAACTAACCCAAACGACTACGAACAATATTACAAAAAAACAATCACAAATTAGACTCTTCAACAAGTCAAGAAAATAATTTCATAGATCATTGTTACAACAGTTTATCTCATAAAACCACTTAATTTCGATTAAGAGTATGTATTTTTTAACCAAAAACGAAATTTTTAATAGATTATTTGTAGACGATGGAGTCCTCGTGGCGACATTTAATACAACATTTGAAAACATTTAGAGGCTGATTTCAGTCTGACAGGAGTTAACATTTTTCCTGAACTGCCTATAGAAAGCGAAGAATTTTCGTATCTTCTTAACTAAAATGCGGTTTTCAAAAAGTATGTAATTTCAGAAACTGTTTTGTAGCTTCGCACTTGCTATATGAGTAGGCCGTTTTGACCAGAAAGTTCGGTATATAAATTTTAAGTCATACAAGTCTCATTGATTAGAGTCAAGAAGTATCAAGAAGCCTCAATATGTAACATTTCGAGTAATGAAACATGCCAAGATGTTAGCGGAAATCATTAAAATGTATTCCAGGGACAAAGATATCTAAACACAGCAAAAAGAGGGGAAAATATCGACAGGAAGATTTTAATATATAGATATATATTCAACTTCATCCTCATATAGGTTACACCTGCCTCATATTATAAACGAAACATTGAATGAGATTTCTATCACGAACCATTTCGTTTATTTGACCAACTTGTACATGTATAACAATACATATGCTTTTATAATAGTCTGTATCGGGGACAAAACCGAAGCATCAATTAAATGACAATTGAGACAGATCAAGATCAAATTTGTCATTGGTCTAAACGTTATATATATAAATCCGTCATAAAAGTGTAAGCACTTGCAATTTGATCTGCCAGCACAAAGCTACACCAGCAGCGCTCGTAACATTCTGTTAGACTATAGCCCAGAAAAGATGCTTCCTGACACATTCAGAAAAGGTGGAGTCACAAAAAGCACCCCACCAATAGTCAAAATAACAATTCCGTGTTCGATTTACATAACAACAATATACTTTAGCTTTACAAATGTCCTCACAACATACTCATTCCTAGTAGAATTATTAATTATTAAAATTATAACAAATCGGGTGTAAATATCTTAAAATCCTTGGAATGGAAATAACAGTGGTAACTAGAGGAAAAACTGTATATATGCGAAATAAAATTATGGCTTTGAAGCACCGAGAACCTGATTTTAGTCTAACAGGAAGTCACGTCATTCGGAGCTTTCCGTACAAAGTTCTTTTTTATCAGACCTACTTATTTAAAAATGCTTATGAGCATTTTCAAGCTATAAGGCCTTTCTGGCTTTAGTCAGAAAGTCGGCAGTACTGATAATAAGTTATACTGGTCTCACAAATTATATTTAACTTACAGGTTACACCTACTGAATATGAAAAAAAAACAATATATTTGTTCTAATCAAAAAAAATATTTTGAAACTAATTTTCCTCTCCTGCACATTCAAAATCCCTGTTTCCCATTTCCCATTTTCATCCTCCCATCCTCCATCCCTCATTTCTAATCGCCTTACATACCATTCAATGGGAAGCTTTTGTCGTACAAGTACTGTAAATATTATTCAGAATCAACTCTAACTCCACCTACAATAGCTGAGGTTATTTTGTGTCGGTCTATTTGAAATAATCTCAATCACGTGGTGCAAACTAAATAACTTGTGCAGCAGGTTATTTTCAAGCGTGCGTCACGGGCATTGAGATAAATCAATTAGACCGAAAACATTCCAAAGAAAATATTTGTGACGCCATGGACATATTAAAAATAAATTTTGTCTATGAGATAATGAACTAAATGTTTTATTCAAACAAAAAGTGTGTTACTTCTGAAATTTAACCAGTCAAAATTCACTTTCCAGAACTTTTATTGTTCTCACCTGCTAACATTATTTTCTTACCTGTGTATTTCTTTAAATCAAGATATTTATACCAGATACAAACAAAAATTAAAAACAATGATAGAAAAAAACAGTACATGTGACAGCCTTCTTTATCTAATTTGAAATTCATCATTACAACTGCAAAGATATATGCATAATAATTAAATTCGATTCGTAACCACAAAAAAACCTGTTTTTTTTTTTCGCAATTTCGAGATACAATAAATTTATATTAATTGGCATGAACGACATGTAACACTATTTTAAACGCTTTAGTATCATTCATAATTAGGTCTCATTCATTCGATCCAACTTTAACATAGTTGATTTAATGTATTACTTCGTGAACGACATTCATAAACAACGCTTATAGTAGACTGTAACTGTCGTTTCCTTTCTTTCAACATCAAAATTTACACTTTCTATTGTCAGTATTGTCCTGTCATGCTCAATTTGCTTGTATTCAGAAAAGGTACTTTGATCGGGATATTCGTATTTTACTTTTTTCAGAAATTCATTGCAGTCCATATACTGGGAAACACATACTACCAAAGCCGCCATTTTATTTATACCAAAGTTCCCCTTACACACCAAGAAGAAATTTTCCATATTACCGCATCAGATTTCAGTTCAGGAAAATTCAATGAATCATTATGACAATCACCGTCTTGCACTATACGTCTTATTAGAACTATAGCTACTATAATGTGATCTGTTACTTCTCCAAGTACTTGTCATGCTGATGGGGATGTCAAATGCAGTGCGTTTCTTTGGCCTTAGACAATTCTTGACCTTATCAAACGCAGCATCACTAAAGAACAAGTAGATCCATGGATTCGTACAACTGTTCAAACTTGCCAACAGAAGTATTATTGTGAAGGCTGAACCTGAAAAGTAATAAATGAAGGTACAAATGTAATTACAAACTTACCAAACTGATTAAATCATTGAAGTCGTCAAAATGAATAAACAAATGGCGATTCCAGGGTGAAAAAAACAGGATTATTGAAAACCATTGCAAATGTTCAGTTTTGGTATAGGCATTTCAAAACGAAAGGTTGGATAATCCAGGTATCATAGCGTACTAAACCTCTCATTAATTTGGTGGAGATAGATATGATTAAATATTTGATCGAAAATTATACTGTCAACTTATATTTAATTTCATATACAATTTTCGCACAATAAAACATAGTACAATTTAACAGGTCTAAACCACATAGAATCCGTTATCAAATCAGACACTTTACATCATTTTAAATATATTTTTATAACCTTAATACCCCGGTTACCATCCATTCAAATATGTTTCATAATACAGCACATGAAGAGAAACATATTTGTTTTAAATCATTATTACTAATGTTTGCACGTTCAGACAAATAAAGATAATTGGTGAATATGGCTTGATTTTTTAAGTGTGAAAGCGGAATATATTTGCTTAATCATTATCTTTTCATTTCTTACATATAATTTGATTATGATTTTCATTAAATAGTGTCTTTGCTTAAATATTGCGTGATTTACCTCCCTTACTTGATTTGTTAATAATGAATAGTGTATAATTTCGATTAGGAAAATAATAATGACATTGGCAGCGACGTGTGCCAGAAAGGATTGAAAGATATTAATTAAATGCAAATATCAGCTTATTTCTAACAAAAACTAATATTTCGTTTTATCATAGCTTACAACATTACAAATAAAAAAAAATAAATAAGAAGAAAAAAAAACACTTATTTCTTCATTATCTGTATAGCACATGGAAGAACCTCTCAGTGATGGCTTTTTGGCATCCTATTGCGATAATTTGGGTTCTGAGTACCACTTGTTTACAATTTATGTTTTAATTTAGATCTTCCTATATATTTGATGCCAATTTTGCCTATGCGTTGATATAACTTGATACATTTTGTAACATATATGACAGGTATTGTAACATATATGACAGGTATTTTTTATTACTCAATTATCTTTATTTCACTAAGTTTGTTTGTTTCAATATTATGTGATATCTCATTGAAGACACGGTTGTTGAAATGTGATATGTGACAGCAGTCGAACAGTCTCATAAATATAAACAAAAAGCAAAATAAAACTAATACAGTTGTACAAGTTTTTAGATATGATAATATATCATTCCGCAAATTGTGAATTAGTGCTGAAATATATAAGAATTGGGTATAACTGAATGAATTATTATTGTACTCAGAACATAACATTATTAAAGTGTGTCATATTCAATGGTTAATTGAAAATGAATTGACGGTCAGTCTTCGAAATATCAGAAAACGCAAAAAAGCGAGGTTGCAATTTAATGGAAGGAAAAAGCGAAATACCGCCTTTTGAAAATGGATTTGCAAAGCCATTGATATAATTCATACCTCGTATAACCAAAACTTAAACAATATAATAATTATGACATTTTTGTATTTCAGATAATATTTTAAATACGATTTAATGGAAAAAAATCTTTGTTTTTATCCAATCATGAATCAGTTGTTACCCGATTCTTACATGGAAAATCATTTAAGAATTTTGTAAACATTTTTGTGAAAGGGTGTTTGAAAATTTATCAGCAAAGAAACATAATACAACTACTCGACTAAACAGAAAACGGAGTATATTTGGGACAGTACTGTTTCTTGTCGAATTCTATTTACCCCTTGTGGAACCCTACTGTCATGGTATTACATACTCAATGACCACCAAATGGAGTCGCAGATAACGAATTGTGTTTTGACTTCCGGTTTCCAGCATGGTGTGCTAGAAGGACAGTACTATGTTTTTTTTTTGTCAAAATCGGTCTACTCAATAATTACCGTTTTTAACAGTATGAAAACAAGTGTTTTATCATATTTCCATAGTCAGTAAGGTTCTTGGCAGTCCGAACTCCATTTAATTTATCACGTCTAAGTATTTTTCTTTTGACGTTTGACACATACTAGTTAAGCTATTTTTCAAAGTTGATAAAGTTGGGCACCTATAAGAATATAAGACATTTTAAGGAAAACATTATCTGTCTGATACAGCAAATCGTGTAAAAACTACTCCCAATGGTTGATGTGACAAGGCTTAATGACACTCCTATTTTAAAATTATTTTAAATTATTAAAGACATACAAACAAACAAAAACAAAGTTTAACAAGGTTGCATAGTAAAATTCTATATCTAACAATTGCAATGTAAAACGGTTATAAACTCAATATTTGTAACAATCTGTTTGATCGCATTTTCCACTCAAGAAAAACAGTAAGTGCTGAATACAATAGATGGACGTAACAGAGGTTTTCCATTACAATATCAGCGTGAAATTGCTAAGTCCGCATACCAAAGTGTTAGTGAAAAGATAAATTCAAACAACCGAATTTCCCCATTGGGAAACTGAAAAGTTGCTTTTATTTATTTAGTAATCTTTTCATTAGACAATTTCCTTATCTGCCAACTGATATGATATGTCTGTCACACGCTTGAATAAGATATCGAAATGATGTCACCGGAAGTTAATGTTGTGTCGTTTATGATCATTATCGAATCTCCAAATAGATTAGTCCGAGCGGAAATCAACGCCAATAATGACATAACAGGGGATCATGGGTAAAATTAATAGCTGATGTATTGGCAGTTTTATTAATTTTATTACCCGGAAAGACCATTATCGGACTTTATTTTGCTTTGGGAAGCCTTAATTAAAGATCATCCGTGTGTTTATATCTCCACGGAATTCATGGTTTTTCGAAAGCGATTAGTGATGGACTGTTTCAATAGTAAATCATTGGTATTTATACAACACGGATTTTACAAACGACCTTCTCAGATATTCAATACGTCGTAAAATAAGATTTTTCAGCAATGAGATCAAATAATAAAATAGAAATTGTAAAAAAAGAAGAAATAATGATTGAAAGAATGAAACAAAATGAAAATATGCAAATAAATACAATACAACTTTTGTTTTTATGGTGCCTTAAGTTTAATTACTTAATCTAGATAAAATTAAAAATCCCATGGCTTTCGGTCATATACAACTAGGGTATGTATGTCTCAATGTGTGACTCTATGTTTTCAAGTGAAATGTTTCTTATCAATCATTCAAATACATTAAAATGTTGTCATTTACAATACATTAATTTCAGTTCTAAAAGTAAGATATATTTTTGGTGTTAAAATGCAGTTAAAATGGAAGATATTTTTGTATTTGTATATGATAAAAATATTCAGAAAAATTAATAAATAGAATCGAGATTCGAGCGGAAATTAAAGGAGTGTAATCCAAAGAAAATGACAAGACAGGGAAAAAAGACATCGAAACTAAATAACACCCTCACTCCACAAAGAAACTAGTAGCATGGATCAGGGGTATCGGTAGAGTAAGCGTCGTTTGCTTCTCTGTAACACCCATCGAGCTAAATGAATAAATCTCCAACGACACTTTCACACCCTATTTAAAATCATGTCACTCCTACATTGAATCAATGAGACAAAAGCATTGAATTTTACTTCTTTCAAGATAAGACGATAAATATGTTATTATCACGTTTTCGTCATATGCCCATCACATTGCCTGTAAACCGTATTCCATTTTATCGTTTTATTAACGCATATTTTGGGTTGTTTAAAAGAACAAATGGCGATCCACTTACTTTTTTTTGCAAAGTTGAGTATCAAATATTGAAATCATAAGAATAAAATTGTGACCGGAAAATATTTTTTTAGTTTGATTGGTAAAAGTAACTCTTCCATTTCAATTGCCGAAGATACAGATATATGTATGTGTATAGTAACTCGTGGAAAGTTACTGTGTATCCATCTGCACCATGATAATCGATTTGTGCAACTTGTCATAGTTTTCTCACTTTCGCCCGGAATTAAACTTTTTATTAGCAACTCGGCAAGACGCCTACCCTTTCGGTGACATGGTTCATGCTATCGGTAGTTAGCAGAATCCGAGTTGCTCTTTTACGTGTGTGTCTTTGTACGTGTTATTTTAGTTAGTTTCTGTTTGTTGTGTGTGTCTGTTTTTCTGGTCTGGTCTTTGTCCCTGGATTACATCTTGGTTCCCTTGTTACTCCTACTCTTTAACGCTAGGTTTGAATGTTAGAACATTCTGATTATCGGTAATCTGTACTTTGGTCTTTGATCATGTTAACAGATATGATTCTATCTCTCGTATAAGACATACTATTCGAAAATATTAGTGAAAACATTGGGTGTGATTGTGACGTTATCAAACGTTCTTTAGAGTTTTGAATGAAAAAGACCTTTCGCACCTACAGTTTAGAAGTAGTCGGACTGCACTTAAGTTAGAATTTAAACGTCAACAGATGAGTAAGGAAAAGAGATATACGATTTTAGGGGAATCTTTTTTTCAGTAATGTTTATACTTTGCATGATCATTACGGTAGAAAATTCAGCCAGAGGTGTATTTTGATTTTAATTGAGTCCATTTCCACAGTAAGAAAATAATCAGATTTTAAAAGTCTATTCAAAAATTATATTCTCATATTATTGACAAATACGATATAAAAGAACAAAAACATATTACAGCTAAGTGTTAAATATTAATAATTTCAGTAAATTCGTTCTTCGTTGAATGTACCGGAAAACATTAAAGTAGAATAAGAATTTTAAACAATCCCAATAATGGAGGACATCTTTAAAATCGTCGATGAAATACTTTTTAAATTGCGTTTTGTAGAGTCAAATCAATCCCGAAACCTTAAAAATATGTAAATCGTTTATGTTAAAAGGGTGTACGTATATGTATATTTTTATGAAAATTAGAATTTAAGTTAAAATCAATTTTCTACTGATACATACCAAAGAAAGGAGCCTTTTCATCCCATGCCGACCACATCTGTGCTATAAAAAACGGCGACCAACATACAAGGTAACACAAAACAACTGTCAAGGTCATTTGAACAGTTCTAATTTTAGCACGAGAAATCCCGTGATTTGCGTTAGGCCGGTTCGTGTCAGTATAATTTAGCTTGTCTAAACTATATCTGCTACTACATTGTTCGCCTAATTTGTTCAATTGTGCGTTTGACCAAGATTTTCCAGATGAATTCGGTAGCGGTTCTCCGACCCGACCTCGTTTCCACACCGTATAGCATATGCATCCGTAGCAAAATATTAAAATTAAAGTTGGAATAATATAAATAAGAACTGTGAAGCCTGTCACATACAATTTTAAAGTCCAATCAGGACTAAATGTTGCCCAGCAATCGTATTGACCATCACTGCGAACGTCGAGCGCAAAGATCCAGATTTGAGGTAGACTGAACAATAATGAAAGAGACCATGCAATAGCCACCATATAATGCACTTTCCGTGACGACCATTTGTGTGCCGTAAATGGATGTATCACAGCTATGTACCTATCAATCGCCGTCATCACCAAAACATATGATGATGCATACATTGCTACAATTTGAATATATTTCACAAAACGGCATAGAAAATCTCCCCCAAGGAAAACATAGGTTAAATCCCAACATATTTGCGGAAGTGTGTTTCCAAATGCTACAAATAAGTCGGCTGAACTAAGGTGTACCATAAGAAGGTGAACTCTTGAGAGTTTCCGACGTCGTGTCCATAGGGTAAGAAGCACTGTTGAGTTTCCGATCACGGCAAGACAGAAGACGATACATTGGACAGTTATTTCGACTAATGCTAGATCTTCATTCCTAGAAAAATATATGGATGAATTGGTACCTAATGTACTTTCATTTCCATTTGTTGAATTAATATAAGTCATTTTCGTAAATATCCATTCCCAATCACGTGCCTCTTATGTTACAATTTCTTAGCCTATACTAAAAAAATAGAAATCATCCAGTATTTACATTAGAAAAATGCCAGAGGAACATCTGTAATTTTCAGTCATGTATAATAAAACATACTGTAAGTTATTTTGTTAAAAAAATGTAATCAGAAAGTCATTTAGAACAAGAGAACTGCTCACTCGGTTAATTTCATTCAAACAGCTACATTGCTGCATATTCTATACATGTTTTACTGCTAATTACTTTAACATAATTGACTCGTGTACGCATCAAAGAACATCATGAATAAAATCCTCATTTCCATTCCTTTATAGCATTCGTTCAAAACCCTAGCCACGAAGCACCCAGGAGCAATCGAAGTCCTCCAAACATATTTTATGTCCCTACTTTAATACTATCTTTTTCGTCATATTGCTATAACGAGGATTTATCACATAAATCAGGATTAAATGCAAAGGTTTGTTCGTTATACCAGAAAAAAAAACAAGCTCATAAATTTGTATTAAAGTTCAAACGGTTTTATTGGATCAACCCAGAGGTAAACAAAAGTCTTTAAATATGTACGCTTTAAGGAGTATTGTGTAAAGTTGATGTTTTCTGCTTAGCGTTTGATCGAGTGAACCAGGATTTAAAAAACAATCAGAAATCTAATATGAAATATGATATATTCAATACGCAACGACTAGACATGTAAGACAGACAAAAACAACATAGAACATGAAATAACAAAAAAACAAAACAAAAAAACATGACATATGAAACAAAAGCTTATATAATAAACATGGACTAGGAAAACATGACATATAGTCTAGGGGTTCGGGTTACTATTTAAGAGTCATCTGATCCTCTGATTCATTTCTTTTCATTCCTATGTAAAATCCAAAACCTTTCCAAAATACTAATTGAAAAATCTCGATTCCGCCGTTTGTCATCGACATCCCACAATAAACTATTGGACTGTAAGTCTACCAATACTATTTATAATGGTTTTGCTATTCTGTGCTGGAAATTTAAGTGCAAATTCGTACCTACCTCTATACTTGTAACTCATCTTTTGGAGCACAACAAACAACATAAAGTAACTAAAATCATACATACAAAGTAACAAAAGCAAATGAGTACCTCGGACTCCACTAAAACTGGGAGCATGGACCAGGTGCACCGGTAGGGTAAGCGTCCTCTGCTTTTCTAGAAACAACCGCGAGCTAAAGTACTAAATTGCTTGTCAAATATTGATTTTGTTAAAGTTTACCTTTGATATCAAGTGACAGGAGAGATACTAGGATACGTAACGAGTGAATAACCGATTTATAAGCACGAGTGCTAACAAAATGCGTGTAACTTAAATAATCAAGCTCTTTTTTTAATCACTAGATCCAATAGATACAAATTTCCATAAATTATTTTTATTATCATACAAAAATGAAGTCGACCCATTGATATTGTCACATTTTAAGAACAACAGTTCGATAGTGAAACTACAAACTTTTGTTACACATATGTATATGTATTTCACAGGGGATATATCACTATAATAACAAAATTTGTGATATAGTTATGACCATAACAAACATGAAAACTATCTTGTAATTGGCTATCACATACAAAAATATAAGAATTATTGATAGAAAACAAGTATGAACAAATGAATGAAATATAAAACAATAAAAATGTCAAAAAGAAACAATGAGCAACTCGGACTCCACTTAAAACTGGGAGCATAGACCAGGTGCACCGGTAGGGTAAGCGTCCTCTATAAAAGGCCGAGTGATTGTTCAGGCGTATCTCGTATTGATGGCAATGTCTTCATATAATTTTGTAACTTTCACAAGATGTGTTTGTCTTCGTGTAATTTTGCAATTCAATTAAAAAGTACCTGATTGTGTAATAGAACTTAAGAAGGTATTTTTTTTAATTGTAAAATACATCATGAAAGGAAGTATTAGACGTATAAATGAAATAAATCCGATAGAATATTTACGAAACAAAGAAGACATTTTCATCGACAAAATACTTTTTAAAAGATTGTTTGTCTTCGTGTAATTTTGCAATTCAATTAAAAAGTACCTGATTGTGTAATAGAACTTAAGAAGGTATGTATTTTTTAATTGAGAAATACATCATGAAAGGAAGTATTAGACGTTTTAATGAGACATATCCGATAGAATTTTTACGAAATAAATAAGACATATTTTCACCGACAAAATAACTTTTACATGATTTGTTTTTCTACAAAGCAAGATTTTGAAGCTATAACATTTTCTTATTGTTGCGGAAATAGAGTTTCAGTCTTTTCATAAAACGTCAAAAATCCTTAAAATGTGTTTGTCTTCAGACAAATAAATAACCCACGTATAACAAAAAATAAAACAACAAAAGAAGCACGGAGAATCCTGATAATAAAGTATGGACTAAAGACGCAAACATTAACAATTTTGTAGTAAGGACAGTGAAACAGAAGTTGGTTTGACAGAAATAAAGGGTAATAACTAAATTTCCGAACTTATATAATCGCAAGCTCTGGGACAGCGTCTGACGTCCGAAATTCACTCTTGACGCTGCAGTCAGCCCTCTCAGAAAATGCAAGATCTTGCAAAGTCGAGAAAAATTGAATAAATTTACGCGACGTTATCCGATGGTTTAACGACGAAATGATTTTAATAACGCCTGAGAATTTCGCAAGACCTGTCTGCAGCGGTTAGTAAGGAAGGAGACTAACGTCTGCCGGCTTCATGGAGCTTGATAAAATCTAAGCAATAGTAAACAAAGGGACAGTCCCTTTAATAAATGGCGATACGCGATTCAAGGCACACACCATAAAATTGAAATACTATAATGGTCATGACTTGATGGGTTTAAAACATCGCGCTAAACGCTCTGTTTCAATTGCAGTAACATGTAGTATCATTAATATATGTGATGGTATACGTGATGTAGGTCATCACCATTAAACTTTTGATTTAAGTATGGAGAAAATATAAATGCCATCAATTAATTGCGGCATTTTCTATATTCAAATGTACAAGATAAGTTTTCAAAAGTTTAGTATCCGAAAAGGGCCTTTAAAATTAGGAGAATTTACTAAAAGCGTAGAGATCCATTCATGAATTTGGGAAATAATGAAAAGAACTTCAGTATCAATATAAAAGATACTTTCCTTTTTTGCGATAAACAATTTAATTTTAAAAGAAGGTTACCTAATAATTCTGATTTATAAAAAAAATCACATAAAAGATGAATAAATATATATAATTCATTCAAGGAAGTTTTAAGATCAATCTAGCAAAAAAAAAAAAATAATAATAATAATAATAGTAATAAACCACAGATACATATCTTACCGGTTAATTTAACAGACAATTAATTTCCCCTTTCACACGACACATGCCATCAATGAATAACACAACGGCAGTTGAAACAATCGTACGAATAACACAACGCCACACGATTAGCTGTTATTGGGCAATTAAGATCCAATTGAGATACTCGTTCAATACACAGCGTGACATTCTCTTATCACAATATGAAGAAAAGAAGGATCTACACTAAAATATAATTAATCAAATAGCGTGTCTTTGTAAGTCGAAGGTTGTAGCGTTATTGTAGAAACAACTGTTCAAACGATTTTATATATATTTGATACATATCAGCTGAATATTTCTTATGATATGATATAGCTATGTTAAAATAGGTTTTTGTACTTTAAATGATGTGCTTTTTGAAAAATTGTTACACTTAGATATACATGGATATGGTTTGGGAAAATACTTTGTTAACATATACAATAAAAAAAGATAAGTATGTTAAAAAAAACAAAACAAAACTTTTCCAAACATGCAATGCAGTATTAACAACCAAATCATTCCTTGCTTCTTCTTGTGCTGAAATTGGTCTCATAACAATAATTAACATATTTCTCATACGTATGCCAATTCATTGCAAAAGAGGACGATAGCTCAAGGGCCGGGATAGGATAGGTAAACGGTGTTCATTTTAAAAATAAAAAAAATAGCCAAGGTTACTGGATCAAGATACTGTAAATATGATTTTCTTTGTTCATAAAATGTCTATTTTTTTCTTAATTCAATTTAAAGACTACTTTCAATTTGAAGTCATCCGTCTAATACCTATTTCGGTTGTCTACGCGTATATCGTTAAGTTCACATGGATATCCAACATTCCATCAGTGCAAGAAGTCATAAACACCTAAAATGAGCTTGATTCGTGTTCTGTCATTCATTCTAATTACTACAGTGCAGAACACAATATATCATGCCGTTGGCAGTTTGCCAAACATTTTACTCAAAGACTGCATGGTACCATTCTAATTATTTAACTATTACTTTTTGAGTGTGATAAGAAGTTCCACATCGATTGCATGTAATAGATTCCTACTTGATCTTTCCAAATTAAAACCTAAATAATGCAAGTATATGGTTCCAAACATGACACAAGTAGCTTCAATATCTTTAATGAAAACAAACATAAATACACACATACAGATGTTAAATGATGAAAGTATAAAACTAAGAACCAAAATACTCAATGTAGACAGAATCTGTGAACAAAGTGAGTTAAACAAAAAGGTTTTCTTGGGCCCAAAACCTCCCGATGCAATTACGGTTCATTATTTATGGTATATTTCAACACCTACAGGCAGCATCAACTTGCCACCAGTAAAAATCGGTAAAGGCAGTGAAATAGTATCTGAACTTCTTTAAAACAAAAATTGGAAAAAGGAAATTATGGAATTGTACAGCTGAATCATGTTGCTTCGATATAACAGTATTGTTGAGTCTAAAGACGTCACTCCTTCTTTATTTTAAGCCTGCGACTGAATTATACTATGAAAGAGATTGTTTTCTTTAAACCATACTTAACTTGAGGTAATTGTTTCTAATCTCGTAGAAATTGAATTCAATACTCAGCTGATTCTTCATATCCTCCTTCATACAAACTATTATTGTAATAAAAGGAAAACAAGTAATATCTTTTAAAGACAGCCGAAGCAGTAAAATTTGTTCTTATTACTTAAAATTTTCTACAATTTATTTAGGAAATTACAAATGGCACACAATTTTAATTTTCGATACACTTTTATCGAACACCACTTAGTTATCAGTATTTGGCCAATTGGGAAACAGATTTGCGATCGAGTGACACGTTCTCATGGAAGAGCATTTCTAAGGTCAAAAGGTAAAAAAGAAACTAAACCGTTGGAAAAAGTAAGAGCAAACGTTTGGTTAAAATACTAGAATGTAGTAAAACTGTCTTAGCCGTAACTTTTTGTTACTTTAGAAATGGTTCGGTGTAACCTGGATGTCGGGTAATATTTTCGGCCCCCAAGTTTCTCTCAAATATAACCCCGGGTCACCAGTGATGTCTTCTGTCTTTGTGAATGAATGAGCGAATATGACGTTATTTTATTTACTTTTATACGTTCCAATATTCAAATTTAAAGACATATACGTTAAAACATTTTTTTTAATTGCTTATATCATCTTCCGATATAAATGCAAAATTATATAGTTAATTAAGATAATCTCATATTTGTTTTAATTTTTTTTTACATAAGCGACAATTTAGTCATATATTGGGCTTATCCATCGGCGGCGACCTCGATCTTTAGCTTAGCGATCCTAGGGTCGCTTACGATTTTGACCAGGGAACCAGATTATGGTTCGGTGTACTGTAGACATGTGTCTGCATTGCTATTTCTAGGTTTGAAATACATTTCATGAACTGAACATGTGCATCTGCTTGACGGATCAAAGACCGGTGCCTGATCTGATAGCGGTTTTGCAGCATAAAAAGAAGGAAGATTGGATTTCATTCATGTATAAATTTTAGAATTTTATATTAAAACGGAACCAATATAATGCCACATTTAATTCATTTGGAATCTTAAATATTAAATCCACATTTTGTATTTTATTAAAAGAACATAAGTAAAATAAAAATAACTAAAAAATTCTATTTTTTATACTATTTTGTAAATATTTGTAAAAATTGGAAACCGAAGCAAATGAACCCGTAAAATGTGTTTTCTGATCAGATGTCAAGTGATGGAAAATGGAAGTAATCACGTGTTTAGCAGATCGGTTTGTCTGTTTGCTGGTTGCCTAATTACAATTAAAGTTCGGGCCGGGTACTGTTCGGTTCGGGTACTGTGTGTTGAAAATAAAAGTTTTTTTTGAAAGGAATAACAAAAAGGTTCTAGTTAGCCAGTTTGGATTATTCAGTGTTATTCTTAACATGTTGCACTGTAGTTAAATGTTGTCCAGTTCATCTTGATACTTTTTTTCTCAAAATTATGTTTGAAAGAAACAGACCTTTTTTAAACTTGATTGGTTAAAACAGGTGATCGATTAAACAAGTTTTGAAATATACTTTAATTGATATAAACGGACTTTTGAAAATTTTTGGTTTACACAGGTATTTTGGTACAAAAAATAGCACATTTTAGAAAATTAAAAACAAATGAATATCTGATTCTTGTGTAATTGCATCTTAAAACTTACCATAATGCCAGTATCAGTTGCAATAGAAACATTTTTGTCGACAATCATATTTCAACTTTATTTTCTGAGTTCTACAAATAAATGCTATAAAATATCATATTACTAATAATTTTCTATTTGTGGCTTTGTGTTTCTAAATTATGGTTACACTGTCAAAAGAATTAAGGCTGTTTTCTTTAAAAGACAGCTCCTTGTATCCATGTGATATTTTGACAGCTTTATAATCTTTGTTATTAACAAAATTTGTTTTTGCCACAAGGAATCAATCAATTACTTTTTTAATATAAAAATAACGATTGGATTTTTTCCTATCGGTTTTCTAACAGACTTACGACTCATTGGAATGAACTTATTTGTTTACGTTATAGACATTGGGTCCATTTCTCATTATACAATCTTTGGTGTATAAAGGGATGGAGAGAGGGGAAATGATAATTTGTCGGTGGATGGTGAATGGACGCGGATTTAGAGATATTTTATTTCTATCAATCTTGTTTGGGAATTGGAATCATGGAGTCGAAAATGAGGAAAATGTTTTCATTTGAAGTCATGGAAGTCATCACTACAAAAGTTTTATGGTCGTCATCATTAACTCATGGATTGTTGTGGCGTATCCATCTGCACCATGAAAACTGTTTTTTTAACGGGTCATAATTTTCCTTTCCTGGTTTGTCTACCCCGGACTTGACTTTTTATGAGCAACTCGTCGGATGTTTCTAGAAAAGCAGGGGATGCTTACCCTAACTGGGCATCTGGTCCATGTTCCCAGTTTTTAGTGGAGTCCAAGTTGCTCATTTGCTTTTGTTACTTTTTGTGTTTGATTTTAATTACTTTATGTTCTTTGTTGTGTATGTCTGTTTTTCCATTTCTGGTCTTTGTCTCTGGTTTGCATTCTTTTGATTACCGCTATAACCTTGGTTTCCTTGATAACTCTTTCAAACGTAATTTAAGAGCTTTTAAAAGATTTTAATAGAATTTTAAATGATGAAAAAAGTATTAAACAACAAGGTTCATTTGATGATAATGTGAAACATGGATTGAGAAATACAATTGAAGTTCTATAAGGGAATAAACATCTGTTTATGTGTATTGTTACAAAGTGGGGTATGGCAGTTGTATAATTATTTTTATAAATGGACTGCTCTGCCACTAAGATTTTTTTCCGGAAGAGAATATGTTCCAATGTTTTATTTTAAGCAATAAATATACCTTTTGTAACTGATACAAGTTTTCAAAACAGAACAAACAAACAAACAAACAAACAAACAAAAAAAAAGAGAAGACAGACAAAATGGCACAAAGATGTAACAATAACGGATCTTTTGAGTATGCATCACGTTCATCTATGTCGTTTGTTGGCATAAGGACCACTGGAACATGTGAACTTACAATATATCGTAGTCAAAAATGACTTTGAATGACTTCCTAGTTTAATTTCGTTACATTTTTGAGTTTACATGGGCAGCCATTATAATCGTATATATTTTTGTTACGAATCAGATAGTTATATGTGAGTACATTAAAATTATTTCACATAGCGTACTCTGAAATGATTGCAGCATTAACGATTACTTCCGGTCCACATAAAATCCAAATACAGTCAATGGATTCATGTTCTACATATATTATATTTTATATAACGATAATCATTTCTATATTCAGACCTGTATTTTTAAGAAAATCGTGTATATTTGTACCCCACCAAAATCAACAAAATCAAACAAGATTAAGAACAAAAATTCTAAACTATTAATTTCATGTATAAAATGCACAATTTTTTTATAATTATTGTCTCAAAAGCGCTGCAATCAAACTTAAATCATAGAAAACATTGACATGCACTGATCCCTTCCTGTCTGGTTTTTAGAATAAATGCTATATGTATGAGAATAGTACTTCCACACTGATGCAAGCCATTACCAGAAATTCAAACCCACTGGAGCATTGTCTGATTTTGACATATAACGGTAAGATGTCTATGTCATCTCTTAAGGAAGTAATTTCATTAAAAGCATTTGCCTCATAGACACCAGAAGATTTATTCGATTCAACCTCATGAATGGATCTAACTACTTAACTCTTGAAAGCAGTTTAATTATTCGCAATATCACTCTGAACATATTCGATTCAAGCCTAGTTATACATCTTTGTAAGAATCAGGTACCTGTTTAGATGTGCGGTGAAAACTGTCGAAACCATATCCTTTTTGGGGATTTTTACATTTGCTCGGTTATGAAAGCTGGCAGTTAGAATATATCAAAATATAGATAAATTGACAACAAGTTGACTTTAAAAAAATACCTGGTTTATGAGAAAAATGAAAGCTGTACAGTTAGAAAACGTTGAAACATAGATGGATTGATAACATGTTGACTTTAAAAAAAACTTATTTGGATATCGGCAAAAAAATGAAATACCGAAGCGTAAGTAATTGAAAATTAAATAGGTCAACATCTCAAAACATGACATGGATGTGAACACATAACACGATCAATATACACAACGAAGCGAACCGAATAAACTATAGTACACATACCATATGGAATAAACAATAGCACACTTAGAAACTGGAATAAAAAAAATGCAGATAGAAACTGGAATAAACAATAGCACATATAAACTGGAATAAACATTAGTACACATATAGAAACTGGAATAAACAATAGCACATATAGAAACTGGAATAAACCATAGCACACATAGGAACTGGAATAGGACATTGCACATAGAAACTGGAATAAACAAAAGCACACATAGAAACTGGAATAAATAATAGCACACATAGAAACTGGAATAAACAATAGCATACATAGAAACTGGAATAAACAATAGCATACATAGAAACTGGAATAAACATTAGCACACATAGAAACTGGAATAGGACATTGCACATAGAAACTGGAATAAACAATAGCACACATAGAAACTGGAATAAACAATAGCACACATAGAAACTGGAATAAACAATAGCATACATAGAAACTGGAATAAACAATAGCACACATAGAAACTGGAATAGGACATTGCGCATAGAAACTGGAATAAACAATAGCACACATAGGAACTGGAATAGGAAATTGCACATAGAAACTGGAATAAACAATAGCACACATAGAAACTGGAATAAACAATAGCACACATAGAAACTGGAATAAACAATAGCATACATAGAAACTGGAATAAACAATAGCACACATAGAAACTGGAATAAAAAATAGCACACATATGAACTGGAATAAAAAAATGCACATAGAAACTGAAATAAACAATAGCACATATAAACTGGAATAGACAATAGCATACATAGGAACTGGAATAAACAATAGCATATATAGAAACTAGAATAAACAATAGCAAACATAGAAACTGGAATAAACAATAGCACACATTGGAACTGGAATAGGACATTGCACATAGAAACTGGAATAAACAATAGCACACATAGAAATTGGAATAAAAAAATGCACATAGAAACTGGAATAAACAATAGCACATATAAACTGGAATAAACAATAGCACATATAAACTGGAATAGACAATAGCATACAGAGAAACTGGAATAAACAATAGCACACATAGGAACTGGAATAAGAAATTGCACATAGAAACTGGAATAAACAATAGCACATAGAAACTGGAGTAAACAATAGAACAAATATAAACTGAAATAAACAATATTACAAATAGAAACTAAAAAAGGACAAAAAAACAAGTCTTCACAAACAAACCTAAGCATTAGTAAAATTCATTCCCACAAAATACCACATCAAGTGCTTTTAAAGGGCACGCATAGTTTTTCGTTTTTTTTATGACTCGATTTCACTGCATATTGACAATAGAATAATGTTGAATGTGAATAATTCTATTAATGTAATAGATAAGATGCGACATAGAAACAGTCAGTATATCTTTAACTGTGCCAATATTGGATGAATACAAATTCTATAATTTCTAAATGTGTCGAAACGAACACGACTGTATTGTTATTTTCTAATAAAAACAAGTCAAAATGTTATCTTGGTTACTCATTGAAACACATGTAAAGCATTTAAAAAAATATAATATTTATAAACCCAGATGTGATACTTGTCTAACCTCGAAATATGTATTAATTACTTATCAAAATGTTCAATCTCACTAATTTCAAAATCGAGGTTTCATTTCCTGTTTTTAGTAGAACCTCTTGGTGATAGAGTTCCGAGGTTTCATTTCTTGTTTTTAGTAGAACCTCTTGGTGATGGAGTTCCGAGGTTTCATTTCTTGTTTTTAGTAGAACCTCTTGGTGATGGAATTCCGAGGTTTCATTTTTTGTTTTTAGTAGAACCTCTTGGTGATGGAGTTTCGAGGTTTCATTTCTTGTTTTTAGTAGAACCTATTTGTGATGGAGTTTCGAGGTTTTATTTCTTGTTTGTAGTAGAACCTCTTGGTGATGGAGTTCCTTTTTCGAAAATGTTTGTTTTGAATACTTCTTATATACAATAAAGTTTTAGATTTAGATCTTCCAACATGTATGCATTGGATTTTTAAAACAGGTGGTAAGGGGTTATACCATGAACGCGTGTATAGCATATTGAATTTGCAATATTCAAATTACTGACATGTTTGTATTACCCTTGCAATCTCTACTATTTATAGTAACCGCATTCAGCCATTAAATCGAAAATAATAATAATAATAAAATTCATAAAGAAGTGCCTGATTCTTATATGTTTCCCAACTTAAATAGTCTCTTTTTCTGAAGTCTGCAATGATAATTGGATCCTATCGTCTCAATAGTATTGAATTCTTCACATCATAGTGTGAACCTATAAATAAGTTAAGATTAATCATAAATACGGGATCAAAATGTCGTATTTTATTAGTTTTCATCGATAACTTTTACTCCCACGTCTCTTTTATTCCTATCTGATCCAAGAAAAGGTGTTTCACCGAACAAACAGAAAGTCAAATACAAACAAGAAAAACATTGAATCTTCTCACTTAAAATTATATAGGTGTATTCATATTTGACTTGTGATCGGTTCATGGTGGTTTTATTTCAACAAATTTTCAGTACACCAGCAGGAAAAACAGAAGAAAACACGCCTAAGTAAACACATTATAAAACTGTTTTAGGTTACCATACATGTGTTTGAGTGTCATATCCCGATTTTTAATAGTCCAGAGAAAACAATACAGCTAACCCCTTACTTGAGTCAAACTTTGTTTAGAATGATTCCGATGATATGACAAGTCAAAGATGTACCTTACGTCGAATGTTAAGGGAAAAAAATTGCGAAGACAAGGAGCTGGATAGTCAGAAAACATCCACAATATAAAATTAAGTCTCCTGGAATGAGTTTGTATTAAAACATCGTGAAGAAGAAAATAATAATATTTTTGGGTTCAGAAGAACTAAGAACTGACAGATTTCAGTCATTAACAAAAAGTTGTACAGTGAAGCATATCAAAACATCAAATAACTGTAAACATCTTCTTTTCTTTCAAGTCCCTTTATTTCAATTTAAATGCAATTTGAGTCTTGACAAACAAAAACGGAATTTTCTTATCCGAACTTACATGTATTATTACCAACAAAAGGCTTCGTTTTAAGGATGTTTGCTACTCATATATTTGTCAAATTTTCCGACTCCTTTTGAAAAATTTTATGGCATAAATAAGTAATTATTTTACCAAACGCACTTTAACTTGTTACTTTGTAAGGCTTTCTTTAGATCAAATACTTCAACGTTTTTTTTTTAGATAAATCCAAGAACCAGTGGAAATCAAGCGACATCTTTCTCCTGTCAAAATTTCAAATGCTTATATCTTTTAGCGGACTGGCCAATCATCTTGATGGATGCTGTCGAGGACTATGCAAGAAAATGGATAAAACGAGAACAAGAAGACATTGATTCTCTGTCAGAGTGGTTAAAGGTGTGAGGTCTTTAATTTTGAAACGAATGAAAGTTTTAAAAAGGTCAATGAGTGCCAAACCTACATCAGTTTTCAAACACCCCGATGCAGCAAAAACATTGTCTACTATTCATGACAATTATGTTGTCGTACCAGCAGACAACGCTCAAAACAACATTGTGTTTGTCTGCAAAAAGTTTCACATCAAATGTTTATTATCAGAGGTAGACGTAGAAACTAATAGCAGTGATAAGACCTATACTGCTACCACACTCTTCAAAAAGAGATTGTGGAAAACCATAAATCTGTGCTATCTTTTTTGGTCACCCTACCAAGGACGATGATTATGATTGTCTATATTCTGGATTCCTAAACTCCACAAGAATCCATACAAACAACGTTTCATAGCTGGATCTGCAAAATGTACCATCAAACCTCTTTCAAAATTTTTAACTTATATACTCACAACTGTCAAAGAGGGTCTGCAGTCCTACCACAACCCTTGTTGCTCCCGTGGTGGTATTGGTTCAATGTGGGTCCTAAAAAATTCGAAGGATCTTTTGGAGACAGTCAGTTCAAGATTATTGTCTGAATGTGATAGCATTTAAACCTATGATTTGTCAGGGCATCGCTGTGTACTTCTGTTCCACATGCTCGGTTGGGATCCCGACTTAAAAACATTGTGCATCGTTGTTTTTCCGGTATGGATGGTGCACCTGGATACAAGTATATAGCTCTTGGTAGAGATTCCTCATGCTTTGTTACAGGTGGTTCCAGGTCGTCTACCAAATATTCAGAGGAGGATGTTTGCAGGGTGCTGGAATTTTTAATCGACAACATATTTGCCCAGTGTGGTGGACGTGTTTTTTCAACAAACGGTCGACATTCCAATGGGAACAAATTGTTCTCCTTTACTTGTTGACCTATTCCTTCATTCTTATGAGGCAGACTTTATAGCTGATTTGATCCGAAAGAAAGAATATCTTTTAGCTAGATCCTTTAACCTTTAATCTCAGTATCCGCTGTATAGATGACGTATTATCTCTAAACAATCCTAATTTCGGGGATTTGATATACCGCATCTACCCCAACGAACTTGAGTTAAAGGATACTACATACACTGTAAGGTCAGCCTCATATCTTGACCTACTTAGAAATCGATGGAAAAGGAAAACTATTGACCAAATTTAACGACAAACGTGATGACTTTTCATTCAGAATTGTCAACTTTCCTTTCATCTGTGGTAACATCCCTTCAGCACCTGCGTATGGAGTGTTCATATCACAACTCATACGTTATGCCAGAGCTTGCCGAAACTACGCAGACTTTTTGTATCTCGCTAGAACTCTAACAAATAGGCTTCTGGAACAGGGTTATGTTGCTACAAGATTGAAGTCATCACTACAGAAGTTTTATAGTCGTCATCATGATCTCGTGGATCGTTATGGTGTATCCATCTGCACCATGAAAACTGGTTTATTCAACGGGTCATAGTTTTCCTTTCCTCCTTTGTCTACCCCGGACTTGACTTTAATGAGCAACTCAGCGGATGTTTCTAGAAAAGTAGAGGACGCTTACCCTATCGGTGCACCTGGTCCATGCTCCCAGTTCTTAGTGGAGTCTCACTTGCTTTTGTTACTTTGTATGTATGATTTTAGTTACTTCATTTTTCTTTGTTGTGTATGTCTGTTCTTTCAGGTCTTTGTCCCTGAATTGCATTCTTTTGATTACCACTGTATCCTTGGTTCCCTTGATTACTTGATATAATCATATTGGTTGAACTAGAATGATTTTAAACACTTTTACAACCCTTTGAAATCTGTGTTATTCTTACGAAGAAACAATCATCTTTGGGACAGATTTCGCTGTATTTTATTAGCAAGCCCTGTACAGCATCTGACATCCTGAACTCACTATACTCGCTGAAGCCAGCCCTCTTAGAAAATGTAAGAATCTTGCAAAGTCGGCAGAATGTTAAAAATTTTACGCGATGTTATCTGATTATCAATCGACGTTTTATTTGAATGATGTCCTGAAATATCAAAAGGCCTATCTGCAACGGTAAGTAAGAGAGGAAACGTTCATGTTGTCATTAACAACACATGCCGTTATATTAGATAATAAAACACAAAACAAATAATAATTCTTCATCGATTCTATACCAATCAAATGTCTAAACTTCAGTTGTATTCGTGACAAAAAATATGCGTAATGTACCATGATTTATTTTGTATTGACAACGTCCGATAAAATGTGTTGCAAATGCATTTATCTTTTGATTAAAGACATAATGATAATTCAGTTATGAACGATTTTGAAGTATTACTAAGAAGCTTTATCAATAATGTTATGCAAGTTTATTAGCGCTAAGAAAATCGTTTCTGATTTTTGTTTATTGGGAAATGTAGGATATTCAACCAAACAGTGTATTCTAATTTATTGATTTTCATCCAATTTTCGCGCAAAATGGTCAAAACGTACGATATCTGTTGTAACATAAGCACTATGACTCTTATACAGTTTTAAAATTGAAATAATATACATATATATTTTAACTGTGGTGGAGGTAAGGAATTGGGATTTTGACCACAGATGTTATCCAAATATGAATAGTTATATCACATTGACATTGTTCCAAAAAAAGTTTAATGGTAAAAACTCAAACATGACATGTACATTTTATCACAACTTTGAAGTTACTTAATCATAATTTCAACTAGGTGCGGTATCTATAATAGGACATCATTAACCAAATACAACGTTTGGCTACATATTTTTCGAGGCTGAAAAAATAACCACATTAGTAACACAATTGTACGCAAATTGAAATCATTTTTTAGAGCAAAAATTACGCATTAAAATTGAAATGGAACTACAAACCGACACAAACAAATGTTGATATCATTTCAGGGTAAATACAAGACCAATTGTCAACACAATATGATCTGTAAAGATTTGCCTACAGTTCCTGGGTTTTGACAATAAATTAAATACAGCAGTTGGATGATCAGATACCATCAAATCCATAAACAAAGACAATCTACATACTCAATGCAGCAATATGAATAAAAGGATTACTCATAAAAACTGAATGCAAGGCAAACAAAACTTTAATCTAAAAACTAAAGCACTAACAATAACTACTAAAAGACCCGGAGTCATATCAGGTGCTCCGGAAAGAAAAGCATATCTAACTCCGCCCAAAGCATTCGCCATATTGTAAGTCAGTATAACCCGATAATAAACTAGCATCAGTAATGAAGCTCCTAGTTACAGACAACTGTCAAAGACTACTCACAGTAATGAAGCTCCTGGCTCTACACACTTGTCAAATACAACTGACAGTAATGAAGATACTAGCTATACACACTTGTCAAATACAACTCACAGTACTGAAGCTCCTAGCTATAGACAACACTCAGACACTACTCGCAGTAATGAAGCTCCTAGCTATAGACAACTGTCAAAGACTACTCACAATAGTGAAGCTCCTAGTTATAGACACTTGTCAGACACTACTCACAGTAATGGAGCTCCTAGCTATTGACACACTTGTCAAATACAACTGACAGTAATGAAGCTCCTAGCTATACACACTTGTCAAATACAACTCACAGTAATAAAGCTCCTGGCTATACAGACTTGTCAAATACAACTGACAGTAATGAAGATCCTAGCTATAGACAACACTCAGAGAATACTCACAGTAATGAAGCTCCTAGCTATAGACACTTGGCAGACACTTCTCTCAGTAATGAAGCTCCTAGCTATAGACAACTGTCAAACACTACTCACAGTAATGAAGCTCCTAGCTATAGACAACTGTCAAAGACTACTCACAATAGTGAAGCTCCTAGTTATAGACACTTGTCAGACACTACTCACAGTAATGGAGCTCCTAGCTATAGACAACTGTCAAAGACTACTCACAGTAATGAGGCTCCTAGCTATACACACTTGTCAAATACAACTGACAGTAATGAAGATCCTAGCTATACACACTTGTCAAATACAACTCACAGTAATGAACATCCTAGCTATACACACTTGTCAAATACAACTCACAGTAATAAAGCTCCTAGCTATACAGACTTGTCAAATACAACTGACAGTAATGAAGATCCTGGCTATACACACTTGTCAAATACAACTGACAGTAATGAAGATCCTGGCTATACACACTTGTCAAATACAACTGACAGTAATGAAGATCCTAGCTATAGACAACTGTCAAAGACTACTCACAGTAATGAACATCCTAACTATACACACTTGTCAAATACAACTCACAGTAATAAAGCTCCTAGCTATACAGACTTGTCAAATACAACTGACAGTAATAAAGCTCCTAGCTATAGACAACACTCAGACACTACTCACAGTAATGAAGATACTAGCTATACACACTTGTCAAATACAACTCACAGTAATAAAGCTCCTAGCTATAGACAACACT
Source organism: Perna viridis (assembly GCA_037379345.1). Lineage (NCBI taxonomy): Eukaryota > Metazoa > Mollusca > Bivalvia > Mytilida > Mytilidae > Perna > Perna viridis. The sequence goes on from CM074523.1 coordinate 20,872,260, forward strand.
CAGACACTACTCACAGTAATGAAGATACTAGCTATACACACTTGTCAAATACAACTCACAGTAATAAACATCCTAGCTATACACACTTGTCAAATACAACTCACAGTAATAAAGCTCCTAGCTATAGACAACACTCAGACACTACTCACAGTAATGAATATACTAGCTATAGACAACAGTCAGATACTACTTACATTAATGACGCTCCTAGCTATAGACATTTGTCAGACACTACTCACAGTAACGAAGTTTCTGGCTATAGACAACTGTCAGACACTTCTCACAGTAATGAAGCTCCTAGCTATAGACAACAGTCAGACACTACTTACACTTCTGTCATTATAAACGTATATAATAACTTTAATGTGGTGGAAATATATCCGAATTAAAAAAAATAGATTAAGAAAAAAAAAATTCCCATAATGCAAACGCCATTAAGATTGTTTTTTATTCGCCCATATTTAATTTTGAACTTGACATCAAAAAGTAAATCATGCCATAAAAAATAAGAATATGGTAATAATTGAAAATTACAAAAAAAAAGAAAGAAAACTGTTTATCTTTCTAAATGCACGACGGCCCGACGTTTCGAAATAATACCTAGAATTAGTTTACTCGAACATATTAAGATTTATTTTAGGCGGATTGCTACTGGAGCACAGCCATTATCATATTAAAGCGTGCTATGATTTGAAAAAAAATCAATTTCAAACAGACAACTTCCGGTACACTAGAACATGCATCTTGTCTTTCCAGATATGGGCATAAATTTTAAGAGTAAATGAAACTAAATGAATCTAAGCAACACTTTGACGGATTACCGACGATTATTTGATCTATGTACGAATAATGACTGATGGCTAGTGTCTTTTTTATCTATTTTATGTAAAATGACACTTGTAAATTTCCGTATTTTAATTTTTAGTGGAGTCCGAGTTTTAGTGGAGTCCGAGTTGCTCATTTACTTTTATTACTATGTATGTATGATTGTAGTTACTTTATGTTCTTTGTTGTGTGTGTCTGTTTTCCATGTCTGGTCTTTGTCCCTGGATTACATTCATTTTATTACCGCTATAACCTTGGTTCCCTTGATCATTCTTTAAAACATAGGACCTTATGCCATTTATAGTTTTACATCAACTAGGATTATTTTTCGTCATAATCTAAAGAAACTTTAGGACACAAACTATAATCTTTTATTGTTGTTAAAGATAAGAAACTATAATTGATCCTTGCTTTGTAGTACTCTTGCGTTACAAGTTTCTTCCAGACTGAAAGCAGACTCTCAGTGCTTTTTAGGTCAAAGGTTAAATATGCTATGCTTACCTTTCATAGGACTTCGTTCTCTATAAACGCATATTATTGAAGATTTCAAGTTGAGGCAAAACGCACTGTATGAGTAGAACGTATTTGGATTTAAAGAAAACATTCTTATACCTTAAACAATTGGCTAATACGGTAAATTAGCATAATGGAGTAATTCTCGCAACTCTCTATTTATATGGCATGCTTAGCAAGGTGACAAAAATATACTTTAATTCAAAAGAGATCGTTTGTAATCGTCCGTACCGGAACGTTCGTAGTACATTTTTTTAAAACCGTGACAATATAAAATTGTATATATGTTCAACTTGTCAAATCGCAAGAAGAGTTTACAATAGATGAAAAAATTCCTTCAGGTCCAAATTAATTCCTGCTTATAATCGTGTCATGGCTTGGATTGATTAACTCTTCATCGAATATTACTGATTAAGATTAATAACATTGTCCCAGTTGATGAAGATGTGTATTATTTAGAATAATCAGGTATTATTATTGCCAGATAGAGATAAATGAAGTATTGGTTTGTCTCTTTTAATGAATGTCCATTGTTTCGAGGAGATGAGGAAAAGACGCCAAGTAAAATCATTAATACTATTCAGTGTAAAGGATAAGAGATGGGTACCCCTTGTTCCCATGTTAACAAATGACAAATGTGATCAACGTAGGTTGTGTATAATGGGCACGAGATTCAATGAAAGCTTCATTCGATTCAATTCAATGGCATAGGATCTCATGGAGGAGCGGATAACAGATCCCTACTTTGTCCTCATATTACATGTATGTTTAGAAACATACCTTGTTTGTCTGCTGCATATAAAGCGTAATAACACAATTACAAAACCGACAGACTCCAAGCAATATTCAATAAGAATAAAAAAAGAAAATCTATAAAACAAATTAAATTTGAAGACGAAAACCGACTCATTTAAACCAATTGTTATCCTGACTTGGTAAAAACAATTCTGATGAAAATGGTGGGTTAAGGAGGTAGACCTAGGGTAAGGGACACAACTCTTACAAATTAATGGAACGTTTGTATAAAGCATTTAACATTTACATCAATCTCATCTATGCATCAAAGTAACTTGGGCTGATTTCATTCTGTTTTATTCAGAAGGAAAGAAAAGTGAATGAGGGATTGGTCTCCAAAGAAAAACCTGGAGTATGACCATGGACAAGGATAATTGCCGCTGCAAATATTATTTCGGAATGCAATAGAAAATCAAACAATCTCATTCCAAAATTGAAAGATCTGTAATTTTGTGAAATGTAAGGCTAACTCCTGGGTGTTACATGATTTATCTAGGATCTGCAGTTATAAAATTATGTAACTTTTCCCTAAATTCAGAAAAAAATCTGCTCTTTCATGCATCTTTTCATTAAAAATTATGTCACTACCAGTATAAGTTAATTACGATTGAATATATGTGAATATTACAACATTAAAGTAAAAGCGTGAATTTAAGGGAATACAATAGATTTGTAACATTATGCGCCTAAGGAGGTAGACCTAAAGTAAATTATACAAACCTTACAGGTCATTGACACGTTTGTATTCAGCATTTTACATCAACCTCATGTAAGCATCAAAGTAACTTTCTTCAAATGAAAACATTACAGGCTTAGATGAAATTGAATGTGATGCAAATATATCACTGGTTTCAAGAGTTATTTCCTTTACCTAGGCCTACTCCCTTAAATGTACTCGTAAAATGTAAAGCATGAATCTGGACAGAAAATCACACAGACAGCATGATTTCTATATATAGTCCCATCGGCAAGACTGCTTTCATTCTATATCAAATGAAAGCTTTAGATGCTATGGTGAAATTGAATATGATACAAACATATCGCTAGTTTTAAGAGTTATTTTCCTTACCCTTAAGGAATTATCAATTCGTCTAGTCATTCTTAACATTTTATTTGATATGTTGAATATAAGGTAATTCAGACAGAGAGTCTCTTGAAGTAATATATTTAGAACAATGTATAGAAATTTAGTTAATGTTTGCTCTTTTATTTTCATATAGTAATCTATGTATGTTTTTCCAATTTTAAATTCAGCTGTAAGGTTCGGTTCTAGACGGTACCTATTTGGTTGATCGTTTTAAGTTAACCATTTGTACTTAAAAAAGACACACAAAAATTCACTGTCTTGAAAAAGTCGATTGCACAAAAAATAAATGCTAGGAAATTAATGGTATGATGTCATAAACATAGTATCATAATAATATTGGTAATAAAAACGTTTCCCTCTTTACTTCCTGTGAAATTGGAAGCAAACTGAAAATGTAGCCATCCTCGAACCTGACCATAGTTCATTCGGTGCTCTTGAATAAAAACAAACCTTCCAGATGCATTACAATTTATCATTCCTATTGCCTCACCCTATTCCCAAAAGACAGTGTTCTATTCTTAAAACACATCCCGATTCCATATAGAATCTAATTTCATGAATTTTATTTAGACTTAAACAATAGACATCTCTCACATACCATTCCATTTAGGGAAATGTCTTAAGTGATATCGAAATCAACTGGTGTATGATCGGCAGACATTGCAATTGGAACCAAGGATTTGATAATTACCGATGTACCTGGTCAATGAGCGCAGTTTTTAATGGACTTTGAGTTGCTCATTTGATTTTGTTACTTTGTATGTATTATTATTTTGTTCTTTGTTGTGTATGTCTGTTTACTATGTCTCGTCTTTGTCCCTGGGATAACATTATTTTAATTACCGCTAAAACATTGGTTCCCTTCAATATTTTTCAAATTAGTTTCAAAAGATGCATATTATAGATTCAGGTATTTTCTCCTAACCATTACTCTTCTTGTAGCCTTCAAATCCATTCCTTCCTATGTCTGGAATGAAACTGTAAATCATTTTCATCCAGTTTCGAGGCAAATGGCGAATGTGAAAGGCGTCTATTACAAAATAAAAAATAATTTGAATAAATAAAACAAAATGAAACAAAACAAAAACACAGATATAACTCTAGAAAAGCAGAGGACGCTTACCCAACCGGTGCACCTGGTCCATACTCCCAGTTTTTAGTGGAGTCATTTACTTTTGTTACTTTGTATGTATGATTTTAGTTACTTTATGGTCTTTGTTGTGTATGTCTGTTTTCCATGTCTGGTCCTTGTCCCTGGAATGCATTCTTTTGATTACCGCTATAACCTTGGTTGGTTCCCTTGATTACTCTTGCTTACCTTCTCATGTTTTTTTTAATAACAATTGGAGTTTCACAAACAAAGTTTATAGAGATATCTATATCTATCTACAAAGAGTCATCTAGTCTATATATATCTGTGCATCTGACATTGGCAGCTGAATAATGCTACTCCGACACAATATAAGTTCAATACATGTGATAACTATAACTAGGACTTAAACACCTCTAGATATAAACAGAGCAATAAAACATACATACAAAGTCACAGACGAATTATTTTAGGTATGACTGACCTAAAGAAACATCTCCTTAAGCACAAGGATTTTCATGAAAAAATGTATTTGTTCAAAAACTGAACATCTTAACCAGAAATATATTTAGAATTTTATTTTCATTTATGCATTATTCATATCTTCTGTAAGGGAAAACTATTGACTAAACTTACGACAAACTTGATGTCTTTTCATTCAGAATTGTCAACTTTCCTTTCATCTGTGGCAACACCCCTTCAGCACTTGCGTATGGGGTTTTCATATCAAAACTCGTACGTTATACCAGAGCTTGCCTTAACTACACGGACTATTTGTATCGAGCTAGACTTTCCATTAAGGCTTCTGAAACAGAATTTTGTTGCTACAAGATTGACGTCATCACTACAGAAGTTGTATGGTCGTAATCATGAACTCGTGGATCGTTACGATGTATCCATCTGCACCATGAAACCTGTTTAGTTCAACGTGTCATAGTTTTTCTATCCTCTTTCGTGTACCCCCGACTTGACTTTTTATGACCAACTCGGCGGCTGTTTCTAGAGAAGCGGAGGACGCTCACCCTACCGGTGCACCTGGTCTGTGCTCCTAATTTTAGTGGAGTCCGAGTTGCTCATTTACTTTTGTTGTTTTTATGTATTATTTTAGTTACTTTATGTTCTTTGTTGTGTTTTCCTATTTTCAATGTCTGGTCTTTGTACCTTGATTACATTCTTTTGATTTCCGCCAGAATCATGGTTCACTTAATTACTTATTGACTGGTGGCAATTTTATGAAAACCATTTGTGTTGAAATATACCAGAGTAATTAAGCGTCATGAAAGCAATTTGTACAAAAAAAAACGATAGTATAATGTTTTAAGCATTCGTTTACTAAATACGAACAGCTCTTAAATTATTTAAACTTCCCACTTATACCATATATCATCCCCATCTTTCCCATTCCCCATTGTCCGCATCCCTATTCCTAATTGGGAATTCCCCGGTCCCCATAGAAAACTTCCTATTCCCCCTTGGAATCTCCATGGCATGTTTCTTATCAACTATTTACATTATCAGATTAAATTTTACATTTTTATATTCATCCACATTTTAGCCGTTATTTATAATTAAATTCAATACTTTTTCCATATCTATAAATATTCTTAAACTAATCATCCTATTCTGCTAGTATAAAATGAGAGTGTTCAGAGTTTAAGACATAATTATTCAGGATAAATCAGAGTAGTTCTCGGGTAAGATTGTAGTATACATATACATATGTTTGCCTATATAGTTGGTTACAAATGGTCAATAAAACTCTATAATGCCTCAAAACCTCGATGTTACTCCCATACAGAGATCGGTAATCGCTTTATTATTAAACATATCAGAATTTAGTTCCATTTAAGAAAGCCTTAATATCTGCATAAACCTATCATAAGTATGATTTTTTTTAATATCGACGGGCGGAAGGATGTTATGATCAATATATTTATATACACAACCATTTCAGTCGAATAAACGAAGGAGTAATGGTCCTTTCAAATGCAACATGAGATTGGAATGTTGTGTTTTCTTTAAGAAAAGATACTGGCATCTATATGTATAAAATGAAAGTAAAAATGAATGGAGATGGTATAACGCAACATCAGAACTAATAAAAAAGAGTAAAAGCTGTCCAAGATCGCAATAAAGGATTCGACAAGCAATACGAGGAAGAACACAAGAAGACGAAATAAATGAATGTATCCCTCTTATTTTCGTTTAAAATATGAAAACAAAGTCGACTTGATGAAAAATAATAACAAAATAGTTCAGACTAAAAATAAATTAGATACTACCTTTAGTGACTCCTCTTAACAAAAATAAAAAAAATCACACACACACACACACACACACACACACACACACACACACTCTAGTAAGAATATATGAAAGTACAAGGTACTTGAACTAAATATAGATTTAAGGAATATGGTAGTTATAGTTATCTGAAGCCATTGAAACAAAAAGACAAAAGAAATTCATATACAAAATTAAAGATAAATAGAAATACCTCCATTTGGAGTAATAGTACAATAATCATTCTTTGTTACGTACATCCCGATCTATATGTTTTCCTAAACTTGTTAAAAAAATCACCAAAGTCAGTGGAGCGGTTTAAGAGAAGTCCCGCTTACGAGTTTGTAATCTGTTAAACCATTCAAAATTTATATTTAAGTACATTTTCGATTTGCATGACAGTTTCTGCTTTAAATAGTAATAGTTTTAATACTTTATTCAATTATGCAATTCTGTATTCCAGGGATTAAAATGTGAAAAATGTATCACATCTGAAGCGTCACATTTGCAAAAGCAATTCAAAATTTGGTGTCTGCATAAATTCAATACTGTATGTAGTTTACAAAATCATATAAGATAATGATTTGAAAGTACCCTAATTCGTGGATATCAATTTTTCCTGGATTTGGAAAGTAACACAAGTTCGTGGATTATTTGATTCATAGCTTTGATGTTTTCAGCGTACAAATCAATGGGATTCTCCTTATCGTTGGGAACCAAATTTCGTGGTTTGGCCTACCCATGAAAACCTCGAAAATTGGAACGCAACGAACAATAGTATTTTTCACAGTATTCGAAAGTGTTGCGACATTTGATCCTGGCCGTTTTTTACTTTTGACATAAAATAAAGAAATATTTGTTTCGAATGTAGCTCAAACCACATCACAAATATTAAACAGTGCATTGTCATCATTATTCAAATTTACAGACAATTATAGAAATCCCAAATCACATTTATCTTGCAGACTTAATAACAGATGTCATTATTTCATTAGTTAACAAATTGGATATAAAAGATCGTCTTCCATTGCTTTATGATATCTGTTCAACGAGTTATTGATGTCTTTAAATAGAAAATCTTGTCAGAAAGAATGTTTTATTAATCAATATTGAAAATTCGATTATTTGTTATCACGATTTTTTTCCTGATACTTTCAAACAAGGATGTGCCAAAGGATGTGACAATCGCATGTCGAAAATTGATTCGTTTGGCGGTCCAAGCATCATGCTATGGTACGGTATCGGTCTCAATGTGAAACGTGGCCTTTTTACCTTAGTGAATGTTGGCCCAGAGAGAGGAATTTGTGTAATATCTGCTATCAATGTTTATAAACTTAAGACAATGAATAAGTCATAAAAAGTCATGTATCATAATTTTATGTATGTAAATTATATTTCCATATTTTATATTACCTTAAAAAGGAATTAAGTGCGACGTTTCTTTTGCAATTCAATATACATGTAAAACAGTTATATGATTTGTTACTTACCATATTTAGTCATGCAGGGAATGCTCTAGATCCTAATCATCATATTAGTTCATAACTTATATTAAAAAATGAAAAGTAAAATATAACTTTCTGGAAAATGCATTTTTTGTGATTGTTAGAACCCATTAACATTTACCCTATATCAAACTCCTTGTATCACATCACTAGAATTTCTTTGTACACTAAATATAACATATTACATCCTTGACCTACTTCACTAACCTTTCATCACATCCTGAACAAAATAAAGTATAGTTTAAAATATATGATAAAGTACAAGTTGTTGGGATTTTGACGAATTTGAATCCTCCCACTGCTGTCGCTTTGGTAATTTTTGCCAATATTTTGAAACGCTTGCACGATTTGTTATATGATTAGCCGACAATGCTTGAAAATTTAAACTTCATTAAATAAAACATCTTTAAATGAGTTTCATGTTATAAAATATACGAACAGGAAATGCGTTCAACAACACTCATGGCAATATTCTGATATAAATTACATGAGCCCAAATTGTGATGCAATAAGTCTTATCCTGATAACTATGTTGAACTTGTAGTTGGAAATTACTTTCCATTTTTATAATAACGTTCTGTGTGGGAAGAAAATGAATATGGGAATGTCTCCGTGTAAAATCAACCACAAATTTATAGAGTTACTTCCAGATAGTATCTAAAATTATGATACATGTTGTAACCAAATTTAGGTAAATGTCGTCAGCAGTTTAGCTAACAGCTCCTTGTGGGCTTACAAATATGATATATTGACGCTTTATACCTGTTTAAGCTAATATACTAAAATGATTATTGCCATATTTATAAATATACAAATTTGAAAACAATTGTCGTACAAAGAAATACCATATTAAAAGTATTTCTTTATAAGAATTAGGCAGAGGTTGAAACATGCTATAAAAACTCATCGTTTTAAAAAGTGTGATTTGAATATTTGAACCTTTCAAAACGACTGAAACACATATCGAACACTTCACTTAAAACGATGTACCAAGCGATGCTTCTTTGTACGCTAGTTCAAAACCCAAAACTGATGTTTACCACAATACAAACAATTTCCCTGACTCAAATTATTTCTTCATTTTAGAAATGTTAAAACATTAAGGTATACTCATATATTTCACTTCACCATGATTATTCGTCATCTAAATATGTTTCTCTAAATTTCCATGAATATTAACATCACCTCATTGGTGTGAGATAAATATGTTTCTCTCAATGTCGATGAATGTTAACATCGCCTACTCAGTGTGAGATAAATATGTTTCTCTCAATTTCGATGAATGTTAACATCGCCTACTCAGTGTGAAATAAATATGTTTCTCTAAATTTCGATGAATGTTTACATAACCTAATCGGTGTGAGATCAATGTTCTCTACAGAGATTCGTGTTCTCGGCTGTTAATTTGGGTGATTTGTTGTTGTGTGAATGTATTCATCTATGACATATCAACGTTGTTTATCTGAAATAGTTATCAAGGGAACCAAGGTTATAGCGGTAATCAAAAGAATGTAATCCAGGGACAAAGACCAGACATGGAAAATATACATACGCAACTAAGAACTAAAATCACACAGACAAAGCAACAAAAGCAAATGAGCAACTCGGACTCCACTAAAACTGGGAGCATGGACCAGGTGCATCGGTAGGGTAAGCGTCCTCTGCTTTTCTAGAAACAACCGCTGAGTTGCTTATATATAGTCAAGTCCGGGGCAGACAAACGAGGAAAAGAAAACAACAGCCTCCACGTAAACAACAGTGTACATCATAGATAGACGATAGTTACAATTTCCGCCATGACAGATGTCAAATGACGCCTAAGTTTTCGTTTTTTTAAAAATTGGCAGAAACAAGTTCAGCTGGTCGATTATGAAATTTCTCACATCTAGAGAACTTTCCATAGTGAAATTCCTATCGTTTTAGATTCTATATGTAGTGGTATAAGCCACATCATGTACCTTCTGATTCAGGTCAAATAGTGCTGCGCACTGGTATCAAAAGTATTTTAGTTTTCTAGTTTAATGGGCCTAGAGGGTAAACGGCTATATAATACGTCAATTGAAAGATAAATCAATGTAGTTTTTTTTAATATTGTACTTATCAAAGTGAAAAACGGTAAAGTTTTCTGCTATTTTACATTATTTAGAGGATGGGTGAAAGATCCCAATACTTTCATAAGTAATTTAGGTGAAATAGTTCATTGTAATTATTCTGAAATAAGAAATACGTAAAGATCGCATGTATAGAATTTCAAAAATGTAAAAAAGATCTTTTTTTCGACAAAAGTTGACTATTTAATCACACAACAAATATGCCGCTAAAAATGGTTTTATTTACTGCATTTTCAATGATTAAGAGATAATAAGACGCAATAGAATATTACAATGTATATTTAAATATTCTTTACTGAATAACAAATAACATAAATACAATGTTCTCGATTCGATGTGCAACACGAGCTTTACAAAGTATGAAGTTGCAAATTTTCTCATATTTCAACTACTAATTATATTAAATTTTAAAAAACGAAATCAATTCCCGGACAACCTGTTCTGTTTCCGAACTGTTGGTACAACAGAAAAACATGCATATCATCCAAAGTAACTTATTTTTTTACATGATCAATATTTCAAGTGCCTTTAAATAGACAGATATTTTTTTTCTGTTATTCAATAAATGAGTGATCAACAATGTTCGTTTTGGGGAAATTGGAACGAAGAATATGATATCCATAGTCAAGACAAAGCAACAAAAATACAAGAAATAGTCATAAAAATTACATATATAAATTTAAACAATTCATTAGCCAGGCTTGATTGACCAGGTTCATTGGTAGGATATTAATTTTAATGCCTTTTTTCTTTTCTTTTCCTCTTTTTTTAAGTTCTGTTCTTATATAAATGATGTCATTCAGAAAATTTAGTAAGGAGGGAAACTCTTGAAAGTCATCTAGTTAGTGACGTTAATGGTTAATAGAAAGTTAAACATATATTCTTGTAAATGGATTATTTAAAACAAATCGGCCTTTACTATCATATAGACCGATAAAAAGTTTTCAAGTTGCTTATTTCCGATTCCTATCTTTTACAGCATCTTTGCTAGATAAGGGTTACGGTCCTGCACCTCCCATTTCGTCAAGGGAAGGGGCGAGACTGTAACCCTAGGCTGGTGAAGATGCTTTTATTGTTGTGATAAATCCCAGATTCATTTTTGTATTGATATTTAGACAATAACAACTCAGAATTCGAGAAGGGAATCATAAAATGGATCACTTATTCGTTCTTTACGTGAAGCAGACAAACGTGATTGGCTGCCCGAAAATTAAAATTATGACATTGTAAATGTCCAAAACAACTTTTCTACCTTGTCAAAATATTACATTAGAAGTAACGCACAACTCAATGCTCAAACCACTTACTTCAACTACTCTGTACATGTATGTTAACGCCGCAAAAAACAAAATTATAACAACTTATAAACAGTAAATAGCAAATAATATATTGTATCCCCTGTTTACAATTGTCTTAATCAGAGCCACTTTCTTTTTTTCTAATATTCTTGATCCGCCCCTGCCTTGGACAATGATGTTTCGTTTGAACTAATATTCTATACCAACTATGTTACCATTGTGTCCTATTCATACGGCTACTTAAACCTGAGTATTTTTGAGAGGTAAACAATTCTTTTGTATTGCGTCTTTCGTTTTGCATTAGAATTTTTACAATGAATCTAGTGCTTTTATCAACTCGTTTAGTATAATCCGTTCAGAGCAGCGGCGGATGCACAAAAGGTGCAGGGGGTTGGAAATTGGCAAATCTGTCATTTGCATGTGTAAAATTGACAAAAAATGGTAAATAATGTCCTAGCACACTCCCTTTCTGAGTAACCCCGGCTGGCAGCCCTTTTTTCTCAGTGTGGATCCAACCTTGCAGAGAAAATTGCATTACAAGTATCAGCCTGGCGCAGAGTTAAACATCATAAGATATAAATATTGTGACAAAATGCATGTTCATGTATGCACATGCTTCCATGCTAAGCTCAAATTTCACATTTATATACTGTCGAATTTATTACGAAATCAAACCTTATCATGAACCTCCGAGTCCCATTTTTGTTTGAGAATCGCTGATTCTTGGTTAATTCTTTAACGTTTTATTTGAAGTATTTGTGCATGATTTTCCTGTTTACAAAAAAATAAATCTCGAAACCTTAAGTCTTTTCGTCAAAACGTAAGGTAGACTCAATTCCTAACGTGTATATGTGCACCCCTTCTCTAATTAATGCAAAATAACATAAAACTTTACCACTTTTCAGTATATTCAAAAAACAACATTGATTTACCTTTCTATTGACATATGATATAGCCGTATACCCTCTAGGGTAAATTTCTAAAAAAAATAATTAGCCGTCCGCAGCACTAAAGGTTTTATTTGTAATATGTGGGCATGTTTAAAAGCCAACAATCATATCATCAATACACGTGTTTACATTGGTGATCTCTGAATGTGTAAAACATACGTTTCTTTAAACGAGAAGACTTTAATATGGAGTAGGCAATGGCTATAAGCGAGCAAAACATTTAATCTTACCAGTATTATGTTTCTCTGTAAATTACAATAGCAAAGGAGAACAATACCTATCAAAATTGTTTGGAAAAAAAATAATCATTTAAATTTTTAAATCTTTATTTAATTATTTGTGCGTTTTGTAAAGCATTTGCCCTCTCCTCTTCCGTCTACCTCGGACTTGACTTCTTTTAGCAACACGGCGGGTGTTTCAAGAAAAAAAACGACTCTTCCCTTATCGGTGCACCTGGTGCATGCTCCTAATTTTCAGTGGAGTCCGAGTTGCTCATTTCCTTTTGTTGCTTTGTGTGTATAATTTTAGTTACTTTGTGTTTGTCAGTTTTCCATGTCTGGTCTTTGTCCCTGGATTGCATTCTTTTAATTACCACTATAAACTTGGTTCCGTTGATTACTCTTCCATTTACCTACATTTATGGTATTTCAATATTGTATTACTCTGGAACTGCGTTTGTGACGACACTAAAAGGGACGACAATAAATTCGATGTGACGTGGCAGCATTATACATGTACGTACTTCCAATCCTCTTTTGCTATTCAAGTTGATTTTTAGCCGTTCAACAAAACTTTTAGTTTTTTTAATAGTTATATTGTGGACACGTACTGCTATTTTACATTCTCTTCTTGACATATTCATTAAATTCTGGACGATAAACAGTGTTGTATGTCAGTAATAGAAATGTCACTACAAGAAACACGGTTCATTGATGGTTGATAAAAACATGGAGTTATCAGATAATACTCCCATTTTTCTTATTAAAAACGAAAGTAGAGTCTCACAAGCACATTGATTAACAGTTATTTACTTTGGTATAAGTTTTATCAAAATATCTCAACCCTAAAATTCATTATATTCCCATCGCAAGGCTTTTAACATTCAAAGTATTTTTTTATATAAAATATACGATTTTTGTTTGATATATTTACAGAATTAAAACGTATTAACCAATATCCCCTGAAAGCGCTTTCATGCGGTGTTAAAGCATGTCAAAATAACAGCAATCATTGCAAAAGAAATATTAATTAAGAAAAATGATATAAAGGTTAGTAAAAAGTTCAAATTTTCGTTACATTTGCTAGATTTGGAAAAGTTAACTCGCCAATTTTCTGTCCAGACATTTTTCATATTGTTTTCATTTTTTTAAATCAGGAACCCCGAAACAAAGACGGCGAAAATTTGATACCCCTATTCAAGGCGTAAATTGCGGTATTTGGCATCAAAGAACAGTATCCGCTTTACCATATGAATTTTAAATAGCATTTGTTATTTTATTATCCATAAAAACATGATGAACACATGTACAAAACACTAAAAAGAATAGTAATAGTTCTAAGACAAAAACCCGACTTCGACACACACAACTTATTCCAACAAATAAGTATCATACCGTGCACAATCTTCTCTTCTTGTTTAAGAAGTTTAGGTTGCAAAATTTTAAGTATATTGCCCATAAGTATTTGGGATTGAACCAATGACCTTTAAAATTTGAAGTGAGCAAGTGATCGTATTGTTACAAGACAAAGTGACAATAACATATTCATCTAGTGACATATCATTGTTGGTCATGGACAATTTTAAATTGCTTTTCTGTCTACGCTTATGATTGTTTGTTTTGTATGAATATAATCACCAGATATGATTGCCTTTGTGATTGCGACAATTATATTAAGTCACTTATCTTGTGCATTAGCACAGCCCGTTGAAAGTATTGAGATACCATGAAAACCATAAGGTCCATATACATTTTAACGATGGAAAATGACTGGTTGAAAGACATGGTTTATCTATATAATAAATCATGCCTTCAATTTTCGCCATTCAATATATTTTCTACAACAATATCATTTTTATAATGTTCTATTCGAACAAACGATCACAATGTCAGATAAGATATTTGATTAAGTAAATGATTGTATCCTTTGCAGCTGTATTGAATTTGATGTACACTTTACTATCCGTCAATAAACAAAATCGATATATGGGGATAAATTAAACAAAGAAAAAATGAAAAATAATGTTTATAAAAACAAAATGAATAAATAACAAACAAACACACATAAAAAAGCAAGATCAGCGAAACCTGCTGTCAGGGAAAAACTCCCCCATTCTGTGGTGTATGGGGGATAAGAAATTGTGATAGGGGGCTAGGTATTTTATTTTATTTGCATGGGGAGTATAGGAAAATTAGTCTTTAAGTATTTATAAAAAAAAAATGTTAAACAGTTTAAATGTTGAAGTATCTAAAATTCTAAAAATATTTGATACTGTAAATATTTTATAAGAAATATGCTGTGTTGATTGAATGGAGAGATGGGGTGGAGAATAGAGGTGGGGACAGTTGGGAATGTGGATGGTAAATTGTGTAATTGAGACGTTTATACCATTCAAGAGCCGTACTTATAAGTCCATGATATCAAATACGTATCTCTTGACATCATGCAATATAAGCTATGAAATGTTGTGATACTTTTGTATTTCACATCAAATACAAAACAAAAAAAAAACAACTTTTGTTTTAATTTTACAGGTTTTCTACCGAACATACTGAACATTATTGAATCTTTATGTACATTTAATGTGACGTCATTTCGTAGAGTCATACGCAAATGTAAAGTTAGCTTATATTGTTTCAAGAGCCGATTGAAGGAGTAAAATAAATCGTTGATATATGTTTATGTATGTAATGCTTACGTCGGCGCTTACTTTCAAATAGTGAGGGATTACCATTCATCATAAAAAAAACACAATTAAACAAGAAAAAACTAAAAATAAATCAAGACACTAGAAACTGATTTCTAAAGATCAAAGACGACTTTCATAAACATATGAAATAATCGAATTAATGAGTTCTATATTTTTATTGTTCTGCAGATAAAACTTCAGAGGATATAACTCGGTTTTGATTTATTATTGAAGAGAACTAAGCTCTAACTAAACACTAAGCACAATTAATATTTATGCATTTGAATTTCATTCTATAATATAAAGTGAATGTGAATGCTTATGAAGAGTAAGCAAAAAGACAACCCCATCTGGACAAAATGATAGCTCAAGTCCGCTGATGGGTCTTAAATGAATGACAAGAAAACCCTTATAACACAGAGTAGACTGCAGCTTGCCTCAAAGCAACTTTATACACGGATACACTGAAAGAGTTGCCCGAAATACCCACGTGACATAAACATAAACAGAAGATAAAAACAAAACAAGAAATGCAGGTGCCATAAACACTTAACTTGGCACAGCCATAAAAATGCGGCTGTGTTGAAGTACTTTGGCGTGATCACAACCCTCCCTCTCTTAAATCTGGTCACTACGAAAAATATATTTCACAATTATACACACCTAAAATCAGTTCAAAAAGGTCTGAGTCCCTTGTTAAATCAGTAATCTTATTACACGATATACGAATACACAAACATAGGACTATTATCAGTTACATGGCAGGCCAGTTTTAACCTACAAAAAGTTATACTCTCATTCGTATGTTATGCCGATCCAAATCTTTCCAATGCAGGATTGAGAACCACAATACAATAAAGACACAACCCGTGTCATGCTGAGTACTACTCTGAAATTAAAATTACGGTAATTTAAGAGAACCTTACGGTTCTCGTGCGAATTAAAACAAAAAATAAAAAAAACAAATAGGTTTTGGAAAAAAAAAATACGAAAAATACAAATGAACCAAGACAAAAAAAAAGACAAAACAAAATGGAATACAAAATCAAAATAAAAGGTAATTAAACATGTTCATGTGTGAACTGCAGTTATAATACCACGGCGAGACACTTTGACTTATACTAACATGACAACAAAGCTTTCAAATGCATTTATCTATAGTGAATTCCAATTTGCAACTTTTAATCAACCATGATTTGTGTGTCTAGCTAATCTCATATTCTTATGCTTCACTAGACATGAGAAATCATGGAGAATCATTAATGTACCTCAAGGTCCGTATATTTGTCAGGAAAAATCTGG
The DNA here is from genome assembly GCA_037379345.1 of Perna viridis. Taxonomy (NCBI): domain Eukaryota; kingdom Metazoa; phylum Mollusca; class Bivalvia; order Mytilida; family Mytilidae; genus Perna; species Perna viridis. Next base: position 20,888,927 of record CM074523.1, read on the forward strand.
CTTTTCCTCTTTTGGTATAAAAAAATGACCAAATTGACTTTCGTTTATTTCAAGAAGTTCAATAAAGGCATGTGCAAAGAAAGGGAAAATTGATTATGGTCATACTGAGTGTATAATTAAGAATGTTGGTTTCAAAACTCGTTTTAAATTCTCTTTACTGCTCTGGAATGGTAAAACTTACCTCTCCCTAATTCCAAAAACAAAATAGTCCTGTTTTCGATTTTAAGATTTCAAGCAAAGGCGAGTAACTTTCAACACATCCAACAGACTGGTTTATTGTCAATTTGAGCAATTGGCATTTATTAAAGCCTCTTTAAGTACTTGGATACTTGTAAATAACTTATTTAAAAAAATTCAGGTACTAACCGACGTGAAAATAGTTCAAGTTACTAAGATAAATGTTTACTGTTTTCCCATTCCCCAATAATTTCGCGAACTAAGTTGTCGGCTGTTTTTGGGTTACATCCCTTTGAAAAAACTTGCTAAAATTGTTTGCGTTCCGTAAAAATGAAAAACGACTATTGCAATTAATGCGTTTTACAAACCGGTTGCCGTATTTGACGTGTTTGAATTAATAATAATAATAAATAAGTAATAATAATAATGAATAATAAGTCTTTCATTCTGTGTCTGGTTTCTAAATGGACAGTCTCCTAATTATCTGTTATATATCGTTTGGCTAAATATATGTAGAATGTATAATTAATGTCATGCTATCTTTGTAAAATATGCACCAAACATGATACTGCTATTAATTTAAATTTTATTTGAAAATCACAATACCTGGTTACTGTCATAAAGATCTATAGAATAAGCGAAAATTGATAAAAACAAGAGAATTGCGTTGACTGGTAAAGTTCAATGAAACTTTCAAGAATATTTTGTAATATTTTATCAAGTTTTCTAAATTGTTGAACTTGTGAAATAGAGTGTTCATCTTGGACACAAGAAAGTGAATACATGGCAAAGAGTAATGAAGGGAACCAAGGTTATAGCGGTAATCAAAAGAATGTAATCCAGGGACAATAACCAGACTTGGAAAACAGACATACACAACAAAGAACATGAAGCAACTAAAATCATACATACAACGTAACAAAAGCAAATGAGCAACTCGGACTCCACTATTCGTTTTATCAGATATGAATAAATCAAATCTTTGTTATTAAGATGTGTTGTGCGGTGTTAGAAGAGCCATGGTTTAAACGTGTGTTCAGTGAGAATGTATGTTTGGTTTTTTAAACTTTGATTTCCTTTACCGCACTGGCAATCCATTTAACCTTACGCTCACTGAATCCTAATCACTGTTGCAGGTAAAATAGAACATCTTGTTTGAACTTCCGGAGTTTGGTGATTTACCTATGGGAGTTTGTAATTCAAGTGTTGTAGGTTTGTTTGTTTGTTTGTTTGTTTTTATTTTATTTTATTTTTATTATTTTGTCTATATTGCATCTTGTTTTCCTTATTGTTAGTTTCATTTCTTCAGTCTTACTTACATTTATAAGAGTATATACAGATGGAACATGTATCTGTTTCCTTGTCGCGCTTCTGATTTGATATATTATAATTACTCTTTGCCTCGGTATATATTTGCTTATATCTTATATATCAAATATCCAGCACGTAAATGACAGACGACGAATTCCCCTGTCTTTTTTTGTTTTGTTTTTTGTTTGTTTTATTATAAAGTATGGTTGACTGTTACTTTTATGATGCACTGAATTAGTCGGTACATGTGCACCACAAAAAAAATAAAAACAAATAATGGTAGAATATTAATCATTGAAACATTGGTGTCAATGAGAAAACAGTGACGGTATAGTGTGATTTCAATGATTTTATTATTTTTTTATTTCATCAAATTCATTATATTAAGTGTAAGTGTTTGTAGGAATCAGGCACATGGAAAAATTCAGAACAAATACATGTCGAAACCCCATCGGTCTTACAATGTGTTATCACTCAATGATCTTTCTCCATCTGAAAAGATCATTATTTGATCTTTGAATCACTGGCTTTGCTCATAAATTGTCAATAGAATTTTAGTAAAATGAGGTTTTTGACAGACATTTCTGCCCTTGAAGTGTCCATTTCCAGTGCATTTCGATGAAATTTTAACTCAATGCACCAACATGATATGGAAGATCTAGTCTTTTTTTTGATTCTGTTATACAAATAGTCAAGTTGCACAATCAAAATGATGTTATTTTTTCATACAATGTTTCACCAACTGCCTGATTCTTACAGAGACTGAAATAATTAATTGTTTTTTTATCTTCTATATCATAAATGGAATAAAAATGCTAGTTTAAGAAGAAAAAAAAAACAACCGCGAATTAAGATTTGGGTATAAGAGTAATCAAGGGAATCAACATTCTACGAGAAATCAATAAATTGTTATCAAGGGACAAATACCAGACATAGAAAACAGACAAACACAACAAGGAACATGACATAACTAAACTAATACATACAAAATAACAAAAGTAAATGAGCAACTGAAAACGGGGAGTATGGAAAAAGAAGAAACGGCAAAATAATTGAAAAGGTTTGTTTGATGATACTCTGAAAAGAACTTTAATATAATTAGTCCACTTAACCCAACAACCAATTTACTGGCAGCAAAAACGCGCATCCCTGTCTAACATTGCAGGCTCTTGCAGAGGCTGTCCTTGTAAAAATCAGGCAGATCCTATGATATGGATGGTACAAAGTAAATTTCATCCCACCTAATATCTTTTTCCAATGTAATGTATATATCATAAAAATGTCATAGGACACTAAATTTGATTTAAGTATACAATGGACAATGATTTTTTTAAATTCCCTAACAAAGCAACCGAATTTTGCTGAAAGTAAAGAGTTGTCTTCCTTTTTTCAATGAATTTTAATGCTTTCTATGTAAGATATCTCTCTTTAATCTTTGAAATAATCATTGACCAATCGATTACCAACTTTAAACTCTGAGAAAGGATGCATTTGTGATATGAAATAATAGAATGTTTTGAAATTAAGATTCATCATTTGTCACCTACTGCTTGGATTTCGAATGTACTCCCGCGATCAGAACATCAGTTCGTTTGTCATTGTCAAATAATAAGAGTTTACGATCGTTATTACCATATGTAGACCAAACATAATTGCCGCTTTCATATAAGCATTCATCCAGTGCACAGACACGAGAAGAGCAAAAAAGGAAGGATGATTTTTTTTTTTATGTCACAAACAATGTATTAAAAATAATCATGTAATAAATGGCACAATTTACGTATATACAAAGAAAAGAAATGCCAAAAACACTTATTTGTGCTAGTGTAATTGGGAAAACCAAGATTCGAGTGGTTTAAAAAACTAAGTGCAAAGGATAAAAACTGGAAAAAGAAACTTCCAATAAAGAACATAAAAAATCAAATTAACACCTACAAAGAAACAAAATTAAATGAGCAGACCGGACTCGATTAAAATTTTCAAATGATCAAAGTGCTTGTCTAGAAAAATCAACTGATTTGCTCATGAAATGAAACGATCAAGGAGGACGGGCAAAGCTTGAATCATAGCGATCAAGGATGACGGGCAAAGCCTGAATCATAGCGATCAAGGATGACGAGCAAAGCCAGAATCATAGGCAAAGCCTGAATTATAGCAATCAAGGATGACGGGCAAAGCCTGAATCATAGGAATGTCAAACTGCTATTAAAACATGTTCAATTTAGATCATTTGAAGCAAAAAAAAGCAAGAACAACATTGTCACAAAAAATGTGGTGAGTTTGTCATATTGTCATAAAAAACGAGCTACTTTGAACTTTTCTTAATACAAGAAATGTCCTCGCTGTTTACATTTTAAGTACACTCGTTCATTAAGTAACATTCCCCAAACCCAAAGATATAAATGAAATATCAAAATTTGCAATAAGATTGAGTCACGTGATCGGTTAATAAAGCCCTGATCAGACCACATAAATGTAATAAGTGCAGTGAGAAAATGACAAAATTGTAAATTTAAATTTTAATAAAACTGCTGCGGGAAGTCTGAAATAAATTTACATGGAAATTAATAGATGGCTCATAACTTGTTTGAGATGAGATATTTTTGCGTTTCCTTGTATTTCAACGAGTTTTAAGACACAACGCTACCGACAAATAACTTCCCGCAGCAGATTTCAGGTACAATGAAACATGTTCTTTGAAATAAGATATAAAACAAGTAAATCGACATATCGCATACCACCGCAATTTTCATTTTCTATACATATATTTTTTCACTACCGATGCACCTGGTCTATGTTCCCAGTATTTAGTGGAGTGCGAGTTGGTCATTTACTTTTGTTACCTTGTATATATCATTTTATTTACTTCATGTTCTTGTTGTGATTGTCTGTTTTCCATGTCTGGTTATTGTCCCTGAATTACATTTTTTATTTCCAATAGAATCTTGGTTCCCTTGATTACTCTTTCACATACCGGCGACATTAGAACATGCGAACTGGGGACTTCAGATACATTGACATATGACTGATACTTATCAATATTCAAAATAGTTGATATAGCTGACTATGCTTTGAATTTCTTATTTTTTGAAAAATAAAGATATTGAATATTGTAGTTATTTACATTATAATTTACAGAAATTTGTTTTAAAGATGTCTTCTTTTTTTCTGCTAAACAAAACTTGGTGCCTCCTTTTTGTGTGGTAAATTAAAAAAATATCCCTCATCCAACAATTTTTTGGTAATATTTCCTTTTATTAATAATTTGTAATGACCTTCCATTCTCCGAAATCTGCATAAATGAATACAGAGAGTTTTAAAGATAACTTAGTATGTAGTGGGTAAGCATTTGGTGTCAATAAATGTAGTTGCATGAGTGTAAATGTGCAATATAAACGCTTTTTATTTAAAGAGCATGAGGTTCCATCATAGATAGTTTAAACTGATGAATATTTGGAACTAAGAAGAAACAACATTGTGATGTTTCTGTTTCATACATAAATATCTTAAAAGAGTTAATTCAAAATCCATTTGACAGGGATTTTGACATACGCCCCCCTCCCCCCCCAATACACACACAAACACATAAATACTCTATATTATTTTTACCAAATTTTCATTTGACATAGAGTATTATAATTCAATGAATATATGTATATAATAATAACTTGAAGGAGACCATAGTTAGCTTTATTTAGGCCTATATATGTTCCTACGTCACATGATGCATATTTGTTTGAAGATGCCAGGGCTAAGTGTTTATACATTGTACATGTACTTGTATACTCATTAAAAATTCATTGATTTTTTCCAATATAATACGATTGTAAACATACTGGTCTGTTTTATAGTTCATAGTTAACACATGTATGGTTAAGAAGAAGAATCCAATCATGCTTTTTTTCAAATTTTTCGAATTTTCAACTTTTGTTCAGATAATGATTGCAAAGGTATGGTATGATCTGATGGTATGACTGAATGACTGGGTAGTTTTACATGTATATGTCATAAAATGCAGATAAACACATTTATATGTACGGTATACAAAATTACCTGCAAAATATTAATTGAAGGAATTATATTTTTTAACAATACTTTATTTTCAAAATAATTTATGTATACACAATAATAAATGTTAGTACAATATTAGAATGATATGCTAATCACTTTATTCACTGTACTTGTCATATAAAATAAGATTCCATTAGTACACCAATCCAGTCATTGGAAGGCAGTTAAAGCACAATTATCAGTTACGCACAATTCTTTTTTCAAATGCACTTCCATTGAACATATGATTATTTGTATTGCACTATTTTCCTTCAATTTCAATGTACATGTGTAATGTACACATGAATTATGGCAAGTAAATGCTTCATTCTTTAAACGGTTTTTGAAATTAAAGTTGAATTCTACATCTCAGTTCCAGAAAATATTTACTCACAAATAAAAGGTCAAATGTCTTGTCACAATCAGTTGAAAACCGTTGAAGTCAGTGATATTCCATACTCAAGATTCCATACTATCACCAATGAAACAGACAATTCACCCATAAGTAAACCCGCTGTCCACGGTTTTGAAGCTTGGAGTTGAGAAATGTCTCTGAAAAGGCAATAAAATTCAAATTTTCATACCTTTCATGTCTTAAGCAGGTCGACATAAGGTAAGGGACATAACTCTTAAAAATTATTAATACGTTTGTATTCAGCATTTTACACCAATCCTATATAAGCATCTAATTAACTTGAATTCATTTTATTCTGCTTCGAACAAAAGCTTGAGAGGCTTTGGTGAAATTGAATATTATACAAAAAATAACACTGGTTGAAATGATCACTTACACACTTTACAACTATTTGACATATCTTTTAAAAGAAGTACTTTACAAAATTGTTAAAAAAAAACTATCAAAATAAGTTCATATAAACAGATATTTATTAGTACCAATTATCAAATTTGCGATCGGGTTGTAATATATTTATCATTTCAATACACATTTCGGAGGGTAATGGATTTAGAAAGTCCGTTGACTGTTCCTTTCTAGTAGATCAGGGATGAGTGAACCCGGCCACGTCTGTCCTACACATACTTACAACCGTCTTCTACCAAAACAAAGAAAATTTTAGATACAACTTACCCAAACGTGGAATGCTGTTTTACTGGTATTATGTATGACTTCAGAATTCGTCGATGATTAAAGTGTAATGTCTCGGTAAATGAAAACAAAACGATTTATTGGTATACCTCAGGTGCTCGCACGTTTCAAGTTTCTCTGTGACGTCGAAATCGATACAAAAAATGATTACAGTTGTGTTATATGTTGTATTTCTTCATTAAAATTAGTTTTTGTTATCGTTATTTCTACAGATTAAAAGAACTGAGAACTTACGGAATAATTTTTCCGAACTTAAAACGTCATGCATTGTGTGCGTGATCAGACATCAACCAGTTGTACAAGAAAATCCCTGAACAAATCGTGTAGACGACTAGGCTTAACCAATCATGCAGAAACTACTTAATATACAAAGAAAGTAAAATCAAACAAACAACAAAAATACAAAACTAAAAAAAAATAAACAAAACACTAGAATAATTATTTAATTTAGCTTCAAAAACAGTGGACAATAATCAGCAATTTATCATAAAATTTGTAATATAATGTTTCTTTTTCTTAATTAACCACTACCATTGTACTGAACAACAATCTAGAAATGGATTATAAGTGAGTAAGCGAAATTGAGCCATTTATCATATTTTATAAACATACTTATTCTGTTTATCATCATAACTTCTTTACAAATTTGTATTGAAATATAGTTAAATGAATTTTCTTATTCTTAATAAAAGATAAATCAAATAAAGTGCTAATGAACGCCTTATCCATAGCATTGAAATAATATGTTTTGATGTTCAAAGAGATTTTAACGATGATGCTATATAATAAATCAACATATGTTGAATAAGATCTTAGGTTTCTAGTGCTTTAATGTAAGAAGATAGATTTTAGTGCTTTATTGTAAAGAGATACGAAAATCAAAACTTTCAGATTCACCATATGTCTACTTAGGAAGTGTATTAAGTGTTTATCAAATATAAGTCATTTATATTGCATTGATTATACATCACTAAGGAATTGATCAAAAAAAAATATCTGCATCCGTCGGCACTCAAACGAGAAAACTACCCATTTATCTAAATGTGCATCATACTTAAACCCTTAATACAGTCCCTGAACCGTTCTGTGTAACGATTTGACGGATTGATGACCGCTGACTAATTGATCGCTGACGGATCGATAACCGATGATCGGTGACCGATCTGATCACGGATTTGTTACGTAAAATAGCGGATGATCTGTTAAAACAATTGTAAAATAAAAGTGTTATTTACATCTAATGCATAATGTTTATATGTGTAAAAATGACAAATAAAACAATGGAAACTGACCGATGATCGATGACCGATCGCAACGTTTGTTCCACAGACCTGTTCAGGTACTGTATATGCACAATCTAACATTATTTTCACATACAATTAACGACGGCTAGGATCCATCGCATTTGTAGAGTCTTTTTGAAGAATAATCAAGGGAACCAAAATTCTATCGGTATTCAAAAGAATGTAGTCCAGGGACAAAGACCGGACATGGAAAACAGACATACACAACACAGAACATTAAGTAATTAAAATAGTACATATAAAGTAACAAAAGCAAATGAGCAACTCGGATTCCACTGAAAACTGGGACCATGGACCAGATGCACCGGTAGGGTAGGCGTCTTATGTTTTTCTTGAAACACCTGCTGAGTTGCTTATAAAAAGTCAAGTCCGGAGTAGTCGAAAGAGGAAAGGAATACTGTGACACGTTGAACAAATCAGTTTTCATGGCACAGATGGATGCATCGTAACGATCCAAGATTTCATGATGACAACCAAAAAACCTCTATAATGAGGACTTCAATCCTCCAGCAACATAATCCTTTCCAGAAGTATATTTGTTAGAAGTCTAGCGCGATACAAAACGTCTTCGTAGTTTCGGCAAGCTCAGACGTAATGAGTTGTGATGTGAACACTCCATACGCAGACTAATATATTATTAACATGCGATATGGAACAGATTTCTTTGACAACAATCACTTATAAGTTGGTTGCGTAAAAAACGTAAATTTCGGGTAGTGCTGTACTTTTTTTTTATAGTAAACTAAGTATGCGATGGTATAGGAGGGTGTGAGAGATGAGAAAAGAGAATTTGGAATTCGGAATTTGGAAAAATTGTAATTTTAGTTTTTTGTGTACTGATGTAAACAGTAAAACATATTTAATTAAAACAATATTTTAAATGTTCAACATTGTGAAAAGTAAAATTCATTTTGATAATTTAAGTACTTCTCTGTCTAAGAATTGGGCAAATTGTATGTGAGGTGTTGCACATTATGGAAAAAAAGCACAAGATATTTGATTGCATTAACCAATATTTATACCTGATATCCTCCTGAAGTAAGCATCAAAGTGTTTGTACAATTTGCCTTTTTAAGACATCGATAGGTTAAATCTAGTAAAATTGCACAACGGAAAAATGGCGGCAAATTTTTCCGCACTCTTTCCCTATATAAGCAGTCAAAAATATCTGCGTCACAGATGCTTTAGGGTAATTTTAAAGAATTTTTCAGAGGTTGTCTAGACGTACTGAATATATTTCAGAAAATAAAGGCCGAATTGAGAAAAATGATGTGCCACTCATTGCCTGATTCTTATACAGAATGGTATTTAAATTATTGATAAGAAATAACGCTGTCTGGATTATATGGGGGAAAGGGGATTCTTGCATTTGGAAGGGATTTGGGAATAAGGGGTGGTTTATTAAAGCTTTGTATGATTCAAGAGCTGTTTATTGTGACAATATGTACTTTTAATCATTGAAGGGCTGTGGAATCACTATCTACGATCTAATTTATACAAATGTATGACCAGTTGTTGTTATATAATGTCTGGCCCTTGATATTCACACAAAAAACTTATTTTTATCGTAAAAGTAGTCACAGGAAATTGCTTCCTTATCAAACAAGTCAAGGAAACATATTCTTGTGGGAAATTTTATTTTGGATCGTTGCGCGAGATATCATCACGTTATATGGGTTATTATTGATTTAATCGTATCAGTATACATTTAAACGGCACCGTTACAAGTTTTGTGACACCAAAATTTGTCAACATCTAAAGATATGAAATGCAGTTGGTAATTTGTTTTTTTATTTAAGGAATTCTAATTCAAAATAAATTGTATGTAAGAGTTACAGATAACTAATGTTGTTGCAAAAGGAAGCGAAATGCAGCACCAAAAAAAATCTACCGACGTGTGTCAAATGAGTTATCCTATTGCATGTTCATTACATGATTTGATGTTTCTGTGTTTTAGGAAGGGATATTGTCTGCGCGTAAGAATTGTCGTCGTCTTTTCCTAAGTTGCGGTCTTCTTCGATGGCAATCATCGTACATTTGGTATGAAATGCATCGGATGATTTACGAAGGAAAGCGTTAATTGGCTTAAAGAATCACACATTTATATATGAGCCGAGTGTGGAATACGAATGTATTGATCATAAATACATTGATATCACTGTTACTCATAGCAAGAGAAAATCAGCAGGTATTTGAGAAATAGCAGAGAACGCCGCTAGATATTTGAGCTGTTTTTTGATTTGATATGTGTGTGTTTATTTTCTCTGTGTAGTCGTTATTTCCGATTTTTGTTCTTTTCGATAACCATTTGAATTCTGGTTCCTTCTGATCCACATTCATGTAATAATATTTTTCGAGTAAAAACCCATTACTTAAAAATAGTCTTGAAGAAAACACCCGAGTGTATTTGACGTGTATACAAATTGTAATAATGGAATACCGCAATTTGAGAATTCGGCGCAAGATTTATGTCGTGAATATGCCATGTTTACACCACTGATATAATCGATAATTTGTCTTGACCTTTCGGTCTTTAAGGGTTAATGTTTTCACCAGCATCATATTGTTATTAATGGTATACGTCCACTGAAAGACAGCTACACAGGGTCGTGTCTGTAATTGGTAATTAAGTTACAATCTCTATATTATATTTGTCTATCGTGTTTTCATTATTGTTGAGAGATACAAAACATCGTCTTAACAGACGTTCGCATAACTCTTAAGGCCTAGCAATAGGTATCTTCCTTTGAAGAAATTATTACGTCACTTATATTTGAGTTGACAAAATAGAGAAACAGCTCATCGAACCAACATATTACAATGCTGTCATCTTAAAACCAGGTGTATTTGAAAAAGCGAAACAACAGACTCATTTTTTAAGATTTCGTTGCTTAATATAATCGATAAAAGGTCAAACAAAACACTACTGAATCGGCACTATTTGAAAATTACAACAACGTAAAACTTGGAGGGGAAAACATGCAACAGATCGAAACATCAAAGCAAAAACCGAAAAACCATTCATGAAAATGGTGTTACCTTTATCTAGATTCATTGACAAACAATATTATTTTCCCATTTAGTTAGATGATCTGAAAAATGATAAACAATTGGTAACAAGAATAGCGTATTACGTAATAAACAACATATATCGTTGCAGTGTTTTAACAGAAAATATTCAGACATATTCACTGACTTCATTAAAGCGTGACATAGGTTTTTTTTTGTGGTTGTAGTTGAAAGTTTGCCTTATAAAAACAACCTTGATTATTGTTATGCAATGGAATTTTTTATTTGTCGAATTTAAAACTGGAAGCAATCGATTTCATTTGTAAAATGCACTAAAAAGAAATGTTTGTCATAGCAATTAAATCTAACGAAGCATATTGTGTAACAATGAAACAATTAAAAACTCAATCTCCTAATAATAGCTTAAATGGTTAATGAAAACTACCACTTGCATAATTCTTAGAATGACTGTAACGTTATATTTATGACATGTAAACCTAATTATCTGTGGTAGTTTCTCTGCACTGATTATATCTAATTATTTGTGGTAGTTTTTCTGCACTGATCGACAATAAGGTTTTTATTTTCTTTTGATATAAGCATGTTTCCTGAAACACCAGTTATTTCAAAAATAGATCTAAAATTAAATTAAGAGCAAAATGTCTTTACGATATGGTACTTGAAGGGGGAAAAAGGAGAGATTTTATTGCATTATTCAATTATTCATATTTGTTTATCTTTTGCTTATTTTAGATATTGATAGGTCAAATTTACTTGAAATACACTATATAAGCAGTGAAAACTTACCTACAACACGGATGTGTCATGATATATTCAAGTTTTTAATTGTTTTTCAAGATGTACTGAATATAATTGAAGTAAAAAGACTAATTGAGGATTATGATGTGCCTACTTCTTACACAGAATGGTATATTAATATGTCAATGTGTGCGGTTTCAAAAGAATGAAATCAATAAGGCAAGTAATAGTTGTTTACATACGAGAATGTATGAAGAAGAAAACATAGCATTATGAACACTATTGTGTTGCTATAGAGATAGGAGAGGAGTCAAGGTTCCATAAAGAAAATCTGGTATCATGATCACTATAAAAAACGGGAGTCCTATGGTTCTTCTACTGAGATAAGAGAGGAGTCATAGTTTCTTAAAGAAAATCTCACATCATGATCACTATTAAGACCGGTGGCTTAAACTTTAATATGTACACTGAAACATATCCCTGTAGATTCATTTAATGATGGTTTGTGGTTTTTAGGAGTGGCATTTTTGACGTAGTAGTTTGATAATCATACATTATATATTTAGGTTATATATGAATATTGTAAGTGGCTTGTTTGGCTTTATCTTAGAACTGCAATGTCGTTTTGAAATTGATTTTTTAAGCTAATCAGTTATGAGAAATGCACAGCTGCAGCTAACCTTAAAACATCATTATATACAGGTACAGCGAAAGAGTTGCCCCTATATACTCAAGTAACATAAAAAGTAAACTTGACATGTTTAGTATAGTATGGCTTGTAAGAGAATAAATCATACCATCGGTAAACATATTTTCCCTAGTTTTACCATTTAAGACGAGTCTATGAAGTCAATTATATATCTGGTCGGTTTTGTATAATTATCTTATATCACCAATAACGATCGGCTAAGAATTATGTGGCTGAAAAAAACCGCTACTTAAACGAAATAATATATCGGAAATGTATGATCCTGTTGATACCTATATTTATTGACTAAATTTGCATTCATTCCGTTCCTATCATTTGTGATATACTTGATATAATTTTTTAGATCTGAACGATGGAAGGCATTTCACACCGTGAAGGCAGATACTCTACCTTAAAGAGTAATCTACAGAACTAATATTCTAGAGTAAATCAAAAGTATGTAATCCAGGGACAAAGACCTGACATGGAAACAGACACACACAAAGAACATAAAATAACAGAAAGCATACGTACAAAGCTAAACAAAACTAAACGAGCAACTCAGACGTCATTTCAAACTCGGAGCATGGACCTGGTGCAGCGTTTAGGGAAAGTTTAGTCTGATTTTCTAGAAACAACCGCCGAGATGTTCATGAAAAGTCAAATCCAGGGTAGACGAAAGAGAAAATATATGACACGTTAACCAAATCGTCTAGTGCGGTACAAAAAGTAGTTAGGCAAGCTCTGTCATAACGCGTGAGACTCCATACGTAGGTACCAATCGGATATTGCCATATATGAAAGTCATGGAGTATGCTGTATGTAGCAAATATATGAATTCTATCGAGATCGAGATAAGTAGAGAAAGTGTAATCTTGGTAACCAAACTTGAAATCAAAAGAATGTAATCCAGGGACAAAAACCATCCATGGAAGGCAGACAAACACAACAAAGAACATAAAAGAACTAAAAAAATATATACAAAGTAAATGAGCAACTCGAAATCTACTAAAAACTGGGAGCAAAGATCAAGTGCACCGGTAGGGTAAGCGTCCTCTGTTTTTCTAGAAAAGCATATGGAAGAGATAGAAGGGCGATTCGCTCATATGAAGTCATGTCCGGTCCAGAAGAAAGAGGAAAGGAAAACTATGACACGTTGTACAAATCCGTTTTAAGGTGATGATGGGTACACCGTTCAAGTATGGTCGAGAAATATCTGGTGCGATACAAAAAGTCTGTGTATTTAGGGCAAGCTCTAGCCTAACGTATGAGTGGGAATATGAAAACTACATACGCTGGTTCTGAATAGATATTGCCACAGATGAAAGGAAAGTTGACAATACGGAATGGAAGATCATCACGTTTGTCGTATAGCTTGGTCAAAAGTTTCCATTTACCATCGATCTCTAAGTGTAAGCCAAGATATAGTCAAGGTGTCTGTTGTATCCCTTGTCAAGTTTTTTGGGTATATGCAATGAATCAAATCCCCGAAACTAGGATTGTTTAACGATAATACGTCATCTATATAAACGATTTTCTTTTTTTGCTTCAGATCTGATAAGCTATAAAACACGACATAAATGTGAGCATTAACGATATGAACTTAATAAAAACGTGTTTTCCCTCTTTTCATATTCCGGAGTCACAGAACATAATTTAGCGATTAGGCAAGAGTAATCTCCCTTGTTGGTGGGTAATTTATTATAGGGCCACTAAGGGAATTTCATTAAATTATGTTTTCTTCAAAACATGTTTCTAAATCGGAGAAAAATACATAATGACATGAAGGATATGTACCAAATTCAGCCACAAAATAACCTCTGGTGATAAAATGGGATCATGAATTAGTTTAGAAGAAAAACAAAAACTTGACTGCACTATTGTGGCTATATGGAAATAAATACCCAAATTGTGGACAAAGGGAAAGAACTTTGTAATTTGCAATTCCAGAATATCTAATTATAACAATGAAGCTTCCAGACACACCCCGTAATTTAATAATTTCCTTATTAAAGCAAAAGTATGAATATTGATTAATGATTAAATAAATAAACAAAAAACTTGACAAACAGTTCGCAAACCAATTCAGGTTAAAATGAACAGATAAATCACTTCGAGATAAAAAAAAATATAACATTTTATTTTTCATATTTCATGGCTTCACTTAATATCAATAGCATTAAATATTAGTACTGTGAAAATACTTTAATTCGTGGATACCAATTGTCCTGGATAACGAAAGACAAACACATTCTTGAATTCGTTGTTTGATGTGTTCAATATACATATTAATAATAATCTTCTTTTCGTTAGGAACCATATTCCGTGGTTTAGCCTACACATGAATACCACGCAAATTGGTACTCCTCGAACAAAAGTATTTTCACAGTAGTATATTTTATTAACAGGATATCATAGCATTAAAGCCTATGATTTTTCAACACGGTACACTTCTATTCCACATACTTAGTTCAAATCCCAACTTACAACATTTCACTTTTTTTTTCTGAAAAAAAAGATGGTACGTCTAGATACAAATATATAGTTCTTGGTAGAGATTCCCCACACTTTGTAAGAAATGATTCCAAATCATCTTCCAAATATACAGAAGAAGATGTCTACAAAATACTAATTTTTTTAATTGACAACATACTTGCCCAGTGTGCGTTTTCAACAAACAATCGGCATTCCAATTGGAACAAATAGTGTTCCTCTACTTTCTGACCTATTCTTTTACTCTTATGAGGCTGACTTTATAGCTGATCTGATTCGAAAGAAAGAATATCGTTTAGCTAGACCCTTTAATCTCAGTTTCCGCTATAAAGATGACGTATTATCTTAAAACAATCCAAATTTTGGGGATTCGATACATCGCATCTACCCCGAAGAACGTGAGATAAATGGTTACTACACACACTGTGAGGTGAGCCTCATTTATTGACGTACACTTAGAGATCGATAGTAAAGGAAAACTATTGACCACATTTTACGACAAACGTGATGATCTTTCATTCAGAATTGCCAACCTTCCTTTCATTTGTGGCAACATCCCTACAGCACCTGCGTATGCAGTGTTCATATCACAACTCATACGTTATGCCAGAGCTTGCCGAGACTACGCAGACTTTTTGTATCGCGCTAGAATTCTAACACATAGGCTTCTGGAACAGGTTTATGTTGCTACAAGATTGAAATCATCACTACAAACGTTTGATGGTGGATCCATCTTCACCATGAAAACTGATTGGTTCAAAGTGTCATAGTTTTTCTTTCCTCTTTGGTCTACCCCGGATTTGACTTTTTATGTGCAACTCGGCAGGTGTTTCTAGAAAAACAGAGGACGCTAACCCTACCAGTGCACCTTGTCCATGCTCCCAGTTTTTAGTGGAGTTATTCATTTGCTTTTGTTACTTTGTATGTATGATTTTAGTTACTTCATGTTCTTTGTTGTTTATGTCGGTTTTCCATGTCCGGTCTTTGTCCCTTGATTACATTCTTTTGATTACCGCTAATACATTGGTTCCCTTGTTTACTCTTTCATGTTACTACTTATTCTAAAAATGTGTTTTTCATTCGTCCAAATTCCAAAATCTCCACCCTCATACGTTTTCCCCATTCTTCTTCTCAATTTCACATCCCCTTATGTACATTGTAATACAAATTTCCAAATACAAGTCCTGTTTATATTGAATATGGTATAAAATATTCTGGTTCCTCGACAATACCATAAGCGACCCCAAGATCGCTAAAAGATAGACTCCGGTCACCAGCGATGGAGGCACAATATTAAATTGGCGCGCATGAAGTAAAATAAAAGCAACAATTAGATTATCTAGATTAACTTGATAATTGTGCTTTTATGTCAAAAGATGTTATAAGTAATTTGAAAAAAAAATATTTGAACGTCTTCGTCTACATTTGAATATTAGAACGTATAAAAAAAAGAAAATAACGTCAAATTCGCTCAGACAAATCAAAAGATAGAAGACGTCACTGGCTGCCTGGGGTTATATTTGAGAGAAATTTGTGGAACGAAAATATTACCTGGGCTTACAGATTAGGTATAAGAGAGAAATAATAACACAAATAAGTTCAAACTCAGGGTACCTTTGGCTGTATGACATATTAAGCTGGTAGTCCAAAAATATTATCACGTATTTTGGGGAAAAATGATGAAGTAGGAATTTTTAATTCATAATTAATGTTTTGTCACGTGAAATTGTTACCTCTTCAAATATAACAAACAGCAAAATTCGTTCAGGAAATTAAATTATAGATTTGATTGATGCGTTATCAATAATGAGTTAAGTTTGGCTTAAAACCTCTTATTAGATGAAGAAGTGTGTGTCAATATCCTAGTCTTGGTTTATTTGTCATAATTTCAATAATTATATCTCATAAAACCAGCAGTGTGGTTTTGGATAAGTCGTTATCTAAGCTGGTGGAAAACACAATCTCTTTTGCATAATGGCGATCAAAGTATTCCGGTGGATCGCTTAAAGCCAAAGTACACATTATATTACAGGTGAATGTATATAACACAACATTCGGGCGCCATACTTAAACCGCAAAGTTGTATTCATAGATTATATTTTGTGTAAAATCTTCAAAAGCTGCTCGGATTTATTTTGTAGCATACTAGCAATTTCGAAATTGATGACACAATTTGTTTTTGTTGTGATTTCCAAAGGTTATCGGACAATATATTGTCTTTGCCTTTTTTGGTTTGAATGCCGTATTTTCCCGTTTTGTTTAATGATTGATCAAGGGAACCAAAATTCTAGTAGAAGTCAAAAGAATGTAATCCAGGGACAAAGACCAGACATTGAAAACAGACATACACAACAAAGAACATAAAATATCTTAAATAAAACATACAAAAAGTAACAAAAGCAAATGAGCAACTCGGACTTCACACGTTGACTATACAAGGAAAGGAATAGACAAAAAGTATCGGTAGTGATTCAATTAAAGTTATATCATCCAACTCTTACTTAAAGATACAAAAACACATTTAAGCATCATCGAAAACAAATCCCTGCGTAAGATATTTTCTAAAGGTCCCAAGTACTGTGAACCACGCTCCTGAAATTGGAATTCTAACTTTAAAGTTCTTATGGATGTCGTGAAGGACTACGCAAGGAAATGGATAAAACGAGAACAAGAAGACGTTGATTCTCTGTCAGAGTGGGTAAAGGCCGTGAGGTCTTTCATTTTGGCACGAATGAAAGTTTTAAGTGCTTCTCCATCTAAGTATTAGGCAAAATGTAAATAAAGTGTGGCACATAAAGGAAAAAAACACAGAGATTTTATTGCATGAACCAAGTATCTATACCCGATAACCTCAAGAAAATTTTACCATCAAAGTATTTGTAGAATTTGCCTTTTTAAGATATTGATAAATGCACTATGGAAAAATGGTGAAAAAATGTTCCCGCACTTTTTCCTTACGTAATCAGTCAAAAAATATCTACGTCACAGATGCTTCAAGATAAATTTAAATAGCTTTTCAGTTGTTTTCTAGATGTATTGAATATATATGAGGCAAAAAAGACTAAATTAAGGAATATGATGTGCCACCAATTGCCCGATTCTTACACAGGATGGTACTTAAGTAGATCAGTGAGTGTCAATGCTACATCAGTTTTCAAATACCGCGATGTAGCAAAAACATTGTCTACTATA